>OY783230.1:79411704-80617704 GCA_963678685.1 Patella ulyssiponensis
TTCGAAGTATTGGTTGGATTTTATCATAAAAATCATCTAAAACAATTTGTGACAGACTCTTCTTTATCATACATACATTGAGCAGATACTTTATTATTTCAACTTCCGGTTTCAAGAGTTACTCTCCTTAAAGTAGATGGACACAGATCACCAAATATTCATGGGCCGTCACCCACGAAACAAGGGCGAAAGTTATTTTTAGTCATTCTCTCCCTCCCCCCCCCCCCCTTTGCATGGCGATTTTTGTTGAGTTTTTGGTGTAGATATCAAGGGTTTGAAAATACATTTTCTGCCATGTTTTGGTGAATATTCATGATTTTGAGCAGCCGGAAGGAAGGATACAAGAGTTGTGAGGTTGTTTACGTTGAAAGGGAGGGCCGAAAATTGCAAGGTTAGCTGTCTCTACTTCCAGTTTGTCTATCTCAAGTTTTTCATGAAGAACCTCATACATGCTTTTGGGCAAGAGTTTGCCACATGTTGCTCCATCGGTATCACGTCATTTGGGACTCACGTCATTTGGGACTCAACACAAACGACATTTGGGACCCAGTTGACGACGTTTGGGACTTCATTGGCGTCATTTGGGACTCAACATAAACGACATTTGGGACTCAATATAAACGACATTTGGGACCCGATATAAACGAAATTTTGGACCAGAGTTCGACACAAACGTCGACTGACTTATCGGAGGATCCCTAGCTGCGTGCATATTTTGTGCATTTCGCTCGGGAATCGCGCTTCTTTGATGCTCCGTATGAATTCCAAGTACCGGTAGATATTAAAATAATAATTTGATCATACATGGTTTCGCTGACCAGTTGTTAGTGAAATTTAAATCTAAGTTGAATATAACTCTCTGATAGAACACCAAATGCACTGAGAAACAGTCATTAATAATAATATATTTTTTCCGCCATTGCCAAATCCGCCGATGACACGTGACATTGATTGGAATTTCTAGGTCAAAAAGCCGGCGATGCTACGTTTAATTTTACGTAGCATGTGCCGTTATAATTTTTTATATAGGCCTACACATGCTGACAGAGGCTTAGTTTTAAACATACATGTATTGTCGTTGTTATTACTGAAAGGTATCTGACATAGTCGTACGGAATTTCATTTTGAAGCAATTTCAATTATGGTTGTCACATGATCACTGTGCCGTACGTGTGTCTATTATGGACGAATGAATAAAAACATTTGAAAGTTATGTGACAAAAACTACAAATTGTGCTATGAAAAAATTATTGAAAGGTATCTGGCATAGTCGTACGGAATTTTATTTTGAAGCAGTTTCAATTATGGTTGTCACATGATCACTGTGCCGTACGTGTGTCTGTCATGGACGAATGAATAAAAACATTTGAAAGTTATGTGACAGACAAAAACTACAAATTGTGTTATGAAAAAATAAATGTATTGTTAAAATAAATAAATGTATTGTTAAAATAAATCAATGTATTTATAAGACTCGTACACATTTTAATCATATGGAAGAAATAGCTAGTACTCGAATATTTTGTTATTTGATTTCAGATCGAATCATCGATGTTTTTATAATAAAGTTAATGTTAATCGTATTGTTTGTATGATCGTATGATCATTGTTTTGTTGTTGACCGATGTTTTTTTTTAATTAAGTATTCTTGTATTGTTTGTTAATTGGTGTTATGATTTTAGCAATTTGATTGTTTGATTCGTGTTTATTGTCAGTATCAGAAAATGCCGTGGCATTTTTTTAGACCATTTTGTTATGTAACTTGCAAACGTTTTTATTTATCCGTCGATGATAGACAAACGACACAATGATCACGTGACAATTACCATAACTGAAATAGCTACATTATGAAATAAAGTTATGTACGACTATGATATATCCTTCAAAGTTTGTTAAAATTAACACCCTGTCAATACGTACGTTAACTAACACATGAAAAATTAAATGGTAGCAGGTGGGGTGAGTGTCGTTCAGATTGCCTGTCAATGGTGTATAAAATAAAAAAAATCAGTTTAGAACTGGTTTATTGGCATAATGCCAACCGATATGTCACGTATCATTGGAATTCTCCAATGGAGATTCTGTCGGGGAAAACATCCACTGTTTCTCTCACCGTGTATTCGATGTTCGGGCAGTGAATTATATCCATGACGATTTAAATTTACCCAACAACTGGTCAGTGAATTCATCAATGTATTTTCCAGTTATTATTTTAATATCTACCTGTACCTGAAATTCACACGGACAGAGCGTGGAAGACGCGCAATTCGGAGACCGCCGAGACTGTCTTCAATGACCACGTGACTTATTTTAATGCACTTTTTATGAATGATCAACAACTTGCTAATTATTCGGATTATGAACAATGTCGTGTGGATGACTTTACCAACGTATTACTTATATCTTGATCGAGTCCCAAACGACGTACACCAAAGTCCCAAACGTCGTATATCAAAGTCCCAAACGTCGTATACCCGAGTCCCAAATGTCGCGGTCAAATTTTTTTGAGTCCCAAATGACGTGAGTCCCAAATGACATGTAATCGCCCCATCTATGGCAGAAAGCGTTTTACCCAACGAATATTTGGGAAAAAGTTACAACCGGTCTAAGAGACGAGAATTAAAATTGAAGTCAATGGGGAAATAATTAGTGATCTGTGGCCAGATAACATGTTTAGTAGAAAGGCTAATACATGCATTATGGTATAGACATGGCCATATTTGTAGCACATACATATATTGAAATGAAACATAATCTAAGAAAGACAACTCTGTTAACAAAAATTAATATATTTTAGAAAAATTACTACTGCATCAAAAGGAGAGCACAAAAAATTATAATAATTTCTCAAAAAATAGATTAGATACCGATAATCATGTTCATCATGGATATTTAATGAAAACAGTATAAACGATATTAGAAAATAAATATTTTAAACACCACCCCTTTGCCAGTAGAACATTAATTATTTTTCTTATAGATCTATAAGTGGAAGACAATTTAAATAAATGGTTAAATATAATATCTTTGACGTATTGGTTGACTTTATCATAAAAAATCATCTAAAACAACTTGTGACAGACTCTTCTATATCATGCACGATACTGGATCTTTCCGAACGGACAAATATTTTTCTGTGTTTATAGCCACAATTCTAACCCTAACCCTTCAGAATAGTTTTAAATAAACCTCACCCGAACCCTAACCCAAGGGAAAATATTTGTCCGTTCGGAAAGATCCAGTATTGTGCCTATATCATAACATTGAGCAGACATTAGTTTATATCACTATCTGTACCTACCTGCATCTATTAACTATTTGCAATATTCCTAGGTCACCAATCGAACACGTCCGAGATTGTAAATGCCAGTTACCTCCCTTTGACCTACTCGCCACTACACCGCTTCCGGTTCAGTCATTTCTCGGACGCCATTATTTCTGGTTGTGTTTTTTCACGCTGGAGATATTTTAATCGAATTTTAGTCCTTTTTCGAAAGTTTAACAGTATTTTCTTGTGTTTTTGTGTATTTTATTATCAAGATAAGTTCTTAACGATCGCTAGAAGTTGTGTCAACTTCATTCAGCGCTGTGAACCGAAGCCGAAGTTTTGTGAACTTCACGTGGCTTATTAGTTATTTATTATAGTGGACTTACGCTCGTTTGTGACGAGTCTAAAATGTCTCAGTCATCTTCTAATAACTTTAAATCCTGTTCCGATTGTGGAAGGGAGATGAATGTTTTGGATGACCATATTAAATGTTTCCGACATCGTAATTGTGACCAGGATAATGTTTGTTCGGTTTGTGACCTGTGGACGCAAGACAAATGGTCGACTGTTATGAAGATGATTGGTAAGGCACAGGTTAGATCTAAGGCTAGTTCTAAGAGTAGTAATAAATCTGCCACAGTAACTTCGGGTTCCATAAAGGCCTTACACCCTCAAACGTCTGTTTCCCAGGATGGCCAGGTCCCTGGTTTCCTGTCTTCAGACTTGCCTCTTAAAAAAGGGCCTTCTGACATTAGAGATTCGATTCCTCTTATTCCACCTGTTTCCGATTCGCAGAATTTTTCTGCTAACAGCAATGTGGATCCTAGTATGCTTCAAACTGTCTTGAAAGCAGTCACTGAAGCTATGGATAAAAGGTTTGAAGACTGTTCTAAGAAGTTGTCTATGACAAATTCTAATAATCAGCCTTCAGTTGTGAGAAATGTTGAACAGTCCAAAAGAAGGTATGATAAGTTTAATTCAAATCGCAAGGATTTAGATTCAAGCTCTGATAACGAGGATGTGACAATACATGAGCAAGCGTTAAGTCTTGCGGACTCAGATAATATTAGTAATGGTAGATCATCAAATTTTGACAATTTACATGAACCCACTTCTGATGTCAATGATTCTAGGATTCATGAGACGGATTGGGATGGGTTTGTTCGCAAGATGGCTGAAGCCCTTGACATTGATTGTGAGGGAACTTCAAAGTCAGAAGAGCATAAGTCTTATATTTCTGGGTGACTTTTGACTGATCAAAGGTCCAAATCTAGAAGGTGTCAATTACCTTTAGAAGGTTCTATTTTAGATTCTTTACATGATGTGGACGATGAAGTTTCTAAAAGAAAGATTCGAGCGTATAGATCGGCTGACGATTCTTGCTGTAAGGTGTCAACTGATCACTTTAGGCAGTATGGCTACACTCCACATCTTGATGAAAATATAGCCGAAGGATTATCTTCTCAGTCTTCTAATAAGTCTCCTTTTACCAATGCTTCTAGAGGTAAAGGGGTCAAATTACAAAATAAACAAGCCCGATCCCGTAACAGTGACTTTATTAAGATAGATACTGAAGCTAGACTTTTATTAAGAGAATGTTCATACGGGTCATTGATGGTTTCTTATCTAGATGGTCTTGTAGACGACAATGCAAAGACTCTAGCTTTGCAAGCTCTTTTAGATCTTTTCCGATCTATGGCTGATCTTACATCAAGAATACTAGTAAATTCGGTGTTGGCCAGAAGGGCGATTTATCTTAATGAATTTCCTTTCAGAAACTATGCTACTGAAGACAGGCTTCTTTATCAATCTTGTCTTGGACCTGAATTATTTGGTGGTAAATTCTTTGAACTGTTACGTTCCAGTGCTGAGAACATCAGAGATGCTAAGGAAACTCAGCATTTGTTAGCAAGTTCTGCAAAATCAAAATTTTCTGGTAATGTACCTAAGACTTCATCAAGTACTCGTTCCTTTGATAGGAAAAGAGGAGCACCTCAGGATCATCCTAACAAATCTGCTCATTCTAATGCCAAATTCAAAAAGATGGAGTCTCCTGAAAGCTTAGGCATTCTTCTCAGGATTATGGCAATAGTTATACTTCTAATGCTATTGAAAGGCCCAAGCGGCAAGAATTTTCCAACTATAGGGGAAGGAAGGCAGGGTTTCGCCGCCGATAACCTCTTTTCGTCTAAGGTCAAATTGTTTGATCCCCCAGGTAGGGGGCAGAATTTCCTTATTTTACCCAGCATGGGAAAAGATCACAAAGGACCAGTGGGTCTTGGATGTGGTCAGAAACGGTTTTCGCATGAGTTTTGCGAAGATTCCTCCAGAAACAGGAGTAAGGTATACTCCTTTACAGGATACCAAAAGAAAATTGATTATTTTGGAAGAGGTAAGCAGTCTTCTAGAAAAATCTGCTATAGAGCCTGTTCCCCCAAGCCAGGTAGGAGAGGGGTATTACCGCACTTTCTTCATTGTTCCAAAAAAGGACGGAGGTTTACGTCCAATTTTGAATCTACGTTTTCTAAACCTGTATCTAAATGTACCTCATTTCAAGATGGAGACCCTGCGTTCCATAATTCAAGCACCAAATCAGGGCGAATGGGTAGCTTCGCTGGATTTAACAGATGCGTATCTTCATATTCCAATTTTTCGTCCACACAGGCAATTTCTTCGATTTTGTGTAGACGGGAATCATTACCAGTTTGCAACAATGCCGTTCGGTCTAGCTGTAGCTCCACGAGTCTTTACAAAGATAATGTCAGTAATAGGGGGCTACTTACGAAGACAGCACCATCATATCTTCCTTTATCTGGACGACTGGCTAATGAAAGCCATTCAGCAAAATCTTCTGGCAGCCCGAATAAGAATCACTTTGGATCTCCTGTCAGATCTTGGTCTTGTCAATTTCAAAAAGTCCAAACTTGTACCGACTCAGAAGATAGAATATTTGGGAGCAGTTTTCAACCTTCGATTAGGTGTGATATGCCCAACACAGGACCGCTACAATACAATTCAGTTAATGATATCTCTTTTTCTAGACAACAGTCATTTGCCGGCCCATGTTTATTTACGGTTGCTGGGACTCATGGCAGCATGTATCGACCTTATTCCATGGGCCAGGCTTCACATGCGCCCAATACAATTCAGTCTTTTGGCTCAATGGAGACCTCATTTGGAGAGCCATTTGAAGATGGTCTCAATATCGCACGCTCTTCGTTTCCATCTCCAATGGTGGAGACAGAAGGAGGTGTTCTTTCAGGGTATTCCTCTTGCAAGTCATCAGAATCAATTTCCAATTTGGACGGATGCAAGCAATTCAGGATGGGGAGGCCATTCTTTTCAGGAGAAAGTATCTGGTCTTTGGAACAGGTTCGAACGACAGAAGCATATAAATTGGTTAGAACTTATGGCAGTTTTCAAAGTCCTCAAATTGTTTGTTCATCACATACAGCAGAGGAATGTGTTGGTTCATACAGACAATTCTACAGTAGTAGCCTATATCAACAAGCAAGGGGGGACTCACTCACCAGAACTGTGGTTTCTGGTATGGGAGATTCTCCATTGGTGTATGGATCACAAGATTCATCTGTTTGCAGCACATATCCCTGGTCAGAGAAATGTATTGGCAGACAATCTGTCACGGAGTCGCAAAATTCAGACGACAGAGTGGTATAGTACAGAGAATTTTCTTCCGTCTAGGCTACCCCAATATAGATTTGTTTGCAACATTTCAGAATGCTCAACTTCCAGTGTTTTGTTCCCCTTATCCACAGCAACAAGCGTGGGCTTGCGATGCCCTTTCAATTTCGTGGACCGGAATGTTGGCTTATGCATTTCCTCCTCCTGTGTTAGCCCCAAAGGTACTGTTCAAAGTCAAGTCAGAGGACTGTGTACTTATTCTAATAGCACCATGGTCCCAAAGACAGTCTTGGTTTCCTCTACTCCTGGATCTGTTGATAGACCAGCCATACAAGCTTCCGATCTTCAAGGGTCTGTTATCTCAGCAAAACGGCCAGTTTCTTCACAACTGCCCAGAAGCATTAAATTTGGTGGCGTGGAAAATTTCAAGCAATCAAGACCTAAGAAGAAATTTTCTTCATCAGCTTCCAGACTTATTGAAGGGGCTAGAAGACCCTCAACTAGAAGACTCAATGATAGTAGAATTTCAGCCTTTAGAGAATGGTGCAAGTCTAAGAAGATTAATGCAGGTTCTGCCTCTGTAGAGAAGATAGCTGATTTCTTTGTTCATCTTCATAATAAGACAAAAGGATGCCAATATAACACTATTATGGGTTATCGTTCGGCTATTGCGTCTTTTCATAAAGGTTTCGTTGACAGCAGGGATGGTACAGTTAACACTAATCCAGATTTATCCAACCTAATTAAAGGCATTTTTAATGCGTCACCTCCATGTCGGAACCTTATTCCAAACTGGGATTTACCTTCGGTTCTTTGGAAATTGTGTGATCCTCCATTTGAACCCTTATCTTCATCAGAGTTAAAGTTTTTAACATGGAAGACAGCGTTGTTAGTTGCTCTTGCTTCAGCATCTAGAGTTGGTGAATTACATGCTTTGTCAGTTGATCCTTCAAACTTTCGTAAAGAACGTTCAGGTATTAGGCTTTTGCCAAATATGAATTTTTTGGCAGAAACTCAACGGATAGGTAAAACTTGGACTCCTATCTACATTCCTAAATTTAATAACATGGCTTCTGATCCTAAAGATTTGTTGTTATGTCCGTGCAGGGCATTAGATGCTTATATTGATCGTACTAAGAACTTAAGGTCTAATGAATCTCAATTATTCATTACATACCAAGAGGGTTATCACAAGCCAGCTGCCAAATCTTCGTTATCTCGATGGATTGTTAGCCTGCTTAAGTATGTTTATGAAGCAAGGGGCAGGGATTTACCAGTGGTCAGGGCTCATGATACTAGAAAGATGTCAACATCTTGGGCATTGTTCAATGGAGCTCCATTAGAGGATATACTGAAAGCAGCCCATTGGGCATCAGATAATACCTTTACTACTTTTTATCTGAAAGATGTGCCTACTTCAGAAGCATCTTTCGCTCGCAGTTCAATTTTACTGTCTTCTAGACAGAAGAAAGTTTAGTTTTACATGTGGTTAAGGTGAGTTTGAAGGTCTTTTAATAGGCTTCCCTCCTCCTATTGCTACAAATTCTGTATTGCAAATAGTTAATAGATGCAGGTAGGTACTGATAGTGATATAAACTGAGGGTTTTCTCTTGTAAAACCCCTGTTTATGAGATATCTGTACCTACCTGCATCAGTGCCGCCTCCTCCCACGAAGACCTCTTTGGGTTTTATGGAAATAATGCTCGAAATGACTGAACCGGAAGCGGTGTAGTGGCGAGTAGGTCAAAGGGAGGTAACTGGCATTTACAATCTCAGACGTGTTCGATTGGTGACCTAGGAATATTGCAGATAGTTGATAGATGCAGGTAGGTACAGATATCTCATAAACAGGGGTTTTACAAGAGAAAACCCTCAAATTATTTCAATTTCTGGTTTTAAGAGTAGAAAACAGATTAGTAGAAAGGCTACACGTTTCTTAATTTTTTGCAATAGTTATCAGTCTGAATTTTAATTTTTAGTAAAATTTAGGCAGTTTTGTATAAATTTGGTTCAGATATTTACTCCATCCAATCGATAACAATAGATATTGACTCAAATTACAGGCACTTAAAGGGATTAAAATATAAAATAAAACTTCTTACTGCTGCTTGACTATATATAAAATATATACTATTCAAAAAAAGTAGGGGATATTTAATTTTGGGAGCATAATACTAAAATATGCAAATGACTACATGTACGAAAAAAGTCACTATAGAACCTAACAGAAGAAACATTTCCGGTTACATGTGACGCCCAAACGCACCAATAGCTACCGCATGGAATGCAGGTGATGCTTGGGATCATCATGGGGATCCAACCCAAGATTTGCACGACTCTGACTTTGAATGTTACAGTCATTGTGGCATTGAATTCCAGGGTGGAAACATCAGTTTAATTGTTTTAGTGACCAGAAAACAAATTTTGATATGCGTCGGCTTACCCAAAATGAAAGGTTACGTGCCCTTGGCATGCTACAGATCGGCACAACACAGGCGGTTGTGGCGCGGACGATGAATGTTTCTCAGTCTGTCATAAGCAGGCTATGGTCCAGATACCGTGATACACAATCTGTACAGGACAGACCACGCTCAGGTCGACCAAGGGCGACAACTCAAGCCTAGGATTGATTTATCCGCACCTTGGCCTTGAGAAATCGTGTCATCACAGCAAATCAGATCAGCGCTCGTCTTCAAACAGACACTGGTGTGAGAGTGAGTGGCCAGACGATTCGGAATCGACTGCATAGAGGTCACCTTCGCGCCCGATGCCCTTGTGTGATCCCTTGTTTGAGAGATCATCACATTCAGGCAAGACGTCGTTGGTGTAGGGATCATCAACACTGGGATAATCGACGCTGGAGCAATGTGATGTTTTCAGATGAGTCAAGGTTCACTGTTGATTTTTTGGACAGACATAGGAGGGTGTGGCGTCGTCGAAACGAGCGCTTCCAAGACGTTAACGTCATCAGACATAATCGATTTGGGGGTGGTTCTGTTTTGGTGTGGGGAGGCATCACTGTTGCTGGAAGAACTTCTTTACATGTTGTTGCAGGGCGTGTTACAGGCCAGTTTCATCTTCCAGGATGACAACGCAAGATGTCACAAGGCCAGGATCGTTACAGGTTACCTCCAACAACAGAACATCACCACATTACCTTGGCCAGCACTGAGTCCCGACCTCTCCCCCATCGAGCATGTCTGGGACATGCTTAGATAGAGGTTACGTCAACGTCAACAACGTCCTGCCAATGTCCAAGAACTTGCTGCTGCGTTGCAACAGGAATGGGACAATCTGGACCAAAATGACCTTAGACGTCTCATTAGGAGTATGCCACGTCGGATCAATGCTTGTTTGGCAAACAGAAGAGGATTTACCCGTTACTGACTTTGTTGTGATGCTGTGGTAACTTTGCTGTTTGACCCCGGGTATCATTTTACCCTTATAATGGTCAGTCTGTGCCTTACTTAGTCTAACGATCATTTGGAATAAATCGATGAATGTGAACTTCATTTCATTTTGTCATTTGTTTCTTCGTCAGTTTCATTAGGTGACTTTAATAACACTTAAAAATCAAATATCCCCTACTTTTTTTGAATAGTATAGTATATAAAAGGTATTTCAGCCGCCATCTTTGTTTTCACGTCTTTAAGACATTTCGTCTGCTATCATCTCACAATACTTACTAGTTCTAACACTTCCCGGCGTTTTTTTTTATTGCCAATTCAATTACATCGGAAACCGAATGATGATCAAATAAGGTCTCGTTGGCAATAAAAACGACGGGAAGTGTTATATATATATAATATATATAGTCAAGCAGTAGTAAGAAGTTTTATTTTAATCCCTTCAAATGCCTGTGGAACAAATGCTTCAGATAAATTTTAGTTTTTGACTTAGGGCCTATTTCTTAACAAATTGAACTAAAGTGTTTCCAGGATGTACAGATTTCATTGGTTGAAAGCTACAATCCTAGTACAAAATTTTAGCTTTTGCCAATGAAAGTTATGAATTTTTAAAATATGTTAGTGTTAAGTTTTGTGAATAAGGCCTCTGATTAAATATGTTTATTACAATTTGTTTTGAATTTGCCCTCAATTAACTTTCTACAGCTGTCAAAATAAGTTGATCAGAATTTTCCAGCTTGGTTCACTCAAGTCCATGGCACAGGACAGAGGGCCTGGCAAAGGACAGCGCATTGTCATTCGAATTGAGTGGAAAACTGAGGTCCCCTGTACACATTGGTATGCAGATAAAAAAAACCTTGACAGTTGGAATTTTAAATAAGTATAGGCCATAGTGCCACTATTCAGGCAAAATGTATCCCCTACCTATCTTCATTAGCCCATTTGGAGTAGAATATTGGGATGTTAAACTCAATTTCATTTCTAGAAAACTAAGTACTTAATATTTCTTTCTTGCTATTTCAGAATGGGGATTGGCACTAATGTGGTTGCCTCTTTCTGGACATTAATAAACCATGTAATAGCAATATTTCGAAAACATCCTGATCCTCCAACGAAATTAACTCAAGAAGCTACCGAAGAAGAGAAATTAAACGATGGAGTTACCGAAGTAGAGAAAATAACTCAAGGAGCTACCAAAGAAGTGAAAATAACTCAAGAAGCCACTACAGCAGACTTCCTGACAAACTTTCCATATAATACTCAGCTTGTCACAACCCATCACGATAATGTATTAAACAAAGTTGTGAGTTTAAATGAAGCCAGTTTCTTAAGCCAGTCAGCTGTCTCACCAAATAACGAAAATGGTGACAACATTACCAACAGTTTAAATGAAGCCAGTTTCTTAAGCCAGTCAGCTGTCTCACCAAATAACGAAAATGGTGACAACATTACCAACAGTTTAAATGAAGCCAGTTTCTTAAGCCAGTCAGCTGTCTCACCAAATAACGAAAATGGTGACAACATTACCAACAGTTTAAATGAAGCCAGTTTCTTAAGCCAGTCAGCTGTCTCACCAAATAACGAAAATGGTGACAACATTACCAACAGTTTAAATGAAGCCAGTTTCTTAAGCCAGTCAGCTGTCTCACCAAATAACGAAAATGGTGACAACATTACCAACAGTTTAAATGAAGCCAGTTTCTTAAGCCAGTCAGCTGTCTCACCAAATAACGAAAATGGTGGCAACATTACCAACAGTTTAAATGAAGCCAGTTTCTTAAGCCAGTCAGCTGTCTCACCAAATAACGAAAATGGCGACAACATTACCAACAGTTTAAATGAAGCCAGTTTCTTAAGCCAATCAGCTGTCTCACCAAATAACGAAAATGGCGACAACATTACCAACAGTTTAAATGAAGCCAGTTTCTTAAGCCAATCAGCTGTCTCACCAAATAACGAAAATGGTGACATTACCAACAGTTCCTATGAGGACAGTGTCCGGTATCAAGAGAGATCCGAATTTATCGCAAATGATACTGAAATCTGCGTCAAAAGAACGGATGAAAATGATAGAAAAAATAATTTAACATCTGACAAATATTGTCTCAAAGATAGAATTGATTGGCTGAAAGATAAGGTACAAGGTGATTATGCCAAAACCAGTGCCATACATTGTATTTATGTAGCCGTAAAAATCAGTCAAGGAGTGCCCTGGGAGGTTATTCAAACCGAATATGGTGATTCATGCGGTGATGTAAATGATGACAAAGTTATTCTAGACTTAATGAAAACTAACATTTTGACAAGAATTGATAATGATAAAAACCACAAAGAAACATTTGGATATAAGCGAGTTGGATTAACGAAAAAGGATATGGATATGGCAATAATGCGTTGTCTAGGTAAGAAATCTTGTTATGGAGGACTTCTTTCCAAAAATGAAATTGGAAAGATACTTGATGAGTACCCGCCAGCTATATACTTTCTTTATGATGGAGAAGAATCGACGTACCATGTCACTCTGTTAACTACCGTCATAAAAGGTAACAAACCTTTGTATTTTAATTCCGAGGGCGGATGCGATGACCTAAGCCTCTTTTGCCAATGCGATAAATGTCGAGAAGATACCTTGCATATACTTGGCCTAGAAAAATCAGTGAAAATGGTGACATTACCAATGAATAACGAAAATGGTGACAACATTGCCAACAGTTCCTATGAGGACAGTGTCCGGTATCAAGAGAGATCCTCTGAACCCGAATTTATTGCAAATGATACTGAAATCTGCGTCAAAAGAACGGATGAAAATGATAGAAAAAATAATTTAACATCTGACAAATATTGTCTCAAAGATAGAATTGATTGGCTGAAAGATAAGGTACAAGGTGATTATGCCAAAACCTGTGCCATACATTGTATTTATGTAGCCGTAAAAATCAGTCAAGGAGTGCCCTGGGAGGTTATTCAAACCGAATATGGTGATTCATGCGGTGATGTAAATGATGACAAAGTTATTCTAGACTTAATAAAAACTAACATTTTGCCAAGAATTGATAATGATAAAAACCACAAAGAAACATTTGGATATGAGCGAGTTGGATTAACGAAAAAGAATATGGATATGGCAATAATGCGTTGTCTAGGTAAGAAACCTTGTTATGGAGGACTTCTTTCCAAAAATGAAATTGGAAAGATACTTGATGAGTACCCGCCAGCTATATACTTTCTTTATGATGGAGAAGAATCGACGTACCATGTCACTCTGTTAACTACCGTCATAAAAGGTAACAAACCTTTGTATTTTAATTCCGAGGGCGGATGCGATGACCTAAGCCTCTTTTGCCAATGCGATAAATGTCGAGAAGATACCTTGCATATACTTGGCCAAGAAAAATCAGTGAAAATGGTGACATTACCAATGAATAACGAAAATGGTGACAACATTACCAACAGTTCCTATGAGGACAGTGTCCGGTATCAAGAGAGATCCTCTGAACTTCAAAAAAGGTAACAGACTGTTATATTTCAACCCCCTTGGTGGATGCGATGAGTTAAGCACCTATTGCCTATGTGATAATTGTCTAGAAGATACATTGCATAAAAAAACAGTGAAGAAAAATCCAGGAAAGAAATTTGAAATCCAACGATGCAGAAGACGAAAATCCAGTCTTGAAGGGACAATCCCCATTTGAGTCCAAAAATAAAATAGATATTAATTTTTGGTCTTTTTCAAATTTTATTTTAAGAATATTATACATAATTTATGTCTTTACTCTTTATTCACATATATAAATAATATTTTAGTGCTAAAATTTTGATTTACAGTCCATAAAGTTTGATTGTTTTATAATGTTTGGATGCCAATAGGCTAATTTAGAGAAACTTTGAGCAAAGATATATATATTATACAGTTAAAACAATGCAGTCAGATCAAGTGTCAACGCCTTTACTTTCTTTGTGGCTTAAAAACTTATTACCTAATTCTATTAACTTTATTATGAAATTTCAACCAATGAAATTTATATATTTATTTAACTTCTTTTCATTTGATGCCTTGTATATAATTTGCAGGCCTTGAGATCTGAAAATCACACTGGTGTGATAAAATGTGTTCGCCATATATTTTGCGGGAGCTATTTAACACCACAAAATTTTTATCTGAGACAATGCTTTACATTAAATTCAGAATGTATAAATAAACACTTTTTAATTAGTTACGTGTACTAGTAATACCGTTGTAACTTCATACTAAAAAAGCATTTGAAAGAATTCCATTTCTTAATGATATCTTATATTTGATTTCATTTTGACAGCTCCATGAATTCATTGTTTTTCTTAGAACGGTGGGACAAGCTCAAATTACATTTACATTACCGTTATTACCACGTGTGTTGACATCTCTATGATGCAAGGGCTACGACCTATGCCGTAATGCTGTAGGTAGTCCACTAAACTTTGACACTTCCAATATATGCATTTCAATCACAAATTATGCTACTGTATGCCAGCTTGTATGCGTGTTATTTATTTACTATCAAGTTACATGAATGAACAAAAACAAGCCACTCTTTGATAGATTATAATACTTTATCGTCTCTACTGCCATGTTGAATGTACTGGTAAATCGCTAATTATGATTGGCTACTAATTCTGGAGTTAGATTGAGGTTGTAATGGAGACAAAAAGATTATATTTTTTCACTGTATTTTGAATATTTGTTGGTTTATAGTCTTGTAAGTAATTTTACAAATAACTGTTCTTTTTTTAAAAATAGTTTTGGAAAAATTCTGAAATAAATATGCATATTTTTTTACAACTGATCTAAATTTCACGTTTCCCTTCCTTCCAGCCTCGCTGGTGTTTCTTCACCTCAGCATCGCTCATTAAAGGGACAATAACATTCTTGCTGGCTTGGTAGCTCCAGAAAATAAATAATACCCTTATTCTAAGTACTAGATGTTTAAATGTCCTACCTGTTGTGTAAATTATCCATTACAACCAATTTTATTTGTCCAGAGGGTTCGAAAATATTTTAAAATCCAAGTCACATTTGAAAAGGTTTACGTTAGACTTTTCAAATCAATTGGTTAAATTTTTCCAATTTTTTAAATTAGGTGTGTTAAGATGAAATTTATATCTTCATTTAATTGGAATATTCTAAAATAATACGATTTGTTGACCAGAATGAAGATTGGGACATATTTTTCAGTTACAACAAGAGTGTTATTGGGGCTTTAAGTGATTAATAATTCATTAAAATGATAATTCCATATCTCGGAAGATAACTTTGCACCTGAATAAAAAAACAGCGATGTGATGGTGACATCTTATTATCGACCAGGGCTTTTTGGGGGAGAATTCATCCATGATCGATGTTAATAAATTGAATAATTTGCTGGCGCGGTAATTCGTGTTCGCTGGTAATGGGGCGCCGTTTGTAAATTAATTATTTAGCTTTTTATATAGCAAAAAACACTAGATTTAATTTAAATTTATATATATAGTTAAATCTCGACTTTTGTGCAAATTTTTCACTTTTAATATTTAAACTAAAAATACAACAAAAACTCAATATTTAACATAATATATATAAATATTTCTCGATTTGTCTCTATTTTCATATTTAACATTTAGCATTGAATATTAAGACAAAAACAAGAGATTTGATGATATATAAATATTTAGCTAAATATTTAGTTAAATGTTTAAACATTTAGCTAAATATATATATTTAGTTAAATGTTAAAATATTTAGTTAAATGTTAAAATATTTAGTTAAACATTTATTTTTAGCTAAATATTTATATATTTAGCTAAATATTTATATATTTAGCTAAATATTTATATATTTAACTAAATAATTATATATTTAACTAAACATATAGTTAAATTTACAAAGCGCAACCGTACCACGCCGTTTGTAAAATAATTATTGTTGTAAGTGACTTCACACTAAACGATGACGTAGTGTACAACTTTCCACTGACTGCACGACACAGTACCATCTGGTACCTGAACGCTCAGCTTAGTTCTTACATCCGCAATTCGTTAATAATGCCTACATATATGTAACGTTAGACATCGATCACTCATAAATATGGTAACTTCACGACATATTACGGGTTAACGTGTCGGGTACACGTCATCATTTTATGCGCAGTTTTTTGTGTCGCTTACGATAATAGAAATATTGGCGGGACCACAAATATATATTTAGTTAAATATTTATACATTTAGCTAAACATATATATTTAGCATGATATTTATATATTTAGTTAACTGTTTATATATTTAGCTAAATGTTTATATATTTAACTAAATATATATATTTAACTAAATATATATATTTAGCTAAATGTGTATATATTTAGCTAAATGTTTATATATTTAGCTAAATATTTAACGTTAGATTTTTCAGTGATTTAGTATTTAGCATTTATACCTACGAGAAACAGCACATTTAGCTATATATTTAACTAAGCGATGTGAAATCAAGATATAACATTTAAAGTTTTTCATAGACCAAAAACTCGACTTTTAGCTACAATATTTTTTGATATTTACATATATGCCATTTTTGTTCTAATATTTATCTAAATATATATATTCGGAGTTAAATCTAATGTTTTTTGCTATAAAAAAATTAAATAATTATTTTACAAACGGCGCCCCATAGCTGGTTTGAATTTGCGAGCGCTTTGCGGGCCTCAAATCTCAAGGCCTGAATTTGTAAATAATGTATTTTTAAACGGTATATAAAGTAATATTGAAATGGATTTGGAATTTGACTTATGATGAACAGTGACCCCCTTCACCAGAACACTTCTCCAGTAATGAGCTATACACCCCCAATCCTAGCTCATCCATGAAATATTACATAGATGTATCACCTGGGTGCATATTCGAACTAAGAATAGCCCCGAAACCGTGGTTGATATAATGGTGGAAGATGAATTCAATACTCGGAACTTCTTACATGCCAAGCGAAATCTAATGGTTTGAACAAAGACATTCAAGAACAGATTGGAGATACAAGTGGATTCCTAGATTTGGTTCATATGAGATCAGAGAATTGGTTTGGTAAGTTAAATCAACCATTTCTTGTACCATTCTCAAAAAAAAACACATTTAGTGTGTGACATTATAATTATCATTCTTTTTGAAAATAGACTTATTTACTAGTTGATTTCAACCTAAGTCAGAATCATTAAGATGGGTCATTCTCACTCAAAGGAACTAGATAGTAATACCAAATCTTCGACTACCGATATAAATGTTATCGCTTCCCTTTATAAAAATTTTGTAAATGTTACCTTAGGCAATACTGTCATAAAAAGTCTCATTGATACAGGGGCGAGCATATCTTGTATTTCCAAATCACTGTTAGATAAAGTTATACCAGATGCAGAAATATCATCGTCAGATATAACTTACGTTTCTGGTGTCGGGGGTCAAACTGTTAAAGTAGTAGGCAATACTCTGCTTGAATTTCAAATTTCCAACACTAGTATTATTCATAAATTTTACATCTCTAATCACTGGTAAACTGGCATCGTTTAAAATTGGGTTTTTAGACTTTAAAAAATGCTATAGAGTTTAATTTCAATACATCGTTTGATAATTGATTATAATCGTTTGACAATTACAAAGATATGTTGCCAGGCAACGAAACATACGCCAACAGCAGCTAAATCGTCCGGGCAGTCAACAAGGGTTGTCGCATATTTTTACTTTTTTCGGTAATGAGACATTTGTAATACACTAAAAACTGATTAAGAGTAACCACTCATATGTAATTATCAGAAAATCATTAGAATTTGATTGCTTTTTATAAAGTTTTACCCCACGCTAACAATTAGTATATACATGAAACATTTAATATCATGGATTTAGCTGTCCAGTTATCAAAATTCATTGAAAATCAAAATACCTGTTCGTTTCAACACCTTAAACTCTGTGTATCAATCTGAAGTCAATCAGATGATAAGTTTGGCCTCTATAGCGACACAAGATTTTTTGAAGTTATCAAGGGAGATAACTCTGGTAGTAATTATTTGAAATCTCTGAAAATCAATAGGCGTTTTCGTCTCATGACCTTAAACACTGTGTGTAAATTTAAAGTCGATCGGATATTAACTTTGGCCTCTAGAGCTTCCACAGGATTTTTTCAAAGTGATCAAGGGCCATAACTCTAGCAGTAATTATTGAAAATCACTGAAAATTGATAGACGTCTTAGTCTCATGACTGTAAACACTATGTATAAATTTGAAGTCAATCGGATATTACCTTTGGCCTCTAGAGCGTCCACAGGATTTTTTGAAGTGATCAAGGGCCATAACTCTGGCACTAATTATCGGAAATCGCTGAAAATCAATAGGATTCTTCGTCTCATGACCTTAAACACTGTGTATAGATTTAAAGTCAATCGGATAATAACTTTGGCCTCTAGAGCGTCCACAGGATTTTTTGAAGTGATCAATGGCCATAACTCTGGCACTAATTATCGGAAATCGCTGAAAATCAAAAAAGCTTCCTCGTCTCATGACCTTAAACACTGTGCATAAATTTAAAGTCAATCGGATATTAACTTTAACCTCTAGAGCGTCCACAAGCAGTTGTGGACGCCGGACGGACGGGGGCGACGACAATATACGACCACATTTCAATTTTAAGAACCGCATTTTAAAAAAAAAATGGATGCTTGGTTTACTACTATAAGGGTGGGTGGGTGGGGTACCCTGTCTTCATTTTGTTGACAACAGACGCCTGTACATTCGACATACCTTAACGATTTTAGTACTCCCATTTAATATCGTCAGCACCCAAATAATATACCTTTCAAACTGTTTGGCTTGTTTGAGATTGTGAGTATTCGAATTGGTGTGTGTTTGGTGGGGAGGGAGGGGTCGTTATTTGTCGAGATTGAGTTACTTTCTTGGGGATAAGCTTAACCGGACTACAAGACTGCAGTTATTCTATTACTTCAGTCTGAAGAGGCATTTTCCCCGCCTGGACATATAGTCATTCTGTTGTATGAGGCTATATTTGCTTTAACACATTATTAGTCGATTATTTACTCACATTGAGATGATCCCGGTAATAAGAGTTATATCGTGGGGGATAAGTTATCTCTTTTATTCACAGCTTATATGAACATCACTTGGAAATTTCCCCCTTCACCCACATTCATTCACAAATCTTTCCCAGTCTAATACCTTATACATGTACTTCCATTTCCCCATAACGTAACACAGCTGAATTCCGTTTTTATAGCAACGGTTTCTGAATGGTTTTTACTAAAAGTGCAATTACCGAAATATAGTTCAAAGAAACTTTTTTGTTTGTACATAAATATATATTCCGTTACTCTATCTAGTACGAAACATATTTAAAACTCAATGTTTAAGGCAAACGACTTGACAAATCATTGTTTTCGAACAATGGCCAAATGCTGTAAAACTTGATTAGTTTTAGTGGACATAGCCTATGAGAAGAAATATGAAAATTATTCCATCCCGCAAAAAAATGAAGTGCTCGAATTCCTGACATTTTATTACTGACATTGGGTGGTACAATTCCCAGGCTGAGTTCAGGGTTTCTGAAAATTACACAATTCTGATTTTGAATCAGGGTGTCTAGTTCTCAAATTAAAAATATAATTTCAGAATACACTAGGCGCTACTTGCCGTTATTTTTCGAGATTTAAATACGGTTATTTTATGTAGGTTCATTGCTCCGGCACTGCCGTCGCATTTTTCGGGCACAAATGATACAACCCGACTAAAGGAAAATCGGCCAAAATTATTTTGATTTTGTTTTACAAATGTTTAAATACAATGCAATAAGTCTTGCTCTTTTTTAATTCGATTATTTCGAGCCACAATATTTGTCGTGACACCGTAGATCCACGCACCGAATAGCCTATTATACAGTCCATGGCAGATCTTACGGCATTAAGAATTTGATAATATAGATCACTTGAATGTGACTTTAGAGGATATGTGTGCAAATCATACATAAAATTAAGCGTATCGGTTATTTATGTTGTGTATTATTGTATTATAATTGGCTGTTGCTCGTACTTTAGTAGCCATGTAAACTAATGTCTTGCCATACAAGATGGCCGACAGTGCATTGTGGGTAACCTGCGTGACGTCATAAGAAAACCATCTATTAGAGCTTATTTAACCAACCTTACTTCGCGAGTACATATCATTCGAAAATAACTACATAAATCATTATACATATTTTTAGTATAATTAACTGATGAAATATATCTATGTCACTAATGTTTAATCTTTCCAACGAGATGTTTTTATATTCTGTTCGAAATAAAAAGAGCGATAATACTTATATGCCTCTTACAGAGTTCCACCGTCAATATTTTATTATTTCATTTTGAAAAAAAAAGACTTTTGGCATCTCGACATATATATCATATAGTAATATTTTTGACCAGTTACATATGTTATATTATATGTGTTTTTAATAAATCCCCACCGTATCTATGTGTCGAATGGTAAGATGTTTTCATGAACGTTATATATATGCATTTTGAAGTGTTGTTTGTTCGGTTACGGGGTTATTATACCGGGGAAACGTTATGCTTTATCCCCCTTATGTATATTCCCGGCACATTATTATAAAATTGTAAAATTTCATACAAAGAACGTGTAACTTTTTATCTATAAATTCACGCATGAACCTTTAACTTAAAGATACACCATGTAACATTTAGATAAAGAGATAGCCATTCTTGCTATAACAGTTTGAAAATATATAATGTAAAATGAATAATTTAAAATTTTCATTCCAATTATTGCATTACGGGGGTAAAGATATTAACCTTTGGTGGTCTGACAAGACGTGTGCAATAATTGCAACCACCACTTAATAAAATATGGTCGAAGCGCTCTAATCTATTCAATATCGGAGAAATCCGATGCAATCACGAGTTGATTATGGTCTTTGGACTAGTAATTAATGTCTAATTAATAATTTAGAAAACATTTCAGTCCTAAAGAAAATCCCGTAATAGGCAGATTTAGCCTTGACTTGCATAATGTATGTTTAATCTGCCATTTTTGGAATATAATTTTGGTATTTCTATGTAATCGATATCGTTTTTTTTTCCATATCTACAGAAGTTACTGTTAACGTTCTGTTATTGCGGACGCATCAATGTTATAGTAGATCAATGGGCGAATATAGGTACTTGTTATTGCAACAAATGTCCCCGCTTGATAAGCTAATCGCAATTTTGTGTGGTTCTGTAATATTTTGACGTTTGGTGTACGGTTGATGTAATTTGAGAAAGTTATTGATAAAATGACCAAGTATGACATACAATAAAATGAACACTTTTCACGTATAAACCCGGATGACAATTAAGAAATTATTTCTTACAGGTTTGGGGATATACGGTATATTGAATAATTTAGTATTTTATATAATATTATTCACGGGGATATTACCGCTCAAAATGAATATTATACACGAAACTTAACGATACGGTAGTTTCACACACGTCTATATCATTTACTTGGGGTATTTCAAGAATAAAATAAGTTCCGTTTTTCTGGCCGAAAAAAAGAGAGTTCAAATAGATATTAATACATAAAGACAAAAAACCAATGACGTGAATAACTGAGCGTTCTAATCACCGATTTTTGAGGGGGAAAAAAGAGTCGGGTTTGTATACATATTTTTTAAAATAAATGACCGGGGGTGTGGAAATAATATATGCATTTTGTAATAAACAACATGCAAAGATATTATTCACGCGGCGGTAAACATAGCCCGTGATGGCGTGTGATCGTGTGTGTGTGTGGGACATGCGAGAGACGTGGCTGTGTGGATGGTTGGTTGTCTGCGCTAATCACCATTTTTGAGTGAAAAAAAAAGGGGGCAGTAAGATTGGTATGCATATTTAGCAAAAGTGTCTGAGGAAATATATATACATTTTTAAATAAACAGCATGAAAAGATATTATTTGTAAGAAGAGAGTGGCTGTGTGGATGGTTGGTTGTCTGTGCTAATCACCATTTTTGAGTTAAAAAAGGGGGTAGTAAGATTGGTATACATATTTAGCAAAAGGGGCTGAGGATATATATAAACATTTTTTAAATAAACAGCATGAAAATATATTATTTGTAAGAAGAGAGTGATAGAGAGAGAGTTTAATGAGTGAGAGAGAGAGAGAGGGACAGTACGTGAGTTTGTGCGAGAGAGAGAGAGGGGGGTTGTGAGTTTGTGTGTGAGAGAGAGAGAGAGAGTTTAATGAGTTAGAGAGAAAGGGGTTGTGAGTTTGTGTGAGAGAGACAGACAGAGAGAAGGGTTGGGGGACTGTGCAGGATAGCAAGTTGTGTGTCTTTTCACCATTCGCCTAGTTGAATAGACCCCATCAAACATGCGATCCAACCTTAAAGCCATTATTGTTATTAATCAAATCACCCCTTGTGCCAGATTTAAATAAGATCTGCTAGTTTTCAAACTTTCGACAATTTCAAAATTTCTTTTGTCTATATTATATACTTTGGCAAGACGTGTAAAATATCCCCCAAAATAGAAAATAAATAAAGATCCTTTCATTTAAATGATAAATGACCAAACAAGTAAGTGATTTCGACAATCAAAATCATTTAATTATTTGCAAACGTCACAACTCAAACGTTCATATTGCTTAGTTCTCAATGGTATAAAATTACTACAAATAGACACTCAATTTCAAATCTTCCTCCAGATCGAAGAAATGTGGGCACTCCAGTCGTGAATGAAACCATGTATGCATTGTTAAAGCGGTAAACATTCATAAACAAGTTCAAATCTGGTACTAATGTGCCGCCATGTTAAAAAAACATACTACAAAATACAATTATAATATGTACACTTCATAATTCAATTAGCTGTACGATATTTTTATAATTATTTTAATCGTATATGTATGTAAATTTGATAGTTATTGCCGCTTTTAATGCAATACCTTGCTGCGTATGATGTTTTTGCCGGGGTCAGATACATGTGAACAGAGAAAGTAATTGATGCAACTAGTATTTTATATTTTATATTGGTTATAGTTTTGAAATGAAAACTATTCGGTCATTTATTTATAGTTTGAAACCTATCATCGACAAAACAGTTTAACAAATGATATACCGTGCGGTCTATATCTATTGACCGCAGGGAACAGGTAAGCGATGTTACTTTTATTGTAACGCAGTTTAGACTGGATTATATTTTCTGGTGTAAATATTTTGGGGGTAATAAAATATCATCATTAGTTAATTAGGTTTTTTTTAATAGTATGCAACGATTTTATCTGATCGGGTAAACTATTCTTTTCACTTATTACACACTACATGGAGGTGTTTGTGTGGAACTATACATGTAGTATTTGAAGGAATATTTCTATACAGCTTTGAATGTTTGGTAAGAGTGTATATCCCTGGAATTTCGGACCTTATTTTCCGAATTTGTCCAATAATTGTTATGTGTATACTAAAAGACAGGGTGTTACGCGACAGACCCAGACTCAATGTATCTAAGAACCTTGCATCACCTACTTTAAAAAACAGTGTTTCATGTTAAGTGCTTACTTTCACTCGACCCTCGTAAGGACGGCCTTCGTTGTGCGTAATTAAAGACACCTGCAAATTAGCTAAATCGCTCTCCTAACAACTGAGATTAATATACTACTTTCAACGGTTTGTTTATTTTTAAACGGTTCATGCCTAAGCAAACATATTGAACAAATATTAACACCGTTAGGAGCGTAAGATGCTATATTACGGTGTAGACAGCTGTCAAACCCTAGGTGTCCGTAATATTACAACTCGTAGGTATTTCTCCCGCCATCCCCAACCTCCTCCCTCCCCAACCTTGTATCCCCAACCTTGAGACCGTGAACTTTATGTTGAAAGCAATGTGTACATCTATTGGTATTAACCAACCTATTAATATTTTACTGTGAAAATATTCTTAATATAAATTATAATATTATATTTTTTGACGTTTAAGGTACAGTCTTGTCCAGGGTCACACATACTTACAAAGCATAATTACACTAACGATGTGTACGCTGGCACCGTGTCTCAATTCAATAGGCACTGATTTTCATTAGTTCAGGTATAGCCCACAACACTGAGGTAGTTAAGAGTCATTCCACGAGAAAACCATGCAGAAGGTGGGAAGGTGGGGGTCGGCAGATCAAGTTCATCTCGGGAGGATTTTATGGACTCCTTAAGACTACTTCACAGCCAGAAGAACCGATCTCAAAATTTAACCGTTATTGAGATATAGCCGCAGATTGATTTTGGGACATTTTTGCCCATTTTGACGTCATTTTTGGTCAATTTTCAGCCACCTATTCTGGCGAGTCTAGGGTTTGGATGAAAATAGTGGTGGTTGGTGTTGTTAGTGGGGGTCTTCCTGTGCCCCAATGTAAAGACCTTATGATCGCATCTATTCTCTGGGAGTAATGGTCAGCAAAATTGTAACATATGGCAAACAAAATAGAAAATATACACCTTCGAAGATTAACCCTATTTTCTATGATGCGGGGGTAGGTCAAAATATCGAAATGGTTTTATGCACAACTCGACCCCCTCTATCGATATAAGAAATAAAATCTCTGTCACCTCGGTTCATTCAATGCGAAATCATGAGTCAAAGTTGGTGAATTTCCCATATTATAAATCTCCGATTCTCTATGAAATGACCAACTTCTTTCATACAGGGTAAGCCAGCTTTCTACAATTCTTCGCCAAATCATTCGCCCATGCTCGCTGGTAGCAGCAGTAAACCTGTTCGAGCAAAACTGGTCACTTTGATGAAGCTTGGTATCCAATCCAAGATGGCCGCGCCCGGGACCGCAGAAAATTTAGGTTTTTCTTCATTTTTGGCCATTGAATGTGGCACATATCCCAACATACGAGAACTAACATGACTCCATACAATTGAAAGACTGTACTTAAAACATTAAGGTCCACCTCATTACATAGCAATAAGAGATGTGAGAACCGAAAATGAACTGATTTCTTGACGAAGTGGAAATTTTGATCCAGTCGCTACCGGCTGGATCTCAAATGCAAAAGGACGTAAATATTTCCTGCATGGTACCACACCTATGGGAAATCCATACAAAGACTGTGCTGTGTACTAAGAGTGTACTAATATAAGAACATCACATTAAGGTCCACCCTTTAGCACATTACATAGCATTATGTGATGTGACAACCGAATGGGAGCTGATTTCTTGGCGAAGTGTATTTTTCTTATCTTGATTCGTCGAGTTTAGATGGAAAGGTAACATGTGCTGCCCATCGCTACCGCCTCGGTTACAAACGGAATATTCCATAAGGGGAATCCATACAAAGACCTTGATGTGTCACTTAGAATCTGTTTATTCTGTTTATTCCTATTGCATGGGGTAAGTGAAATATCGATAAAAAAAAATCAAATCTTGTATGTGTAATCGACAACAATTGACTGACTTAAGCGATGGACTTCAGAAGTCCTCAAACTAGCTGCATTGAGTCTGATATAGCTGTAATACCTTTACTGGAGGCTAGCTTGTTAATTTTAGAACTTTTTTCTTCTGTTCTAGGTATATGCTGGAAATGTTACAATGTCAATAATGAGAAAATGAACTGTAAAAAGAGTCAGGTTAGTTCTTCAAATAAATAATATGGTATAGGGTCAAAAATTCAACTTCATCATGTGATCATTTACATAGCCCAAAATGGATCTTGACAGGCCTTTTAAAACTAAATTATTTCACATGGTTTGATATTACTGTGGGAACTGATGACATCCATCCAACTGCTACATCATCTGCAGCTACTGGTAGTGCCTCTAACTCCTATTATCAATCTACTGCTACTACATCATCTGCAGCTATGGGTAGCAGTATTGAAACACCGCCACCACTTCCTGTAACAGCTACTAGTACATAGAACTGCCAAAAGTGGGAGGGATGTCATCAGTTCCAACAGTAATTTCAAACCACATAAAACAATTTTCTAAACTTATTCTATATAAAATAATTTACTAAATTTATTTTCTAAGTATTTGCATGGATCAAAATTTGAAAAAATTTCTTTACAAATCAAGTGTCCAACTGATCAACTAGTCTGGTCCCTGTTACCGGCCAGTCCATCATTCGGAGACTAGATACAAGAAAATTTTCAATGGCAAATATACGTTGCGGTTGATATTTTGAGAGGTGTCCCCTGATAGAAATATCGTTGGTGGGGAGTCAAAAGGTCGTATCTGGATTTTGGGAAATCGTCCAGGAGAGCCTAAACAAGCACAGGACAAGCATAAGAATCAAAATGTTGTATGTAAAAGGTCATATTTCTGAAGCTTTTTTCGAATATTTATTGACAAAATGCATGTGTAGCCATTTAAACAGTATGTAACTACCTGCACATATCAAGCTCAACATCTAGTACAGAAATAATGAGTGAAAGCTCGTTATTTGCAATTCTATACAGCAAAGACGTATCTCCGGAAAATATTCACCTTTACCTGCTTCGATTTCATAGATTTCACAAAGTAAGCCTAAACAATAATTTCAATAATAAGTATTTAATCATAAAACACTACTGGCTATATTTCATTTGATTGTATTACTTCAGTGAGACACAAAGTTGATTTTTTTCAAGAAAATACAACATTTTCGCTCTTAATAATTTCTTTTTTTGGAACACCCCATATACAACATTTTGAAACAATATCTATAAACCCTCTTTTTATTGGCTTAGAAATACGACAAGCAGATGAAAAGATGCGAAAGAAAATTCTCATTTTCTCATGACTAAGCAAAAAAAGTGAATTTTGCAAAATATGCTTGATACAACATTTTGACTCCCCTTCATGTACACATGTAGTTTTACAAGGTCTGACAAGATCCATTTTGGGCTCTGTAAATGATTATATGATTAAGTTGAATTTTGGACCCCATGCCATATTATTTATTTGAAGAACTAGCCTGTTTTTTTTTTCACGGTCCATTCCTCATTATGGACAGCATCACATTTCCGATATGTACCTAGAATAGAAGAAAAAAATATCTAAAACTAACAACACCTTCAGTAAAGGTATTACAGCTATATCAGACTCAAGGCAGCATGTTTGAGGACTTCTAAAGCCCATGACTTTACCCAGTCAACTAGAGGTTCACCGCACAACTCTTTTCGGCCAATTGTGTATATACCGCACAACTCTTTTCTGCTAAATTAGTTGTGGTCAAGCACACATAGAAGGTTTTTATTGATATTTCAAAGACACAATTTTATTCCTTTCTTTTTTCAATAGTATTTTATTAAACTTAGCTGATTCTAAGTGACACAGCACGGTTTGTCTATATATTTCCCTTAGGTGTGGTACCATACAGGGGATGTTTACGTCCTTTGGGAATATTGCGTTTGAAATCCAAGCGGTAGCAAGAGGCAGCACATTAAGGTCAAAATTTCCACTATACGTCAAGAAATCAGTTCCAATTCGGTTCTCACATCACTTATTGCTACGTAATGTGCTAAAGAGTGGACTTAAATGTTTTTCGTACAGTCTTTCAATTGGATGAAGTCATGTTAGTTCTCATGTGTGGGATATGTGCCACATTCAATGGCCAAAAATGAAGAAAAACCTCAATTTTCTGCGGTCCCGGGCGCGGCCATCTTGCATTGGATACCAAGCTTCATCAAATAGACCAGTTTTGCTCGAGCCGGTTTACTGCTGCTACGAGCGAGCATGGGCGAATGATTTGGCAAAGAATTGGAGAAAGCTGACTTACCATGTATGAAAGTAGTTGACCATTTCATAGAGAATCAGAGATTACAATAGGGAAAATTCACCAACTTTGACATATGATTTCGCATTGAATGAAACGAGGTGACAGAGATTTTATTTCTTATATCAATAGAGGGGGTCAAGCTGTGCATTAAACCATTTCGATATTTTGACCTACCCCCGCATCATAGAAAATAGGGCTAATCTTCGAAGGTGTATATGTTCTACTTTATTCGCCATATGTTACCATTTTGCTGACCATTACTCCCAGAGAATAGATGTGACCTTAAGGTCTGTATATTGGGGCACAGGAAGACCCCCACTAACATCACCAACCACCACTAATTTCATCCAAACCATAGACTCACCAGAATAAGTGGCTGAAAATTGACCAAAAATGACCTGAAAAAGGGCAAAATTGGCCAAAAATCAGCCCGAGGCTGTATCTTAATAACGGTTAAATTTTGAGATCGGTTCTTCTGGCTGTGAAGTAGTCTCGAGGAGTCCATAAAATCCCCCCAAGATGAACTCGATCTGCCGACCCCCCACCTTCCCGATTCTGCATGATTTTGCATGGTTTTCTCATGGAATGACACTTAAATGTTTCACTCCGTTTCATTTCTACTCATTTGTAGGTGTTTGTGTACTTGGATTGGGATATAGAGGGGGTGGGTTTCGGAGGTAGACAATGCAATTCTTTCAATATTAATATTGTTTTATTTTACCAATACCTATCTGATTCCTTCTTTTCTGTTGATTATTAGCTTTTACCGATTACATCCTGGCACGCTTGAGAATGGTTGAAGAAACGAACCATGCGTTCAAAAAAATAATCACCGTTCTCGACACTTATAGGGAGTTGGCGGACTGGAATATGCCGTCACATTAATTGGCCATAAATATATATATATATATATATATATATATATATATATATATATATATATATATATATATATATATATATATATATATAACCTTACCAATAAATAAAAATATTATAAAAAAGGCTATTGTTGGTTTCTTAGTATCGACACTAATTGAAAAGTGTAGACAGTTGAAATGGGGTTTGGGGTTGGTTGGGTGGAGGGTATATGGAGCTTGGGGTGTGGGTATAAACAACCACGGATAAACAATTGCAACACTGGTACCTGTCAACCTTAATAGCGCAGGTCATTATCCCTTAACTGTGTATCTACATGCGACCTGAACGTGAACCCTACATACCTGACTATAAAGCGAAATATCCCCCCACCCTCCAATAAACAATTCGTGGACCCCATACCCTTGTTACAAAAGTCAAATAAGATCAAAGAATAAACATCTGCACACAATACCTTTTTTATTATTCATAACCTCATTGTTCAGTCAACAATAACCATATTCAAGTTATAAATAGAACACCCGTGGAATGCCAAATATGCAGCAGAACGCCGACCAATAAAAAAAAACGTTTGACAGAAATTATACACAAGTCTCCGTCTTTGCTAAGCCTACCACACCTATAGACCAGGAGCCCAGAGGGTCGAACCTAGACGAACGAGGTACCAATGTCTGACCATATAGGCATCTACATACTAACCTGGGATGCACAGAAGTGGGCGTCTGCCGGGGCCCAGTCCATGGGTGTGACCCTGGTGACCCCTATAATGAGAGAGAGAGAGAGAAATGGGGTTTAACGTCCACTCGACACAACTAGGTCATTTCGGGACTAACATATGGTTCGCTTGCGCGTAGGGGTCTTTAGCAGTGGGAGGAAACCGGAGTGCCCGGAGGAAACCCACGAGGTTGAGAAGGCGCCCCTATCTCCATGTCACATACGCTCACGCCAGGGCTCGAAACCACAGCCGCAAGCCAGGGGTGACTGGCCAGCTAGAGGTCGAAGCGCGGCACTCTAGACCACTAGGCCATCCCAACCCCCCACCCCAAAAATGGGTTAAACTCATACATTCGAGGTACCGGTCAAAACCAATTTTAAATGAAAGAATACACTCTACTGACTACGAAATTGCCCATAACAGACGATTAGACCCCTGGGGTGGCATAGACTGACATCCCAAAGCCGAAGGGAGTGGGGTGGGGCAAAATAGAGTTTGCTCATACATTCGAGGTACCAGTCAAGACCAAATTTAAATGGAAGGGTACATCTCACTGAGTGCGAAATTGCTCATAACAGACGATTTCGGCCTTGGGACTGCCCAAACTGACACTCTAAATATGACCCCCCGTCCTCCCTGGGCGGCTTAAAAAAAAGGGTTATATTAATACATTCGAGTTATTAGTAGAAACTAATGTTAAATGAAAGACTATATGCCGCTGATTACGGAATTATCCATCACAGACGATTGGACCCATGGAATGGCCCAAATTGACGCCCAAAGGCGATGGGGCCATAAATTCGCGGTACCGGTCAAAACCAACTCTAAATGAAAGAGTACATCTCACTAGGTACGAAGTTGCCCATAACAGACGCTTGTGGCCCTTGGACGGCCTAAACTGACACCCTAAATATGGACCGCAGAGCCGAAGGGTCAAAAATAGGTTATACTCATAATATTCGAAGTACCAGTCAAACCAATTTTAAATGGAAGAGTACATCTCACTGAGTTCGAAATTGTCCATAACAGTTGGTTTCGACCCTGGGGGCCAAGCTGACACCATAATATCGACCCCGAGGCTCGCGAAAAAGTTATATTCACACATTCGAGGTATCAGTTCAATTTAATTTTAAATGAAAGTGTGCATCTCGCTGATAACGAAATGACCCATAAAAAATGATGGTTCAAATTGACAAAATGCATAAAATGGTATTGTGAGGCCAGATTGAAACAGACTTTTGCCACCAACAAGTACAATCATAGACATAAGAACTGCACCTGTAGTGTTAATATTGTTTTCATACCAGACCATCGTGCTATTAACCCATCAGGAATCACCAGAAATGGACAAAACTGGCTATAGGGCAGCTATCAAATACCTGCCACTGAAAGGACTAACCCTAACACAAAAGTAACATGTCAGCCCTCATTTTCTTAGTTAAGATGACACCATTTCAGCTATGTGAAATTTTTTAGGGGGGGGATAAAAATAAAAAAAATTCTTCCTGGCCGGCATCCAGGCTTTGCAACATCGTTGGCAATAGTGTAGAAAAGTTTATGGAAGCATCGGCTTTGTACAATTTTTTCAAAAAATGGCCCAGAACATTTCATGCAGTCCTCGGCAAATCAGAGTGGGGGAGGGGGGGGGCAAAACTTGTCAGTATATTTTTTTTCAAACCTAGGGGGCAAAATTTAGGATGTCAGTTAGGACCATCTCAGAGCCAGAATCATCTTCATACAAGGTACTCTCGTCGTTATCAAGCCAACGATGCAGATATGTTTGTTCGTTACTTGGGTTTTACATCTACTTCCATCTAGAAAGGGGGCGGGCGGGGGCGGGCGGGGGCGGGGGGTGGTTAAGATTTGTTAGAATAACTTTTTTCAAGCCTAGGGATGTAAAATTTAGGGTGTCAGTTTAGACCAAAGTCGTCTATATACATGTACAAGGTACTAAACGATGTTTCCACAAGGATACTCTCGACGTTATCAAGCAAATGATACAGATATGCTCGCTCGTTCCTGGGGTTTTACGTCCACTCCCACCTAGGGTGATCACACAGACAATGCAAATATATAAATAGTACACAAATATACAAAGGACATGCAACACAAAGACAACAATGAAATACAATAAAATCGCAAGACCTTCGATTAGGGGGCCATTTATAACTGAACCATCACAGCGGAAACTCTTTCAGGCATTAAAAGGCAGTGGGCTGGCAACCTATTGATTTATCAAGATCAATGTATTTAACACTATTAAAGGGAAACCAATTAACCTGGACCATATATAACAGATAATTTAAAAACAATGTGGGGGTATAAATCTGTTATGAGCCATTTTGTACTCAGTGGGATATATACTTTCATTTAAAATTAGTTTCAACTGGTACCTCGTTTGTATGAATATAACCATTTTTAAGCCCCAAGGGTCATAACTATGGCGTCAGTTTGGGCCGTTTCAGGGTCACAAGCGTCTGTTATGGACAATTCCGTACTCAGTCACATGTAATCTTCTGTTATGGACAATTCCGTACTCAGCGAGATATATTCTTTCATTTAGAATTAGTTGAACTGGTACCGTGAATGTATGAGTATAACCCTTTTTTAAACTCAGGGGGTCATGTTTTGGGTGTCAGTTTGGGCAGTCCCAGGGCTGAAATCTTTTGTTATGAGCAATTTCGTACTCAGAGAGAATTGGTTTTGAGCGGTACCACAGATTCTATGAGTATACCCTACCCCCCCCCCTCCCCAACCACCCTTTTCGGCTTTGGTGTGTTGGTCTGGGCCATCCCAAGGGTCCAATCGTCTGTTATGGGTAATTTTGTACTCAGTGGGATATACTCTTCCATTTGAAATTAGTTTCAACTGGTAACTCGAACGTATGAATATGACCCTTTTTTAAGCCCCTGGGATGGGGTGCCACTTTCGGAAGTCCCAGGGCTGAAATCTTCTGTTATGAGCAATTGTGTACTCAGTGAGATGTACTCTTTCATTTTAAATTGGTTTTGACCGGTAGCTCGAATGTATGAGTAAACCCTATTTTTGCCCCACCCCACCCCTTCGGCTTTGGGGTGTCAGTCTGGGCCACCCCAGGGGTCTAATCGTCTGTTACGGGTAATTTCGTACTCAGTGGGATATACTCTTCCATTTGTAATTGGTTTCAACTGGTACCTCGAATGTATGAATATAATTTTTTTTTCAAGCCCTCTGGGATCCATATTTGGGGTGTCAGTTTGGGCCATCCCAGGGCTAAAATCGTCTGTTATGGGCCATTTCGTACTCAGTGGGATGTATTCTTTCGTTTAAAATTGGTTTTGACCGGTACCTCGAATGTATGAGTTTAACCCATTTTGGGGGTCATTATAGGGGTCACCAGGGTCACACCCATGGACTGGGCCCCGGCAGACGCCCACTTCGGTGCATCCCAGGTTAGTATGTAGATGCCTATATGGTCAGATATTGGTACCTCGTTCGTATAGGTTCGACCCTCTGGGCTCCCGGTCTACTAGGGGTGGTTGCTCACACGTAAACTTATTTTCACACAGCTCTTTGAAGCTAACTTACAAAGCCTCCCATTGTTTCAAGTTTAAATGAACACCCTTTCGGGTAGGTTTTGGCATTCGTTCCTCTTCACACCACCAAAATTTACGAATGTTGACTCCCAGGTATTTGTTGTCAACCGTTACGTACACATCATTACCGATAGGCACTGATTTCTTTACAATGTTTTTTTGTAAATACTCATCTATCTCCGAGGCAGTGTTCATCAAGGTTTGCCATTGCCGCTCGAAAAACATGATACCATTGGGGGTTGGATATCTATCACCCTTAAAACCGTAACCATACAATCTGATGTGATAACACACATCTTCTTGCCAAATACATTTTACAACCAAATAATCATTTCCAATATCCTTTCGATACAAGTCGTTACTCATGATGTTAACCTCTTGTTCAACTTCATAAAACAATTCTACATTTGAACGTGTAGTCAACCCCATTTTATACCTAGATTTTCGAAACTTAAAACCAAAATTTAACTAACCCCCACAAATATGTAGATTAAAACTATTGGCTTAGAACAAAATCGACAAAAATCACCTATCAAACTTTATAGCGGAGGTCATTGTCCCCCTTAACATGGGTATAACTACACGTGACGTGAACTCAACGCGAACCCTACATACCTGCCTATAAAGCGAAATATCCCCCCACCCTCCAATAAACAATTCGTGGACCCCATACCCTTGTTACAAAAGGCAAACGAGATCAAAGTTCAAACATCTGCACACAATACCTTTTTTATTATTCATAACCTCATTGTTCAGTCAACAATAACCATATTCAAACTATAAATAGAACACCTGTGGAATGCTCTGACGTCACACCTTTGGAATGTGTGACGTCACACCTTTGGAATGTCTGGAATTCCAAATATGCTCCAGTCTGCCCTCGATACTACTTATAGGTTTATCCCCAAAAGCTGCTTTCGATATTGGCATGTATCGGATCAAAACTTTATGGATTATGGCCCCTGATTGTACGAAAAATCACGTTTTTAGCTTGTGGACCCACAGGTACTTGAAGGGATTAAAATAAAACTTCTTACTACTGCTTGACTATATATATATAATATCATTCAAGGTATTACAGACGACATCTTTGTTGTGACTTTTTTATGATATATTGTCTGCTGTCATCTCGCAATACTCACTAGTTCTAACACTTCATGTCATTTTTATTGCCAACGAGACTTTATTTGATCATTATTCACATTCAGATGTAATTAAATTGGTCCTTTCACAGCGTTATTAATAACAAATCAAACTTAAAAAGCTGTCACTAGTCGATATTCAACTTGGCGAGCCCGGAAGTAACGCGAAATAAGGTCAAAAGAAGTCTGTATCACCCAGTCCCTTTATAAACCTATCATTACTCGATATGTGCATAGGAACTGGGTGATCAAGTCTCGAAGTGTTAGAACTAGTGAGTATTGCGAGATGACAGCAGACAATATATCATAAAAAAGTCACAACAAAGATGTCGTCTGTAATACGTTGAATGATATTATATATATATAGTCAAGCAGTAGTAAGAAGTTTTATTTTAATCCCTTCAAGTGCCTGTGTGTGGACCCTATAGAGGTCACAATTTTGAACCGATTTTGATGAAACTTGACATGCATGTTTATAACCCAAAGATCTTGGTTCCTTTCGATATTTGCGCCTATCGGATCATAGCTTCCTGAATTATGTCACCGGATTGTCCGAAAATCGCTTTTGTTAGCTTTTGGTCCCTGTGGAGGTCAAAATTATTATCCGATTTAAAAAACCGTTTGATTATATCACCGTTTCATGGTAATGAAGAGAGAATTTGAATTTCGTGAAAATTGGACCAGAGTTGACGGATAAAATGGCCGCTGTTTGTACGCGAATTGTGTGAAAATATGTTATATCAAGGTTGTGGACCCTATAGAGGTCACAATTTTGAACTGATTTTGATGAAACTTGAAATACATGTTTATAACCTAATGATCTTGGTTCCATTGCATATTTGCCCATATCTGATCGTAACTTCCTGAATTATGGCCCCGGATTGTACGAAAAATCACCCTTTTTAGCATGTGGTCCCTCTGGTGGTCACAATTATTATCTGATTTAAAAAAACGTTTAATTATATCACAGTTACACCGTAGTTTGAATTATGATTTTCTGATGATTACTTAAAATGCAACAACTCTTGTTGGCTGCTGTGTGGGCGTATGTTTCGTTGCCTGGCAACCTATAATTTTTTTTCATATAAAAAATCTCAGTAACTGAGTAACTATTTACATTAACACTATAAATAGAAATTTTCTTCGAACTTAGTGCTAATGTTACAAATTTGTCAGAATGTCTGTCCACATGTAACATTAGCAATGCAATTAATTTTTAAATTAATAATTAATTTGTAAATCATATCCCCTATGAACTCAAAGGGTCAATCCCGATAACTTTTGGGGGAATAAAACTGCTTAATTTTGTGTTAAAATCCCTTAAAACCCATTACCTAAGGCCGACCAACTAACATGATATTTGTGATACGCTTGTAAATAACTTAAACCTGACAGTCTTCATCTGGAAATGCAGACCGTTGTATTATACAGTATCTGGATAAAACCAGACATTTTTATACGTCCACATTCATAATGTGAACGTATTATGCCGTCGCCCCTGTCTGTGTGTGTGTGTGTATGTATGTATGGGTGTGTGTGTGTGTGTGTCTGTGGTTCGCCTACAGGGCGCAATTCTTCATGGATTTTCTTCAAACTTGGTATACTTATTCCTTATACCCCAAGGAAGATCCCTATTGTTTTGGGGGCATGCCCGACCCCCAGGGGCCGAGCCACGCCCATTTCTAGTATTTGATTGTTTGTCGTCTACAGGCCACATTTCTTAACTTATAATCTTGAAACTTTGCATACACATTCTTTGTACCCTAAGGAGCATCCCTATCATTTGGGGTGCATGCCCGACCCCCAGGGGCAGAGCCACGCCCATTTTCTTTTCTTGTGTCTTTGTGTCGCCTACAGGGCGCAATTCTTACTGGATTTTCTTCAAACTTGGTATACTTATTCCTTATACTTGTTATACTTATTCCTTATATCCCAAGGAAGATCCCTATTGTTTTTGGTGCATGCCCGACCCCCAGGGGCATAGCCACGCCCATTTCTAGTATTTGTTTGTCGCCTACAAGCCACATTTGTTAACGTATAATCTTGAAACTTTGCATACACATTCTTTGTACCCTAAGAAACATCCCTATCGTTTGGGGTGCATGCCCAACCCCCAGGGGCAGAGCCACGCCCATTTTCTTTTCTTGTGTCTTTGTGTCGCCTACAGGGCGCAATTCTTACTGGATTTTCTTCAAACTTGGTATACTTATTCCTTATACTTGGTATACTTATTCCTTATACCCCAAGGAAGATCCCTATTGTTTTTGGTGCATGCCCGACCCCCAGGGGCATAGCCACGCCCATTTCTAGTATTTGTTTGTTTGTCGTCTACAGGCCACATTTCTTAACTTATAATCTTGAAACTTTGCATACACATTCTTTGTACCCTAAGGAACATCCCTATCGTTTGGATGCATGCCCAACCCCCAGGGGCAGAGCCACGCCCATTTTCTTTTCGTGTGTCTTTGTGTCGCCTACAGGGTGCAATTCTTACTGGATTTTCTTCAAACTTGGTATACTTACTCTTTATACTCTAAGGATGATCCCTATCGTTTGGGGTGCATGCCCAACCCCCAGGGGCAGAGCCACGCCCATTTTTTTTGTTGTGTGTGTCTGTGTGTCGCCTACAGGTCGCAATTCTAACTGGATTTTCTTAAAACTTTGTATACTTACTCTTTACACCCTAAGGATGACCCCTATTGTTTTTTGGTGCATGCCCGACCCCCAATGGACAGAGCCACGCCCATTTCTTGTATTTATTTGTTTGTCGTCTACAAGCCACATTTGTTAACGTATCATCTTGAAACTTTGAATGCTTATTCTTTGTACCCTAAGGAACATTCCTATCATTTGGGGTGCATGCTCAACCCCCAGGGGCAGAGCCACGCCCATTTTCTTTTTGTGTGTCGCCTACAGGGCGCAATTCGTACTGGATTTTCTTCAAACTTTGTATACTTACTCTTTATACTCTAAGGATGATCCCTATCATTTGGGGTGCATGTCCAACTCCCAGGGGCAGAGCCACGCCTATTTTCTTTTTGTGTGTCTGTCGCCTACAGGCCGCAATTCTAACTGGATTTTCTTAAAACTTTGTATACTTACTCTTTACACCCTAAGGATGATCCCTATTGTTTTTTGGTGCATGTCCGACCCCAATTGCAGGGCCACACGCCCATTCCTTGTATTTATTTGTTTGTCGTCTACAAGCCACATTTCTTAACGTATCATCTTGAAACTTTGAATGCTTATTATTTGTACCCTAAGGAACATTCCTATCATTTGGGGTGCATACCCAACCCCCAGGGGCAGAGTCACGCCCATTTTCTTTTTGTGTGTCGCCTACAGGCCACAATTCTTAATTGGTCATCTTGAAACTTAAAATACTTATTCCTTATACCCTAAGGATGATCCCTTTTGTTTTGGGTGCATGCCCGACCCCCGTGGGACAGCAACACCCATTTCTTGTATTTGTTTTTCTGTCGTCTACAGGCTGCATTTCTTAATGTATCATCTTGAAACTTTGAATGCTCATTCTTGGTACCTTAAGGAAGATCTCTATTGTTTTTGGTGCATGCCCGACCCCCAGGGACAGTGCCACGCCCATTTTCTTTTTGTCTGTCTGTGTGTCAGCTACAGGCCACAATTCTTAATCGATCGTCTTGAAAACTTTTTTTTATACTTATTCCTTATACCCTAAGGCTGACCACTATTATTTTTGGTGCATGCCGGACCCCCTGGGACAGAGCCACGCCCAATGCTTTTGTGTCGTGTATTCGCCTACAGGATGCAATTCTTAACAGATCCTTTTAAAACTTTACATACCTATTCCTTATACCCTAAAGATGACCCGTATTGTTTTTGGTGATTTCCTAACCCCCAGGGGCAGAGCCATGCCCATTTTTACTTCGTGTCTGTGTGTGTTGTCTACAGGCCACGATTCTGAATGGATCGTCTTTAAACTTGGGATATGTATTCCTTATAGCCTAAGGACGTCAACTGCATGTCCCGACTCCCACAGGCAAGACACGCCCAATTTTTGTGTTTGTCGTTTACTGGCCGCAATTCTGAATGAAGCAGCTTGGTACTTGTATTCCTTATAGCCTGAGGGCGTCCACTACTGATTTTGATGAATGTCCCGACCCCCAGGGGCAGGGCCACGCCCCACTTTTTGCCTTTAGCGTTAGGAAGGCACAATTCTGAATGGATTATCTTGGTATATTTATTCCTTATACTCTAAGGACGGCAACTATTGATGTTGAGGCACGACCCTCAACGCTAAACAAACCAAACGCCTAGCCTTCTTGACAAAGTACCATATCAATCAAAGCAGGAATGTGGACGTATATTGTAGCGTTAGCGTTATGTTTCTATAAAAATAATATGTAAGTGAAATTTACTTTTTGTTATCAAGTACAGTATCAAGAAACGGGAATCGATTATCAGGTCACCCAATGAAAAAATTGACCCGAAATCTTAAAAGGGTTACGTGTCCGGATAAGCAGTGTTGACGTTCACGTCCAAACGACTCAATATTTTGAGCTGAAGTTTTGCGACAAGGTAAATACACCACGCCTCTATATTTTGGTCCCTAAATTTCATAAATACTCGGACTTTAATTTTTGAGACTCTGTTCTTATCGGAATGGTCCCTTCAAGATTTAGATATTGTATTATTACATTTAAATTTTGAAGAAAATCATTAATATATATAAGCAATGGTTAATATCTGAAGGGAAAATGAATTTTCCATGCGTCTGTCCAATAAAAAGTGGCATTTTATACTTTTTGAAATTGTCATTGTTACTGTCTTATGACCCCCCCAAAATTTGCATCGTCTTTCATTTAACATAGTTCAATGTATATCCTACCTGTAGAGATTGGAATATTAATGCGCACCATTTGTATTTGGTATAATTTCATCTACAGTCATACTTATAAAAAAAATTCAGGTATGTTAGGTAAAATGTTCAATAAAAAAATTATTTTGCGAAAACTTATCTTTTTAAGATATATTTTGGACGAATATGTATCAATCTTCCCAAAGACAGTGACTTTGTAAGAGGCATAGGAATTTCATAATTCATTGTTTAAGGTCACGAGACGCAGAAGCCTATTGATTTTCAGCGATATCCGATAATTACTGCCAGAGTTATGACCCTTAATCACTTTGAAAAATCTTGTGAACGCTCTAGCGGCTAAAGTTAGTATCCGATTGACTTTAAATTTATACACAGTGTTCAAGATCATGAGACGAGGAAGGCTATTGATTTTCAGCGATTTCCGATAATTACTAACAGAGTTATGGCCCTTGATCACTTCAAAAAGTCTTGTGGACGCGCTCGTGGCCAAAGATAATATCCGATTGACTTTGAATTTATACACAGTGTTTAAGGTAATGAGAGGAAAACGCCTTTTGATTTTCAGCGATTTCCGATAATTACTGCGAAAGTTATCTCACTTGATCACTTTGAAAAATCTTGTGACGCTCTGGAGGCCAAAATTATCATCCGATTGATACACAGGGTTTAAGGTCTTATGACGAACAAGTATAGTGATTTTCGATGAGTTTTGATAACTGAACAGCTAAATCCATGATATTAAATGTTTCGTATACTAAACTTTAGCGTGGGGCAGAACTTTATAAAAAACAAACAAATTCTAATGATTTTTCGTTTATTACTTAATGAGTTGTTACTCTTAATCAGATTTTAGTGTATTATAAATTTTTCATTTCTGAAAAAAGTAAATATACGCGATTTAGCTGCTGTGGGCATATGTTTCGTTGCCTGGCAATCTGTCTTTAAAGATTGTGCGGGTTGTGCCTTCATTTTTCTCGAAAACGGATATTGAAAATATCGTCATCATGTTTAAAAAGACGCTCCAAAGACATAGAGGCAGAATCATTTCGTGGAAATGGACATGCTTTCGTCTGCAAAATTTTGTTGAGAGGCGACACCTATGACGCTTTCGTCTCGATCAACCAGTTTCAATAATAAATCAAACCATAGCCATAGTAAAGGGAAATAACTCTCGTGATATATTTCAGGTTGACACAAAAAATGAAATAAAAAGATCGCGGAAAAGTGCAATAAAATAATTTAAGTTGGGGGTGGTTTTAGCTAGTCGGTCGCATATGGCGAAACAGATATTTTTAAAGGGACAATAACATTCTGGCTGGCTTGATAGCTCCAGAAAATAGAAAAATAGCCTTATTCTAAGTGCTAGATGTGTAAGTGTCTTACCTGATGTGTTATTTATCCATTAAATCCTATTTTACTTGTCCAGAGGGTTCGAAAGTATTTTTAAATCCAAATCACACTTAAAAGTCTAACGTAACTCGGTTCAAATTATTTTAGAGCCATTTTTTTTCAAGGGAGGTAACTAGCTCCAGATTTGACTGACTTCCTGTTCTAAGAATAGCATTTCCATGATGTCATAACAGGGATATCCCCCCATAGGTGGCACTGTCGCAAATAATAATAAATACAAAAGATCAGCGGGAATGTGAAAGGAAATGGGGATTAATATGACTTGGATTATCACACAAGTAATTCAAACTGCTTAATAACATTTTAGACAGTTCGTCGTATGTCTAATCTGCCTGAGTTGTATATAGAGGTGTCAATCAGCTAGATCTATTGTTCTCGAGTCGACCAGTGTGATTTTTTCCTTTATTGACAACTTGAGTCCCTCTCGTGAGTCGTGGACGGATGTTTTATTTATGATGTCTAGTCTAATCAATTAGCATGTTCGCCTACAGAAGTTTGTTTTCTTTGTCAGTGAAGAGTATATAATGTGAATTATAAACCGGCTATTATAGTATTAGACCATCTAGAAGTAACATTTACGTGTAATTATTGAGAAAGTAAATTAGTAGTACAAGTAGTAGTAGATCGATCATCATGCCTAGAAAGAAAGGGGACACCCGAAAGAAAGTAGTTACCGATTCAGCTAAGAAGCGTAGGCAGGCAGCATATCAGAGAAAGTTTAGTCTGAGAAAATCTTTAACCAACGTGAACTTGGGTACAGAGCGGCTAAGGTGGGAAGAACTGAAGGAGAAATTGAAAATAGAGTCTCACCAAGAAATGGCAAAGCTGTGATTGGACAGGTAGGTGTACTTTGCAACAAAAATTATTATCATGAGAATCTATATTCAACTTAATCTTAAAGCTTATTATTTGCCATGGAGAAATGTTTTGAAAAATATCACTGTTGATAATATCATAAATGATGCAAAATATTGTTTTATTTCTTTACTATTTTTTTAAATCTCTATTATTTGGGACCTAGAGAAATTGACACAAATGGGTTACAACACATTGTTATATATTTGTACATGTATATAAACTAATTTACATTCAATCATTTCTGTTTTTACTGTAAATCCTAATCAATTATGTTCGACGATTTGCGCCAGAAGTCTCAATTGAACGGCAATCTCTAGCGCCTGGTTATTCCAGTCTACACCGATGATTTATTGTGCAGACTCTCCTTGTAAGAATATGTGATGTGGTTACCGTCCTGACTTGTGGAATATGTCTAGCCCTGTTCTTTGAGTTCCTTGTTACAAATAGTACACACATGTAAAATGTTAATTTTGTCTTAAAATATTGAATTTTTGAAGTAAAATCACAACATCAACGATGATTTAAATTGGCAAATAATTTGTGTCACACTTTGGATGATATTGAGTTCGAGACTTAGCTATTGTACTTTTATCTTGATTGAATATCTCGTGTGCTATGGACTATAAGTAACCTGAATTTCAATTTAATTATTGTAAGGTTTTCTTTTACTTTCCTGTGTAATAACTAATATTACCAGACAATTTTCTGATGAATGACAGGTGATTGTATTTATTTTTTCAGCTATAGTGGAATTTGTGCGCCTTCCGCAAGCACTAGTACACCCAGCAAAGGAAAAGCTGGAGCACTGTATGTTTCAGAACTATCATCCATTCATGGCAGGTAATATTTGTACAGCAACATAATAAGTGTCTGCAATTATTATTTTTTGGGGGGGGGGGGGCAATTATAGTACACATAGATCACCCTTGACTTTTTCATCCTAAAATTACATGGGTCGTTTCATCCCACTTATATAGGGTCGTTTAATCCAATGAATTACAAACGAGGATTATATGAAAAAACATGAACACAACCTTTTTTTATATAAATTTTTAATGTTTTATGTATATAGTAATAACAATTTTATCACAGTTTAATTCACTTAGCATTATATTCGTTATTACTACACCTCATTTTTATACGCCCACATTGAAATGTGGTCGTATATTGTCGTCGCCCCCGTCCGTCCGTCCGTCCGTCCGTCCGTCCGTCCGTCCGTCCGTCCGTCGGTCCGGCGTCCACAATTGCTTGTGGACGCTCTAGAGGCTAAAGTTAATATCCGATTGACTTTAAATTTATACACAGTGTTTAAGGTCATGAGACGAAGAAGCCTATTGTTTTTCAGCGATTTCCGATAATAACTACCAGAGTTATGACCCTTGACGACTTCAAAAAATCTTGTGGACGCTCTAGAGGCCAAAGTTAATATCCGATTGGCTTTAAATTTATACACAGTGTTTAAGGTCATAAGACGAAGAAGCCTATCGATTTTCAGCGATTTCCGATAATTAGTGCCAGAGTTATGGCCCTTGATCACTTCAAAAAGTCTTGTGGACGCTCTAAAAGCCAAAGTTAATATCCGATTGACTTTAGATTTATACACAGTGTTTAAGGTCATAAGACGAAGAAGCCTATTGATTTTCAGCAATTTCCGATAATTAGTGCCAGAGTTATGGCCCTTGATCACTTCAAAAAATCTTGTGGACGCTCTAAAAGCCAAAGTTAATATCCGATTGACTTTAGATTTATACACAGTGTTTAAGGTCATAAGACGAAGAAGCCTATTGAATTTCAGCAATTTCCGATAATTAGTGCCAGAGTTATGGCCCTTGATCACTTCAAAAAATCTTGTGAACGCCCTAAAAGCCAAAGTTAATATCCGATTGACTTTAAATTTATACGCAGTGTTTAAGGTCATAAGACGAAGAAGCCTATTGATTTTCAGCGATTTCCGATAATTAGTGCCAAAGTTATCTCCCTTGATCACTTCAAAAAATCTTGTGGACGCTCTAAAAGCCAAAGTTAATATCCGATTGACTTTAAATTTATACACATTGTTTAAGGTCATAAGACGAAGAAGCCTATTGATTTGCATCAATTTCCGATAATTAGTGCCAGAGTTATGGCCCTTGATCAGATCAAAAAATCCTGTGGATGCTCTAGAGCGATTTCCGATAATTAGTGCCAGAGTTATGGCCCTTGATCACTTCAAAAAGTCTTGTGGACGCTCTAAAAGCCAAAGTTAATATCCGATTGACTTTAGATTTATACACAGTGTTTAAGGTCATAAGACGAAGAAGCCTATTGATTTTCAGCAATTTCCGATAATTAGTGCCAGAGTTATGGCCCTTGATCAGATCAAAAAATCCTGTGGATGCTCTAGAGGCCAAAGTTAATATCCGATTGACTTTAGATTTATACACAGTGTTTAAGGTCATAAGACGAAGAAGCCTATTGAATTTCAGCAATTTCCGATAATTAGTGCCAGAGTTATGGCCCTTGATCACTTCAAAAAATCTTGTGAACGCCCTAAAAGCCAAAGTTAATATCCGATTGACTTTAAATTTATACGCAGTGTTTAAGGTCATAAGACGAAGAAGCCTATTGATTTTCAGCGATTTCCGATAATTAGTGCCAAAGTTATCTCCCTTGATCACTTCAAAAAATCTTGTGGACGCTCTAAAAGCCAAAGTTAATATCCGATTGACTTTAAATTTATACACATTGTTTAAGGTCATAAGACGAAGAAGCCTATTGATTTGCATCAATTTCCGATAATTAGTGCCAGAGTTATGGCCCTTGATCAGATCAAAAAATCCTGTGGATGCTCTAGAGGCCAAAGTTAATATCCGATTGACTTTAAATTTACACACACTGTTTAAGGTCCTGAGACGAAAAAGCCTACTGATTTTCATCGATTTCAAATAATTACTTCCAGAGTTATCTCCCTTGATCACTTCGAAAAACCTTGTGGCGCTGTAGATGCCAAACTTATCATCCGATTGACTTCAGATTGATACACAGAGTTTAAGGTGTTGAAACGAACAAGTATTTTGATTTTCAATGAATTTTGATAACTGAACAGCTAAATCCATGATGTTAAATGTTTCCTATACTAATTGTTAGCTTGGGGCAAAACTTTATAAAAAGCAAACAAATTCTAATGATTTTCAGATAATTACATAATGAGTTGTTACTCAGATTTTAGTGTATTACAAATGTTTTATTACCAAAAAAAAGTAAAAATATGCGACAACCCTTGTTGACTGCCCGGACGATTTAGCTGCTGTGGGCGTATGTTTCGTTGCCTGGCAACCTATCTTTTATGTCCATATAGATTTGTCACAATAGTTTTCCAGACACTTTCATTGTTAACATACTGGTAATGAAATCGTCACTTCTGTACATGATATTACGTATTATTTTGTTTTTGTAGTACTGATACAGAAAAGGGGAAGAACAGGCCAACTGAAATATCTACAGCCTCTGTAGGAATTAGCCCCTTTCAAGACGATATAACTAACGAAAAGTAAGTACCATAGTTTGATTGGATAGAGGAGTTAAATTACAACTTTACATACTCTTTTCTGGAAAATATCAGATTTGAAGCATGTTAAGTGGGCATTATTTACTATAGAATCAAATAAAGTGCTGTAAAAATATCTGGCACGAAACAAGAATTTGCATTAATTGCTAAACCATCCGGGAAGTATTTTGATGTACATGTCTTGAATTTACTATTTTAGTATTGAGATAGATGTAATATTGAGTTCTGATTTTGATGAAAACATTATGGTTAGTGATGATGACAGTGGTGATGATGATGGAGGAGTAACATATGTGGATGATGATGATAGTGATTACGTTCCCCTGTACCTAAAAGCAAACTTTCGGTGAGTAATAAACAGATCTTGTATTGATTGAGTATGTAATTTAATATTTTTAAAAGCACAGTTGATTTTCAATACAGATCTCTAATACCTTTTCGGGTTTTTACTGCACTTCATGAAGATCTGACAATATATAGTTCACGACACCAAAAGACAAAAAGCTTGCCATAACAGATTGTTTCATTGGCTATTCCCACAAATCAGCCAGAACATGCCTGATAACAACTCTTTCAGTTCCTAATTTAGACAAGACAAGTAAAACGAAATTCAATTTTGAACTATAGAAACGAAACACGATCGGTGATTTTGTAAATAATATTGTTTTGACATTTTCTTTTCTTTTTGTAGCAATAAGTCTGTTGATTATGAGAATTTGTGTGTTGTTGGTGAAGACGAAGATGATGGTGAGGGTGGTGTTGAAAGACTTCCTGCTGACATTGACACAGAACCAGCTGATGAATTTAATGAGAGCATTGTTGTAGACGATATCAAAGAACTTTTAGATGATAAACTTGGTATTGTTTTTGAAACCAAACTCAAAGAATTGGCCAACATGATACCACCTACAGCATGCAAAAACAAGACTTGCAAGTCTACCGATATTGAAACAAAGTTAATAAGGAAGGCAACAGGTTTTAGAATCCATTGGGTATGTATTTGTTATCTTCATTTCTCTCTAAATGATATCTCGAAATCATCAAGGCGTATAACATTAAAGGATTTAACAAGTTCCATAGGTATACACTAGATACTTTTGAAAACGATATTGGTATTAGTTTAGGATTTTATTACCACAATTAGCTATTCTGCTTCTTTTATTACTAATTAAAGATACATTATGGGAGATTAGATAACGGGTAGGCACTAGATAATCTGAAGGCAATTTGCTGAAAATTTCGGTCAAATTGGTCCACTATTAACTTAGAACTAAGTTCCGCTCAGCCTTGGTCATCATTACTCAAGTTGGTAAGACAAAACTAATAGTCACGATTATCCATTTACTCGTTAAATCACAAAGGAAAGGATGCTGCAAAAAGGATCATAATCCAACAAATATCACAGGCTTTCCTTGACATCGAGAGTTGATTTTGGTCTGGATAAGTTAATTAATGTCTAATTCATAATTTAGGTAACATTTTAGTCCTAAAGAAAGACCTACAATAGACAGATTTTGCTCTTGTATAATGCACGACAAAACTGTCTAATGTGTCTAATGCATTCTTTCATTTTATTGTATACACATGCCAAATTGAACTTCAGGTCTGCACCAATGGACACCTAGCTAAAGTTTGGTACAGTCAGCCGATGGTTAACTATATTCAAGCTGGAGACTTTCTGTTATCTTGCACTGTCCTGGCATCTGGTAACAACTTCTACAAGATAAAGCACCTCTTTAATCTGTTGAACCTTGGGTGTGTTAACCAGTCTACATTCTTTGGCATCCAAGCCAATTATACTTGCCCAGAAATTGTGAACTTTTGGTGTGCCAGTCAGAAAAAGATATTGGATGAAATACGAGGCAGAAAGCTTATTCTTTTGGGTGAGTGGACATAAGAAAGGACAAATGATGCACTTATTATTTTTTTTTCCACAGCGACCATGACAATAGGAGTATCCTCTCCAACACAGAATAAACATAATTGAATCTTTTTGACATTGTCGGATGATTGAGTGTGTCACACATAATTTTGATTTGCCACTTCCATCATTTCAGATAAATATAATTTTTATTCTTCAGGTGATGGTCAAAACGACAGTCCAGGACATTCTGCACAGTATCTCAACTACAATTTGATTGACCAAGAATCTGGATATTTAGTTGTGTGTGATGTGGTGGACAAGCGGCAGACCAAGTTGAATTCAAAAGCAATGGAGATGTTTAGTTACACCAGATCTGTCAAGTTTTTAGAGGAGGACAAGCAGGACATCCAAGAAATTGTGACAGATGGCCATATTGGAATAAATAGCTACATGGGTAAATTTAATTTTCCTTGATCAAATTGTCAAAAATGTATAGAGTTGGTACAATGCAATGATGAATATCAGGGTTGGGATACAAAGCTCGGCTGTGTATTGTTTGGCATGGCAAGGAAATTTCAATTACTAAAGCTTGCGAAGGCACTATTTTATGCTAAAATGGTTCATAAAAAGAATTTTGTGATCAATATTCTATTAATATATTATCCAAAGCATTGTATGTGTTGGTCTACTTTATTCTGTCATAACTAATTTCCTTTTTTGTAACTTCTTCATTTATTTGATCACCCTTGACAATATTATGAACCAGTTCTCAACAAAAAGTTGAATCCATAAATTTTAAAATTATCTGATTGCAACCATATCTTATCCCTGTAGTCTGATTAACCAATGAAGTCATATAATTTATTGTCATTTTCAGCTAAAGAGAAGACCCACATTAAGCATTCAAATGACATTTGGCATGGTGCTAAAAGTGTCACAAAGCGTTTAAGCGTTTAAGACCTATTGCTGTGTACCCGAGTATTTGTTTCCGCCATTCCAGTTGTTGAGGCTTCACGTCCTCGTCCACCCTGGGTGATATTGCAGACAAGTGTTTCCTGAGAAACTAGCCAAATAATAAGCTTAGTCTTGCAATGGTAGAGCCATAGAGGACACAAGGTCCTAAGGGGAAAACCTAATGCTTTTTGCAGGGTAGCATACAAGGAAAATATAATCCAGTGGATTAATTCAGATTGCATTCATATTTCAGACTACACAAAAAAGAGAAAACAAAGATTTGGTTGGATGGGCCAAGAAAACCGTCAACCACTTTTGGTATTGTGCCAAAATGTGTGATGGAAATCCAAATGTATTTATTGTAAGTAGTTAAATTTTTAACATACATTATGTAAAAGCTACATCTGCCTATTTAAATTAATAATTAGACAATAATTAACATCCAGACCATAATCAACTCTTGATGTGAACGCTAGCCTTCGCTATTGACTGGATTAGAATCTTATATGCTGCTTAAGGTTCAAGAAATGGTTAATTGTATCAACTTTGGTAATGATGATCGAAGCTAGGTCCAAAATTCAATCACTAAATTCTTGATTCAGAATGATCAGTTTGTCTAAAATTCTCAACTATCATAGTGAGAACAGCTAGCTTTTTATCTAATCTTTCATAATGTATCTATAAGCAAAAATCTCATGTAATGTATCTTACTTAATAAGCCGAAAATACTATAATGTCAAATATTCATTTTTACCAATAAATGTGTTATATTTACAGTCAATGTGGAGAGGATTACTTCACCATGTAGTAAATGAACATGAATGGGTGTTTGGAGATGGGTTTATTGAACCAAGGTGTGACCATGGTGAGTTAGAAGCAGATGAGCATCGTCAATGGCTAACAAAAGGATCTGCGGCTCATTCTGCACTGGTCAAAGTGATCCTAGACAAGACCCTTTTAAAAAATATTCCGTACTATGTAAATTTCAGGTAAGATGTGTAACATTGTTTTCATGTCATTTCTGCTGTAAGACTAAGATCAACAAAATGAATGATTGTTGATTTTTCCACCTTGCCTCGGTCGCCATTACAAAGTCGGTACGATAAAAAAAATTATATCCATCTTTGACCGCGTTCAAATACAGTGACAATCCTTCATGTAAGATGACTAATTAATAGTTTATATAATATTTCAGGCCTAAAGAAAGACCTGCAATAGACATATTTAGCTCATGTATAATCTATGTTTTAAACTTTATTTTAGGCACACTGGTAACATAGAAAGTTTCCATTCCTTTAAGTTGATGTATGCAAGTAAAAGATTTGCCTACAGGTACTTTTGCATGAAGTAGTTTTGTAGTAGTGGTTAAACAATCCCTTTTCACCAAAAAAGAAGAACAAAAAAGCATTAATTTCATATGATTTAATAATTTTCAATGACATCATACACATGTTTTGAAACGTAAATAAGATGATATAATAACTTTGTTTCAGTCCTACAGTCTACAGAGCCAGATGCCTCTTGGCTGCTATTGATTTTAACCATCATAAAGATAGACCAGTATCACACGATGAGGCTGGCAATCCAAGGTTTGTCATTGTTTAATGTATGATCATAATTTCAATGTTTTCACTTCATATCCAAAGCACAGCTGAAAAGAGGGTTGTGACTTGATATTCCAGGGACCGATAGCTTGTCGCATATCAATTAACCCAGTGACACTTTTACAATTTCAACCTTTTAGGTACCATAGAAAATATTCGAAGAGAGCTTCAAACTGGGCCTTGGCACCAATTAAACAAACCAAAGACTACAGCTTCATGCCGTCTTTAATTTACAACATGGTGAAGGCTAGACTTGATGACAAAGGCAAGGCGAGGCGAAAAAGACCACTGGACCAAGATGACCCTCGTATGATTGCAGGCACAATTGCAAAAACTCAGCCAGAACCAACATCAGAGATAGCCAAGAAGCAGAAAACTAGATTTTAATGTACGTTTTTTTTTCATAACAATCGCCTTGGGTTAAAACCTGTGTATTGTCCATTTCTGTCTGGAAATGAGGATCCTATCTTCAGGACACAACACGAGGGTACTACCACCCTATTTCCTGTACCAAGTCGTCCATGGCGCCACATAACGAATTGTCTGTAGGCTGCATGTCTTCTCCTCCTGTTTAGGTCTTCGTCCATATCAATGGCTAGTACATCATTTCTGTATACATTGGCCAGATCCAGAACTCCAGGCTCCAAACAGTACTGTTCAAACTCCTGAAAAAATTAAATTAACTAAAATCTATTTTCAGTAAATCAGAGTGTAATGAAGGCTGCAGAACTTCCAGCTATCGACACTACACAGACCAATGGCATTTATTTTGGGGGATGAAATAAATAGAATGATATTATTACGGAAAAAAAACTTACTGGTCGTAATGAAATACAATTCTCTGGTCTGTTACCGCAACATAATTTCTCAACATCAGTTGGCATGTCTCCACATCTGTCACAAGAACACCAATGCGGCACATTTGAGGTTGAATTAGGGGGTTCGATTGGCTGTTGTTTTCTCAATTCTTCCGAAATGTCAAATAGAACTGCAGGCATTTTTTCAGCAACAGACAACAAAAGTCTCCTACATCCATCAACTTCCAGCTCATTTACCATTTTCTGAAATTGTTTGAAAATTATGTTTGCAATTTGTTAATATACTGAGCTCATATACTGTACATATTTTACATAATTATTACCAGAAATGATCATATGTATTTGTTATATATTTACAGGAAAGTGTGTGAATATGTGAATAATAATCCATTGTGAGCTTACAAAATATTTGTAAAATGTTTGTTTCCATAAATATTTTTGCTTGTTGTTTAGTTTCTGTGTATATATTTTACAACTATTAAATTAAAGTGTTTTTTTCTTACCTTTAGTCCCTCAGTTTTTTCTTTTCTGAGTCTTTCGACTCTCTCCCTTGTTGACTCAGTTTTCTCGGTTTGTCTTTTCCTTCTTTTTGGTCTTGGTGGGGTTGTAGGAGGGGTGGTTTCTGATGACGTTACATATAACTGAAGCTTTCGTTTTGATCTAATTGGCCTTGATTTAGATGTCGCAGGTGGGGCGGCGGAGGTTGCTTCTGGCATAGTTGGTAAAGTGGAGGTGGTGGGGGGGTTGTCAACATCTGGTAATGAATCTGAAGATTCAACCTGGCATACTCGACACAAGAATGGTAGATCACTCCCAGTTTTGACGGATTTCAAATAGAGAGCTTTTGAAATACCTGTAAAACCAAAATGCAAAGTGAATAAAAAGGTTTTTCATTACTCAGAAAATTCTAGCCAATAAGCCTTATTAAAAACCTAATTACACATAAGAAATTTTTCTGACCTGTTCTACATGTCCTATGATTCCATTTACCACAGGAATCACAAGTAACTGCTTCTTCATTCTCACCGATGATTTTATTACACACAACACAATTGTCACTGTCAGCCATAGTAAAAATCAAGTTCAATAGTGCAGAAATAAATCTGATGTGTGATTTATTTAATTTGATTTTATTTATATATTTTGAGGATGAAACCATGTTGCAACTTCAAGAAAATCAAAATAATGATCGCTCATTATCAATTAAAAAATGCAGTTTGATGAAGCCATACCAGTCTAATCGGCTTCTGTGATCACTCATTATCAATTTAGAAAAAATGCAGGTGGATGAAGCCATGCCGGTCTTAGGTCTAATCAAAGCTGAGATTGGACCCAATAATCTGTCTGTTTGATCCATCAATTTAGGTAACCAAGTGAAGCCAGTGTGAGTGACGGATAATCAATTTAGTCGAAGTTGGCCTACCCTACCATTCAATCTAAATGGCGATCATTCATTGAGCAATTCGTTGTGAGGCCATGAGAGCATAAGTAAATAATCGTAATATATATAAACTTACCGTGAAAATGGAATCATTGTTTGACATGAATCGTAGCAGTCCGTTGTCCTAAAACTGTCAGCCGTAAACATTACAGGGGTGTATTCGAAACAGTGTTCGCGTAGGTTTGTGAACGACAGAAGAACGCGAGAACACGTTCACGAGTCTCGAACATGAGAGAACGGTATCTATGGGAACACATCCGCGTTAACATGGCGCCAGGTAGATATTCCAATCCCGACACTAAATCTTAGCAGATAAACTTGAACAAGTTGAATTAAATTCAAACAATCTATTACTATAACTTTGTAAGGGCCACACCGAAAACTCGAAAACCTCGGATTTTTTTTTCTTTTTTTTTTTTTTCGAGTTTTCGAGTTTTATGTTTACCGAAACACGGAAAAGTCGGAAGAAATAAATCGGGGTTTTCGGCACAGGAAGAAGAGTCGAGATTAATTTTCCAGAGTTTTCGGCAAAGGACGGAAAGTTAAATTTTTGTCCCCCGAGTTTTCAGTAAAACGTCCGTATGGCCCTTTATAAGCTGTGTATATTACGCATGTATAACTTTGCTATTGAGCATTTGATAAATGACTTCATTTTACTCCATTTCAATATTTTCGGTCACGATTTCATCGCATTTTACTTGATTTTATACTGGCTACAAACTACATGCCAAGGATGGATCCATGAATTTTTGCAGGAGGGGGTTTGCCAGGTTTCGGTTACGGAAATCTGCCATCATCGTCTCTAAATTACATAGTCATACATACAAATTGAGCTTTTTAAACAGAGAAATCGTTTTTATACTGATGTAGGATCACTTTGTGATGTAATTTCATTGATGCCAGGCATAATGTTTTTATGTATCCCCCCCCCCCCCCTCTGGATCCGACCCTGCATGAAATTTTCGAATGGTATTAAACTTTAAAATCAATAAATGCACTCGCGATTCTATTTCTCCGCCATTATGTTCCCGCCTCACACCAGCAGACGAGGTAGTGTGGGATTTGAGAACGGGAACGTGTTCGCAAACGCATTCTCGACTGTTCGAAACCGACAAGAACCCGTTCTCAATACGTTCTCTGCACCGGAACCATGTTTCGAATACACGCCAGGAGAAGCGTATTTGACGTTTTGCGCATGCGTTACAACGGGATTCCCCCTTTTCCGCTTTGAGAATGTTTTACCAGTCTCTCGGATTGGGAAATTGGTGAGAACACCATCCACCCAACCGATTTTTTCCATTTTTTTAAAATACTGTTGATAAGATCATGTATATACCACTATTGGATTGGGATGTTGTATAATAGTACAAATTGTTGACAAGAATGAAGATTTGGACAAATTATTCAGTTACAGCCAGAGTGTTATTGTCCCTTTAAAGGGACAATAACATTCTGGCTGGCTGGATAGCTCCAGAAAATAGAAAAATAGCCTTATTCTAAGTGCTAGATGTGTAAGTGTCTTACCTGATGTGTTATTTATCCATTAAATCCTATTTTACTTGTCCAGATGGTTCGAAAGTATTTTTAAATCCAAATCACATTTGAACAGTCTAACGTAACTCGGTTCAAACTATTTTAGAACCAAATAGTAAGTGCAGGAGGGCTGCACCACACACAATTCTACACAAAAACAAATATATGGACAAGACATCATACTCAAAGACCACAAACATAAACAAATCAAAGAGAGTGAATGGATCCGGGGGCTAGCCGTAAGCGTCCACTGCGCTGTACAGTCCCGGGCCTGTGGTGACACAGACTTCACTCATATTTGAAAACAACTGGGAATGCAACCCAAATGTCAAGGGAGGTAACTAGCTCCAGATTTGTTTGACTTCCTGTTCTAAGAATAACATTTCCATGATGTCATCACTGGGATATCCCCATGTGACGCGCTAGATTGTCAGTCAGTAGTACCCCAATTAAATATACATAAGATCGGTGTAAGTGGATATTAATATGACTTACTGAACAATTAATTTAAGTTGATAAATATCATTCTATAGACAGTCCGTCCGCGGATAATTTGCCTGTATTGTTAACAGATATATAGGCCATATTTCGCTCGTTTCGATATTATCTACTACCGTAGGTAGGTAGGCCTACTACATCGACTCGAGTTCGACATTGTTGATTGACAAGTGTTGATTTTTTTCCGTCGATTTACAAGTAGTCACGCAATAATTATTAGTACAATGTCATTATGCCCATTTATTCGGCTAAGAAGCACAGGCAAGCAGACTGAGATGGTCGTTTACAAATGTGAATTTGGGAACAGAGCAGTGGGAAGAATTGAAAGACTAATACTAATACCTAAAGCCGAAGAATTGGCAACCACCAGGCATAATACAATACAGGTAATTTGAAAAAAAAAGTTATCATTGAAAACCAAATTCAACCTATTCTTATAAGTATTCTTTGCTGTGGAAAAATATTTTAAAAAAACAATTAATTCTTTATGTTTGTAAAAGACACAAAATATTATTTCTATTCTTTTGCAATTAAGGGCTGATCTAGTGGGGCATGCACCAAATTCCACTGGAAATGGCTTCTAGTTTTTAGAAATTTTCTGGGGGAGGCCACCTGGCCTTCGTACTGGAAAAGTCTGACTTTGTGGTCTGTGTGCACCCTGTATCCATGATCTTTGAATCTGCCTTTGTAATTGTTTATTTTGCCTTTGTAATTGTTTATTCTCCATTTTTATTCCCTATTGTTAAGCATGTCGTACAATAATTTAGCCCCAAAACAATAATACTTTCACAATTTTAATCTTCCAGGTACCACAGAAAATAGCTGCAAGAGGGCACCAAAACTGGGCTTTTGCACAAATGAAAAGGGCCAAGCATTATAGCTTCATGTTTCCTTGCTATATAAAATGGTGAAGGCGCCTGGGTCCAGATGCCAGTCAAATCAACAAACCTTAGCCTCGGCAGATCACAACACTGATTGCAACGCGGACCAGGAGCACACTTGCCATAATACGGTTTCCTACACAAACCCCATGGATGCCACTCTGCAAAAGGCAGTGTGTCTTTATTTAAGGAAACCAAATCGAAAAGGCCTACCAATTATTGACCTCACATCTCCTACCCATACTGGTCTAGGCCTACTATGTGGCTTCTCTGCCAAATTCTACGGAAACACTGTCTGCGATATCGCCCTAATGGAAACAGGCATTAAACCTAAAGCCCCCACCCACCCAATCTTCCCCATTTAGGATGGAGCATAAAGGCAAATAATGATGGGGCCCAACTTCAGAAATAGCCAATAAAGAGAACCAGAATTTGATGTAAGAATTTATTTATTTTTAATAATATTCATCTTGAATTAAAACATGTACACTGTCCATTTCTTCCAGAAACAATCCTCATTCAGGAAACAAAATGAGGATTTTAGGACTCTATTCCCTATAGTACCAAGACGTCACATCACAAAGTGCCTGTAAGCCATGTGTCGTCTCCGCGATTAACATCTTCGTCCTTACCAATTGACATTGGCAAGAAACTGATCAAAACACAAATCTATATATCTTTTATTTTTTTTATATACTTTTGATGACCTACACTACATGAAGATCCTAGTGTAAAACAAAATTTTGAACTATAAAAAAATGAAACGAATTAGTATTTGTGTTTTAATCAGATTGCATTGACAAGATCCAGAACTCTTGGCTCTCTAAACCATACTCTTCAAACTCCTGAAAAATATTCAATTAAACATACATAATGCAAGTGCTAAATCTGCCTAATACAGGTCTTTCCTTAGGCCTGAAATAATATCTAAATTATTAATTTATTTATTCACACCATAGCCTCGATTGCTAACCTGCAATATTTACTGGATTGGAATCTGATCTGCGGCTCAACGCCCGTTAATGATTGAATAAAAAAATGAATAATCGAGACTATGTTTTTACCATTACCGACTTTATTTATGATGATCGAGGCTAGGCCTAAAATTCAATCGCTAAATTCTTGGTTCAGATTGGATCAGTTTGACTGAAATTTTCAAAAATGTCCCTTTACATCATCTAGTTATTAACTATTATAGTGAGAACAGTCAGCTCTTTATCTAATTTCCCATAATGCATAATGTATCTTTAACTATTTTTAAATTCTATTTGCAGTAAACCATATGTAATTTGAAAAGGTGCGAATGAAGGGGTTTTAACTACTGCTGTTCAACTACCTACGCCTATGACATTAGTCTTCCTTGATGAAATCTTTTGAAGGATATTATGACAGAAAAGAATCACTTACTGGTTGTAATGAAATAAAATTCGCTGGTCTGTAGGCATAACTCCACATCTGCCACAGGAATATAGGATTTGGTGATTGGCTTAACTGTTGATTCGCAATTTCTTCCAAAAGTCAAACAAAATTAAAGGCATTATTTCAGCAAAACACAACAAGTCGCTGTCATCCATCTACATTTGTACTTCAGCATGTAGCTCATTTACCATTTTCTGAAATTTGAAAATTGTGTAAGCAATTTATAAATAATTATCCCCCAACTCATATATATTGTTTGAATATTTCATATGATTATTGTCAGAAATGATCATACATATTTTTGTATTTCTATTTAAATATATCAGCTTATATTTTTATACAATTAATTATAAGAAAATAGCTGTTCCTCTTGAGCTTATATTTGGGTGTTTTCATATAATAATAAGAATGTGTGTAAAAAGTAATCCGTTGTGAGTTTACAAATTTTTTTTATGATAATATTTCTTTGTAAATATTCCTCTATACCAGTATGCTGTTTTCGTTTCTGTGTAAATATATTTCGACTATTAAAAGAAGGATTTGTTCTTACTTTTGAGTTCCTCTGTTCATTCCTTTCTGAGTCTTTCAATTCACCCCCTTATTGTGTCAGTTTTGCCTTTTTATGGACTAAAAGGGGTGGATGGAGGGGGTAGTTTCACGACATGTTACATGTAATTGCAACTTCTGTCTAGATCTAATTGTCCTTGATGTAGATGGTGCTGTTACTTTTGAAGGTTGTTTTGCATCAGTAGCTTCTGCCATAGTTGCTAAAGTAGGTGGGGGTGTCAATACCAGGTACAGTATTGAATCTAATGATTCCACCTGGCATGTCCAACACAAAAACGCTAGATATCAATCCAGTTTTAACTGATCTCGTATCGACTGCTTTCGGAATACCTGTAGTGTAAAACCAAAATGCAAATGTAAATAAATAAGGTTTTCAAGAATTCATATAAAATTCTAGTCAATATGTCTAATTAAAATAAATAATTATATGCAAGAAATTTTTCTGATCCGTCCCAACTTTAGAAATAAATCTTGTGTCACGAATGATATATTTCATATTTAGCTGAGTTGATATTACTATTACTGTCTGAGGGTTCTATATATATGATCCAATCAACAATAATTTAAAAATGGAGCTTGGTGAAGCAATGCCAAGATTAGGCAAAATCCAGGGTAATAATGAAACAATCACCTAATTTTAAAGATAATCAGACAGTTTGATCTGTCAATTAAGTAACTAGGCAAAGCCGGTGATAATCCGTTTACTCGAGACGAAGTATTATGTTGTGTAAATTGAAAGTGGTCTGAGTCCCGACCAATAGACGGGACTACTTTAATGTATTTCTACGCCAGAAGCCGTGGGAATGGCGAGATGTCGCCAGAATTTACAGTTGTCTTACAGAAGTATTAAGGTATTGTTGTTGTTTGTTGTTTGCGGACATAATCTGAAGTGGGACTTCAGGGAATTCACATTATTGGTAGTAGCCGGATAAAAATTTAGTTTACGTTGATTGAAAAAAAGTTTTTTTTCTATTGACGGGGAGGAGAAGTTACAGTGTAATATTGTTTAATTGTTTATTGACATTATTGTGACTTGTACAAGTGGTCTATTGATAATAGCGCACAGGTACGCGTGCATTGCACGTGCAGATTAGCACGTGGCGGTATTGTATGGTCGTCTACCTTTGGTAAATAACTAATTGTGTTTATACATTTATAAATAAATAATTAAAGGGGTTTTGATACTTCTATTGAGGATTGAATTATGTCGGTAAATATTAATACCGCATCCTTGTCGGATCTGTTAGACTTGGGCGTTAGTCCTATAGCGGCCGAACGAATTTTAGGTCGTCGCCATGAATGTGGCCAAGTCACACATGATGAATTGTTAAATATTCCCGAGGTTATGGACTTGTCGGCAAGTGTTTTTGTCGGGTTAACATGCGGAGAGCGAAGGGATAGTTCTTCGGGTACAAATCGTTCAAATGGGGATAGACATTCAAGGTCTGATAATGCAACACGCAGGAACACAGCAGTTATTCCAAAGCATTTGAGTTATGACGGACAATCTAATTGGCAGGCCTTTGCTAATAAATTTATGCGGTATGTCACCATAAATTCCTTGTCTGACAAGGAAAGTTGTGATAATTTGTGCTTTTGCTTAGAGGGCAAAGCCAGTGAGTACTATTGCTTAATATCTGATAGGTATGCCCATCTTACATTGTTTGAACTATTGGGGAAACTGGAACAACGTTTCGGAAATCAGGACTTGCCTGAAACTTCAATGCTTTTGTTTACGAACTTGAGACAGCATCGTGATGAATCTTTAAGTGATTGGTCCGACCGCGTCTTGACGGTTGCAAATAAAGTGTTCTCCGATTGTACGGAAGCCCACATAAGTAGGCAGGTCGTCTTGAAATTTTGTCAAGGTTGTTTTGATAAGGAAGCAGGTCAGTACGCTTGCAATATGCGTCCTCCAAATATAGAGTCAGCTATTCAGTCGGTTAAATGGTTCAGACACAATAACATAGCCATCTATGGGCATAACTCACGTAATTCCAGTCGTGAATATGAAGCACGTGTTCAAACTTTGACTACTTCTGCTCAAGATACGAAAGCAATAACGTCCAAGGAATCAAAAGATAATGATAGGATCGAAGCATTAGAGAAACGTGTTGACGATATAAAAAAGCATTTTGACGAAATGTCTTTGACTATGAAAAAAATAATTGAGTCCATTGATCGTTTGAAATTACGTTCAAGATCTCCTTCTAGATCTCGCTCTCCTTCTAGGGACCAAATTGCATGTTTTCATTGTGGAAATCAAGGTCATTACAAGCGGGAATGTCCAGACTTATATCCTCCAAGACATAGTACGCCTTTATCGGGTAAAACGGATGCCGATAAACACGTGGCTTTTGAATCGGATTTAAACTAGTAAGGATCGAACGAACGAGCGAGCGTCCGATCCCACCTAATTATGATTCGCCTTTTACTCTTTTTGACGAGACGTAGCGACGCCGGTTTGGACGGTACACATAAATTCAGGAGTGAGCTTCTTGTTCCGGTTTGTGATACCACCGAAGCCGTCGGTGCTACTTCTAAAAACACCGTTGCCCCGGAGGTCGGTGTCAATATTGTTCCAGCTGATACCGTTGATGAAGGTGTCATAGGTATAATTCCTGAAACTCCTGGATTCGCGCCTGCGAGTATTCGTCGCGTCAATACTGATGCAATGTATAAACTAAAAGTAAAAGTACAAGGAGAAAACATATTATCTGTTATAGATACTGGTAGTCAATGCACTATTCTTAGCGATAAACGCTATGAAATACTTAAGAAAAAGCCGCCAAAAATTATGGACGTTAAATTGTATACTGCGAGCCGTGAAATGGATTTTCAAGGTTTTATCGTAGGCCCCGCTGTATTAGATCTTGGGTCTTTCCAAATGGAATTGGATCATTTGTATGTCGCTCCAATCGAAGACGACATGTTGCTTGGATTAGATTTTATGCGTGAAAATAAAGTCCGAATTGACATGTTAACGGACAAATTACAAATTGGTAATGATGATTTTGATTTGATATATAGCGAAAAGGACGAAATCAGTGAACATGCTGATATTGCTGTTGTAAAACGTACCCTTATACCACCGTTAAGTGAAGCGCGTGTGCGATGTACTTTAAGTAAAAGTCTGTCGCGATATGTGGTAGAACCCTTAAATCATCCTAATTTGTTGATAGCACGATCTGCTCATTCTCACGTCGAAACGGAATTTCCTAGGATATGTTTAATCAATCCATCACAAGAAACGATTGTATTAGAGACTAATCAAGCTGTCGGCAAGGCAGTAGAATTCAATGAAAATGACGTCATGACACCGTTAGAGACGGGTGAAGGGAATGATAATAGTAAAGTTAATTCACTTAAAATTCCAGAGCATTTAGTAGATTTATATGACAGATCAAAAGGACTGTTAACTCCAGCTGACCAATTTAAATTGTCTAAATTACTTGTAGAATACCAAGATGTATTTGCTAAAGATCAATTTGATTTGGGGAATTTTACCTCTCTTGAACATAGCATAGAAACCAAAGATTCGAAACCTATTAAGCAAAACTTACGCCGAGTTCCTATTTGTTTCGCAGGGGAGGAGGAAGCACATTTAAAAAAAATGTTAGATTCCAAGGTAATTCAGCCGTCAAGTTCTGACTGGGCGTCACCTCCTGTATTAATCCGCAAAAAAGACGGTACAGTGCGTTGGTGTATTGATTATAGGAAACTTAACGCAGTCACCGTTAAAGATCTATTCCCACTTCCTATAGTAACGGAATGTATTGAAGCTATCGGTGGAAACAAATGGTTTTCTAAACTGGACGCTAATTCGGCATATTGGCAAATTCCACTTAAAAAGGAAGATAGGAAAAAAACCGCATTCTTAACCAAGTACGGTTTATTTGAGTTTACCAAAATGGGATTCGGGTTATGTAACGCCGTTGCAACATATTCAAGAGTAGTCAGTCTTATTCTAAATGGGTTAAACTGGAATATTGCACTAGCATTTTTAGATGATACGCTAGTAATGGGTGAAAACGTTGACAATCATTTAGAGAATCTAAAAAAAGTTTTGGATAGGTTTAGGCAGTATCAGATTAAACTCAAGCCTAAGAAATGCGAATTATTTCGTCAGGAAGTTGAATTCCTAGGTCGTATAATTAGTCAGCATGGTTTAAAAGCTGGCAATAACCTTAGTAGAACCGTTGCCAAATGGATGGTGCCAACCTGTACTTGGGAAGCTGAATCGTTTTTGGGTTTTGCTAATTATCACAGAACATTCATTAAGCATTTTGCAGAGAAAGCCTTCCCGTTATACCAAATTACTGGGAAAAAGATAGGTTGCCAGGCAACGAAACATACGCCCACAGCAGCTAAATCGTCCGGGCAGTCAACAAGGGTTGTCACATATTTTTACTTTTTTGGGGAATGAAACATTTGTTATACACTAAAATCTGATTAAGCGTAACAACTCATTTTGTAATTATCTGAAAATCATTAGAATTTGTTTGCTTTTTATAAAGTTTTGCCCAACGCTAACAATTAGTATAGGAAACATTTAACATCATGGATTTAGCTGTTCAGATATCAAAATTCATTGAAAATCAAAATACTTGTTCGTTTCAACACCTTAAACTCTGTGTATCAATCTGAAGTCAATCGGATGATAAGTTTGGCATCTATAGCGTCACAAGGTTTTTTGAAGTGATCAAAGGAGATAACTCTGGAAGTAATTATTTGAAATCGCTGAAAATCAGTAGGCTTCTTCGTGTGTGTAAATTTAAAGTCAATCAGATATTAACTTTGGTCTCTAGAGCGTCCACAGGATTTTTTGATGTGATCAAGGGCCATAACTCTGGCAATAATTATCAGAGATCGCTGAAAATCAATAGGCGTCTTCGTCTCATGACCTTAAACACTGTGTATAAATTTAAAGTCAATCAGATATTAACTTTGGCCTCTAGAGCATCCACAAGAATTTTTGAAGTGATCAAGGGACACAACTCTGGCACTAATTATCAGAAATCGCTGAAAATCAATAGGCTTCTTCGTCTCATGATCTTAAACACTGTGTATAAATTTGAAGTCAATCGGACATCATCTTTGTCCTCTAGAGTATCCACAAGATTTTTTGAAGTGATCAAGGGCCATAACTCTGGCACTAATAATCGGAAATCCGTGAAAATCAATAGGCTTCTTCGTCTTATGACCTTAAACACTGTGTATAAATTTAAAGTCAATCGGATATTAACTTTAGCCTCTCGAGCATTCACAAGATTTTTCAAAGTGATCAAGAGTCATAACTCTGGCAGTAATTATCGGATATTGCTGAAAATCAATAGGCTTCTTCGTATTATGACCTTGAACACTGTGTATAAATTTAAAGTCAATCCAATATTAACTTTAGCCTCTAGAGCGTTCACAAGATTTTTCAAAGTGATCAAGGGTCATAACTCTGGCAGTAATTATCGGATATCGCTGAAAATCAATAGGCTTCTTCGTCTCATGACCTTAAACACTGTGTATAAATTTAAGGTCAATCGGGTATTAACTTTAGCCTCTAGAGCGTTCACAAGATTTTTCAAAGTGATCAAGGGTCATAACTCTGGCAGTAATTATCGGATATTGCTGAAAATCAATAGGCTTCTTCGTCTCATGACCTTAAACAGTGTGTATAAATTTAAGGTCAATCGGATATTAACTTTAGCCTCTAGAGCATTCACAAGATTTTTCAAAGTGATCAAGGATCATAACTCTGGCAGTAATTATCGGATATTGCTGAAAATCAATAGGCTTCTTCGTCTCATGACCTTAAACACTGTGTATAAATTTAAAGTCAATCGGATATTAACCCTGGCCTCTAGTGCGTTCACAAGAAATTGTGGACGATGGACGGACGGACCGACGGACGGACGGACGGACGGACGGACCGACAGACGGACGGACGGGGGCGACGGCAATATACGTCCACATTTCTATGTGGGCGTATAAAAACATTTGTTTGGGGTCCTGAACAACAGAGCGCTTTTGACAAATTAAAGCATTCCTTAGTTACGACACCAGTCTTAACTTTACCCAATACAACAGATCCGTTTATTTTAGATTGCGACGCTAGTATTAATTCTATAGGTGCAGAATTGTCGCAAGTGCAGGATGATCAGGAAAGGGTAATTGCTTACAGCAGTTTTTCGTTAACGCCCGAACAGCGCCGCTACTGTGCTACTCGTTTAGAATTGTTGGCAATAGTACGCTTTACTAGGCAGTTCAGGCATTACTTACTGGGAAAACCGTTCCGCATTCGTACGGATCATAACAGTTTGACTTGGTTATTAAAGTTTAAACAGCCTACTGGACAGTTAGCGCGTTGGCTTGAAGAGCTAAGTCAATATGACATGATAATCGAGTATAGAAAAGCACAAAACCATCAAAATGCCGATGCTCTATCACGCATGAACTTATCAGATCGACCATGTTCTAATTTCGATATAAATATTACAGTAGGGGGTGGAATTAATTTTGAAATTGTCTGCCCCCCATCGGAAAACTTGGAGACATAGAAGACATTGAAAAAGCAACAAAAAATTTTGGGGTCCAAAGAGGGTTACCCCCCTGTACACCCCTCCTGAAGGTACCACACCCTGATTTTCGGTAGTTTTATTTGATTTTACCAATTTATTTCGTTAAAAGAAGTCGTAAGTACACCCAATTGTTCTGTATAGATGTTTTTTGGGTCGTGTAGTTGATTGCCGATGTGGTTATTTATGTAGTTATATTCAAAATGGCGAAAATCCAAGATGGCCGCCAAAAATCTAAGAAGACCGAACAAATTTTATACAAAATCCGAACATGGGTTGTGTAATACGTCTATTCTAGGGTTTTCGGGGTCGTAGAATAAGATTTTACTGTCAAAATGTGGCTCCGGATTTGATCACAGTCACAAGATGCTCTTCTGACTTCATCACAGTCTTCTGACGTTATCTAATTTTTAGATACATGTATCAATCAAAATATGTGATACATAGGATCTTGCTGAACTTCATGTCAAATCTCTTTATATGTCACATTTCATTATCAATCTCTTTCACAGAGAATTACGAAAGTCTTCTAAGATCTCTGTAAAAGATGACTGTCTTCAACACGTGCAATCACACCACACGGCGCCAATCATTGGCTCAGTGGCGCGTGCATTGTTTACATAAGACGTAATTGTTTTGGGTAGAATGGTGCCTTTTGCTCATTTTAATACCCGTTTACACTGAATAGGAAAGTTAATATTGGGGACTCATTAAGTCGCATCGATGTCATCCTTATCAGTGACTGTAGCGGCATTGAGAATATTCACTGCTGGTCAATGTGGCATTATGCAAGTAACCATTGCGAGGGAACATACATCATTATCACACATTAATATAAATTCAAATGTTCCATGTAAAGAACATAGCAATTTTCAAACCATTATCATGGAGATTTTCCGGATAGGTGCTAGGCGATCCATAGCTCAATGAATGTATAAATCGACCACTGCAACATATTTTACTTAGATACTTGTATGTCTTGGTTGGTGATTTAGTCGCCTACTTCACCAACCGATGCAAATGGACCCCCATGATTTCAATTTGTAGTTTATGAAACCAACACTTCTCGCAGTGTCTATTATGTGTACCGGGGCCCTTTCCAGTTTCTGAGTGCATGTTAAAGTGCATGTCCCGAATCCCCCGAATTCAAAAATATCACAATTTTGTTTTTGAATACCGTGGGCTAATCTTGATAAAATCATTTTGATCACTTTGATGATCTCATTGCGATTATGACTGGTCACTTTTTCTATGGCATTACACACTGGTGCTATGGAACCGTTATTTTGAAACAAAAACAAGGCATGAGTGATCACATCCAGGAACTTCACTTAGATCCTGCAAGAGGACCTCATATGTTGTAGAAGCCAGCGTGGTGAACAATAAGAACGGTTCAACAAGATGTACAAACCAATTAGTGCTCCGCTCGCGTACAGAACTTGTACTCCTTATATCGACTTCCAGCTGTCAAGGGATCTTTTTCTTGCACGCTTATTTGTACATGGGACCTTGGTTTTTGTCACATCCGAACGACTAGACAGCTGTCGTTGTCAGGCCATCCGTCCTGCATCACTGACGAGGGGGCACCACACCGATAAATATGGATTAACTTTCTCGGCCAATGCAGGGATCGAACCCCCACCCCCAGCCACCGTGACCCCTCAGAATTGAAGTAACATCGTCCTAATGATAAAGAGTTACAGCACATGTCATACATGACACATAATTCAAACATCTATTTTATACACATTATATGGCATCAACACATTATTTGCAATTTGTTCATGGGAACAATTTCAAATTTCAAAACGCCTTTGTATACTAATTTCACAGTTATATGATTCACAAGCAACGTTATAATGAATATAATAGTTCATTATAATAACCACTACGCGCAAGCGATTTATTGAAATAAAATTGAAACCATATGTTAGTCCCAAAATGACTTAGTTTGTGTCGAGTGGATGTTAAACCTCATTTCTCTCTCTCTCTCTCTCTCTCTCTCTCTCTCTCTCTCTCTCTCTCTCTCTCTCTCTCATTATAATAATTTGAATAATCCAAATGTATCATACAACCGTTAAAGTCGTGAAAGCAGTCTAGAAAATAAATTTTGAAAGCAGATTCAATTTTGATAGGGCATAGCATAAAATCTTGTCGGCCATCTTGGATTTTTGGCCTCTGTCTTGGATTTCCGCCATTTTGGATAAAGTTACGTCCGTTTTCACGTCAGATATGAACTCAGAGATTCAAAACCCATCACAATCGAACGTTTTGAGACACATATGACGCCTTACAACAACAGAAATTGGTAAAATCCGTTAAAAGTACCGGAAATCAGGGTCGGATATTTTCAAGGGGGGTGTACAGGGGGGTTACACCCTTTGAAGCTCAAAATTTTTTGTTGATTCTTCAATGTCTTCTATGTCTCCAAGTTTTAAAATGGGGGTCAACTTTGAACTCAAAAATTTGTAATTTTATTCCACCCCCTAATTACAGTAACCGATTTACCGTGCGGTGGATGTCATTATTGTCAAAGAGCTCATAAAAATTGGATCGATTTCGCAACCAATGTTGACGATGTTAGGCCTTTGTCATTTAAGGAAAATATAACGGTAAATGAACCGGTTAATCCACCCCCTAGTATTTTAATTACTAATTGTCCTGAAAATCCACGAGTTAATATCGTAACTATAGACGACGATAATGACGACTATGAGGGAATATCGTTAAGTAATTATTCTCCCGAAATACTCAAAGACAAGCAGGATAATGACTTAGATTTGAAAATGTTAATAACCTGGTTGAAATCCGGTGTTGAACCCAAAGAAAGTGATTTAATGCTATCTAATCCTACAGTTAAATATTACTGGATAAATCGTAACTTGTTTCTTCTCGATGATAATGGTATTCTTAGGGTAAAACAATTAAATAATTTACTCGATACGCTATTAGTAGTTCCAGAAGAATTAAAACTGGATATCTGTCAATTATGTCATGACATTCCTTTATCAGGTCATCAAGGAATAAGTAGAACAAAATGTCGGATTAAACAGCGATTCTATTGGTACGGCATGACTGAATATGTACGCGCCTATGTAAACTCATGTGCTACCTGTAACATTAATAAGAATAAGCATAGGAAGGCTCGTTATCCTTTAAAAAAATATCATGCCGGGGCTCCAATGGAAAGGGTACACCTCGACTTTTTGGGCCCGTTGCCCGTGACGCAGGCCGGAAACGAACATATTTTAATGATAGTCGACCAATTCACAAAGTGGGTCGAATGTATACCATTACCTTCACAAACCGCGGAGATTACCGCCAAGGCAGCGGTGAATGAGTTCTTTTCTCGATTTGGGTGTCCTTTCCAGTTATTTACGGATCAAGGGAGAAATTTTGAGAGTAATTTATTTCTTTCATTATGCAAGGTGTTGCATATACATAAGAGTCGCACAACGCCATACCGGCCATCATCGAATGGGCAAGCTGAGATTTATAATAGGGTACTGTTAGAAACGGTAAAATGCTATGTAGACGGATGTCAGGAAACGTGGGATATCTTTTTGCCACAAATTTCAAGTGCGTTACGGTCCAGCGTAAACCGTCAAACCGGTTTTACGGGTAATAAGCTTATGTTGGGGCGTGAAATAAATCACCCAGCTGATTTTTGATGTTTGGCGCACCTGTCGAAAATAACGGTGATGTAAATACTTATGTCGAAAAACTTGAAAAAACTATGAAAGAGGTTCATGAAATGGCCCGGAAGAATATAAACGCGAGCCAAGAACGTATGAGGAGAGATTATGACCTACGTGCCAAGGTTAATGAATATGCGTTAGGTGACGTAGTATATATTTTGGATACCGCAGTAAAGAAAGGTAAAAGTCGTAAATTGTCGCCAACTTGGAAAGGTCCAGGTGTTATAACCCAAGTAATTACTCCCTATTTGTTTAAGGTAAAAACTCGTAAAAGGGAGAGTGTCTTGAACCATGATCGTTTAAAAATATGTCTAGATCGGGAGTTGCCCGCATGGATCATGACGTTTAAAGATAAATCTGATTTTGCATCCCCGAGTCCGACGGGGAATACCGAGACCTACTGTATATGTAAAGGTCCTGACGATGGCAGTCCCATGATTTGCTGCGACCGGTGTGATGAATGGTATCACTACCGTTGTGTCAATATAGATCCGAACGATGACTGGGACGACAAGGACTACACGTGTCCTAATTGTAATTAAAATTTCTGGTCCCGGTAATTTTGGCGGGTCAAATAAAAGGGGTGGGGAGCACTACTCATAACAATGCTGCCTTACCGATTTATACGGTATTGGCAGGGTATGCTTTTCTTTTACAGTATGGACAGACATTGGAGAACTCCTTCAAGATTTTTAATGGAAACGCCCAGGGATCTAGCTTATTCCATGTGGATACAGCAGGCGTCAGCCAATTTAGACAGGCGATCAGAATGGATACGAAATAGAGACAGACAATCCGCAGCCCCGCTGTATTTTTCACAGCCCCTTCAACTGAATGCGCCAATTTCACGAGTGCCTGCCCGTTTATATCATGAGTCCCCGTGGGTCAGGCGACAGGGGAGGGAACAAAAATGCCCAATTAATGGATGCCCTGTAAGGGATCGAAAAATCAAGTTCCATGTCCAGAGATGGCATTTGCCATCTTACTTCTGGGGGGAAGATGATTGTTCACCCGAAGTTATCGACAAAAGGCTGGAGGCTTTGTCTGCCTTATGCAGAATCATGTCAGAAACCCCCTTTTCAATGGTTACTAAATTTAATCGGGGAAGTTATTTACCAGACGGATGCAGGTTGAGGACAATGCATAAACCTACATTGAGGACCATATGTGAGAGAGCTGGGTGGCTCATTCCCGAGGGGGATCGTTTTACACTACTTCCCTTGAATTCGCCAGCCTGTCTCACCTATTGGAGGTGTATGTGCATAATGCTGAACTTTTTAACCCCGGCCCAGCAAGGGGATTTTGTGGGGTTCCTTAGGTCGCCCCCTGTTGGACGTAATGATTTATTTTCGGGTGGGGAAATGTCCGAGGATTGGGAGGGGGAGATGGTAGACATCAACTTGTCATAAATTGGGAAGGGTATTTGTTGTACATATTATTATGTGAATATTTTTGTTTGTAAGGGTGTGTTTGGGTGAATGTTACGGTGTATATAAAAGATACCGTCGCCTGAGTGTATGGTGTGTGAATGGATAATTTTAAATTGTTTTTTTGTAGCCCGGAAGAGGCTAGACCTCCTTGAAGAAAACGGGGAGGGATGTTGTGTAAATTGAAAGTGGTCCAATAGACGGGACTACTTTAATGTATTTCTACGCCAGTGGTATATAAGCCGTGGGAATGGCGAGATGTCGCCAGAATTTACAGTTGTCTTACAGAAGTATTAAGGTATTGTTGTTGTTTGTTGTTTGCGGACATAATCTGAAGTGGGACTTCAGGGAATTCACATTAATTATTACAAACCAAGTACCGAAATTCCAAACATTCACTGCGCAATTTGTCCCCGGTTTTGAAGGCTTGAGAGAATAAGTAAATAATATAAACTTACCGTAAAGAATGGAATCGTCGTTTGGGATGCACCGTAGCAGTTTATGCTTTCTAAAAGTTAAACTGCCAGTCATGATCTATCATATCATAGCGAAGTTGATGTTGAGAAGCGAGCTGTCAATACAATGTAGTGAGGTGACAGGTTACGCATGCGCGACATTGGGATTTCCCCGTTTCCTGTCTGTAGACAGAATTTACAAGTCTCACTGATAGTGAAATTGTGAAAACGCTCAAGGCCTAGTTGAATTTCTCCAATTTTTTTAATTAGGCGTTTTAATTTGAAATCTGTGTCATCAATTGATTGGAATATTGTAAAATAGCACAATTTGTTGACCAGAATGAAGATTGGGACATATTATTCAGTTACAGCAAGAGTGTTATTGTCCCTTTAACGATCCTTTCCATGCATAGTTTGAGGACATTTAAAAAAGAAGGCAATCTATGTAATTTTATTAAATTTAATAATGAGTCGTAATTTTCTTAGGTCATCTTAGCTCCTTGTGTAACGGTAGTGATGTTTGACATTATCAATTTCGTCCACCATCACGTCCGTTACACGTAAAACCGAAAGTCAAACTGTTATCAATCAAATTTGCATGATTCTTTCATTTTTTTAAGATCACCCGAATGTGTGGAACGGCTCTTGATTTTGAGCGCAAAGCAGGCGGCTTTGACATCTTTAATATCCTCAGTTTTTGCCAAATTCTTGTAATAATATAACGGACGTGATTTTGATATAACGGACGTGACGACAACAAAAGTTTGAGGACGGAATTTCCTTGTGGGGGTCCCGGCGTCGACCATTTTTAATTACCCGCAAAATCGTGAGGTATACGAACTGTGTGTAGAACAAGGGAGCTAATAACCGCGGAAGAGCCATGGATTTGAAACGGGAGGGGAAATATCGATCATCGTAAACGCAAATAACGGACGTGATTCTTTGACGGAATCTCGAGTGGACCATCGAAAATGCGAATAGTTTCTTCTCAAATGTCTCTAAATCAACAGAAATACTTACATCATATCACTCAATTATGCCTCTTGATTTGTAACATAAACATACATATAGATGCAGGTGGTGAGCAACTCTTTCAATGCATTAAAAAATCGTTTTTTTGGGACGGAATTTGTCATGTCCGTTACACACTTTTTAAACATTTTTTTTTATTGAAAAATATTAAGATTTTTGGAATTTGACACTTCTGATGGATAGAAACATCCTTTATCTTTAAGAAACAACTTGTAGATTTCAATCTATGTCTTCAGTATCAAAATACTTACCCTTTGTCCCACCAAGAGGGACAAATTTAGACATCAAAAAAGGGGGTATTTTTATTTTTGTCTCGCAATAAATACTTTATTTGTACTATTTTGATCATGAAGTTGTGTTTATTATCTCTTTATTATATTTTGTGTATAACCATACCAAAAATTACATTGTATTTGTCCTAGCTTTGGGAAAAATCAATTTTTGCAAAACCATATGTTAGTTCAACACCTTATCGTGGCCTGTGTCTTATAAGCTTTCTGGTTTCACTACCGGTACTTTGGAGGAGCTTAATGGCTAATATTTGTGACATAGAAATCGACACAATTGGTTGTAATGCACATAATAATGTAATATGGATGTATATAAACTGATTTACATTCAATCGTTTCCGTTTTACTTTAATTTCAAATCAATTCTTTTCTGCGAAATCTGCCAGCTGTCTCAATCGAATGGCAATATCTAGTGTCTGGTAATTCCAGTCTACACCGATAGTATTTATTGGCATAATTTCTACATAACAACATGCCGTCACCATTTAACATGACTTGTGGAATATACATAGCCTTATTCCTTAAGTCCCTTTGTATTACAAATGGCGCTGAAACGCAGTGTGGTACATGATTCGTGTACCAATGATAAAATGTTTATTTTGTCTTTAATATATGCAATATCACAACCTCAATGTTGGTTTATATTGACAAATAATTTGTGTTTTCAATGCCAAAGATTTGGGATGATATTGAGTTTAGATACCTAGCTACTTTAAACAATCGCATACTGGTATAAACTTTTAATTGGACAATGAATTTCTTTGATACAGTCACAGTATTCAGAGGTCATAATTTTAGAATCACCAGTACTTAACGGAAATTCTTCGTTTATTCTTTATTCCATAATATGCTTGCATGTAGGGGTCTTTTATCAGCTGCAGAAAACACACAGGATTGGATCGACGACCATACTCCGTGTCACGTATAGTATAAGCGAGGAATCAAAACGGCTTTGTTGACAAATCTTAATTCTTATGATCCAAAGTGCACGGCTGCACACACGACACCATTCGTCCCCAACCCCTCCCAACACATTAACATGTGGAAATATAAAAATGCTCCATGACAGCCATATATTATGACAATTTAAATTGCTTTATCACTAAAAACTTGGGTATCTGGACAACCGGACTAACTGACGTGGGGATCTGTACAGGTAACATCTGACCTGACGGAAGCTGAAGATAAACTTGGGCGGGGTAATTTGGCTGCGATGTTGTTGTAGTTGATGACGGTAACGAAGCTCCTGTTGTTGTCCCTAACAACTGAGGGGGCGTCTGAATAATCATGGGTGAAGATAAGACTGCTGTCGTTAGTTTTGGACTGAAAAAACAACAAAAAAAAACCCCCAGAAGTTAGCAAGCGTTGCTTAAGTTTGCCTTAAATTGATATGAATCTCTTGTTCATTTTTGACAGCCTATTATACATCAATACCAGATGATGAATTGTCAACAATAATGTCTATAATCATTTTAGGGGGTCAGGAAGTAGTGCCCTAGGGTTTTTGTACCCCTTGATTACAATGTCAAGGATTGATATCGGAATGGGGTCAGGTCACCACAAAAAGTTTATATACTGCGTAAACTGGACTACCCCATTATGAGAGAGAGAGAAACTAAGTCATTTGAGGACTAACTTATGGTTAAAATTTATTTCAATAATTCGCTTGCGCGTGCGGGTCTTTAGCGGGCACATACAACTGGGGAATCGAAACTACACAACAAAAATTTTAAAATGGTATAATTGAAAACTTACATGGTTTTAGTTTCAATGTTTGGATAACTCTCCACAGTTGTTGAATTAACTTGTATTGTAGGTGGTGATAGTGTACTATCGGCTGGCTGATGAGATTTTGCCGTGGTTATAATGATAACATCATCATCTGAGGTTGTTGAAGATGGTTGGATCACGGCTGGCTTCGTCACTTGTTTTTTTCCTGATAAATCAAGGACACCATCCTCCGTGGCTGTGTTGTTGTACACTAAATTACTTAACGATGGTTCCTTTACAAATCTGGGATGATAAATGTCTAATCGTGGTGTTGGTGTATTCAAATCTATGGCCTGAAGAAATAAAATAGTTGATCAATTGTGATACTAGAATACAATGAGACAGCCAGGAAAATAGAGGAAATTAACCCACACAGTATCAGCCTATAAAAAAATGGAAGCTTATCTGAAACTCAAAACTTGGATGTTTACCAAATTTCATCAGAATCTATGCCTTCAAAAAATCTTAACTCTATTGTGTTCATAAAGCTTGAAAAAATCCATTAACAATCGTAGCCTCTATCGTGTTCACATGGGTTTTGAAATGGGTGCATAATTCTAGAACGCAAAATATCGATAAAGTTTGGCCAGTCACGGTCACAATGCTTCAAACCAAATTTGAACAGAATCCGTCAAACATTGTAACCAATTGCTGTTGGACAGGCAGGGTGACAACAGAATATGAAATGTGGGAATATAAAAATGTTAAAGTAAATATCTAAAATGTTGCAGTCTGGGGTTATTGATGTTATCTGTCATGAACATAAAATGGACCAACAGACCGGGGGTCAAAGAAAATATTTGATAATAATTTTATTGGCAATATTTGTTTCAATAACATCCAGTTCACAATCTGGATATATATGTTCAAATGCGTATAGCTGTCTTCTGATTTGTTTTAAAAATATCAATTAAATTTTAAAGCTTCAAAAGGTAATTCATTTTCTTGATGCCAATCAGAACAGCTCTTTAAATAAACACATGATTCAGGGTCAAGGTGAAATCTTGATTTCCCAACCTTACACCTGAGATATTATACAAGGTCCTTACGCAATAAGTAATCAATAATCAATAACCAATAATCAATATCAGATAAACAGAAAATCTTATACAAGTCTATTATGATATTAGCTATATCTATACATCGGTAAATAGAGCAAAACACATCTGATAGGTGACTTGTTGAATTATTTGATGGTGTAAAGTTAATACTGATAGTTTAAATACACATGTTCACAGGTAGCCAAATACCTGACCTTAAACTATTTTACTCTCATTTTCCAGGTTCTATAAATCGATTTTAGCGAGGGTTTTCTGCAGACAAATTTCATCACTAAAATATTTTCTAAGCTAACATCCCTATTTTGAGGCAGCCAATTAATCATAAATGATAAACGAAGAAAAAAGTAAATCAGACGTGACAAACACAAAAAAAATCCATGTATCATCAAAATATTGATGAAGATATTGTCTCAATATGCAATAGTTAATGAATTAAAAGAATTGTTAATTTGAATCAATAATTTCACGAGTCATGACTGAGTGTGGTTTATAATGTTGCTGAATAATATCAATATATTACGCAATGTCTACCTTGAGACAATTCAACAATGTGAGATAGAGAAATGGTGTGTAACACACTAACTAGGTCATTTTGGGACTTACAATACTAACATACAGTTTAAATCTATTCCAGTAATTCATTTGTCTGTAGGGGTTACTAGAAGTGGATGGATCAGAAGAAACCCATACAGTTGGACGACAGGTGACCCTAATCCTTGCGCTGGAAAGCGATACACCGCCCGTGACTCAATGATAGACCTTATGATCTAAAGCACATGCATAAACAGTAAAAACTGAATAAAGTTTTAAAAAGTTCCTGACTTATGTTTATAAAACCTATAGTTAAAGTGACATTAGAGAAGATAAGATAAAAAGCTGACAGTTCTAGCTATTATAGTTAAATAAAGAGCTGACAGTTCTGGCTATTATAGTTAAATAACAGATAATCTAACTGAAATATGCTAAAAATTTCAGTCAAATGACTTCAACCTGAGTTGAGAAATTGCCATGTAAAAAACACTGTAGCCTTGATTGTCATAGCTAGTTATGATAATAAACAGAGCCTTGATTATCCATTTTTAGGGTTAATCATCAACAGTCATATTTCATCTCCACCTATTAACACACCGTTCAGACGCTTATTTTTTAAACCACTTCAAAATCACCAGGGATTTTAAGACAGGGTCATGTTGCGTTCACACATTGTATCAGCCAAACCAGTTTAACTATTCTGACCTTTTCAGTCGGCGGTTAGAGTTAAGTACACGAGTAACAATCCCCAGGGTTTTTAAAGCAGTTCAACTTTAGCGTCTGAACAGGCTATAAGACTGATATCAGTCCTGCCAATGGTTTTTCATTAATCTTAAATAGTACAATAACATGTACAGTTTGATCCACAACTTTTTACGATGGTGTTAAAGTGTTCCTGCCGTCTTGTTCACTTATTCTAGTTTTCTTTAACACAGTAATGGATTTAAAATAGGAATTGCTTCCTGTTCAGTTATTAAGACATGAATTATTACCTTAGGTATAGGTGTATTTAAATCGTTAGAGAGTGGGCCGGGTAGAGGTGGAACCTAAAAAACGAAAGACTACCGTTAAAATCCTAAAAAGCAAAGCAAATGATTAGATGTTATTACTGGACAACAGAACTACTGAACTACATGTACTCTAAAGCCTGGAAGATCAGGACAAGCATAGAGTGTTAGATCTCAAGATCATCAACGTAATGTTTTACATTATGTAATATTTAGATATAGAGCTGACCATTCTTGCTATAATAGTTTAAAAAAAGATAATTAAAATTAACTTATTGAAAATTTCATTCAAATGACTTTATTCTCATTCTGAGCGAGTGGAGTGGTCGAAGATATAGTGCAGATAGTTTATTACAGAAGCAATGTAACTTGACAATCAAGTCTTAGTCTCGGTTATCCAGTGTATCATTCAAAGTTTTAAATCTTGTGGTTGTTAAAATCTGTTTAAATCTCAACCAACCGATCTAATTAACAGTTTATAAAATATTTTGGACCTAAAGAAAGAACTACAACAGGCAGATTTAGCGTTACATAACACAGCTTTTATTCATTTTGAGCCTAAAATACTTTTCTGCTGTCAAATCTATGTGTACAATGCTAGGGAGAGAAATTTTGTCCAGAAAACGGCATTTCTACCATCAAGGGTTCCTTTATGGCCAGACGATGGCGTTTCCAATGTCAAAGTTTCCTTTACGTGCCTGACAATATGGATCATATTGTTTTCTGTTCCATCTGAACACTTAATTACAGGTCAGCCCCATAAATACTACCTTTGACAGTGGGAAAAAGCCTGAAAAATTCAGATTTTTTTCTCGATGTGCTGGGAAATTAAACTGGGATATTCCAGTTAAAAAGTCCAGATCCCTAACCATTGTACTACTGCAGCTCCCCCTAATTCAAAATAAAATAAGCGTATTATCATTTCTAAGTAAAAGCTAGCTATTGAAGAATTGTGTTAGCAATCTTCGGCTAAGTTTCTATCCATGTTAGAGGTCAAATATTACCTCTGAATCTGTGGCCTTTTTAAAAGCTTCCTCAAAAGGATTTTTAACAAGTTCTTGAAATAACCCTATTTCTTCACAATTCTTTAAAAATTTAGTTGGTGTAGGTGTTTGATCTAGAAAATAACAAAATACATGAATAAGTTTTGAAATAATCAATGTTTATTATCGTAGAAATATCCATCAAACTTTTCATAAACTTGACACCATTTACAATAAAATATCTAAGGTACTTTTTAGGGAGACAGTCCTTATCATGGTATTCCTTTTTAGGGAGACAAGTCCTTATTATGGCATTATTATTGAGGGAGTCAGCGCTGATCATGGCATTCCTTTTCAGGAAGACAGTTCTTATCATCGTTATGACTTTCCTTTTTAGGGAGAGAGTACTTATCACTGCATTCCTTTTTAGGAGGACGCTTCTTATCATGGCATTCATTCTTTTTTAGGGAGGCAGTCCTTATCAAAGCTTTCCTTTTAGAGTGCTGACAGTGCATATTCTTGTCATTTTTGTTTATTATGGATTGGTAGAATACATTATCTTGGACTATTATTGAATACAACAAATGTAAACAACTGTATTTATCGTGGTAGGAAGGAGAATTTTGCCTGGGTAGTGGTACCTTTGTATATTTTTCATCAAATTCCAACTGCCAAGGGCTTTTTTGTGATTATGTTTTTGAATGACCCGTGCACCCTCTCCTACTAGTCCTAGACAGAAAATTAAAAAGAAAAAGCATCCATTCACACGGCTAATTGACAAATTTTTTCATAAATATTTTGTTTTGTTTGTTTTTTCCTGTTCATTTCCTCCTATTTAAACACTGGGGGGTGGTGGGTGGTGGGATGAGATGGCGTCCATGGACTCTGTATCTCTTAAATTCCTTTCCAAAAATGTAAACAATATACATATGATACACCCAAACAATGTATCATACACAAGCCTCAAATATAACATGTGATGGACTTGCCCAAAAAACGTAAACAGTATATCATACACAAACCTTAAATATAACATATGATGGACCCACCCAAAAATCATAAAGAATAGATCATACACAACCCTAAAATATAATATGATGGACTCACCCAAAAAATGGTGTGCTGGTGAACAAGAATTGCCACCGAGACTGAGAGCCAATGACATCTCACGTTTCTTCATGTGAACATTTAAATGATCTTCATTGGTGAACCTCTGTAAACAAATAAAATTGTATCAAATGGGATTTAGTCATATTGTTCTGCTCCAACTTAGCCAATGATGACAGGTATATGAGAGAGAGAGAGAGAGAGAGAGAGGCAAAAAACCATGAGGTTGGACGGGTGACCTCGGTGAATTTTATTGTGCGTTGGGATCTTTCATAGTGAGAGGAAATCCGAAGACCAGGAGAAAACCCAAGAGGTCGGACAGGTGACATTGCTCTTTGTCACAGAGAATTGAAACCACGCCAGTTGACTCAATGACAGACCTTATGACACACCGCCAACGCAATTCACATTCGGCCATCCAACCCTCCATTTTTATTGTGTTTACATACCATGCCACATTCTGGTGCCGAGCAACCAAATGGTTTGTCGTCATTGTCACTCATCTTGATTCAACTTTGACCTCTACAACACAGACCTCTTCACCAACAATATCACACGGGCTTTCGCCCCCAACTACGTATTTACCTGTAAAAAACAAATCTCTGTTACCATTTGGTATATAAAGAGTATAAGTCTGGAGAGAGAGAATTGGGGCTTACCGCTTTAAAGACACAAACTATGTGGTTCAATTTTATTTCAATAATTCCCTTGCACATACAGGTCTTTAGCAGTGGGAAGAAACCAGGGGACATGGAGAAAACAGGCAATCCTAATCATTGTCAGGTAAAACCAGGGAATCAAAGCCACGTCAGTTGACAACACTATATGATACAGCTCGCATATGATAGCCATTCCTCCATCTAACCCCCATGTAATTCTGAATTTTCACTTTAAAAATTTCATGGTCAAAATTTTGTCTCGATCAGATGAGCAATATATTTTTTTTTAAAGTATATGATGATAGGGTTTAGTAACAGCTACATGTATATATGAGCATTGTTTAAAATCTTTTTATGAGTTTGTTAATTCCAACAGATCACCTACAGTTGATATTTTCGTTTTTATTTTCCCAAAAAATCAACTTGATTTTAAACAATAAAATTAAACCATATGTTAGTCTCACCTAAATGACATAGTTTTTGTTAAGTGAAGGTTAAACCCCATTTCTTTCACTGTAAACGATGTTCTGAGTTCATGACCTTTAGTTAACACTTTGATCATAGATTTTCATGATGGATGATTGGCATAAGAAATATAAAACTATTTATACTTCAACACTATTTATACTTAGGTAAAATATTTAGTAATTGAACATACAAATCTGTCTATTACAAGTCTTTCTTTAGGCCTGAAATGTTTTCTAAATTATAAATTACACATTAATTAACAAATCCAGACCATAATCAACTCTCAGTTGCATCAGATTTCTCCGATATTGAATAGATTAGAACCGTTCAATTATATTTTGATTTAATTTAAAATTGGAGGAGCAGGGCTTAAGGAGCTTCGAACAACCAGTATGGTGGTTGAAATTATTGCAGACGTCTTGTTAAACCATCCAATGCTAAATATCTTCGCTTGCATAGAATAATTTGAATGAAATTTTCAAATTATTCATTTTACATCGAATACTTTTAAACAATTATAGGTACAATTTAATGGATACACAATTCAGGAGCAGATCCAGAGGTACATAAAAAAAAAATAATGCCTTGCTTTTTGCATCAATGAAATTACATCACAAAGTAATCCTACATCATTATAAAAATGATTTCTCTGTTTAAAAAGCTCAATTTGTATGTATCCCTATGTAAATTAGAGACGATGATGGCAGATTTCCGTAACAGAAACCTGGCAAACCTCCTAATGCAAAAATGGATCCGCCCCTGCAATACTGAATTTATTACTATGCAGTGTTTGGACAAGGATTCTCGCGTCTTTATCAAGAAAATGATATCTTCTAATGTAAATATTTGTCTCATTGACTTGACAATCAAATATACAAATCAAACCCTTGCATAGTAATAAATTCAGTATTGCTTACAGTTACATCATGAATGGACATTGTTTTGCTGACTGTCAGGTATAAAGTAGGATTGTTCAACTATCGATAGCTTTTAAGATTTTTTGAGATCAACACACCCTAAAAGTGAATTATTTTTTTGTATCAATTATACTCATTATTGTTGCCCATTTTATAATATACTGTATAAATAAGTGTTGCGATTTTGACCTATTTAATGACAGAGAGAGAGAGAGAGAGAGTTAGAGAGAGAGAGTTAGAGAGAGAGAGATGGGTTTAACTTCCACTTGGCACAAACTAGGTCATTTTGAGACTAACATATGGTTTAATTTAATTTCAATAATTCGCTAGTGCGTAGGACCCTTAGAAAACCTACGAGGTTGGACAGGTGGCCCTATCCCTTGTCACATCAAATCGGGGAATCGAAACTTATGATGCAGCTGAAACCTTGCCGACCATTCCGCCACCCAAACATCCCTGTATAATGAAATGTAATGGGAATTAACTTCCTTCTGTTCTTCACCAACTGGGCTAATGAAGACTGGTATACTGTACGGTATGCAATCCAGTGTGTTAAAAGGGAAATTTTGCTCAGACAGCGACACAGCTTACTCATATATATTGAATTCCAACTGTCAAGAGATCTTTTGGGTACACGGGACCTATGCCAAGGTGTACACAGAATCTGGAATTTTCGTCATATTTGAATGACTAAACAGGGAAACCCTGTCGGAGAAGACTAAGTTCCCTATAACCAGTTGCATTTCTTTCAGTGGATATTTACTTGGAAGCCAATTTGGCTGGAAAAGTACAAGCCTTATATTTATTTTCTGCATGAAAATCCTGTAAATATTTATAGTAACCCACTAATTATAAGCTGACTGGCCTTCTAAATCTAGACTCACTCAATTGATCTGTCAACTCAGTGGTCAAGCTCAATGACACAGATATTTCTGTTGTTTGGTCTTGAAAACTGGGTCACACTTTCTGTGTTGTGAGAGGATTGGGAAGGAAGAAAACAGTATCTATAATAAGAATCACACAGCACAGCAAATATATTCTAACTAAGATAAAACCAAATATTCATGGAGTTATTTGGGTTGGTTTTTTTGCTTCCATTTTCGATCGACTCGACGAAGATTGGGTTGAGAAAACTGGCTAAATCTCTTCCTGGGACCCAGAAAATATCATACGTTTCGACGAACGATCGGTAATAAAATGATTATAATCCCTTCGTTTCGGTACAGTCCTCTGCCTGATGATTTCCTCATCTATACCAGTGTTGTCCCGTCTGTTTCTATACGAGGCTTGGCCAACTGGGTGAATTTTGGTATTTTTGCATCCCATTTTGAGGTTTATAGTAATATTAGTATACGCCTAAACTTTGGACTTGGTTGTTACTAGGCATAATCCGTCGTCAGGTCACTGCTGAATTGTGGGACGTTATTGATTGTGACGTCACGATAGCCGGGCTAAGATCGACCTGCCTAGAGTTTATTGATGCGTCAATGAAACTGAATGGGGAATAATGAACAATGATTCATATGTCTCTTTATATTAAAATATAATATGAATTATATCCACTATAGAGTGCATTTTACTCATTTTTATACCCATTTACACTAAATCGGACATATTTTTTACCTACAAATACTTCAAACGTCTTTAGTTTATTTTTCTACATGACAAAAATAAAATGTTGTAGAACGTAATTTATCGGAGGAAAAAAGTTTATTTTTTTGGGTGATTAAGCCGCATCGATGTCATCCTTATCAGTGATTGTAGCGTCCTAGCGAATATTCACTGATGATCACTGATCATTATGTTACATGCGTTTTTGTCTAGGGAATATAGAATGCCACTTGACAAAAATTGTAACAGAAATTCTTTTTGCACAGAAATGTTTTACAATAACATCTAAATAGTATGTTAAAAATGTAGAAAAATGTACGCACAGGAAAGTTCCTTATTTGTGCTTTTATTTTATGCCGTGCCGTGTTTGATTACCGTCAAAGGCGCTGATAGTGGTGGGTCTCCGTACATGTAAGGGAGGTCTGTTGCAAGAACTTAATTTTGGGAAATCAATCGACAGTGCTACGTATAAACGATCTACTCTTAGTAAGGATGAAATTATTCCAATCACAAATCTGTACTCACTCCATTTGGTACTCCATGCGGAGATACCTTTACAGATTTGCCCTTGTTATATTGGATACCTATATATAAACTACATAAAAATCCCTACAAACAACGTTTTATAGCAGGTTCATCCCGATCTTTCAAAAGTATTGTCATCTATACTAACTGCAATTAAAGAGGGTATTCAAAAATACTGTGACAAGATATACTCTCGTAGTGGTATAAATCAAATGTGGATATTAAAAAATTCCAAAGAATTACTTGATAGTTTGCAATCTAGATCCCTTGCTTCGGTCTCATCTATTCAAACTTTTGACTTTTCTACTTTGTACACTAAAATTCCCATAGTAAATTAAAAGCCCGGTTGAAAGACATTATTTACAGTGTCTTTTCATCTAAATCGGGTACTCCAAGATATCAATATTTAGTTGTTAATAACAATTTTTCATATTCCTTAAGTCATAGTGATTCCAAAAATAAATTCACCGCCATCAAGATAATTCAGATGTTGGATTTTTTATAATTGATAACATCTTTATTGAATTTGGAGGGGAAATATATCAGCAAGTGGTTGGTATCCCCATGGGCACCAACTGTGCAACTTTGCTTGCAGATTTATTTCTCTATTCCTATGAAGCCGAGTACATACAGGCACTAGCTAAAACAAATAAACGATTAGTCAGACATTTTAATTTTACTTATTGGTATATCGATGATGTTCTATCACTGAATAATCTCAAATTTAGTGATTATGTAGAATTCATATATCCCGATGAGCTTGAAATTAAAAATACTACTGACAGTAACAATTACGCTTCCTACTTGGATCTGCGTCTCGATTTTGACAATTGCCATAGACTGAGTGTTAAATTGTATGATAAACGTGATGACTTTGACTTTCCGATTGTTAACTTTCCATTGTAGTAACATTCCTTGCAGCTTATGGCGTGTTTGTGTCTCAGCTAATACTACGCGAGAGCTTGTTCTTTTTATTCTGATTTTTTAAGTAGATCGAGACATTTGTCAACTAAGCTTCAGCTACAAGGATACTTGCGCACTAAACTTATAAAATCCTTTAAAAAGTTTTATGGACGTCATATTGACTTGATTGGTAAATATAACATGTCTCTCTCAGATTATTCTAGATATATTTAATTGACGCGTATCCTATTTACTATCTGTCTGATTATGTCTACTACATCGTTAACACTGTTCATCACATCACGTGCATTTTGCATACCGATAGTCCATTGGCCAATCACGCTATTTTACCGAGCTTTCGACTAATAATAGTTTGGCTGCAGCTATGGCGGGTGTTAGCGCCAGGCAGGGTAAGCTTATTCTTCCGGACACCTGTTACCACTGTTTGTTGTGTATCTTGTACACGGTGAACAGTCCATTTGCTGATTACACTATTTTGCCTATAACGTTTATTATGACTTCGAAATTTGTCTAATGGATTAGATTGTGCGTACTTGGTTTTTATTTTATTTATGTTTATCCGGTATAAACAATGAAAAGTTTACGAGGAGGCTCAATTTGAATAAAATAATGTTTTTATATATGAAGTAAAAAACACACGATTTGTAAGATATATAGCGTCTCATATTGTAAACTATTGGTAATATATGACTATTTGCATGTGTTTAATATTTTATATTCCAAATCTAACAACAGACATACTTTGATCAATAATGACGTATCGGTAGTTCGTAATTGGAGTCTGTAAATCGAGACTAAGGAGTGGGTCGCTTTTCGATTGCGCTTAATAAAATGGATGCATGAAAATATCTTGTCAGTCTTTCTTCGGGTATTTTGATAATTTAATATACTTTGTCATTGTTTATCCTGTATGGGGTTGTGTTATAAGAGATTATGGATTAATTCTGTCAAATATTTAAACCGTTACAGATGAAATTATCTAACGCCAGTAGATGGCGGAGACTGGGCTATCCCTTAACTTTCTCTGTGAAGTTCAACTCGATGATCGGTCTTGGTTTCTAGAGGCGATTTCACTTGTTGTAACTGTTCCCCGTCGTTATGTGTCATTTCTGCTCATTGTATACCACTCATAACTGACATGTATTTTTTTCTTGTGTTACGCATGCGTGCCATTAATAAGTTTATGAAATAGTCCTTTCGTCGCATTAGGGGCCCCGCGGTTCTAGTCAAGCCCAAGGCCCCGCTCCAGTTAAACTGGGCTTTGTGCACAATACCGCTGAGGGTACTTACGGTGAAAGCAAATACGCTTCGAAACTGAAAACTGTGACAGGCTGAATTAAAGGTTACAATATCAATGGGGAGAGTTTCATACGTTGTAGCAATGTTTGCACATGCGAATATATACTATTCAAAAAAAGTAGGGGATATTTGATTTTGGGGGCATAATACTAAAATATGCAAATGACTACGAAAAAGGTCACTATAGAACCTAACAGAAGAAACATTTCCAGTTACATGTGACACCCAAACGCACCAATAGCTACCACATAGAATGCAGGTGATGCTTGGGATCATCATGGGGGTCCAACCCAAGATTTGCACGACTCTGACTTTGAATGTTACAGTCATTGTGGCATTGAATTCCAGGGTGGAAACATCAGTTTAATTGTTTTAGTGACCAGAAAACAAATTTTGATATGCGTCGGCTTACCCCAAATGAAAGGTTACGCGCCCTTGGCATGCTACAGATCGGCACAACACAGGCGGTTGTGGCGCGGACGATGAATGTTTCTCAGTCTGTCATAAGCAGGCTATGGTCCAGATACCGTGATACACAATCTGTACAGGACAGACCACGCTCAGGTCGACCAAGGGCGACAACTCAAGCCCAGGATCGATTTATCCGTACCTTGGCCTTGAGAAATCGTTTCATCACAGCAAATCAGATCAGCGCTCGTCTTCAAACAGACACTGGTGTGAGAGTGAGTGGCCAGACGATTCGGAATCGACTGCATAGGGGTCACCTTCGCGCCCAACGTCCTCGCGTGATCCCTTGTTTGAGAGATCATCACATTCAGGCAAGACGTCGTTGGTGTAGGGATCGTCAACACTGGGATAATCGACGCTGGAGCAATGTGATGTTTTCAGATGAGTCAAGGTTCACTGTTGATTTTTTGGACAGACGTAGGAGGGTGTGGCGTCGTCGAAACGAGCGCTTCGAAGACGTTAACGTCATCAGACATGATCGATTTGGGGGTGGTTCTGTTATGGTGTGGGGAGGCATCACTGTTGCTGAGAGAAAGGCTTTACATGTTGTTGCAGGGCGTGTTACAGGCCAGTACTACCGGGACAACATCTTGGCAGTCCATGTTGTGCCGTTCGCACGACGTCATGGCCGCCGTTTCATCTTCCAGGATGACAACGCAAGATGTCACAGGGCCAGGATCGTTACAGGTTACCTCCAACAACAGAACATCACCACATTACCTTGGCCAGCACTGAGTCCCGACCTCTCCCCCATCGAGCATGTCTGGGACATGCTTGGACAGAGGCTACGTCAACGTCAACAACGTCCTGCCAATGTCCAAGAACTTGCTGCTGTGCTGCGACAGGAAAGGGACAATCTGGACCAAAATGACCTTAGACGTCTCATTAGGAGTATGCCACGTCGGATCAATGCTTGTTTGGCAAACAGAGGAGGATTTACCCGTTACTGACTTTGTTGTGATGCTGTGGTAACTTTGCTGTTTGACCCCGGGTATCATTTCACCCTTATAATGGTCAGTCTGTGCCTTACTTAGTCTAACGATCATTTGGAAGAAATCGATGAATGTGAACTTCATTTCATTTTGTCATTTGTTTCTTCGTCAGTTTCATTAGGTGACTTTAATAATACTTAAAAATCAAATATCCCCTACTTTTTTTGAATAGTATAATTCGATACACTATAGGCGAATGGACCCACTAGGCGAATTTCGACGCCGATTGATTCGGCCGAATCTATAGAGAGAGCGATAGAGCGAGAGAGAAAGAGAGGGGGGGGGGTGTTAACTTCCACCCGACACACCTAAAACATGGTTCAATTTTATTTCAATAATTCGCTTGCGCGTAGGGATCTTTGGCAGTGGGAAGAAACCGGAGAAAACTCTATGACAGACCATGTGATACAGCAGTTAACTCTATGACAGACTTGATATATTTGATTAAAAACATGAAAAATAAAATAAATTCAATATTACAGTTGTTTATTATTTAAATCATAAATTGTTAATACAACAATAATTTAACAATAATTATTATCACTGACCTATAACCCATCAATCCTTATTTCAAATTACTATCCCCGAACTATCATGTGTTAATAACCCAGGAACCCTTCTTTTAAATCACTATCACTAATTTATCATATGTAATAACCCAGCAATCCTTATTTAATTGAAGCAATTCAATGTTACGAGCCCCCACCCCCACCCAATCAACAGAGTTAATGCCCGTGTGATGAAATAGGGTTGGTAATTAAAGATATACATTATGCAAGAGCTAAATCTGCCTATTGTAGGTCTTTCTTTAGGCCTGAAATGTTATATAAACTATTAATTAGACATTAATTAACCTATTCAGAACATAATCAACTCTCGGTGTCATCGCTAGCCTGCGACATTTACTGGACTAGGATCCGAGTGGCTGCTCAACTTTCGTTCATGATTTAATCATGAACTGGATTATCGAGACTATATGTTTTTATCGTACCAAATTTAGTAATGATGATCGAGGCTAGGCCTAAAATTCAATCGCTAAATTCTCGGATCAGAGTTGATCAGTGTGACTGAAATTTTCAGCAAATTACCTTTAGGCCTACATTATACGGTTTTGTAACTATTATAGTGAGAACTCTCAGCTCTATGTATTCTCCCATAATACTAATTATTAATACAAAAATAATTTAAAGGATTGTTGTTACTATCACTGACCTATAACCTAGCATCCCTTATAGTTTTTAACTATTATAGTGAGAACTGCCAGCCCTTTATGTATTCTCCCATAGATATCTTTAATTATTATAGTGAGAACTGCCAGCACAATATAGCTATTCTATATTTTTTTCTATTCTAATTCTATACCAATTTTATTCTAAGCTATTGATATGTACACAGGCATGTATTAATATTATAGCAGTACAATACCTCATTATAGCGCCCTATTATACCAAGCCCCACCAATCAATGTTAAATCTATGATATGACCACAGGCACTTGAAGAGATTAAAATAAAACTGCTCACTACTCTTTGACTATATATTACTGTACTGTTATATTTCAATCTCCTTAAGTGCCTGTGGATATGACCAACTAAAGAAAACAAGTGATAAGTTGCAATGTTGTCAAATGATTCGGACGACGAACTGATCCGAGAAAGTCAGTTTGTAGTTGATTTAGGAATTGTGAGCGAAATACAAGTACCGGTATACAAAATCTTATTCTATGGATGTCTAGATTCGTCTTGGAAGTAAGCAAAATAAAGTGAAGAATGAATATTACCCACCGAATTCCGTCTTTACGGATTCTAATAAAACTGACGTGGATTTGTTCCCTTTGGAACAGTCTCTGATCGGACGATGTCCGCTGACAGCTCCTATCGCTTGCTGTATAGATGCAATATGAAAATATAGTAAAATACCACTCTTTCCCATCTCTGTTCTTAGGCTATTTTGGAATCCTTACCATCTATTTTTCACCGTGATTGTTATTTTTCGCAGAAGGAACCATTTCTCGTCATATCTGACACAAATTTATAATAATTTAATACTATGTTCAACTAGAATTTAGCGATTAAATAAACATTCGATCTTCCTAATGGTTGTTCTGTTCAAACGTATTTTGTGTATGTTTTCAATCGAAGAATTCCACTTGAAAATAGTGTTGAATTATTATGACTGTGTGTCAGCTGTGACAAGAAATGATTCCTTTGGCAAACAAAGAAGGATCTGGGTGAAAAATAGTAGGTAAGGATTCCAAAATAACCTTAGAACAGGGGTGGGGATGGGCAGTATTTTCATATTGCAGCGATATAGCAAGCGATAGAAACTGTCAGTGGACACCGTCCAATCAGAGACAGTTCCTAGAGGAACTAGATGTGGATATACAACACAGTCCAGAATTTGATAGTTTAGCCAAGTTCTTGATGGTCAGATGAAAGAACTAAGTAACACTAACATGGGCCTGGCAAAGTTCGTCGTCCGAATCGTTTGACAACATTGTACATAAAATGTTCAAGAAAGAATGTGATATAGTGATATAAACCTGTTGTGATGTCATTAGAGGGTGATATCTGATCTCGTCCCTTGGGCTGAAATCAGATATCTCTCTCTGATGACGTCATAACAGGTTGATACGTTTCATAACATAATATATTATATTGGATCTAGCTCATCCAAGTTTATATCTTTCCTCTGCCGAACTTTTTTCGCATGCTTTTCTTTCTTCATATGTTTTTCCTGCAACTCTTTTACTTTCAAATCTTGGTTTAGCTTAACTTGGTCCATTCTATGTTTGACGTTCTCGTTAAGCTTCTCACGTTTTTCGAGGATATTTTTCTTTGCTTCTTCGGTTTTATTGATACCACTCTTAAGCTTTCTTATCATGGCTTCCTCTTTTCTCTGCAACAAATTCATAATATGTTTGATAATTGCTTGCCGGAGGAACATTAGCGGGTAATTGCTCCCTGAAATCTTCGTGGCTATAGAAATTCTCGCGTTTCCCAATTGGACAAACTTTGGAACAAGGAATCCTAAAATGCTCCATCGTTCTGGTCTCCAAACATACTTTCGGTGACCTAAACTACATGAAGATCTAACGGATGTAATGATAGGTCGCGTCAGATGTCATAGGAGATACTTTTGACCGTCAGGCACTTGATTAACCAATTAGCATTGATGTTTCTGTTGGATTACCCACAGTTCCGTGCACAACATGCCAAAAGCTTGTCGTAACAGACTGTTTCATTGGCTGATCCCTCCCATCATCGAGAACTATTCTTCTAGGCTCCAAGCCAGTGACCCGGGACAGATCGGCTGACAGTTGGTCTTCCCCCACCAGTTTTTACAGATATATTTTGTCAACCGATATTTATCACGTGATCGTTGTGACATATACATGTAGGCCTACTCCAATCTGAACGACAGAATCACCCTACCTGCAGAGACGTACGCGGGCCTACTCCTCTCGTTCATTAATGGTCACGAGCCACCATGACAGTTTACAAACGACGGAAATTATTTCCCGCGATATTTGTCAATCTGCTTACTCGCTATGCGAGTGACGAGGTCTAGATTCAAGACCACGTGCTACATATATACCAGAACATTTCTTCATTGTATACAGCTTTTTCTAAACATTTCCCACAGGAATTTAGAATTTGCCAATCCACTCAAAATATTATTCCCTCGCCACATCCCCAGGCGTGCTATAACTTTTATATTACCGGTGAATTTACAAGAAAGTTTTACGATGAATGAGCCCGAGCTAAGGGTGTTCCAAGTTTTTAGAAGCCACCAACCTTTCGTCTTCTTTCAGCTTTTTCAAGCTTTGCTTTTATTTCTTCTTCAGTTCGAATAGGTCTTGAAATTTCAAGTTTGGCTAATCGGGCTGGTGGTCGAGCTACGGTTGTATTATTCAGTAGGTCATAGCTCAACCCACCAGCCGATTTCAGTTTTGGGCCATCCAACAACCCTTCGTCCCTTAACTGGTTGATCACCTCTATCTCCTCATGTCTCGTATTATATCCTGGTTGTTTAATTACTAGAGCTGTAGTAATGAAAGGGAAATCAATAGAATTTAACACGTGTATAACTATAATTAGAATTTAACACGTGTATAACTATAAGTAGAATTTCTGTAATAATATTACTATTATCAATAAATAAATGAGGAAATAAGTCAATTAAAATTTCCATGTAAATAAATAAATCTAATTTCATCTAAATAAATATAAATATAGATTTATAGTTTCGTCTAAATTAATAGGCTTACATATGAGTTTCGTCTAAATAAATAGGCCTACATATGAATATAAATAGGCCTACATGTATAGCCTATTGATCTGCGAGCGTGCTCCGTTTGCAATATCTTGACGTATATAAGGACATCTTATGCGTAGCTCTAATACGTCGAGGTACAGCGATCTCGCAATATTTATTATTCGGGGAGCCTACATATGAATATATAGTTTCATCTCCATATGAAATGAAATTGGGTTTAACGTCCTACTGTTCTGCTCCAAACTGGGCTAATAAAGCGGGCATACAGTGTGATATGAGGGAAATTTTTCCCGGACGCCAATCCCGGTTTTTCGTCCCATCCGAACGACCAGACAGTGGCCCTCCGTCCTACATCACTGACAAGGAGGAATCAAGCCGGAAAATCTCGATGAACTTTCTCGGCCAATGCAGGGATCGAACACCCGACTAGCCACCGTAATCCCCCTAGGCCTATTTAAATGAAAAATATATATCTAGATCTAACAAAACAAAAACAAAACCCCAAACCCTTAAAATCAATAAATTATAATAAAATTAGATCTATCTAGAACTAAAAAAATATTTTTAAAAAAATTATAAAAAAAAAAAAAAATAAAATGAATAAATTCTAGTTTAGAATCTAGATCTAGAATACATCTAAATGAATAATAATTATTTTCTTTTTTAAAAAAAACCCATTAATGAATAAATTCTAATCTAGATGTAGATCTAATTAAATTTTAAAAAAAAAACCCACACACAAAACCCTTAAAAAAAAACCCTTAAAAAATGAATAAATTATAGTTTAGAGATATGAATGAATTAAAGTATATCATACGTTTCGACGAACGGTCGGTAATAAAATGATTATAATCCCTTCGTTTCGGTACAGTCCTCTGCCTGATGATTTCCTCATCTATACCAGTGTTGTCCCGTCTGTTTCTATACGAGGCTTGGCCAACTGGGTGAATTTTGGTATTTTTGCATCCCATTTTGAGGTTTATAGTAATATTAGTACACGCCTAAACTTTGGACTTGTTACTAGGCATAATCCGTCGTCAGGTCACTGCTGAATTGTGGGACGTTATTGATTGTGACGTCACGATAGAAGGGCTAAGATCGACCTGCCTAGAGTTTATTGATGCGTCAATGAAACTGAATGGGGAATAATGAACAATGCTTCATATATGTCTCTTTATATTAAAATATAATATGAATTATATCCACTATAGAGTGCATTTTACTCATTTTTATACCCATTTACACTAAATCGGACATATTTTTTACCTACAAATACTTCAAACGTCTTTAGTTTATTTTTCTACATGACAAAAATAAAATGTTGTAGAACGTAATTTATCGGAGGAAAAAAGTTTATTTTTTTGGGTGATTAAGCCGCATCGATGTCATCCTTATCAGTGATTGTAGCGTCCTAGCGAATATTCACTGATGATCACTGATCATTATGTTACATGCGTTTTTGTCTAGGGAATATAGAATGCCACTTGACAAAAATTGTAACAGAAATTCTTTTTGCACAGAAATGTTTTACAATAACATCTAAATAGTATGTTAAAAATGTAGAAAAATGTACGCACAGGAAAGTTCCTTATTTGTGCTTTTATTTTATGCCGTGCCGTGTTTGATTACCGTCAAAGGCGCTGATAGTGCTGGGTCTCCGTACATGTAAGGGAGGTCTGTTGCAAGAACTTAATTTTGGGAAATCAATCGACAGTGCTACGTATAAACGATCTACTCTTAGTAAGGATGAAATTATATCCAATCACAAATCTGTACTCACTCCATTTGGTACTCCATGCGGAGATACCTTTACAGATTTGCCCTTGTTATATTGGATACCTAAACTACATAAAAATCCCTACAAACAACGTTTTATAGCAGGTTCATCCCGATCTTTCAAAAGTATTGTCATCTATACTAACTGCAATTAAAGAGGGTATTCAAAAATACTGTGGCAAGATATACTCTCGTAGTGGTATAAATCAAATGTGGATATAAAAAGAATCCCAAAGAATTACTTGATAGTTTGCAATCTAGATCCCTTGCTTCGGTCTCATCTATTCAAACTTTTGACTTTTCTACTTTGTACACTAAAATTCCCCATAGTAAATTAAAAGCGCGGTTGAAAGACATTATTTACAGTGTCTTTTCATCTAAATCGGGTACTCCTAGATATCAATATTTAGTTGTTAATTACAATATTTCATATTCCTTAAGTCATAGTGATTCCAAAAATAAATTCACCGCCATCAAGATAATTCAGATGTTGGATTTTTTATAATTGATAACATCTTTATTGAATTTGGAGGGGAAATATATCAGCAAGTGATTGGTATCCCCATGGGCACCACTTGTGCAACTTTGCTTGCAGATTTATTTCTCTATTCCTATGAAGCCGAGTACATACAGGCACTAGCTAAAACAAATAAACGATTAGTCAGACATTTTAATTTTACTTATCGGTATATCGATGATGTTCTATCACTGAATAATCTTAAATTTAGTGATTATGTAGAATTCATATATCCTGATGAGCTTGAAATTAAAAATACTACTGACAGTAACAATTACGCTTCCTACTTGGATCTGCGTCTCGATTTTGACAATTGCCATAGACTGAGTGTTAAATTGTATGATAAACGTGATGACTTTGACTTTCCGATTGTTAACTTTCCATTGTAGTAACATTCCTGTATCACCTGCAGCTTATGGCGTGTTTGTGTCTCAGCTAATACTACGCGAGAGCTTGTTCTTTTTATTCTGGGCCCTGTTTCACAAAAACTTAAGCTAAAATCACTAAAATAGATTTTAACTAAAATCAAAATGAAATTTTAAATTTTATACGTTTCACGAAGATTGATTGTAACTTAAAATGCGATTTTAATAGATTTTAGTTAAAATCGCTTGCGCCCGCGCAGTGCATATTTCCGCTGCGGGTACTTACGGTGAAAGCAAATACGCTTCGAAACTGAAAACTGTTGACAGGTTGAATTAACGGTTGCAATATCAATGTGGAGAGTTTCATACGTTGAAGCAATGTTTGCACTCGGTCAGACATTCGTAGAGGGTAGAAATAAATGATTGTACTGCGTAATATGTGATTCGAAAAGTATCGGTTGGTTGGCCTTGAACTTGGCATTTGATTCGTGACATGGGAATTTGATTTACTCGCAGGTTTCAATGGAAATAAAGTGTATCCATATACTAAATCGCATGGATTTGTAGTGTTATGGAAAATTGTCACAAACATTATGATATTTGTGACTCAAACGGCTAATCTAGGTGGTAATTTTTCGTCGCATTTTAAAAGTATTTATCAACTTTGAAATTAATACACCAAATAGCCAATGTTCCGATGACTAGATTTGACATGTCATTCTCATAGACCTTCCCTTTCAATGATACTTTGAAAATGATACCTTACTCAATTAAATGATTTTTTCCCTAAGATTAAAATAGCTTTGGCTCCTAAAATGCCAGTTATTTTTGTTGTTTTATTAACGTAAGACTTCATTAAGAAATAATAATAAATTTATATTAAAATTTAATTTCAAATAGGCCTAGGCCTATAACTGTAACATTTTTCAATAAACACATTTGAGATTATTGATTTATCTCCTTACATAACCCCCAAAAGTATGCGTAAATAATTCCAGTTATTTTTGTTGTTTTATTAACGTAAGACTTCATTAAGAACGCATACTCCCAAAGTATGCGTAAATACTACATATGGTTTGCCTAGTATTATAGGCCTTTAGGCCTTCTATAACCAAGAAATGGGCCATTGTACACGAACATATTTTCTTTATAGACAAGAAGGCTCTTCTTTCCAAGACATTGGATATGAATAAAAAAAAAAACAAGATTTTCTTTTAGTGTTTAGTTTACTGGGGCTTTGAGTGTTTTTTTCTTAGAGTTCTAATATGGAGCGCCATCCAAATGCTTAAATTGACTTACAATAAAATAAACGGGTGAAAAGAATTTGAATGAGAATTGTTTTTGTGAATGGTGGTTGGAATATTAAGATTATGTGACCCGGGCCGTTCACAATATTATCATTATGCAAATTATATCTATATGTCGCAATATATGTAACAATGTAGCTCTAATCAATGTTTGTTAATGTCTTGATTTTAAGTTAGGACAGGGTGACGGCTATCCTAAGTTAAAATTTATTTTAGTTAAAATTGTCCTTAAAATGGGTTTGTGAAACGCCACTATTTTAAGTTATGATAATATTTTAACTTACAATATTATTTTAGTGGATTGTAACTAAAATGCTTAAAATCGTTTTGTGAAACTCATCTATCTTAAGTTAGGATGAAATTTTAGCTTAAGACGATTTTAAGGAGATTTAAGTTTTTGTGAAACAGGCCCTGATTTTTTAAGTAGATCGAGACATTTGTCAACTAAGCTTCAACTACAAGGATACTTGCGCACTAAACTTATAAAATCCTTTAAAAAGTTTCATGGACGTCATATTGACTTGATTGGTAAATATAACAGCTCTCTCTCAGCTATTATTCTTAATATATTTAATTGACGCGTATCCTATTTACTATCTGTCTGATTATGTCTACTACATCGTTAACACTGTTCATCACATCACGTGCATTTTGCATACCGGTAGTCCATTGGCCAATCACGCTATTTTACCGAGCTTTCGACTAATAGTTTGGATGCAGCTATGGCGGGTGTTAGCGCCAGGCAGGGTAAGCTTACTCTTCCGGACACCTGTTACCACTGTTTGTTGTGTATCTTGTACACGGTGAACAGTCCATTTGCTGATTACACTATTTTGCCTATAACGTTTATTATGACTTCGAATTTTGTCTAACGGTTTAGATTGTGCGTACTTGGTTTTTATTTTATTTATGTATATCCGGTATAAACAATGAAAAGTTTACGAGGAGGCTCAATTTGAATAAAATAATGGTTTTATATGTGAAGTAAAAAACACACGATTTGTAAGATATATAGCGTCTCATATTGTAAACTATTGGTAAATATATGAATATTTGCATGTGTTTAATATTTTATATTCCAAATCTAACAACAGACACACTTTGATCGATAATGACGTAGCGGTAGTTCGTAATTAGAGTCTGTAAATCGAGACTAAGGAGTGGGTCGCTTTTCGGTTCCGCTTAATAAAATGGATGCATGAAAATATCTTGTCAGTCTCTCTTCGGGTATTTTGATAATTTAATATACTTTGTCATTGTTTATCCTGTATGGGGTTGTGTTATAAGAGATTATGGATTAATTCTGTCAAATATTTAAACCGTTACAGATGAAATTATCTAACGCCAGGAGTAGATGACGGAGACTGGGCTATCCCTTAACTTTCTCTGTGAAGTTCAACTCGATGATCGGTCTTGGTTTCTAGAGGCGATTTCACTTGTTGTAACTGTTCCCCGTCGTTATATGTCATTTCTGCTCATTGTATACCACTCATAACTGACATGTATTTTTTTCTTGTGTTACGCATGCGTGCCATTAATAAGTTTATGAAATAATCTTTTCGTCGCATTAGGGGCCCCGCGGTTCTAGTCAGGCCCAAGGCCCCGCTCCAGTTAAGTTGGGCTTTGTGCACAATACCGCTGCGGGTACTTACGGTGAAAGCAAATACGCTTCGATACTGAAAACTGTGACAGGCTGAATTAAAGGTTACAATATCAATGGGGAGAGTTTCATACGTTGTAGCAATGTTTGCACATGCGAATATATACTATTCCAAAAAATTAGGGGATATTTGATTTTGGGGGCATAATACTAAAATATGCAAATGACTACGAAAAAAGTCACTATAGAACCTAACAGAAGAAACATTTCCAGTTACATGTGACGCCCAAACGCACCAATAGCTACCACATGGAATGCAGGTGATGCTTGGGATCATCATGGGGGTCCAACCCAAGATTTGCACGACTCTGACTTTGAATGTTACAGTCATTGTGGCATTGAATTCCAGGGTGGAAACATCAGTTTAATTGTTTTAGTGACCAGAAAACAAATTTTGATATGCGTCGGCTTACCCAAAATGAAAGATTACGCGCCCTTGGCATGCTACAGATCGGCACAACACAGGCGGTTGTGGCGCGGACGATGAATGTTTCTCAGTCTGTCATAAGCAGGCTATGGTCCAGATACCGTGATACACAATCTGTACAGGACAGACCACGCTCAGGTCGACCAAGGGCGACAACTCAAGCCCAGGATCGATTTATCCGTACCTTGGCCTTGAGAAATCGTGTCATCACAGCAAATCAGATCAGCGCTCGTCTTCAAACAGACACTGGTGTGAGAGGGAGTGGCCAGACGATTCGGAATCGACTGCATAGGGGTCACCTTCGCGCCCGACGTCCTCGCGTGATCCCTTGATTGAGAGATCATCACATTCAGGCAAGACGTCGTTGGTGTAGGGATCGTCAACACTGGGATAATCGACGCTGGAGCAATGTGATGTTTTCAGATGAGTCAAGGTTCACTGTTGATTTTTTGGACAGACGTAGGAGGGTGTGGCGTCGTCGAAACGAGCGCTTCCAAGACGTTAACGTCATCAGACATGATCGATTTGGGGGTGGTTCTGTTATGGTGTGGGGAGGCATCACTGTTGCTGGAAGAAAGGCTTTACATGTTGTTGCAGGGCGTGTTACAGGCCAGTACTACCGGGACAACATCTTGGCAGTCCATGTTGTGCCGTTCGCACGACGTCATGGCCGCCGTTTCATCTTCCAGGATGACAACGCAAGATGTCACAGGGCCAGGATCGTTACAGGTTACCTCCAACAACAGAACATCACCACATTACCTTGGCCAGCACTGAGTCCCGACCTCTCCCCCATCGAGCATGTCTGGGACATGCTTGGACAGAGGCTACGTCAACGTCAACAACGTCCTGCCAATGTCCAAGAACTTGCTGCTGTGCTGCGACAGGAATGGGACAATCTGGACCAAAATGACCTTAGACGTCTCATTAGGAGTATGCCACGTCGGATCAATGCTTGTTTGGCAAACAGAGGAGGATTTACCCGTTACTGACTTTGTTGTGATGCTGTGGTAACTTTGCTGTTTGACCCCGGGTATCATTTCACCCTTATAATGGTCAGTCTGTGCCTTACTTAGTCTAACGATCATTTGGAATAAATCGATGAATGTGAACTTCATTTCATTTTGTCATTTTGTCATTCAGTTTCATTAGGTGACTTTAATAACACTTAAAAATCAAATATCCCCTACTTTTTTTGAATAGTAATTCGATACACTATAGGCGAATGGATCCACTAGGCGAATTTCGACGCCGATTGATTCGGCCGAATCTATAGAGAGAGCGAGAGAGAAAGAGAGGGGGGGGGGGGGTGTTTACTTCCACCCGACACACCTAAAACATGGTTCAATTTTATTTCAATAATTCGCTTGCGCGTAGGGGTCTTTGGCAGTGGGAGGAAACCGGAGAAAACTCTATGACAGACCATGTGATACAGCAGTTAGCTCTATGACAGACTTGATATATTGGATTAAAAACATGAAAAATAAAATAAATTCAATATTACAGTTGTTTATTATTTAAATCATAAGTTGTTAATACAACAATAATTTAACAATAATTATTATCACTGACCTATATAACCCATCAACCCTTATTTCAAATTACTATCCCCGAACTATCATGTGTTAATAACCCAGGAACCCTTCTTTTAAATCACTATCACTAATTTATCATATGTAATAACCCAGCAATCCTTATTTAATTGAGGCAATTCAATGTTACGAGCCCCCCCCCCCCCAATCAACAGAGTTAACGCCCATGTGATGAAATAGGGTTGGTAATTAAAGATATACATTATGCAAGAGCTAAATCTGCCTATTGTAGGTCTTTCTTTAGGCCTGAAATGTTATATAAATTATTAATTAGACATTAATTAACCTATTCAGAACATAATGAACTCTCGATGTCATTGCTAGCCTGCGATATTTACTGGACTAGGATCCGAGTGGCAGCTCAACTGTCGTTCATGATTTAATCATGAACTGGATTATCGAGACTATATGTTTTTATCGTACCAAATTTAGTAATGATGATCGAGGCTAGGCCTAAAATTCAATCGCTAAATTCTCGGATCAGAGTTGATCAGTGTGAGTGAAATTTTCAGCAAATTACCTTTACATTATACGGTTTTGTAACTATTATAAAAATAGTGAGAACTCTAAGCTCTTTATGTATTCTCCCATAATACTAATTATTAATACAAAAATAATTTAAAGGATTGTTGTTACTATCACTGACCTATAACCTAGCATCACTTATAGTTTTTAACTATTATAGTGAAAACTGCCATTGTGTATCTTTAATTATTATAGTGAGAACTGCTAGCCCTTTATGTATTCTCCCATAGTGTATCTTTAACTATTATAGTGAGAACTGCCAGCCCTTTATGTATTCACCCATAGTGTATCTTTAACTATTATAGTGAGAACTGCCAGCCCTTTATGTATTCTCCCATAGTGTATCTTTAATTATTATAGTGAGAACTGCCAGCCCTTTATGTATTCACCCATAGTGTATCTTTAACTATTATAGTGAGAACTGCCAGCCCTTTATGTATTCTCCCATAGTGTATCTTTAACAATTATAGTTAGAACTGCCAGCCCTTTATGTATTCACCCATAATGTATCTTTAACTATTATAGTTAGAACTGCCAGCCCTTTATGTATTCTCCCATAATGTATCTTTAACTATTATAGTGAAAACTGCCAGCCCTTTATGTATTCACCCATAGTGTATCTTTAACTATTATAGTGAGAACTGCCAGCCCTTTATGTATTCACCCATAATGTATCTTTAACTATTATAGTTAGAACTGTCAGCCCTTTATGTATTCTCCCATAGTGTATCTTTAACTATTATAGTGAGAACTGCCAGCCCTTTATCTTATCACCTATAGTGTATCTTTAACTATTATAGTGAGAACTGTCAGCCCTTTATGTATTCTCCCATAATGTATCTTTAACTATTATAGTGAGAACTGCCAGCCCTTTATGTATTCACCCATAGTGTATCTTTAACTATTATAGTTAGAACTGCCAGCCCTTTATATATTCTCCCATAGTGTATCTTTAACTATTATAGTGAGAACTGCCAGCCCTTTATGTATTCTCCCATAGTGTATCTCTAACTATTATAGTTAGAACTGCCAGCACAATATAGCTATTCTATATTTTTTTCTATTCTAATTCTATACCAATTTTATTCTAAGCTATTGATATGTACACAGGCATGTATTAATATTATAGCAGTACAATACCTCATTATAGCGCCCTATTATACCAAGCCCCACCAATCAATGTTAAATCTATGATATGACCACAGGCACTTGAAGAGATTAAAATAAAACTTCTCACTACTCTTTGACTGTATATTACTGTACTGTTATATTTCAATCTCTTCAAGTGCCTGTGGATATGACTAACTAAAGAAAACAAGTGATAAGTTGCAATGTTGTCAAATGATTCGGACGACGAACTGATCCGAGAAAGTCAGTTTGTAGTTCATTTAGGAATTGTGAGCGAAATACAAGTACCGGTATATAAAATCTTATTCTATGGATGTCTAGATTCGTCTTGGAAGTAAGCAAAATAAAGTGAAGAATGAATATTACCCACCGAATTCCGTCTTTACAGATTAGTAATAAAACTGACGTGGATTAGTTCCTTTGGGAACAGTCTCTGATCGGATGAAGTCCGCTGACAGTTCCTATCGCTTGCTGTATAGCTGCAATATGTAAATACGATAAAATACCACTCCTCCCCATCTCTGTTCTTAGGCTATTTTGGAATCCATACCATCTATTTTTCACCGTGATTGCTATTTTTCGCAGAAGGAATCATTTCTCGTCATATCTGACACAAATTTATAATAATTCAACACTATGTTCAACTAGAATTTAGCGATTAAATAAACATTCGATCGTCGTAATGGTTGTTCAGTTCAAACGTATTTTGTGTATGTTTTCAATCGAGGAATTCCACTTGAAAATAGTGTTGAATTATTATGACTGTGTGTCAGCTGTGACAAAAATGATTCCTTTGGCAAACAAAGAAGAATCTGGGTGAAAAATAGTCGGTAAGGATTCCCAAATAACCTTAGAACAGGGGTGGGGATGGGCGGTATTTTCATATTGCAGCGATAGGCCTATAGCAAGCGACAGGAACTGTCAGCGGACATCGTCCTATCAGAGACAGTTCCTTAAGGAACTAGATGTTGATATACTCACAGTCCAGAATTTGGTAGTTTAAGACAAGTTCTTGATGGTCAGATGAAGAAACTAAGTAACACTAACATGGACCTGGCAAAGTTCGTCGTCCGAATCGTTTGACAACATTGCACACAAAATGTTCAAGAAAGAATGTGATATAGTGATATAAACCAGTTGTGATGTCATTAGAGGGTGATATCTGATCTCGTCCCTTGGGCTGATATCAGATATCTCTCTCTGATGACGCCATAACAGGTTGATACGTTTCATAACATAATATATTATATTGGATCTAGCTCATCTAAGTTTATGTCTTTTCTCTGCCGAACGGTTTTCGCATGCATGGCTTTCTTCATATGTTTTTCCTGCAACTCTTTAACTTTCAATTCTTGGTTTAGCTTAACTTGGTCCATTCTATGTTTGACGTTCTCGTTAAGCTTCTCACGTTTTTCGAGGATGTTTTTCTTGGCTTCTTCAGTGTTATTTATTCCACTCTTTAGTTTTCGAATCATTGCTTCCTCTTTTCTCTGCAACAAATTCATAATATGTTTGAAAATTGCTTGCCGGAGGAACATTAGCAGGTAATTGCTCCCTGAAACCTTCATGGCTGTAGAAATTCTCGTGTTTCCCAATTGGAGAAACTTTGGAACAAGGAATCGTAAAATGCTCCATCGTTCTGGTCTCCAAACTTACCCCTATCTGATTATAACACGGATCTATATTTCGTTTCGTTTTTTTATACTTTCGATGGCCTCCACTACATGAAGATCTAACCGGATGTAATAATAGGTCGCGTCAGAGGTTATACGAGATGCTTTAGACCCTATGACGTCAAGCATTTGATTCAGGCGCGGATCCAGAGGGGGGCGCACAATTTTTAGCTCCATATATTCTCGCGAGAAAGGCGAACAAAAATAGGTTAGGTTGGAAATCGTAATTTATAGAAATAGTATGAAATTAGTCCTTGTGGGCATTTTTTACACTCAAAAATCACGGTTCCGGGCGTCGCACTCCCAAGTTTGTGCAGCACGCCCCCTCTTTCTGAAAATCCTGGATCCGCCCCTGAGCATTGATGTTTTTTACAGACTGTTTCATTGGCTGATCCCTCCCATCATCGAGAACTGTTCTTCTAGGCCCCAAGCCAGTGACCCGGGACAGATCGGCTGAGAGTTGGTCTTCCCCCACCAGTTTTTACAGATATATTTTGTCAACCGATATTTATCACGTGATCGTTGTGACATATACATGTAGGCCTACTCCAATCTGAACGACAGAATCACCCTACCTGCAGAGACGTACGCGGGCCTACTCCTCTCGTTCATTAATGGTCACGAGCCACCATGACAGTTTACAAACGACGGAAATTATTTCCCGCGATATTTGTCAATCTGCTTACTCGCTATGCGAGTGACGAGGTCTAGATTCAAGACCACGTGCTACATATATACCAGAATATTTCTTCATTGTATACAGCTTTTTCTAAACATTTCCCACAGGAATTTAGAATTTGCCAATCCACTCAAAATATTATTCCCTCGCCACATCCCCAGGCGTGCTATAACTTTTATATTACCGGTGAATTTACAAGAAAGTTTTACGATGAATGAGCCTGAGCTAAGGGTGTTCCAAGTTTTTAGAAGTCACCAACCTTTCGTCTTCTTTCAGCTTTTTCAAGCTTTGCTTTTATTTCTTCTTCAGTTCGAATAGGTCTTGAAATTTCAAGTTTGGCTAATCGGGCTGGTGGTCGAGCTACGGTTGTATTATTCAGTAGGTCATAGCTCAACCCACCAGCCGATTTCAGTTTTGGGCCATCCAACAACCCTTCGTCCCTTAACTGGTTGATAACCTCTATCTCCTCTGGTCTCTTATTATATCCAGGTTGTTTAATTACTAGAGCTGTAGTAATGAAAGGGAAATCAATAGAATTTAACACGTGTTAACTATAATAAGAATTTAACACGTGTATAACTATAAGTAGAATTTCTGTAATAATATTACTATTATCAATAAATAAATGAGGAAATAAGTCAATTAAAATTTCCATGTAAATAAATAAATCTAATTTCATCTAAATAAATATAAATATAGATTTATAGTTTCGTCTAAATTAATAGGCTTACATATGAGTTTCGTCTAAATAAATAGGCCTACATATGAATATAAATAGGCCTACATGTATAGCCTATTGATCTGCGAGCGTGCTCCGTTTGCAATATCTTGACGTATATAAGGACATCTTATGCGTAGCTCTAATACGTCGAGGTACAGCGATCTCACAATATTTATTATTCGGGGAGCCTACATATGAATATATATAGTTTCATCTCCATGTGAAATGAAATTGAGTTTAACGTCCTACTGTTCTGCTCCAAACTGGGCTAATAAAGCGGGCATACAGTGTGATATGAGGGAAATTTTTCCCGGACGCCAATCCCGGTTTTTCGTCCCATCCGAACGACCAGACAGTGGCCCTCCGTCCTGCATCACTGACAAGGAGGAATCAAGCCGGAAAATCTCGACGAACTTTCTCGGCCAATGCAGGGATCGAACACCCGACTAGCCACCGTAATCCCCCTAGGCCTATTTAAATGAAAAATATATATCTAGATCTAACAAAACAAAAACAAAACCCCAAACCCTTAAAATCAATAAATTATAATAAAATTAGATCTATCTAGAACTAAAAAAAATATTTTTAAAAAAATTATAAAAAAAAAATAATAAAATGAATAAATTCTAGTTTAGAATCTAGATCTAGAATACATCTAAATGAATAATAATTATTTTCTTTTTTAAAAAAAACCCATAAATGAATAAATTCTAATCTAGATGTAGATCTAATTGAATTTTTAAAAAAAAACCCACACACAAAACCCTTAAAAAAAACCCTTAAAAAATGAATAAATTATAGTTTAGAGATATGAATGAATTAAAGTATATCGGCAGAATGAAACCTGTTGCATTATAGGAATTTACTTACCGACGCCAGTGAAAAGCTGTTCTGTTGATCAATGGTGGATATGTTTGCCAAAAGAACGATAAAACAGGCACCAAATATTTACTGTTTTAACGAATTCTTCCAATATTTCAGACGATTTTTCTAGCAATAGGATGACAGCTGCGTTGTTTTGACGCTAGGTGTCGACACTAATAGTAAGTGCAGGAGGACCGCACTACACGAAAAACAAAAACCTATAAGATTAACCTGCGGAAAATATCAAATCAAGTGAATGGATCCGGGGGCCAGCCGTAAGCGTCCACTGCGCTGTACAGTCCCGGGCCTATTATGGAACAGGCTTCACTAAAAATGATTTGAAAAAAAAGAGGTAACAGAAATAATGCGACCGATCTTGACAATGGTCGTCTCTTCAATGGCGATAGTCTGCCAGTTGACGTCAGATGTTAGAACGTCAAACAATTTCAACAATAAGGGCGATAATCCGGATAGAATCTCGGAAAACGCTAAAATAATAAGTGTAGTGAGCAAACAGGAGCAAAACCCGACAACGAGAACATTCTGCAGTACGAAGGGCTAAAACTCTACTCTAATAGTAAGTGCAGGAGGACCGCACTACACGAAAAACAAAAACCTATAAGATTAACCTGCGGAAAATATCAAATCAAGTGAATGGATCCGGGGGCCAGCCGTAAGCGTCCACTGCGCTGTACAGTCCCGGGCCTATTATGGAACAGGCTTCACTAAAAATGATTTGAAAAAAAAGAGAGGTAACAGAAATAATGCGACCGATCTTGACAATGGTCGTCTCTTCAATGGCGATAGTCTGCCAGTTGACGTCAGATGTTAGAACGTCAAACAATTTCAACAATAAGGGCGATAATCCGGATAGAATCTCGGAAAACGCTAAAATAATAAGTGTAGTGAGCAAACAGGAGCAAAACCCGACAACGAGAACATTCTGCAGTACGAAGGGCTAAAACTCTACTCTAATAGTAAGTGCAGGAGGACCGCACTACACGAAAAACAAAAACCTATAAGATTAACCTGCGGAAAATATCAAATCAAGTGAATGGATCCGGGGGCCAGCCGTAAGCGTCCACTGCGCTGTACAGTCCCGGGCCTATTATGGAACAGGCTTCACTAAAAATGATTTGAAAAAAAAAGAGGTAACAGAAATAATGCGACCGATCTTGACAATGGTCGTCTCTTCAATGGCGATAGTCTGCCAGTTGACGTCAGATGTTAGAACGTCAAACAATTTCAACAATAAGGGCGATAATCCGGATAGAATCTCGGAAAACGCTAAAATAATAAGTGTAGTGAGCAAACCCCGACAACGAGAACATTCTGCAGTACGAAGGGCTAAAACTCTACTCTAATAGTAAGTGCAGGAGGACCGCACTACACGAAAAACAAAAACCTATAAGATTAACCTGCGGAAAATATCAAATCAAGTGAATGGATCCGGGGGCCAGCCGTAAGCGTCCACTGCGCTGTACAGTCCCGGGCCTATTATGGAACAGGCTTCACTAAAAATGATTTGAAAAAAAAGAGGTAACAGAAATAATGCGACCGATCTTGACAATGGTCGTCTCTTCAATGGCGATAGTCTGCCAGTTGACGTCAGATGTTAGAACGTCAAACAATTTCAACAATAAGGGCGATAATCCTGATAGAATCTCGGAAAACGCTAAAATAATAAGTGTAGTGAGCAAACAGGAGCAAAACCCGACAACGAGAACATTCTGCAGTACGAAGGGCTAAAACTCTACTCTAATAGTAAGTGCAGGAGGACCGCACTACACGAAAAACAAAAACCTATAAGATTAACCTGCGGAAAATATCAAATCAAGTGAATGGATCCGGGGGCCAGCCGTAAGCGTCCACTGCGCTGTACAGTCCCGGGCCTATTATGGAACAGGCTTCACTAAAAATGATTTGAAAAAAAAGAGGTAACAGAAATAATGCGACCGATCTTGACAATGGTCGTCTCTTCAATGGCGATAGTCTGCCAGTTGACGTCAGATGTTAGAACGTCAAACAATTTCAACAATAAGGGCGATAATCCTGATAGAATTTCGGAAAACGCTAAAATAATAAGTGTAGTGAGCAAACAGGAGCAAAACCCGACAACGAGAACATTCTGCAGTACGAAGGGCTAAAACTCTACTCTAATAGTAAGTGCAGGAGGACCGCACTACACGAAAAACAAAAACCTATAAGATTAACCTGCGGAAAATATCAAATCAAGTGAATGGATCCGGGGGCCAGCCGTAAGCGTCCACTGCGCTGTACAGTCCCGGGCCTATTATGGAACAGGCTTCACTAAAAATGATTTGAAAAAAAAGAGGTAACAGAAATAATGCGACCGATCTTGACAATGGTCGTCTCTTCAATGGCGATAGTCTGCCAGTTGACGTCAGATGTTAGAACGTCAAACAATTTCAACAATAAGGGCGATAATCCGGATAGAATCTCGGAAAACGCTAAAATAATAAGTGTAGTGAGCAAACAGGAGCAAAACCCGACAACGAGAACATTCTGCAGTACGAAGGGCTAAAACTCTACTCTAATAGTAAGTGCAGGAGGACCGCACTACACGAAAAACAAAAACCTATAGGCCTAAGATTAACCTGCGGAAAATATCAAATCAAGTGAATGGATCCGGGGGCCAGCCGTAAGCGTCCACTGCGCTGTACAGTCCCGGGCCTATTATGGAACAGGCTTCACTAAAAATGATTTGAAAAAAAAGAGGTAACAGAAATAATGCGACCGATCTTGACAATGGTCGTCTCTTCAATGGCGATAGTCTGCCAGTTGACGTCAGATGTTAGAACGTCAAACAATTTCAACAATAAGGGCGATAATCCGGATAGAATCTCGGAAAACGCTAAAATAATAAGTGTAGTGAGCAAACAGGAGCAAAACCCGACAACGAGAACATTCTGCAGTACGAAGGGCTAAAACTCTACTCTAATAGTAAGTGCAGGAGGACCGCACCACACGAAAAACAAAAACCTATAAGATTAACCTGCGGAAAATATCAAATCAAGTGAATGGATCCGGGGGCCAGCCGTAAGCGTCCACTGCGCTGTACAGTCCCGGGCCTATTATGGAACAGGCTTCACTAAAAATGATTTGAAAAAAAAGAGGTAACAGAAATAATGCGACCGATCTTGACAATGGTCGTCTCTTCAATGGCGATAGTCTGCCAGTTGACGTCAGATGTTAGAACGTCAAACAATTTCAACAATAAGGGCGATAATCCGGATAGAATCTCGGAAAACGCTAAAATAATAAGTGTAGTGAGCAAACAGGAGCAAAACCCGACAACGAGAACATTCTGCAGTACGAAGGGCTAAAACTCTACTCTAATAGTAAGTGCAGGAGGACCGCACTACACGAAAAACAAAAACCTATAAGATTAACCTGCGGAAAATATAAAATCAAGTGAATGGATCCGGGGCCAGCCGTAAGCGTCCACTGCGCTGTACAGTCCCGGGCCTATTATGGAACAGGCTTCACTAAAAATAAAGTACCTTTTCCGGCCAAGAATTATTTTTCAAATGGAGTTGTCTCCCTTATATTATAATTTCAACAAGTATTTTAAAGCGTTTACATATTAACCTGATTGAAATCTCATCAGACGTTTCAATATGTTTTATAATTTATTAACGTCGAAAAATATCCATATAAAACCGTAACTAAAACAAATTAAATTTGTTGGAAATTAAAGGTTCTTAAAATCCATATTATCCACTGAACAGAAGTGTTGGAAAATAAATTCTGGGAAAAATGCTCATGTAGCCCATAGCCTGGGGTTAAAAATTAAATGGAACAGAGGCTTGATTACCCTTGAATTTCTCAATGTTTTTACCACAACAAAACAGTATGTTAACTCACATCTGAAACGCAAATTGGGTGAACACCTTACTTTGCTTCACTAACCTAGTTCATGAATATAAGCACCATCCATGCTGACTTGTGAGAAACATTTAGACCGCACAGCAGCATTGCCACTTTCCATGGAATTCAAACTGTCACAGGTTCTTTCACGTGCATTTCAATGGTTACACAGGAACTTGTTTTTACGTGCAATCCAAACAACTAAACATTGTTCCTTGCCTCCCTCCCCGCCCACCCTACCAACAGGCGTAAACAGCACCAATTCTGCCCAGATCAGCTAAGTTATTATGTCCGATATTAACAAGTCAAGTGATATTGAGGTTGATGATGTGACATCACACATAGATCTATTCTGCACATGAACTTAAATATCAGTCATCTTCTACAGAAAAAAGATGGCTTTCATATTACCCGCTGTAAAATTGTATTGGTCCTTCTTCACCTCATAGTGACAGCATAAAATATCACATAATAAATGAAATGAAATGGGGTTTTACATCTAACTATTCTGCTCCATACTGGGCTAATTAAGACAGGCATACACCATACAGTGCGCTATAAGGGAAATTTCGCCCAGACAGAAGCGCTACAGCCTACTCTTATTTCAAATTCCAACTGTCAAAGGTTCTTTTACATGCAAACCAATGTGTACATGGGATTGCCGTTTTTCGTCCCATCCAAACGACTATACAGCAGTAGTTGTCAGACCCACCGTCCTACAGAATGATAAATAATTTTCCAGACGATTTAACAGAATTTATTAATTGTATATTTAAAGAGAAAACAATTTATAAAATTTTTTATCTATACATATCAGGCTAGACAGTTCTATACATCTTATAATTTCTCAATGGCACAGCTCAGTTTCGTCACATAAAAATAATATTCCGATTCTCAGATAATCCCACGTCACTCAAAAAGGGCTGCATGACCTGGGGCCTGTTTCTCTAAATCTTAACTAAAAATTAAATCCAAATTTTAGTAGATACTTTAATTTTGATTGGCTAAGAACTAAAATCAATCTAATAGTACCCAATCAAATTACTTAAATTTGGATTTTATCTTAGTTAAAATTTTGTGAAACAGGCAACTGTTCTTATTTCTTATAATTTAATTTTTTTACTCCCAGGTTACAAAAATTTGAATGAATCCCAAAATGTGCCATAGGCACAATAATTTATCAAGCACACAACCGTTATGAATGTTAATGACACTCATAAATGATACTGGATAATCTTACATTCCTATATAAACCTGATGAGATAAATAATACTGGATAATTCTACATGCCTATATAAACCTGATGAGATAAATAATACTGGATAATCCTACATTACTATATAAACGTGATGAGATAAATGAGACTGGATAATCATACATGCCTATTAACAACCTGATGAAATGAGAGGGAAAGAAATGGGGTTTAACCACTCGACACAAACTAGGTCATTTCGGGACTAACACAGAGTTTAATTTTATTTTAATAATTTGCTTGCGCAGAGAGGTCTTTAGCAGTGGGAGGAAACCAGAGTAGCCGGAGAAAACCCACGAGATTAGAGATGAAATGAGATGTTTAGCCGATTTTTATTAAGGATTATCTGAAAACCAGAATCTGTTTTATGTATGGCCTAATCAAGTAAAGATTTAATATATATTCAGACAATTCTATCACTAGGGATTCCGACAATTCTATCACTAGGGACTGGGTATCAAATCTGAATGATACCCGGGCCCTAGTGTATATTACCTATGATTTAAAGTGTCTGATCATTGCTCACAGTTTTCAGAAAATATCAAATTTTCAGGCTAAAATGTAAGCCTACTCATATCGATTATTAAGAAACAAAAACATACATCAAAGATTATCTCTCAGCTTGGTTTTAATTAGGTTTTAGAGATTCAACATTCAGAATATTGTACTTTACAAAGGATTTCAAAATCACTCACACTATCTGTATTAACATGTGGCTTGGGTTTAACTGGATTTTAGAGATTCAACATTCACAAGGGTTTCAAAATCATTCAAACTATCTGTATTTATGTGGGAATGGTTTCCAGAAATAATGATTTTAAATATTCATAATCTTACATTAACAACACATATATCAAAAACAGATGTCGCCAAGCAACACAACACATACATAACCACCAGTTATGAGTTTATCTCATAAAAATTTCTAAATATCAGAATATAATTGACAAGATTTCAAAATAATCGGGAATAACTCTGGAAGTTATTATCAAGAATCACTCACAATTAAAGCCTCTAATGTGCTAACAAGATTTTGTAACAAAGGGAGATAACTTGTTTGACGAGGTGGACACCAATGTATATAACCACTTTAACCCTTTGAACCCTGACCTCCTGGCACTTAACAGTACTGGTACCTAGCCTCCTGGAGGAAAATCAGTTGTTTACAAACATATATGAAAAACAGTTGAAACATGCATTTTTATAACCTATAATCAACTCAAAAGCATGCCAAATGATAATTATAGCATGTACTAGCTAAAATTATCCCAAATATTCAATCTTATTGTGCCAGTCCCTGCAGCATGTTGAGCCTCCTTACGTTTTCTATGGGGGCGTGACTTGTGCCTCAGCCGTGCCAGGAATAGTTGGGTCAATATCTTCCGAATTATTCGAATTATGGTCTAAAACCACATTGTCAAATTCTTCGATAAAATATCATCGGCAGGATAATCTTCGTCTAAGTTTTGTTCGTCTGAGCTCTAATAAATTAGCGACTTCTTTGACTGAATAGAACTGACGCTTCCTGTTAGTTCCGCTGCCACTGGGTTCCATTTTGACAGGTAGAAATTAGCTTCGATATTATCAAAAAATCAACCTCAAAATCAAATCAAAGATAAAAGCATGGAGGCTGACATCTGTGTTACGCTATCCCAGCATTACCATACAATTCTTACCCCTGATTGGTCGTTATATTTAGCGTTCTTTAAATAGGTATGACAGCATACCTTGAATCCCGGTGTATCGGGATTACGGTGTATGGGCACTTACTAAAATTCCCGATAGATCGGGACTACGGGTTCAAAGGGTTAAAATGTTAAGTAATATCTCTCAATGCCTGTCTAGAAAGCACTGTTTTATTTTGGTTCAATGTATCATCACAAGGTATTGTCATTAACTAGAACGACCACATTGTTTGAAAACTTCGATTATCCTCTCAAAAAGAAGCCAGTCCTCTTAAAAGGTTTGATAAATCAAAAATCATAACAAATGTCTAGTTCGGATTTAGCACTGTTTTGTTTTATCACTCCAGGTAATAACAGTTTTAATACAGTTACTTAGACGTTCCGGATCCCGTACTGGAACGACTATCATCATCATAAATATCTAAAACTTTGAAGAATTTTCCTTCCACCTCTTTCTTGGTTTGCTTTTTCTTTGATTTCGTTGTCTTCTTTTTACCTGGAAATTTTTTTTTTTTATATAAAAATTTGTATGAAAATAAGAATGATTACCTCCTAACAAATGTACTAGAGAGAGAGAGGAGTGGGAAAGAGAGGTAGAGTTAAACGTCCACTCGACACAAACCAGGTGATTTCCGGGCTAACATGTGGTTCAATTTTATTTCAATAATTCACTTTCACGTAGGGGTCTTTACCAGTGGCAGTAAATCAGAGGACCCCGAGAGAAAAACCCAAGAGGTTGGACAGCCACTTGACTCAATGACAGAACTAATAATTTCACTAGACCCCGCCCCCCCCCCCCTCCATTTGAAGCCAATGTAAAAACCAAATTTAACTCTTAATCATTTCTGTTTAACATTTATTTAAGACAAAAAAACCCAATATATCGATGGTGGTTAATCTCCTCAGCCTGGGTTCCAATCCGATAAAAAAAAGGCTCATTTAAGCGTCACTTGCTTGTTTAAAAGATCATAATACAGGACAGAACTGTTCTTTCACTATATTGTCATTTACAAGGGATTCAATCCAATAAGATACCAATGTGTACATGGGAACTTGGTTTTCGTCCCATCTGAACAACTAGACAGCTGTCCTTGTCAGGCCCTCTGTCCTACATCACTGACAAGGGGGAACGATGCTGGAAAATCTGGATGAACTTTCACGGCCAAAACAGGGATCGAACACCTGACCAATCATTTTTGGACTAATATATCTTTGTAGAAAATCAACTTTCACTATACTGTCATTTACAAGGGATTCAAAATCACCTGCTTTCAGATTTCATTTAATGATAATAATTACCGTTATTTTGTTTTTTAGCCTCCCATTTCTCGTAAAGATCGGATCTATCTAGGAGTACATCTAAATCGGATTGATCTATCTGAGAGCCTTCTTTTCCACTCATGATAGAAGAATGATCCTGAGATTTTAACAATTCCAATAATTCCTCAGAACTGATTGGTTTTACATCGGTTGTAAACGCTGTTATACCATTCTTAAATTTACCTATAAAATATACAAATGATAAAATGAAGTTTAACCTATTTGTCAACATCGACTGGTCCAGTGATGACAGGCACTAGGAAACTGGAATCGTTTAATTTGGGGTTTTTTGACTTTAAAAAATGCTATAGAGTTTAATTTCAAAACATCGTTTGATAATTGATTATAATCGTTTGAAAATTACAAAAATGATTTAATTAGTACCATGGTTTAATTTAATGATACAGCGTTTAATTTCTCCGAGAGGGGTTTAGAAATGCACGGACCCTTTAATTATGTCAAGCGTCTAATTACTAGCCGAGTGCTTTAATATCCCGAGATGCATTTATAAATTAAATATTAGACGAAACTTTTAATTTCCCGCGAGTCGTTTAACCGATCGGCTCATTTTCATTACGGTTACTTAAATGTGAAGTACGAATAAAAAATATAAATATAGAAAAATAATGCGCATCAAATAATTGCTAATCTTTTAATTTCCCGCGAGTCGTTTAACCGATCGGCTCTTTTTGTTTACGATTATTTAAATGTGAAGTACGAATAAAAAATATGAATATAAAAAAATAATGCGCATCAAATAATTGCTAATCTTTTAATTTCCCGCGAGTCGTTTAACCGATCGGCTCATTTTGATTACGATTATTTAAATGTGAAGTACGAATGAAAAATATGAATATAAAAAAATACTGCGCATCGAATAATTGCTCATCTTACCTTGGTCGTAGTATTTTTATCCATTATCGATTAAAGAATGATTCCACCATTGACAAACATCAAAAATCGGTAAATCACGCCCAATGTTATTATACAATCGGGAATCGGTAAAGCACATCCCAAAAAATGAACATAGCCTTCCACCTGCACGCGTCGCTATTTGTTGGAAATCGGTAAAGCACATCCCAGGTAATGTATTTTCTTTAAATCACAAATGAATGAAAATAGTTTTCCACCTGCATGCGCCGCTAGAAGACATCACAATGTACGTTATCATGGAAGGGTGACTACTACTACTACTACCTGGTGTTTTAACGTCCGCTTCCACAGAAGTGATATCGCAGACAAGACATAGGAGAGCCGAGCTTCTTCCTGTTTTTAGAATATGATTTTGCAATCTTTCCATTTGCGGCCTCGGGCCATGGGGTAGGTTTAGTGAGAAGTTCTTCCCTTTATTTAATAAAAATAAAACACATATTGTTTGGTAGTTGATCTGTAGAGACAGCATTTATGCAGACATATATGCGTCTCGTCTCTGGATTGGTAGAAGTCATCTTTTGGGGTTTAGTGTTTAGGTGCCAGGCCCGTCTTATCGTGGCCTCCCCTTACTCCACTTATCCCACTTTGCAGGTTTGGTGTCTTTGTAGTGGATTAGTGTTTAGATGCCGAGCCCGTCTAACCGTGACCCTCCCTTACTCCACTAGCCCGCTACTTTGGTGTATATCCCCTATGTAGTTTAGTGTTTAGATGCCGAGCTCGTCTTATCGTAGCCCCCTCTTACTTCACTATTCTACTTAATCCAACGGTGTTCATTAAATCGTGAATTAGTTCGAAGATTTGCAGCTTCAGATCGGGTCTTGGAAAGAGTAGGTTCTTAGTGTTGAGCGGTATGTTGTTGGTCTCCATCATCTCCACCAGTTCCGTTCTCTCTTCCTTGTATACCTCGCAGTCTACCAGGATATGGTTGGTGGTACATTCTTCTCCGCACTCACAGACGATGACTTGGTGTTTGTAGTCTCGCAGCCGCTCTTTCACCCTTAGTTTCAATATAAGTTTGCATATATCTCTTCTAGGGTGATTGATAGCTGTCTTCGTGTAGATCTTGTCATCCAGTCGGAATCTGTATGTGTCAAGTTCAACGAGCTTTAATTCCCAGAGTGAATTGACCTGTCTTTTTACCATACTGTAGATTTCCGTGGTGCTGTATTCTATGGTGCGGAGTGGTGCTGTGTCCCCGAGACCTTCATTTGCGAGTCGATCTGCTTCCTCGTTTCCTCTAATGTTCACATGTGATGGAATCCACACGAGCTCTAATTTGCTTCCCTTCTCTAGGACCCTCTGGTACAGCTGCCTGATTTCCAAAATGACTTCTGGTCTTGATTCCGAGTTGTCATTTTGGATTGAAATCAGACTGCTCAGAGAGTCGCTTGGGATGACGAACTTACTAGTCTTTTGATAAGAGATCCATGATATAGCATCACGGATGGCCACAATCTCTGCAGTGTACACCGAACAGTTATTGGGCAGTTTCCTGCTTATTCCCTGTTCCCCGTTTGGCAGGTATATACCAAACGAGCTGGTGCCCCTTTCAGGATTGCGTGAGCCATCCGTATAAACATGTTCCCAGTCATCCGACGGCCAGTTGTCTTCCAGGTGTTCCAGAGAGAGAGCCCGTGCTGCAGTGGGGTTGTTTTTCTTGTCGGTTTTCTGTAGCAGATCTAGATTGACCGGTGGTATTGGGAGTGTCCAAGGAGCGATCGATGGTGGGTCGTGTTCGTTTATCACGAGCTCCTCCAGTCGTAGTTCCTTGACTGTTTCCCTGATACCCTGGCCGAAGCTTTTCTTTCTGGGATCTCTTACATATCTTGTCTTCTTTAGGCTGACAAAGGCCGGGGATCTCTCGCCCAATTGCGAGATCTTAGCCCAATACCTTGTTGCTAGTTCTTTTCTTCTTAGGGATAGGGGCAACTCTCCGGCTTCCTGTATTAATGTCTCTCTCCTGGTCCCAAGCCCTACGCCAGTCGCAATACACAGAGCTTTGTATTGGATGGTGTCAAGCTTACTTAAGAGTGTTGGCGCGCAGTTCATGAAGACCAAAGATCCGTAGTCTAATACAGAGCGTATTAGAGCACGATACACCATTATAAGTGTAACTCTATTGGCTCCCCAGGTGCTACCCGTTATTTTTCTCATTAAGTTTAGAACTTTGGAGCATCTATCTACAGTCCAGTCGATGTGCGGTTTCCAGGTCAGCCTTCGATCAAAGATTACGCCAAGGAACTTGGTTTGGTCTTTAAACTCGATGGTTTTCCCGTTCATACACAGAGTCATTCTGCTTATCCCTCTATCCCTGCACACAAGCATGCCGACTGTTTTCTTCTCTGAGACCTTAAATCCCCAGTCGTTTGCCCATGTCATGAATTTGTCTAAGGCCTTTTGCATATTCTTTTGAAGTTCACAGAACCTCGTCCCTTTCCGCCATATTGTGCTGTCGTCAGCAAATTTTGCTAGCTCAGTTCTGGCGTCGAGATATGAAGATTTCTGTATGTCGTTGATCATGATATTGAAGAGAGTGGGACTGATGACAGACCCCTGAGGCGTGCATGGAAGGGTGATAATCTCGCGAGACTTTTATGTTGGCGCCAAAAAGAAGCTATTACTATTTGTCGATCTCTATAGACAAGCTGTCGATCATTTTTAGACAGGACTATGGAATGGCTTCAAACAGTATCAATGCCTTGATGTTACGTAATCACTTGGGACAATAAAATGTTGACTGCAGAAGAACGATATCAAACGATATTGCTAAATCAACATTTACTCCCTCAATATATAAAAAATAATGTGTGTTGGCGAGGTATCGGTGTTTTTTTTTTGTACTATTCAAAATCCACGTTAGATCTTTCATCCCACGACCGTTTCGCCACCCTAAATTACACAGCTCGTTTCATCCCACAAATTAAAAAGACAATTATTACGTATTTTAAATATTTTATTGATACATTAATAACTAGTGATGGTCCGATATGGCATCTATCGGTTTTACCGATATCAGATATTGACAGCGAAACATATCGGCCGACACGGATAAATTACCGATAGTGCGGTGGATATAAAACTATTACACATTAAAATGTCTCGAATGACGTGATGATCTATGTAGATATTTGTCTTTATTAGTCGAGGAACGCATAATAATATTTTACTGCATGAATCAAATACGAACCCTGTGTTTTCGAAGTAATAATTGGGCCACGCTTCCTACGCAATCAAAAATATACACCATCCTTTATGAACTTAATTAAATGCTGTACCATCAATGGTCGAGATTATCATATTTTAAGTGTTGAATACAATATAATTCCTAACAGCACGTCCATACGTGCATTAGTTCATGCGGTAATAAAATGATACATCAAAGCGATAACTTCCTGACCTGTTTGTCAACAGTGGCTATCACGTGACATTCTCCCGACATTTCTAGAACTATTGTTTAAAATAAAACATCTAATGGGAACCTATTTGTTGATAATATTATTAATTAATAAAGTATGATTTGTATTATGAGTTTTTATTTGACAACACAATAGTCAAGAATAACAATATATATCGCTAAATTATTTCTAAATTTATATCGGCTTCTAGAAGCCGGAATGTATTAGACAGTGATTACGTGACATCAAAGGAATATCCCCCCTTTCATCCTTCATCCACACGCAAAACACGTGATATTTTCCCACCTTTTCCAAATCTTCTGACAGACAATATAGTGAACTAGATAAAACAAAGGAAAAAAAATATTTACTTGACGCGTCATGTTTCCAGCACCCAGAATCAAATTTAGCGATATTTTTCTGCAGGCGAATACCGAAATTTCCATTCGACAATTATTCGAAAATTGTATTTCATGGGCTTTATTTGCAGATTGGGGGTTCGTTTTTTGACAAATATGTAAAATATGACGAGCGCTTTTATCCTCGAGGATGAGCAATAAAAAGCTCTCCTATTTTGAGGCGAAGCACTGATATCATCTTGTTATTAATGTATCAATAAAAGATTAAAAATACGAATCAATTGGGTTTTTTTTAATTTGTGGGATGAAACGACCCGCGTAATTTTGGGGGGTGAAACATTCGTGGGATAAAGATCTAATGTAGATTTTGTTTTGAATAGTACAAAAAAAACCACCGATACCTCACCAACACACATTATTTTTTATATATTGAGGGAGTAAATGTTGATTTAGCAATATCGTTTGATATCGTTCTTCTGCAGTCAACATTTTATTGTCCCAAGTGATTACGTAACATCAAGGCTGTGAACAGTCATTGATACTGTTTGAAGCCATTCTATAGCCCTGTCTAAAAATGATCGACAGCTTGTCTATAGAGATCGACAAATTGGCGCCAACTAAAAGTCTCGCGAGATTATCACTCTTCCATGATAACGTACATTGTGATGTCTTCTAGCGGCGCATGCAGGTGGAAAACTATTTTCATTCATTTGTGATTTAAAGAAAATACATTACCTGGGATGTGCTTTACCGATTTCCAACAAATAGCGACGCGTACAGGTGGAAGGCTATGTTCATTTTTTGGGATGTGCTTTACCGATTCCCGATTGTATAATAACATTGGGCGTGATTTACCGATTTTTGATGTTTGTCAATGGTGGAATCATTCTTTAATCGATAATGGATAAAAATACTACGACCAAGGTAAGATGAGCAATTATTTGGTGCGCAGTATTTTTTTATATTCATATTTTTTATTCGTACTTCAAATTTAAATAATCGTAATCAAAATGAGCCGATCGGTTAAACGACTCGCGGGAAATTAAAAGATTAGCAATTATTTGATGCGCATTATTTTTTTATATTCATATTTTTTATTCGTACTTCACATTTAAATAATCGTAAACAAAAAGAGCCGATCGGTTAAACGACTCGCGGGAAATTAAAAGATTAGCAATTATTTGATGCGCATTATTTTTCTATATTCATATTTTTTATTCGTACTTCACATTTAAATAACCGTAATGAAAATGAGCCGATCGGTTAAACGACTCGCGGGAAATTAAAAGTTTCGTCTAATATTTAATTTATAAATGCATCTCGGGAAATTAAAGCACTCGGCTAGTAATTAGACGCTTGACATAATTAAAGGGTCCGTGCATTTCTAAACCCCTCTCGGAGAAATTAAACGCTGTATCATTAAATTAAACCATGGTACTAATTAAATCATTTTTGTAATTTTCAAACGATTATAATCAATTATCAAACGATGTTTTGAAATTAAACTCTATAGCATTTTTTAAAGTCAAAAAACCCCAAATTAAACGATTCCAGTTTCCTAGTGAGGGCATACGCTATATATTGTGCTACAAGGAAAACTGTGCCCAGAGAGCAATTGAATTCCAACTGGGAAGTGTTCGTTACGTGCATGCTAATAACGTGCATTTCATTTTTGGGTCCAGTTCAAATGACTAGACACTGGGATAGTTGATTTGTATTTAGATTAGGTAGAAAAACTAGACCATTTCAGGACCAACAAATGTTAGAATTTTATTTGTGTAATGTGTCTGAGTAAAGGTGTCTGTAACAGTGGGAGGAAACTGAAGGACACGGAGAAATCACATGTGGTTTTGCAGATTGTCACAATGACAGACTTTATGATAATATAAGAGAAAAAAGCCTTAGTGGGTTTCTTGTGACTGCAAGCCAAACAATTTTAAAGCTGTGACTCTCTAGTTTAATAGGGTTCCTCGGCAGGATCCACCGAACAACTCCAGTAAGTTCGAAAACAATCGAATTAAAATACAAATCCTATTTCGTTTCGTTTTTATAGTTCAAATTTTCGTTTTACTTGTCCTCACGACATTAGGATCTGAAAGACTTGTTACTTAACTCGTGTTCTGCTTGAAATGAGGGGTCAGCCAATCAAATTGTCTGTCGAATCGAGGGATTGACATTTTGTGCGGAATTGTGGGTAGGCATTATCAGCGATAGTAATCAAAACAAAGCAACAGCGATTCTGATTGGTTAACCGAATGACTAAGGTTATAGGGTCAAATGTCGCGTGCTTGACATCTGAACTGGCTGAACGTGACCTCCCGCTATAACCTGTTAGATCTACATGCAGTGTAGCCCATCGAAATTATAAAAACCGAAACGAAATATAAATTTGAATTTTAATTAGATTGGTTCGAAAAGAAAAAACGTTGACATGAAAAATGCCCAACATACTTAACAAGTGTTATATATTTATTCAGCTTTCTGCACGACCATTTTTCGTTCAGCTCCTGTTTTCAAAAATTGTTTTTGCATAAAAAAAACGTTGACATGAGAACTGCCTAATATATTTTACAAGTGTTATATACCTTTCTGTATGACCATTTTTTCTAGTTTTCGTTTCGCTCCGGCCCGTTCCACTATTTTCTGGTCGATGGTATTAGCTGTGACAAACCTATAAACAACAACTGGACGAGTTTGTCCGATTCTATGACATCGATCCTGGGCCTGTAAATCACACTGGGGATTCTGAAATAGGAAATAAAATGAAACTTAGCATCTCATTCTACTGCATCAACCAGGCAAATGAAAACTTTATTGATATTGGTTTATTAATAAAGATATATAATGTAAGGTTTATATAAAGAGTTAACCGTTATTGGTATCATAGCTCAAAAATATATAACGTAAAATGAACATAATGAAAATTACATAAGATGACTGTTTATTATTCCAACCACAGTACTGGTTATTCAAAACTTTGCATCGCTTCTCCATTTTTGAATTAAATCATTAAACTGTTTTAATCTAGTTAAAGTTTCGAGTGTCCGATAGCATCGGGAGTTAATTATGGTCTTGTCATGTTCATAAAGTTTTGAATGTCCAAAAGCATCGAGATTTAATTATGGTCTTGTCATGTTCATGTCTAAATAAGACCTAAAGAGTGGTCTTTGATGCGCAACTTAGATAAAAAGGTCTGACATTTGAGTCTAGTAGCATGCTTTCCTTTGTAGGATTTCTTTGCTAAACCCCCTACCAACTGGAGAAATAAATTGTTAGTCGTGAATGATTCGTTTTCTCCTCCCTGTTCAAGATTCAAAGGTTATAATACTGTAGTTTGTCAATGAAAACCGTTGATTAAATATTAAACTAACCCAATCACTATCGTATATAATACAAGTATCAGCTCCAACTAGATTTATACCTAATCCACCAGCCCGTGTACTCAATAAAAATAAAAACATGTCACCATCTTTATCATTAAATAACTCCATCTAAAATATACAATAATACATAGTTACATTAAATAACTTCATCTGGATTATACAATAATACATAGTTATTATATAACTCTATCTGGATTATACAATAATACATAGCTAACATTAAATAACTCCATAGTTCACATTAAATAACTCCATCTAGAATATACAATAATAAATAGCTAACATTAAATAACTCCATAATTCACATTAATTATATAATATAGTTAAGACGGTGGCTCGCTAGCCTGGAGGTCGCATATTCTCCCTGCATTGGCCGAGAAATTTCCAACGTGGTTTCCCTGACAAGGACACATACATTCGGAGAATCAAAATCAAACCACGTGACTCAATGACAGACCTTATGGTTTCAAATGCAAGCGTTAAACCATGCAACCCCCTCTAGATGGTGCTGGAACCGAGGCCTGAAAAGACAATGCATTAACCAAACCCTGACATGCACACGTGCAAGAACCCAGGCCAGAGAAGTTATTGAGATATAAATGAAAGTTTGTAGTGTACTCACTTGTTCTCTTCTATTTTGTATAGAACAAGATCCATCGAGTCGACAGTAATTATAATCTCGTAATTCACAATAATCTTCTAGTAAATCCATCATACGAGTCATCTGACTAAATATTAACACCTGAAATAAATAAACAAAAGATTGGGTTTAACATCAACCCAACACATACTAAGTTATTTCAGGTGGTACAATATTATTTCAATAATTTGCTTAAACGTAGACGTCTACATGGAAGGAAATTAGAGGACCTGGATAAAACCTGCTTATATATTTTTAGTGACTCACGTCTTGTTGCAAGCCCTGGAGCCTAATTCATGGTAGCCATATCATCCAGTCATATCATTGGTTGAGAGTAAAAATTTTACCTCTTCATCATTGAAAATCACAATATTAAAATAATTTTAAGTACAAGCTTTGCCCAACTTCATCAGATGTTACAAATTTACCTTATGACCCCTCTTTTTAAGTTCTGGTAACATTTTATCGAGCACCATCATTTTACCAGAAGTTGTGACCGTAGTCTCGTCTGTTTTTAGATACCCAGTCTCGGGATCAATCGGATGTTCTAATAAATAGGGATGATTAAAACATTTACGTAGCTGCATCATAATGTTCTGTAGACGTATCGTCACCTGAGATTTCTTCTCCCTGGTTTTACCCCTGAAATAAAAGGAAAAACCCATTTAATGAGAAGAGAGCTGGGGTTTATTGGTCCTGTCAACACAGGGCGACCTTCAGATGTAGACTATGGTCGCGACTACAGATTGAACCAGCCCCCTAACGCAAATGGCTCTAGCCATTGACTATTCAATATGGTGCCGACCATGTCAGTTGTTCCGCCTGCTATATTTACTCGTGTATTTTTAAAAACTGGTTTATTTTCCATACTGCTATGTGAAAGCAAGCTTAAAATGGGATACAATAGGATTAGTCAATATCCTGTCGTTGTTTTTTGTATTTCAGAGGAGAGCCAAAAAAAGCTCCCCTCAATCAACAAATTGAAAAAAATGGATCTCCTGAAAAGTTCTCCCAGTTTCGATAAGAGGAATGCTTTAGAAATTAAGGAGAGTGATTTAGAAATTAAGGAGAGTGATGTGATATTAAGGAGAGTGATTGGTAGATAAATGTTAATAAACCCCCCAATGAGTGATTGGAGTGATTTTCAATTTTAAAGGGAGGGAAAAAAACTCCCCTCGGTCGACATTCAGGTGAGCTGTAGGCGCTCGAAAGCGATCACTCGCCTTAAAAAACAATGACTGAATGTCAGAATATTTTTCATTGGATTCATAAATGTCACCCAACCAAGATCATTTCACACGTACAGTTGTTTGTCGTGGGCATATAACTTTTGCCCATATTAATATTCGAATAGCAAGATCCTAATCTGTCAAATTCATCAAAAAAGGAAGACAAAAAAAATCAAACTATACTCCAATGCCCATTCACTAACTTTCAGTGATAAAATGGACGCTATAATACCGACCAATTTGTAAAAAACGCAATGGCAATCGGCAATTTTATTATATTTTTCAGAAAATCTTCTCAAATGTCAGTTTTGTTAGCCATCTTTGAACTATCCTGACTGTGTTTTATCGCATGGTATGGCTGGTCACGACCACTGGTTGAACTAAATGTCATTCGCATGCAGATGGTTCGACTATCGTACGAAAATCAGTGCAACCACAGGTCGCCCAGACTGTAGTGTAAAATGTCCCCCATAGCACACCGTATGGCGTATGCCCGTCTTCATTAGCCCAGTCGGAGCAGAACAGTAGGACGTTAACCCACCCATTTCATTTTCAGGTCAATTTACATAATACTCTATACTTACGTAGATTTATTGTTCATTTCACTAATGGCCGTAATCCAGGCTTCCAAATCTTCTTCTTCCTTTTCTAATTCTCTGCCTCGTTTTCTTTTACCAGGTAATCCATCGACACCGGCGGATTCGTTCCTGTTCAAACATCAACTCGTAGTTAACTTTACCACAACTCTTCCTCTTGGGTCGACCATGTTCAGAATATTCTATCTCTTCTACACCATACTAAAAACACAAAATAATCCCCAATATAAATACTATCGACTAATCGGTCATTTCAGGACTAACACAAGAGAGAGAAATTAGGTTTAACGTTATTCTGTCTGCTACGGATAACGGAAAAACAGATAGTTTAACGGACTTTATTTACCGTAAATTACTAGGTATGAAAACATAATTTACAGCTGATAAGATCGCCGTAAAAAACCATGGCGACTCCTCGTTCAAAAGGTAAACAAACTATAAGGTGGCTGAGAAGCACATGTTTGGATCTTTTCCCTTCACAAACAGAAAATAGATCAAAGGGAGATAATTAACTGAAAACGAGGCATGAACAAAAGGATAACTCCTACGTAACTTAAAGTTACAGTACACTCCCCGTCTGATATCTAAATGATATCACTAAACAAACAAAAATACATGTAAATTCAAATTGTCCTAACAAACACTTGGAACAAATCAGTCTATCAGGATAACAATATCTGTTATAGGACGTGTGTACGTAGTTATTTTCCCATCTTTAACCACGTGAATCACAACTTTTCTCACTTTATTGTCATCACTCTTGATAGCGTTAATTACAAGTCCTATAAGCCAATCATTGCGATTAAGTTCTTTTTCCTTTAAAAGAACAACGTCACCAATTTTCGCGTTTGGTCGATCATTAATCCATTTGCGACGATATTGAAGATTATGAATATATTCGTCTTTCCAATGTTTCCAGAAGATATCGGAGAGATGCTGAACTTGCTTCCACTGGCTCTTGTAAATATCTTTAATATTATAGCTGTCACTTGGTACAGGTTTAATTCCAGCCTTTTGGGTTAACAGTAATGCGGGTGAAATAATTTCAGGTGATTCTGGATCCGATGAAATCGCTGTTATAGGCCGGGAGTTGATGATTGCACATACTTCTGCCATGAATGTGACCAGGACGTCATGAGTAAGATAGTTTATATCCATTAGCATTGAATCTAAAACTCTCCTGGTTACTCCAATTAACCGCTCCCAGGCGCCTCCCATGTGAGCTGAGTGTGGTGCGTTGAAAATCCAAACAGCTCCATGATCATACAAAAAGTTCTTTAGCACGCGATCTTCTACGTTGATCACGTTAATCTGGAGATCGTCGTTAGCGCCAATAAATTTAGTACCACGATCTGAACGGAATTCAGTAACATCACCTCGTAGAGATATAAAACGTCGCAGGGCGTTTATGAAAGCAGAACTACTAATATCCTCGATTACTTCGATGTGAACAGCTCTTGTAGTAAGGCAACTGAATAATATAGCCCAACGTTTGCTGTTTGCCTGTCCACCCCTAGTTCTTCTTGTGACCACCTGCCAAGGTCCGAAGGTATCAACACCCACTGATGAAAATGGTGGTCCTTGTGTAAGACGATCAACAGGCAGGTCTGCCATTTTCTGATATTCAAGTGAACCTCTAAGTTTCCTGCATTTGAAACATTTATGGAGAATTGATGAGACAAGTCTCTTGGCACCAATAATCCAGTATCCACCACTTCTAATGGCACCTTCAGTGAAATGTCTTCCCTGATGTTGGACACGTTCATGGAAGTATGTAACAAGAAGATAGGCGATGTGACTCTTTCCAGGTATGATAACTGGATTCTTGACATCTATGCTGAGTTTTGCTTTGTTCAGACGACCACCAATCCGGTGAACACCATTAGCGTCCAGTTATCTGTTCCTTAACATGGTGAGCTTCGATAAGATCTCTTCCAATTATAAGCAGGATCTCTGCATCTTGATCTAAAGGAGGTATGTATTCTGCTAAATGTTTAAGATGATCAAATTGTTTGGCAATATTTGGTGTAGATATCTCTGACCTATCGTCAGGCATCTCATGACACTCAGTTATTGTAGGTAAGTTAAAAGTTACATTTTCGTCGACGGATCAAACAGCATATCCGCTAGCTTTTCTGCCAGAAGTTTTAATATCACCACTACATGACGAAAGTGTATAAGGAACAGGTTCACTTGACACATTCAACATATCAAACAATTTTGATTTACCTAAAGTTCTATTACTCTGATCGTCAATGATAGCGTATGCCCTTATGGGTTGTGTCCCCTGATTACTATTACTAGACAGTATATCAACTAACAGACTTTTTGCACAAGACTTTCCACTAAAATCGTTTCCACAAATGGCAGTAGATTTAGATGAAATATTACCCTTCAAGAACGTTTGCTCCCCGCCATCCGGAATCTCGGGGGTCCTCGAAGCAAATCTTTCAGCTTTGGATTTGTGTAATGCTGTAGGGTCAATCTGAACATCTGAGACACGCTACCTGCGGAGAAGCCAGCTACGTCATAAATTTCGTCACGTGAGTTACGTTTGGCTGTAGGGTGTCTGTCACTACCACAGTCTGAACATTTGACAGTAACAGTACAAGTCATAAAACTGTGATCTTGGCTTTCACAGCATCTGTAGCAAACATTATTTTCTTTAAGAAATTGACGTCTTTCTTCATAAGGTTTAATTTAAATGCACGACAGTTATTAAGCGAGTGTTCCGTATTGTGAAGCGGGCATGATGGCTTCTTCGCGGGTTTACTTGCCTCTGGAGTTATATCAGTCTTTTTAGCTGAAATCGCTGATTTTGAAAATGTCTTGTGATATCTATCGGTATGTGGGTGAGAGGTTGTCTTGTAATCATCCCTCGGTTTGTTGTGTTCTAGAATAAAGCTAGGATCATTCATATAAGTACTCATGTCTCTAATAAATTGTACAAAAATTGTGAAAGGTGGGTAAGCTACTTTATATTTCTGCTTGTAAGAGATAGCTCTATCAATCCATTTTCCTTGAAGGTTGTAGGGAAGTTTGGTCATGACAGGATTAACACCAGATGAGGTATCATAATACGACAATAACTGACTGTAGCTAGGATTTTCTTTAATGGATTCAATCTCAGCTAAAATGTCAGATAATTCATACAGTTTCTTATGATCTTTAGGCGTCAGTTTAGGAAAATTAGCTAATTTCATTTTCAATGTGGATTCAACCATTTCAGGTCCACCATACCTTTCATCTAACTGATTCCAAAGACGTTCTAATCCTTTCTCTGGATTATTTGAGTTAGAAGCCCTGAGGCTTAAAGCGTGTTTGCTGGATTCTGCACCCAACCACTTAACCAATAAATCTAGTTCCTCCGAAGGAGTAACACACAGTTCCTGAGTAATGTTCAAAAAGGAAGATTTCCAAATAGAGTAGGTTTCTTTCTGGTTGATCATTGAATGTAGAAAGTCTTGACAATAACAAATCTTTCTTGAGAAGAAACTTTGTGATATCATTCGGAAATGACATATTATTGACTGCTTCATTACAATGTTGATTACTAATGAAAGGCTGCACACTAGGGTTCAAAGGGTACTGAGGCTTCGGGCTATGTTCGACATTTTCACTGGTTGATAGAACATCTAAGTATGGCGTTGGACGGATTTGTGGTGGTTTGGGGGTCATTGTCTTATGTTCTTGTGGCTTTTCAACTTCTAAATTCATCATTCCTTGTTTTATTCTAGAATTTTGTTCATTTATATATACTTGAGTATATTCGTTTTTGTTAACTGTACCAATTTTTTCAACTGATAATGACAATATGTCAGATTGTCTTATTTGTGCGTCCATGGCATCTAATTCTGCTTCCGTTTCTTCAATATCAGCTTGTTTCTGCAGGAGTTCCATGTCTGAGGTAAGTTTGGCTTTTTGCTGTTGAAGTTGGGCTTGTTTTTCTGCGAATTTCAGTCTGGTTTTAGCAGCTACAACCTTTGCACTTTTTTTCATAAGAATTACTGATACAGAACTACTGTGACTTGAATGTCTTGAAGAATGTGAATGTACAGAGTGACTACCTGCAGATTTTTGTATGACAGGCTCATTAAGTTCAGTTTGATCTGTTGGGGTGGGGTTGGATTGTTTAGTAACTTGAGGTACTTCTAGATCTGGGGTAATAAATTTATCAATTTCTGACAACACATAGTCGATATTAGAAGTCAAACCTCTTTGTACAACATTATGAGAGGTAAGTTCTAAATTACTTTGTTCAGATTGTATTGTTCTCAAATAAGATGTAAAATTGTTTGAGAGTTCATTGTATGCTGTTATTTTTGGTAATAATAACAGTTTAGTAGCTTTGCAGCATTCACTATCTTGGTTCTTTATTAATCTCTGTCACTTTGTTTCATAAGAATTGCTGTCAGATCTAATTCAATGTCTTGCTTAATATCACGAAGATGAGATATATGTTGACAAACTTTCTGTTCATAGATTCCATATGCTCTTTCTGTAAGCTTGTGTAGTCGAAGTTGTTTTTCGCCGGAGCCCCAAACATCTTCTTCACCGGTAAGCTGTGCGTTGACCGTGGGCGGACCTTGGTCTGACATGCTAGACTATAAAGTTGTACGTAACTTGAGTCACGGTTTTTTACTATTCTGTCTGCTACGGATAACGGAAAGATAGGTTGCCAGGCAACGAAACATACGCCCACAGCAGCTAAATCGTCCGGGCAGTCAACAAGGGTTGTCGCATATTTTTACTTTTTTTGGTAATGAAACATTTGTAATACACTAAAATCTGATTAAGAGTAACAATTCATAATAAAACACAACACAAGGTATATGGATATAACTACTTCTCTATACTTTAACGACGTTTCGTAACACATACAGGTCACATTTTCAAGTTAATGAGAGTAACAACTCATTATGTAATTATCTTAAAATCATTAGAATTTGTTTGCTTTTTATAAAGTTTTGCCCCACCCTAACAATTAGTATAGGAAACATTTAACATCATGGATTTAGCTTTTCAGTTATCAAAATTCATTGAAAATCAAAATACTTGTTCGTTTCAACACCTTAAACACTGTGTATCAATCTGAGGTCAATCGGATGATAAGTTTGGCATCTATAGCGTCACAAGGGTTTTTTAAGTGATCAAGGGAGATAACTCTGGAAGTAATTATTTGAAATCGCTGAAAATCAGTAGGCTTCTTCGTCTCATGACCTTAAACAGTGTTTGTAAATTTAAAGTCAATCGGATATTAACTTTGGCCTCTAGAGCGTCCACAGGATTTTTTGATGTGATCAAGGGCCATAACTCTGGCAATAATTATCAGAGATCGCTGAAAATCAATAGGCTTCTTTGTCTCATGACCTTAAACACTGTGCATAAATTTAAAGTCAATCAGATATTAACTTTGGCCTCTAGAGCATCCACAAGATTTTTAGAAGTGATCAAGGGCCATAACTCTGGCACTAATTATCGGAAATCGCTGAAAATCAATAGGATTCTTTGTCTTATGATCTTGAACACTGTGTATAAATTTGAAGTCAATCAGATATTAACTTAGGCCTCTAGAGCATCCACAAGATTTTTAGAAGTGATCAAGGGCCATAACTCTGGCACTAATTATCGGAAATCGCTGAAAATCAATAGGATTCTTCGTCTTATGACCTTGAACACTCTGTATAAATTTGAAGTCAATCGGATATCAACTTTGGCCTGTAAAGCACCCACAAGATTTTTTGAAGTGATCAAGGGCCATAACTCTGGCACTAATTATCGGAAATCGCTAAAAATCAATAGGCTTCTTCATCTCATGACCTTAAACACTGTGTATAAATTTAAAGTCAATCGGATATTAACTTTGGCCTCTAGAGCGTCCACAAGATTTTTTGAAGTGATCAAGGGCCATAACTCTGGCACTAATTATCGGAAATCGCTAAAAATCAATAGGCTTCTTCGTCTTATGACCTTAAACACTGTGTATAAATTTAATGTCAATCGGATATTAACTTTGGCCTCTAGAGCGTCCACAAGATTTTTTGAAGTGATCAAGGGCCATAACTCTGGTAGTTATTATCGGAAATTGCTGAAAAACAATAGGCTTTTTCGTCTCATGACCTTAAACACTGTGTATAAATTTAAAGTCAGTCGGATATTAACTTTAGCTTGTGGACGCCGGACGGACGGACGGGGGCGACGACAATATACGACCACATTTCAATGTGGGCGTATAAAAACAGATAGTTTAACGGACTTTATTTACCGTAAATTACTAGGTATGAAAACATAATTTACAGCTGATAAGATCACCGTAAAAAAACGTGGCGACTCCTCGTTCAAAAGGTAAACAAACTAAAAGGTGGCTGAGAAGCACATGTTTGGATCTTTTCCCTTCACAAACAGAAAATAGATCAAAGGGAGATAATTAACTGAAAACGAAGCATGAACAAAAGGATAACTCCTACGTAACTTAAAGTTACAGTACAAACGTCGATTGTACACTAGCACAAGGTTTTAGGCAAGTATCCTCTTATCATTATCAAGCATAGTGATGGAGATAGTAGTGAACAAGGTGAAAGTTAACAAATGGTTTACTTAATGATGAATTCTTTCAATAGGGATGAACATGGGACTCACCATTTTGAATGATCATGTGATAGGATATTGATCATGTGATAGTAAAGAATGTTTATTACCTGATGTAACATTGATAATATATTATTCTGTTTCTCGTCAGCTACAATCTTCTCGTTGGCTGCTTCATCACTTATATTCTGTATATCAAACCATGACTCAAAACTACAAAATACGTCAAATATAAATTGGATTGGGTTTAATGTTCAATCCTCATTACTTTGTTGTCCCTTCTGAAGGACTAGATACACCTTGAGATTCAAACCTGTAACAGTTTAGTCAAGAGCTTGGTATCATGACAACTCAGCTACAACAGGAGAGGGAGTGATAAAAGGGGTTTAATGTCCACTTGACACAAACTAGGTCACTTTCGGACATATGGTTTATGAATGAACTGGCTAATTTCTGTAACACCTTTTAAATTCTCACGGTGCTAGGCAACGAAACATACGCCCACAGCAGCTAAATCGTCCGGGCAGTCAACAAGGGTTGTCGCATATTTGTACTTTTTTCAGTAATGAAACATTTGTAATACACTAAAAACTGATTAAGAGTAACAACTCATTATGTAATTATTTGAAAATCATTAGAATTTGTTTGCTTTTTATAAAGTTTTACCTCACGCTAACAATTAGTATATACATGAAACATTTAATATCATGGATTTAGCTGTTCAGTTATCCAAATTCATTGAAAATCAAAATACTTGTTCATTTCAACACCTTAAACTCTTTGTTTCACTCTGAAATCAATCGGATGATAAGTTTGGCCTCTATAGCGTCACAAGATTTTTTGAAGTTATCAAGGGAGATAACTCTGGCAGTAATTATTTGAAATCGCTGAAAATGAATAGACTCATGACCTTGAACACTGTGTGTAAATTTAAAATCGATTAGATATTAACTTTGGTCTCTAGAGCATCCACAGGATTTTTGAAGTGATCAAGGGCCATAACTCTGGCAGTAATTATTGAAAATCGCTGAAAATCAATAGAGGTCTTCGTCTCATGACTGTAAAACACTATGTGTAAATTTGAAGTCAATCGGATATTAACTTTGGCCTAAAAGTAAAGAGCATTCACAAGATTTTTTGAAGTGATCAAGGGCCATAACTCTGGCACTAATTATCGGAAATCGCTGAAAATCAATAAGCTTCTTCGTCTCATGATTTTAGACACTGTGTATAAATTTAAAGTCAATCGGATATTAACTTTAGCCTCTAGAGCGTCCACAAGCAATTGTGGACGCCGGACGGCCGGGGGCGACGACAATATGCGACCACATTTCAATGTGGGCGTATAAAAACCTCAATTACCTTCCTAAATTTAATTTGTTGGAGTAAAAAAGTTAATATGCCGTTCTTATTAAGCCTCGTCGATGTCATGCTTATCAGTGATTGTAGCAATTACCCCTAAGTACCACAAGGACAACCTGTTTCACAGAGAATTACTAACGGCTACAAGCGAATATTCACTGCGGGATCAGTTTGCCACAAGGATAGCCAGTCAGCAAATTCGGTCGATGGTTGGGTTAAAATTTGGGAATAGTTTGTTTGATGTGAATAAAAAACGCACTAACTCAAATTTCCTGAAATCGTTTTTGTCTATTTTGTTTATTTTCCCCGAAGTTCAAATCTGACAGTTGAAATCAAAACTTTATTGAGATTTTTCTTCAATAGCAATCCTCTAAACGACCTGTTGACCTCTCTTAGCGAGTAAGGACATCAACTTCGGGTTAAAGGTTAACGATTGATGTCATCGACTGAAAACATAAACATAAACAATGGCCGTGCTAATAATAATAATAATAATTACTTTATTTCAAAAGGGTTGAAAATTAGGCCAATGGCCTTTCTTACATTTTGCCCTTCAAACAATGAGAACATATGTAAATTTAATAGATAGAAAATTAGAGTTTGAAATTTATACATTAAAAGATATATACATATATATATTATAATATAAACAAATAAACAAAACACCAAACCATTTGAACATGTATTTACAGATGTACATTTTAGGCACATAAGAGGTGAAACATGGCATTGAAGAGGAATGACTGTGACAAGCTCATAATCAAACTGATCCCGCAGTGAATATTCGCTTGGCCGCTACAATCACTGATAAGCATGACATCGACGAGGCTTAATGAGTACGGCATATTAACTTTTCTTCTCCGACAAATTAAATTCTCAAACATTTTTTTTGAGGTAAAAGAAAAATAAATAAAGACGTTTGAAGTATTTGTAGTTAAAAAATATTTCCTATTTAGTGTAAATGGGTATTAAAATGAGTAAATTGCATCATTTTGCCCGAAGCAGTCAGGTGTTAAGTAAACATTGCACGAGCCGTTGAGCCAATGACTACGAGGCGTGCAGTCAACGCACGTGTTTTGGACAGGCATCCGTTACAGAGATAATTCGTAAGAAATTCTCTGTCAAACAGATTGGCTCATAATTAATACATGTACATGTAACAATGAATATATAGATTATATACAAGGTTAATCAAATAGGGTAAAATACAGTAATTAATTCTCATTTAAATATTTAATTACATTGGCGCGGAAGGTGTTGCCGGATTTCAAATGTTTGAGAAAACATGGTAATCTATTCCATAGGCGTGATCCACTGAATTTAATACTATTTTTGACTACACTCAGATTTGGTCTTAATACAATCAGTCGTTTATTAATGTTAGAGTAAGGGGTGGAATTATATGACAGTGTTTCAGCGAGGTAGTTTGGGCATTGATGGTTTATAATTTTGTGCAAGAGCATGTATTTATTTAATAGTTGCCTGTTTTCTACATTCAAAACATTGATATTGTTATCATTGGCTGCATCCGAAATTTCGGCAGTGTGTCGAACATCAAGAATAAGTTTAAGAGCTGAATTTTGTTGGTGTTGAAGTAAGTCTGAAAAATGTTTATCAGAGCTGTCCCATATAGGTGAACAGTAATCAAAATAGGGTTGAATATTTGATTTGTAGAACATAGATCGGAATTTAATAGGTAGAAGTTGTTTTAATTTGCGAAGTTGAAATAATTTTTGGTTAATAATTTTTGAAACATATTTAGCATGGTCATTCCACTGAAGATAGTTATCAATGATTACACCTAGTAGTTTGAAGTTGGAGACATTTTCTATAATTGAGTTATTGATAATTATGGAAAGGCCAGACTGAATATGTTTTCTTTTCCGTTTAGTCGTAATTACCATACATTTAGTTTTTTGTTCATTTACAAGCATAAGGTTAATTTGGCACCATTTGAGTAGGGAACTGGTATCTAGTTGTAATTTAAATTGGAGGTCAGACATGTTGTTTGCAGCAGTATAAACCGTAGTGTCATCAGCAAATAGATCACAGGAGGTCTTCAGGTGGAGAGGAAGATCATTTATAAAAATGTTGAACAGTAAAGGCCCTAGGATGGACCCCTGCGGGATTCCATGTATGACGGGCTGAAAAGTAGATGTGTTCCCATTAGCAAATGTACTCTGGCATCGTTGATGTAAATAAGAACTAATGAAATTAATAGTGTTGACTGAAAGATGGTACAAATTACATTTAGCTAAGAGAATATTGTGGTTAACAAGGTCAAAAGCCTTTCTAAAATCGAAAAATATTACACCAATAAGATTATTTTTATTAAGGGCTTCATAAAAGTTTTCAGTCATATTGGTAAGGGCAGTCAGACAAGAATGTTTATTTCTGAATCCGGATTGATAGGTTTTCATCAGATTATGTGTATTCAGATAACCGTAAAGATTACGATGAATATGTCTTTCAAGTATCTTTGAAATTGTTGGTAGTATTGATATTGGCCTATAATTATCTGGGTCAGTTTTTGGTCCATTTTTATGAACCAGCAACACCTTCGCCTTTTTAAATACCTTTGGAAAATAATGCGATTTAATGCACAAGTTAAATATATATGTTAAACTATGTGACAGATAATATCACCCTACCTTGAGGAAACGGGGATTTACCATGTCAACACCTACCGACTTAGTAATGTCTAGTGAATCTAAGGCCTTGGATACTTCATTAACTTTTATTAAAGGAATGTCGAAGTTTTAATTGCATTCCAAATTTGTTTAGAGTTCCGACTGTCATAAACAAGGCTTTTTAAATACTCAGATTTAGAAGATCTGATCATGGATTTGAGGCTATTTCTACATTTTTTGAACATGGCTATATTTCCTTTCTTCTTGTGATAATCCCTATTGCGCATCATTTCTAATATTTCGTTTGTCAACCAGGGTGGTTTTATGGCAGTTTTTACACGTCTAGTTTTGATAGGAGCCTGCTTATTTATAATTGGGGTTAGAATATTATACCATAAGTCAAGACACTCATCCGGATTATTAGAGTGAAGTATATTATCAAAGGCTGCAGAGGCTAAGTCATTCTGGTAGCCAGAAACAGCTAGTGTTTAGTCTGTGTCCCATGCAAACCATTCGGCCATCCACCCCACCCCCATTACTGAAGGAGTCAGACGCTCGGTAGGGAAGGGGAAAGGGTGGAGGAAGGTCTTATCATTCTAAACATCAGTCAAATAGCTCAGTCAAATAATCCAGTCGAATAATTCAGTCGTATACTTCGTCTTCAGTCGTATAACTCAGTTGTATAGTTCAGTTGTATAGTTCAGTCGTATAATTCAGTCGTATATAGTTCAGTCGTATAAGTCAGTCGTATAGTTCAGTCGTATAAGTCAGTCGTATAGTTCAGTCGTATAATTCAGTCGTATAGTTCAGTAGTATAATTCAGTCGTTCAATATTAAGCAACGGTGGCAGTGGACTAAGATAATATTGTAGCAAATCATGCTCGTAGCCATAGCCGAAAGTGCCGGGGCATGGGGTACGAGCCGGGGGCCTTCCCAACTGCTTTCAAGTTCGATTTTACGGGCAAAATTAGCTTGACATGTAAGGTATTCAGGCCATAGCTAAGCCATAACTGAAAGATAAAGTGAGAGAGAAGGGGGGGGGGGGGGGGGGTACCGTCCACACAACACAAACTAGGTGACAAGGAGAAGGGTCACCTGTCCAACCTCGCGGATTTTTCTCCGGGTCCTCGGCTGTACGTGACAAGCAGAAGGGTCGCCTGTCCAACCTCGTGGATTTTTCTCCGGTTCCTGCGGTTTCCTGACACAGCTAAAGACCCCTACGCGCAAACGAATTATTGAAATAAAAATAAAAACCATATGTTAGTCCCGAAACGACCTAGTTTGTGTCGAGTGGACGTTACCCCCCCCCCTTCTCTCTCACTTTCTCTTTCAGTTATAGCTTAGCTATGGCCTGAATACCTTACATATCAAGCTACTTTTGCCCGTAAAATCGAACTTGAAAGCAGTTGCGAAATCCCCTGGCTCCTACCCCATGCTCCGGCACTTTCAGCTATGGCTAGGAGCATGATTTGCTACTTTATTATCTTAGTCCACTGCCACCAATGCTTAATATTGAACGACTGAATTATACTACTGAACTATACGACTGAATTATGCGACTGAACTATACGACTGACTTATACGACTGAACTATACGACTGAATTATACGACTGAATTATACGACTGAACTATACGACTGAACTATACGACTGGCTTATACGACTGAAGTATACCACTGAATTATACGACTGAACTATACGACTGGATTATTCGACTGAGCTATTTGACTGATATAAAGAATGATAAGACCATCCCCACCCCACCCCCTTCCATACCGAGCTTCTGGCTCCTTCAGTTATGGGGTGGGGTGGGGGATGGCTGAATGGTTTGAGTCAACTGGCGTGGTTTTCTCTCTCTCTCTCTCTCTCTCTCTCTCTCTCTCTCTCTCTCTCTCTCTCTCTCTCTCTCTCTCTCTCTCTCTCTCTCTCTCTCTCTCTCTCTCTCTTTTTCAGTTATGGCTTAAATATCACTCGAATGCCTTACTTATTAAACTACTTTTGCCCGTAAAATCGAACTTGAAACCGGTTGGGAAGGACCCCATGCAGCCCCTACCCCATACCCCAGGCACCTTCAGCTATAGCTACGAGCATGATTTGCTACAATATTATCTTAGTCCACTGCCACCGCTGCTTAATATTGAACGACTGAATTATACGACTGAACTATACGACTGAGTTATACGACTGAACTATACGACTGAGTTATACGACTGAACTATACGACTGAGTTATACGACTGAACTATACGACTGACTTATACGACTGAACTATACGACTGAGTTATACGACTGAACTATACGACTAAGTATACGACTGATGCATACGACTGGACTATACGACTGAATTATTCGATTTGATTATTCGACTGAGCTATTTGACTAATCCTAAGACTGATAGATCCTCCCCAACCCCCTCCCCCTTCCCTACCGAGCGTCTGGCTCCCTCAGTTATGGGGTGGGGGCGGGGGTGGATGGCCGTATGGTTTGTAGGTGCTCGCTGTATCATGAAGCCTGTCATTGAGTCACCTGGCGTTGTACGTGACAAGGAGAAGGGTCGCCTGTCCAACCTTGTGGATTTTTCTCCTGGTCCTCCGGTTTCCCCGCACTGCTAAAGATCCCTACGCGCAAGCGAATTATGGAAATAAAATAATTAAAAACCATATGTTTGTCCCGAAATGACCTAGTGTGTGTCGAGTGGACGGTAAACCCCATTACTGTCTCCCTCTCTCTGTCTCTGTCTCTCTCTCGGTCTTTCTCTTTCAGTTATGGCTTCAATATCGCCCGAATGCATGCCTTACTTATCAAACTGCTTTTGCCCGTAAAATCGAACTTGAAACCCGTTGGGAAGGACCCTGGCCCCTACCCCATGGCCCCGACACCTTCAGCTATGGCTACGAGCATGATTTGCTACAATATTATCTTAGTCTACTGCCACCGCTGCTTAATATTGAACGACTGCATTATACGACTGAACTATACGACTGAGTTATACGACTGAACTATACGACTGAAGTATACGACTGGACTATACGACTGAATTATTCGACTTGATTATTCGACTGAGCTATTTGACTAATCCTAAGACTGATAGATCCTCCCCAACCCCCTCCCCCTCCCTACCGAGCATCTCGCTCCATCAGTTATGGGATGGGGGCGGGGGTGGATGGCCGTATGGTTTGCAGGTGCTCGCTGTATCATGAAGCCTGTCATTGACTCACCTGGCGTTGTTTCGCATCCTCGACTTTACGTGACAAGAAGGGTCGCCTGTCCCACCTTGTGGATTTGTCTCCGGGTCCCCCGGTTTCCCCGCACTGCTAAAGACCACTACGCACAAGCGAATTATGGAAATAAAATTAAAAACCATATGTTTGTCCCGAAATGACCTAGTGTGTGTCTTGTGGACGCTAAACCCAATTACTGTCTCCCTCTCCCCCCCCCCTCTCTCTCTCTTTCTCTCTCTTTCAGTTATGGCTTAAATATCGCCCGAATGCATGCCTTACTTATCAAACTGCTTTTGCCCGTAAAATCGAACTTGAATCCTGTTGGGAAGGACCCCGGCCCCTACCCCCGGCACCTTCAGCTATGGCTACGAGCATGATTTGCTACAATATTATCTTAGTCCACTGCCACCGCTGCTTAATGTTGAACGACTGAATTATACGACTGAACTATACGACTGAGTTATTCGACTGAACTATACGACTGAGTTATACGACTGTACTATACGACTGACTTATACGACTGAACTATACGACTGAATTATACGACTGAACTATACGACTGATTTATTCGACTGAGCTATTTGACTGATTTTATGTAACAGACTGAACAAAATGACTGGGTTTTTTTATTGAGTGGACAAAGCGACATGAAAATGTCAAATACCTCATGCTCAAAACAAACGCCGTGACTCGGCGACCATTGGCGTTATATTGGAATTAGTGCGTTTCTTCTTTAACTTATATTGATTACATACTATTCCAAAATTTTAATAAGCCATCGACCGATTTATACGACTGACTATTCGATTTGGACTTAGGGTCGACTCGATTGTAGCGGCCAAGCGAATATTCACTGCGGGACCAGTTTGCCCCACCCCCTGAACAAAGTACAGCACATGCATACTCTGATTAGTAAATCTGATAAGAAACAAGCCAACAGTGAGACTGATGTCCCCCGCCGAAGTCCCAAAATAAATAGATGACACATATTAATTAATCGCACATTTATTTTTTTCAAACGTATCAAGCAATCAAACTGTACACGAAGTGTCATCCAAAAGTGTTTTATAAAGAAAAATGCTAAAACCGACGAGAAAAAAGAAAATGTACCCTAGTTAGGGGGACCCCAAAGGCAGACAAAAGGGCCCCTCTGGCCAAGGGAAAGGGCCCTCGTGTCCGAGTCAATCGTTTCTATACACTGTTACTGTCGAATCCATTACTGAATGAGAATGCAGTCATTGTATTGGCATAAAAATCATCAATCAAGATGAACCTAAGTTATCTTGTCCCAAAGTATCAACCAATCAAATTGCTTATCTCTGCCTACCCTAAGAAGAAAATGCTCATCTTCGAACTCCATCAAGGCATTGACCTAATAAGCATACACACCAATTTTGAACATTTTAACTCAATTCGAAGGAGAGTTATTGTGTTCCAAAGTCTCGGCAAATCAAATTGCTTATCGCTCTGCTTACCCTGAGCACAGAAAATGCTCATTATCGATCTTAGTCAAGGTATTACTGTAATGAAACTATACATCAAGTTTCATCACTCTCACTTAATTAGAACTAAAGTTATCGTGTCCCAAAGCATCAACCAATCAAATTGCTTATCTCTGCTTACCCTAAGCGGAAAATGCTCATCTTCGAATTCCATCAAGGCATTGACCTAATAAGCATATACACCAAGTTTGAACATTTTAACTCAATTATAAGGAGAGTTATTGTGTTCCAAAGTCTCGACCAATCAAATTGCGTATCGCTCTGCTTACCCTGAGCAGAAAATGCTCATTATCGAACTTAGTCAAGGTATTACTGTAATGAAACTATACACCAAGTTTCATCAATCTCACTTAATTAGAACTAAAGTTATCGTGTCCCAAAGCATCAACCAATCAAATTGCTTATCTCTGCTTACCCTAAGCGGAAAATGCTCATCTTCGAACTCCATCAAGGCATTGACCTAATAAATACATACACCAAGTTTGAACACTCTAGCTCAATTAGGAAGAGAGCTATTGTGTCCCAAAAAGTGTGACGGACAGACAGACGGACAGACAGACGGACAGACAGAAGGACAGACAGACAGACAGACAGACAGACGGACGAACCCATTTTAATAGTCCCCCAACTTTCTTCGAAAGGCGGGGGACAATTAATTACTTTCTCTTTTCTATATTACTGTTTTTCTTTATTATATGTAGGCCTATTGCATATAAATTTACGATAGAGTGTATATTATATTATTTAAATATGTTATTTATTTGCATTCTACTATAACTGTCTACATATGTATCTTTAGACATATTAAGTTGTGTATAAAGAAATGTTTTTGTATTATAATAAAGGAGAAAAAAAAAATGGGCGTGGCTCTGCCCCTGGTGGTCGGGGCATTCACCAAAATCAATAGTTGACACCTTAGGCTACAAGGAATACATATGCTAAGTACCAAGTTGATCCATTTAGAATTCCTGCCTGTAAACGGTAAACACAAAAATAGGGCGGCGTGGCTGCGCCCCTGGGGGTCGGGACATGCAGTTGTTGTCCTTAGGCTATAAGGAATACATATCCAAAGTTCAAACACAATCTATTAGGAATCACGGCCTGTAGGCAACTCACAGAGACACAAAGAAAGATAGGTTGCCAGGCAACGAAACATACGCCCACAGCAGCTAAATCCCAATGGCTAGCCTGCAGTGCAAATTCAAGCCAGCATAATGTTTTATTCCTAGTGGCGGTTTACAAATATTGCATTCCAAAATTCAAATCATACGAATATAAACATGATTAATACACAGTATCATATTGATTATAATAGTACAATGTATATATTGGTTACACTATATATATGACAAAACATCAATCAGTAGATAATAATAATTATTTACTAATTATACAAGCCAACAGTGAGGCTGATGTCCCCCGCCAAAATCCCCAAATAAATAGATGACACATATTAATTAATCGCACATTTATTTTTATACGCCCACATTTTCATGTGGACGTATATTGTCGTCGCCCCTGTTCGTCCGTCCGTCCGTCCGGACGTCCGTCCGTCCGTCCGTCCGTCCACAATTGTTTGTGAACAGTCTACAGGTCACAATTTTTATCCGATTTCAATGAAACTTAAAATATAGGTTTATCACCCTAAGATCTCGGTTCCTTTCGATATTGGCATGTATCGGACCGTAACTTCATGGGTTATGGCCCCTGATTGTACGAAAAATCACGTTTTTAGCTTGTGAACAGTGTAGAGGTCACAATTTTGAACCGATTTGGATGAAACTTGAAATCCATGTTTATAACCCAAAGATCTTGGTTCCTTTCGAAATTTGCGCCAATCGGATCGTAACTTCCTGAATTATGGCCCCTGATTCTCCGAAAAATCGCCCTTTTTAGCTTGTGGTCCCTCTGGAGGTCAAAATTGTTATCCGATTTAAAAAACCGTTTGATTATATCACCGTCCCATGGTTATGAAGGTTGAGTTCGAATTTCGTGAAAATCGGACCAAAATTGACGGACAAAATGGCCGCCGTTTGTACGCGAATAGTGTGAAAATATGTTATATCAAGGTTGTGGACCTTATAGAGGTCACAATTTTGAACCGATTTTGATGAAACTTGACCTGGAGGTCAAAATTGTTATCCGATTTAAAAAAACGTTTGATTATATCACCGTTCCATGGTTATGAAGGTTGAGTTCAAATTTCGTGAAAATCGGACCAAAATTGACAGACAAAATGGCCGCCGTTTGTACGCGAATGGTGTGAAAATATGTTATATCAAGGTTGTGGACCTTATAGAGGTCACAATTTTGAACCGATTTTGATGAAACTTGACATGTATGTTTATAACTCAAAGATCTTGGTTCCTTTTGATATTTGCGCCCATCGGATCGTAACTTCGTGAATTATGGCCCCTGATTGTCCGAAAAATCGCCGTTTTTAGCTTGTGGTCCCTCTGGAGGTCAAAATTGTTATCCGATTTAAAAAACCGTTTGATTATATCACCATTCTATGGTTATGAAGGTTGAGTTCGAATTTCGTGAAAATCTGACCAAAATTGACGGACAAAATGGCCGCTGTTTGTACGCGAATTGTGTGAAAATATGTTATATCAAGGTTGTGGACCTTATAGAGGTCACAATTTTGATTAAAATTGACATGTATGTTTATAACCCAAATATCTTGGTTCCTTTCGATATTTGCGCCCATCGGATCGTAACTTCCTGAATTATGACCCCTGATTGTCCGAAAAATCGCCCTTTTTAGCTTGTGGTTCCTCTGGAGGTCAAAATTCTTATCCGATTTAAAAAAACGTTTAATTATATCACCGTTCCATGGTTATGAAGGTTGAGTTCCAATTTCGTGAAAATCAGACCAAAATTGACGGACAAAATGGCCGCCGTTTGTACGCAAATGGTGTGAAAATATGTTATATCAATGTTGTGGACCTTATCGACGTCACAATTTTGAACCGATTTTGATGAAACGTGACATGCATGTTTGGTTCCTTTCGATATTTGCGCCCATCGAATCATAACTTCCTGAATTATGTCCCCTAATTGTCCGAAAAATCGCTTTTGTTAGCTTGTGGTCCCTCTGGAGGTCAAAATTATTATCCGATTTAAAAAAACGTTTGATTATATCACGGTTTCATGGTAAAGAAGAGAGAATTTGAATTTTGTGAAAATCGGACCAGAGTTGACGGATAAAATGGCCGCCGTCTGTACGCGAATTGTGTAAAAATGTGTTATATCAAGGTTGTGGACCCTATAGAGGTCACAATTTTGAACTGATTTTGATGAAACTTGAAATACATGTTTATAACCTAATGATCTTGGTTCCATTGCATATTTGCCCATATCGGATCGTAACTTCCTGAATCATGGCCCCTGATTGTACGAAAAATCACCCTTTTTAGCTTGTGGTCCCTCTGGAGGTCACAATTATTATCTGATTTAAAAAAACGTTTGATTATATCATAGTTACACCGTAGTTATGGGTGAGTTTGAATTATGATTTTCTGATGATTACTTAAAATGCAACAACTCTTGTTGACTGCCCGGACGATTTGGCTGCTGTGTGGGCGTATGTTTCGTTGCCTGGCAACCTATTTTTTTTAAACGTATCGAGCAATCAAACTGTATACGAAGTGTCATCCAAAAGTGTTTTATAAAGAAAGATTGGTTGCCAGGCAACGAAATATACGCCCACAGCAGCTAAATCGTCCGGGCAGTCAACAAGAGTTGTCACATATTTTTATTTTTAAGAGTAACAACTCAGAAAATCATTAGAATTTGTTTGGTTTTTATAAAGTTCTGGCCCATGCTAACATATAGTATGGTATACAAAACATTTAATATCATATATTTAGCTGTTCATTTATCAAAATTCATTGAAAATTAATATACTTGTTCTTCTCAAGGCCTTAAACACTGTGTATCACTTTGAAGTCAATCAGAAAATAAGTTTGGCCCCTAAAGCATCACAAGATTTTTCAAAGTGATCAAGGGAGATAACTTTGGAAGTAATTATGGGAAGTCGTTGAAAATCAATAGGCTTCTCTGCCTCATGACCTTTAACACTGTGTATCAATTTAAAGTCAATTGGATATCAACTTTGGCCTCTAGAGCGTCCACAAGATTTTTTGAAGTGATCAAGGGCCATAACTCTGGCAGTAATTATCGGAAATCACTGAAAATCAATAGGATTCTACGTCTCATGACCTTAAACACTGTGTATAAATTTAGAGTCAATCGGTTATTAACTTTGGCCTCTAGACCACCCACAAGGTTTTTCAAAGTGATCAAGGGCCATAACTCTGGCAGTAATTATAGGAAATCACCGAAAATCATTGGGCTTCTTCGTCGCAAACACTGTGTATAAATTTAAAGTCAATTGGATATTAACTTTAGCCGCTAGAGCGTCCACAAGATTTTTTGAAGTGATCAATGGCCATAACTCTGGCAGTAATTACCGGAAATTGCTGAAAATCAATAGGCGTCTTCGTCTCATGACCTTAAACACTGTGTATAAATTTAAAGTCAATCGAATATTAACTTTGGCCTTCACAGCGATCACAAGATTTTTTAAAGTGATCAAGGGTCATAACTCTGGCAGTAATTACCGGAAATCGCTGAAAATCAATAGGCTTCTTCGTCTCACAAACTTAAACAATGTGTATAAATTCCAAGTCAATCAGATATCAACTTTAGCTTCTAGTGCGTTCACAAGAAATTGTGGACGACGGACCGACAGACGGACGGACGGACGTGGGCGACGGCAATATATGTCCACATGGGCGTATAAAAATGCTAAAACCGACGAGAAAAATGAAAATGTACCCTAGTTAGGGGGACCCTAAAAACAGACAAAAGGGCCCCCACGCTTAACAAAAGGGCCCCTCTGGCCAAGGGAAAGGGCCCTTGTGTCCGAGTCAATTGTTTCTATACACTGTTACTGTTGAATCCATTACTGAATGAGAATGCAGTCATTGTATTGGCATAAAAATCATCAATCAAGATGAACCTAAGTTATCTTGTCCCAAAGTATCAACCAATCAAATTGCTTATCGCTGCCTACCCTAAGCAGAAAACGCTCATCTTCGAACTCCATCAAGGCATTGACCTAATAAGCATACACACCAATTTTGAACATTTTAACTCAAAGTCTCGGCAAATCAAATTGCTTTCCGCTCTGCTTACCCTGAGCAGAAAATGCTCATTATCGAACTTAGTCAAGGTATTACTGTAATGAAACTATACGCCAAGTTTCATCACCCTCACTGAATTAGAACTAAAGTTATCGTGTCCCAAAGCATCAACCAATAAAATTGCTTATCTCTGCTTACCCTAAGCAGAAAATGATCATCTTCGAACTCTATCAAGGCATTGACCTAATAAGCATATACACCAAGTTTGAACATTTTAACTCAATTAGAAGGAGAGTTATTGTGTTCCAAATTCTTGACCAATCAAATTGCGTATCGCTCCGCTTACCCTGAGCAGAAAATGCTCATTATCGAACTTAGTCCAGGTATTACTGTAATGAAACTATACACCAAGTTTCATCAATCTCACTTAATTAGAACTAAAGTTATCGTGTCCCAAAGCATTAACCAATCAAATTGCTTATCTCTGCTTACCCTAAGCGGAAAATGCTCATCTTCGAACTCCATCAAGGCATTGACCTAATAAACACATACACCAAGTTTGAACATTCTAGCTTAATTAGGAAGAGAGTTATTGTGTCCCAAAAAGTGTGACGGACAGAGGGACAGACAGACAGACAGGCAGATGGACAGACAGTCGGACGGACAGACAGACAGACGGACGAACCCATTTTAATAGTCCCCCAACTTTCTTCGAAAGGCGGGGGACAATAATCATATTTATTTCGAACGTTTTATGTATATTAAGGACATTATACTATATATCACAGAAACGCGGAAATTCATCGCCCAATATCGCGTATATACAGCCTAATCGGCCTCGATATGCATGAAGTGTACAACCGGCCTAGCTTAGCAGTGGGACTTTTTCTTAACTTTTGAAAGATTATAAAGTATTTCTATGAATTAATTTTCATAGAAAAATAATACTTGAGTGAATGTATTATATAAATTAAAAATAGTATCTTATATATCACAGAAATAGCGGAATTCATTGCACTATACCATATGAAGTATACAATCGGCCTCGCTTAGCACTCAGCCTTTGTCTTAATTATGTTTAAAAGATTTGGGGGATATTTTTTCAATTGATTTTCATAAAATAATCGTATTTCTTTCAAGCGTTTTACGTATATTAAGGACATTATACTATATACCCCAGAAAATTGATTTTCATAAAATAATCATATTTGAGTGATTGCTTTATATAAATTAGGAATATATATATATATATGACAGAAATAACGGAATTCATCGCAATATACCATATGAAGTATACAATCGACCTCGCTTAGCAGTCAGCCTTTTTCTTATGTTTAAAAGATTTTGGAATATTTTTTCAATTGATTTCCATAAAATAATCATATTTCTTTCTAATGTGTTACGTATATTAAGCACACTATCTTATATATCCCAGAAACACGGAAATGCATCATCCAATACCGCGTATAGAGCCTAATCGGCCTCGCTGGGACTTTTTCTTAATTTTGAAAGGTTATAAAAAATTTCTATGTAGCCTATCCATGTCTACGCTAGCCTGCGATATTTGTTGCATTATTATCCGATTTGCTGCATAAGTGGATAATCGAGACTATGATTTTTGTCGAACCGACTTTAGTAATGATGACCGGGGCTATGCGGAACTTTCGATCGCTTACCGCTTATTTCTCAGTTCATAGTGGACCAATATAATATTTGGGTGATTGTATTATATAAACTAAGAATAGTATCTAATATCTCACAGAAATAGCGGAATTCATCGCACTATACCACATGAAGTATACAATATCGGCCTCGCTTAGCAGTCAGCCTTTTTCTTATGTTTAAAAGATTTGGGGGATATTTTTTTAATTGATTTTGATAAAATAATCATAATTCTTTCGAGCGTTTTACGTATATTAAGGATATTATACTATATGTCCCAGAAACACTGAAATGCATCAACCAATACCGCGTATGAGTCTAGTCTAGTAGTCGGCCTAGCTATATGCAGTCACCACACTTTGATTACTTTGAACCCAATCTGCCTTCGCGCCCGACGTCCTCGCGTGATCCCTTGTTTGAGAGATCATCACATTCAGGCAAGACGTCTTTGGTGTAGGGATCGTCAACACTGGGACAATCGACGCTGGAGCAATGTGATGTTTTCAGATTAGTCAAGGTTCACTGTTGATTTTTTGGACAGACGTAGGAGGGTGTGGCATCGTCGATTTGGGAGTGGTTCTGTTATGGTGTGGGGAGGCATCACTGTTACTTGAAGAACGGCTTTACATGTTGTTGCAGGGCGTGTTACAGGCCAGTACTACCGGGACAACATCTTGGCAGTCCATGTTGTGCCGTTCGCACGACGTCATGGCCGCCGTTTCATCTTCAAGGATGACAACGCAAGATGTCACACTAGGGCCAGGATCATTACAGGTTACCTCCAACAACAGAACATCACCACATTACCTTGGTCAGCACTGAGTCCCGACCTCTCCCCCATCGAGCATGTCTGGGACATGCTTGGACAGAGGTTACGTCAACGTCAACAACGTCCTGCCAATGTCCAAGAACTTGCTGCTGCGTTGCAACAGGAATGGGACAATCTGGACCAAAATGACCTTAGACGTCTCATTAGGAGTATGCCACGTCGGATCAATGCTTGTTTTGCAAACAGAGGAGGATTTACCCGTTACTGACTTTGTTGTGATGCTGTGGTAACTTTGCTGTTTGACCCCGGGTATCATTTTACCCTTATAATGGTCAGTCTGTGCCTTACTTAGTCTAACGATCATTTGGAATAAATCGATGAATGTGAACTTCATTTCATTTTGTCATTTGTTTCTTCGTCAGTTTCATTAGGTGACTTTAATAACACTTAAAAATCAAATATCCCCTACTTTTTTTTGAATAGTATATTTGCTCTCCAATTAAACTTAGGAAGCGAAAAGCTGCTTTGGAAGCATACACTGCCGGTGCACCAATGGAGAGAGTAGCTGTTGACATCGTTGGAAGAATTGAGCCTGCTACCACTCAAGGCAATAGTTATATTTTGGTTGGGATGTCGGACTATTTATACCAAGGGCTGTAATACTTTTAGAAGAATTTTTGCTCGAGAAATAAGATGGCATATTATTTCATTAATTAATATCTTTGGTTCACATATATGTAGGTGTGTACTAAAATCAACTTAGTCAATGATTGACATGGTTACATAAAAAAAAGTTGTATAGCCATAATAAACTAGTTCTATCTTTCAACAAATTACATGTGCATAGAAGTTTACCTATTGCGTCATTTGGCTTAATTTATCCAATCATATTCTTAATTGCACAGGTTCATGGTCATGAACACGCTTGGGCCTGCATGATATCCATTAAGCTATAAAACAATCTATATTGTAACTTTAAGCAGACTTCGATTAGGTTCCAGAGGGTTACCATCTAAGAGTCCTAGGCACCGCGAGGTGTCTAGGTTGAGAAGAGTTTAGTTAGTATTGACTATAATTGTAATATGTACTATGCTTGTATGTATACCTATGCTACATAAAAAGGTAAAAACGAACTGTTGCATTGTTATAACTGAAGAAGACAAACGTCTTAAGAAACCAGTAAGAAGTAAACACAACGTGAAGGAGAAGCAAAGACAGATAGAGACAAATTCTAGACGATCACAAGGCTACGAAAATATGTAGTAAGAAAAGATCATTGGTCGTACGTAGGATGTGGCGACCGGTTTGACCATCGCGACCCTCGCCCGCTCTCCACGTCAGACAAAAAGACCCATGGTGCTACATATTTGATTTGGTGCCGTAACAGTTTCGACCTTTTGGGTAGGCTGCAACAGAAGAAAATTCAGGTGGAAAAAAAAGCAAATTCTGGTAGAAAAAAATTGGCAGTAAAATTCTGGAGGAAGACATTTAGAAGAAGAATACATAAATATTTGGTTTTGCGCCGTGCTGAAGTTTCGACCCTTGGCTTACGACGTTACTATAGAAGAAGAACGCGCTAAGAAGAAAAATACAGCAACAGAGAAGAATTTTTGGTTGAAATACAAGAAATCGTATGATATTCACAAAAATTTTGGTAAATACATTTTGTTTGTTAAATTAGATATGTTACATTTGTTAACAGACCAAATAATAATAATTTAAGTTTAAAAATCTAATTAGAAACTAAATTGTTAAAATTTAACTGTAGGAAATACATTATATCCATTCATAAGTTTTGATGGACAGGTTTGGTAAACAATATAATATCACTGGTTATCGGGTTAACATGACCTGTAGTAAATTCGAGTAATTAAAGTTAAAGAGAGTCTCTACGGAGTAGGTTTTAAAACAAACAAAATTTTCTTTGATATAACTACGAATTAATAAAAATAAAGAAACGGAATTTGAATAAAATAGGAACTAATGTTGTCTCCGGATTGCAGTGGTAAGACGGCAGATCTAAGCATGACGTTTGTGAGTGTTTAACTCTAGTTTTCAAGATGGCCGTGCTCTCTACTGTAATTCGTTAATATGTGTTATTTGTTGTTTCGAAATATAATATAATTTTTGAGATCCTTGTCCAAAGTCTCAAGAATTAGGATTTTAGTCGAGTTAGGCTAAATGTGGGTAATTCAACTTTTGACTAAAAGGTTGAATTGTCATTGTTTGTGTTTTGTGTCGTTCATGTATGTGGTTAGATAAGTAGAGTAGGGTAATTTTGAAACTATAGTCCAAGGTTTCAAAATTAAATACTTTAACTTTTGAATAAAAAAGTTGGGTTATGTTAAAATCCCACGTGGTTAACTTTAGGGATTTTGGGTATAGTTTTTCATGAAAAAAAACTAAGAATTAACGGCTCGTTAAATTGTGAGATTATCGCAAAGTCATTAATGCGAGTTTTATACAGGGTTTATGTACGAATAGGACACTTTTTAGAAAAGTGTAGATATGCGGTAGATTTTGTCCGTATATAACTATTAACTATGTGTTATTAAATTTTTGCTTAGGAACGTGATATATAGGCTACGTTTACTATATTTTTGCTGTTATATGCTGTCGACATAATACGCGATGATTAGAATGTGTAATTTGACATTAGGTCGAATTCCTACAAACACTAGGTTCTAACGCCTGTGTTAATGTATATAGAGTATAATATATATTGGATATAGTAGTATATGTGTAATTAAAAGCTAGGTATATTCTGATTTTGGTGTTTACAGAATATGTTCTGAGTGCATGATATCCGGACTCATTCACTTGGGACATAGTATCTGGGTAAATTAAATGAAACGGGGTTTACATTCCTACTGTAGGATAATAGGGAATGTCATTCATATACTGGCCATATTTGATTGACATTCTGGATAGTGTAACACTGGTAGTAAAAACAGAAATACAAAATTGTAAATGATTAGGTCAAAAAGGTCACATTACTGACAGAGAATTATAAAATAATCATGGCGGAATTCTAAAACACAAACGGAAATTACAAAATGAAAACGCAATTACAATATTATAAACTATTCACTTACTCAGGTCAGTTCACGAGGTCAAAGTTAATTTGGAGATTTATAATTAAAGAGACACGTCAAAGTTTATTAATAATTAATTGAGGGTTAATTGTAATTAAGAGTAAGGTTTGCTAATAAGTGTTCGAAATAATATATTAATAATAATGTTAGGTTAATAATTAAACTAAAGTTTTAAAAAAATAGTAATACATGTAGTTAGTTCTTGGTCTGATGGCAATGACATGTTTGATTGACGAATGAGATTGTACAAGCCAATCTTAGAAGAAAAAACTATAAAGTTTTTAACTTGACACTACGGTAGCTGAAACAGACCAATAGAAATCCAAGAAGAAATGGTTTATCGGTTTACCAAATTGAGATATCCAGTGACAGAATTTAAAGTGAAACATGAACTTTATAAATTAGAAGTGATGTGTTATAATGTTGTGATATTAGGACACTTGAAGATTTTAAAAAAGACAATTTGTGTTTTCTGTGTTTAGGCTAAAGTGAATTTTCATAGGACTTTGAAGTACATTGGTGAACTTTTGGAGAGTTTTTGCATGCGACTTTTGATGTTTGATTATATTTTTTTAATTGATACTTATATGTTTTTAGAACAGATTGATGCAGGTTGTGGTTATAATGTAATCTTGTATGTTAATCATATAGTAATCACACATATGTGCCTGTTGCATGAATAATTATAGGGTTTATATATGGAAGTTTTTAGGACTCTCCTACCCGTTCAATTCGCATAAATCTTAGCAGTGGGGGAGGTGATATATATTGACTTTCCAGATTTCTGCTACATTTATGAATATTTATATAGTTCTACAATTTTTAGTATGTTTATTGTAAAGGATTCAAGGGATCTTTTACCTAATACCGAGCAAAAAATCTTAAAGAAAGGGACGAATGTAATACTTTTAGAAGAATTTTTGCTTGAGAAATAAGATGGCATATTATTTCATTAATTAATATCTTTGGTTCACATATATGTAGGTGTGTACTAAAATCAACTTAGTCAATGATTGACATGGTTACATAAAAAAAAGTTGTATAGCCATAATAAACTAGTTCTATCTTTCAACAAATTACATGTGCATAGAAGTTTACCTATTGCGTCATTTGGCTTAATTTATCCAATCATATTCTTAATTGCACAGGTTCATGGTCATGAACACGCTTGGGCCTGCATGATATCCATTAAGCTATAAAACAATCTATATTGTAACTTTAAGCAGACTTCGATTAGGTTCCAGAGGGTTACCATCTAAGAGTCCTAGGCACCGCGAGGTGTCTAGGTTGAGAAGAGTTTAGTTAGTATTGACTATAATTGTAATATGTACTATGCTTGTATGTATACCTATGCTACATAAAAAGGTAAAAACGAACTGTTGCATTGTTATAACTGAAGAAGACAAACGTCTTAAGAAACCAGTAAGAAGTAAACACAACGTGAAGGAGAAGCAAAGACAAGCAAAGACAGCTAGAGACAAATTCTAGACGATCACAAGGCTACGAAAAAAAGATCATGGGTCGTACGTAGGATGTGGCGACCGGTTTGACCATCGCGACCCTCGCCCGCTCACCACGTCAGACAAAAAGACCCATGGTGCTACAGGGCTTATGACCAACTTATACATTAATTTTAATACTTTATTTCTATTTTCAGTGATTATCCGGTTTCCACAGTCTAATTATACAACGCACATATCTTAACTTTCAGCGCTTATCTAATTTAACAGTAGGAGGATAATTTTCACATTTAATGGTTTCAGTTTATTGGAAGAATAGATTTAAGGTTCCCCCCCACCCATGTTTATGTCTAATAATAGGATTCTTTCATGATTTTCAGCTTTCAGAATTAACACAATTCAGTGATTATCCAGTTCCACAGTCTAGTTATATACTTTTCATATCTTGGTTTGCAGTTATTATCCAGTTTTACAGTTAGAATATGGTTCATATGTAATGACCTTTAATACGTGGGAATAATATATTTACGGTTTCTTTCTTCCAGATTTATACTGTAATAATACGTTTTTATCTTTCAGGACTTGCAGCTTATTGGTACCAATACTTTTGTTCTCTTTCAGTGCTTATCCAGTTTTTTGTGTTTTTTTTTTTTACATAATCTAATCATACATTTTATAAATGTTTCTTTTCAGTACTTAACCCGTTTTACAATCCTCGATTTTCAGTTTATATTGATATATCAGGATATCTTTCATGATTTTTTTTTTTTTTTTCTAATTATTATTTATTTTCTTTGCACATGCATCAACGACCACTCTTGTTTACTTATACATACACACTTCTCTTTATATTATTGTTTCTCTATAGCTCAGGTTAATTGGTTTTCCATTAATAGTGTTAATACACTGATCTTTTTATAAATAATAGCTTTCGCCTCCTTTTAATCCCCGTATGAGTTTTCTGTTGTGTAGGATTAGTCCTTAATGGCCCCTAATCAAAGGTGTTAAACTTTAATTAGGGTTTCACACTGCGTAGCTTGTGTGAAACACTATTGTTTTTGTTAAAATTATTATTCTTATTAGGCTTTCAGACTTTCGTCTGAAAGCCTATTGAGATTACTAAAATTAAAATTATTAGGCTTTCAGACTTTCGTCTGAAAGCCTATTGAGATTACTAAAATTATTATTATTATTATTATTATTTACCACGGGGGCCTAGATCTCCATGATCGAAAACAGATATCGATCTCGAATTAGATTTTCTATCGGGAAACCATGTGGTGGCTACTTGATAAAATATTTTTGAAATTTCTGCGCATACCGGAAGTGACCGAACTTTGCACGTTGTTTAAAAATTGAAAATCGGCCATAGTTTCGTCAATTCTTTATCCATTTTCAAACCAATTACATTTTTGGAATCCCTGAATCTTTTCTGAGACAATGGCTATCTCACATTTTTCAATTTCGAACATTCGTCTATGACTTTTATAGTTCGAAAATTGAAAACATGTTGTTTACGAGACAATTTTTGTTATTTTTCAAAATTTTCAAATTTGATCTACATTTTTGGATACCTGAAGTCCATCCGATTCCAGTAATATAAGTTTCATTCCGAGTTATCGCCCTTTATTTTTCGATTTTTTTCGAATTTTCTTTCCATTTTGTCAGCTCGGATTTCGTTTTATGGTAGAATTGACGTTTCTGAAACTTCTGGAACATGAAGTTATAGTCCAGTACCAACGTATAAAGCAATTTCGACAAGAATCCTTAAACCGGAAGTGGTCGAAATAATGTGCAATATTTTGAAAAAAGTGCAAAAAATGGATATTTTGGGGAAAAACGCGATTTCTCCGCCCGATATCGATGGATTAAAGAAATTAAGGTACCATTGGACTGCACTAGGATTGTGCTATCGTATGATACCCAACTCGTACGGATACGATGAGCAGGCAGCAAAATATGACACGCTGAAAATCAAGTATTTTCTGATTTGGAGCGTTTTTGGACGCCTGTATCTCGAAAACTTAACCGCAACTTTTTTTGTAATTTTTTCTATCGAGAGTCCTTTCGGAGGTATTTTGCATGAAGCCATCCAATAAGACTTTGAAATATCTGGAATGGGTGAAATAACGGACTGAAAATCGAAAAAAGTCGAAAAAACGTGAAATTTTGGAAAATGCTCTGCTATTTTTTTATTTTCAAAAATTTTCAAAAAATGATTGTATATCCAGATAGCTGACCTAATTACGATTCTAACGATGTATAATATGTATGTAGTTATTTAAATTTAATTTTCGATATTTTAAATTTTTTGCATTTTTGGCACTTTTGAACCTAGGATTTCTCAGGGGAATTTTATCTGATCAGATAATGTAATATATCATTACAGAGCCCTGTGGCTATTTTAGTGCCCAAACCGGTTATTAAAACTATACCGACAATAATAACCATACCGGAAGTATTCAAAAAATGAAAAAAAAAGGTTAAAAACATTGTTGCACTTGCGAAAAACTAGATTTCTCCCTTAGGTAATAGCGGACCAAAAGAACTAAAGTGTCGTTGGATAGCCCTATTAATGGACCATCATATGGTATCTAAATAATACGATATCGATGGTAAGAAAATAAATTATTGTATGCCAAAAATCTAGTATTTTCCGATTTTTTAACATTCTGAGACGCCCTTTTCTCGAAAACGACGCGGCAGATTTTTCTTAAACTTTTCTTACTCAAAGTCCTATCGGTTGTCTATATAGTGAATCCAAAATGAAAAGCATTGAAATAATATAGGTGGTCTAAAAATGGCATCAAACTTTGAAAAAAATTGAAAAATCGTTAAATTTTTGTAAACGCTCTGTAATTTATCTTTTTTTTCAAAACTGCTCAATGGATGTTTCTGACACTTCTGGTACAGAAAGTTAAGTGTCCAAAGAACTTCGTAAAGCTATCACAACAACGATCGTAAAACCGGAAGTAGTCGAAAAAATGTCCGATATTTTGAAAAAAATTAATTTTTTTACGAAAATCTTTTTTATTTATGAATATTTTTTGATGATATTTTACACAGGGTTAAAATATCATCCTACTTGAGCAGAAATGAGAAAAAAAATTGTCTCGGTAATTTGCGTTAGCCGCCATCGGCTAATTTAGTTTTTCGTACCCAGAAAAATTATTTAATGTTCGATTTGTATAAAACAAAGTTCATATGCTCTGTGGTCCCAATTGTAATTTTTTTCGTGACGGTGAAATTTTTCTGTCGGCAACGGAAGTGACGTAATATTAACAAAAACTACAATTTTGACAGTTCGGTACCACTTTTTGAAAGCAAATATTATTTTTGTTCAAAACTGATATAACTAAAAGGATGCAACCTGCAAAGGTGCACAAAATCCTTAGCTCATATTTTTAAATTTCAATTTCATTTTCGGGCAATTTCGAATAAAATGTAAAATAAAGTGTAAAATTCAGTTATTTACAATTCATTCAGCGTCTTCATATTTTGAAATATTTATTTGTAATTTTCATAAACTCGAAGCAATAATCCAGACGAAGAGAATGTATGCGAAAATTAGTTTGTAATATGAGCAGTTGCCGAGAAATATGCAATTTTGCATGCATCACTTTTCACGTTATTTTGCCTATACAAGAGTGAATTATTATTCGATTTTCAATATTTTTTTTCCATTTGATGCCTAATGCCAATTTGGACTAGGTCAAGCCAATTTTACATTTTCACTGTGACCGGAAATGACGTCATTTGGACAAAAACTGTATTTTTAACCTAAAAAACCAATATTTTATTCAAAAGAGTCTGCCTTATAATATTTTTAAAATTATGATATTTGATTCCCATCAACGAATAGAATGAAACCATACGACCATACAGATACCACAAAATGGTTTCTAACTTGTACGGTTGCAGAGAAATAGGCGATCTTCTATTAGTCACTTTTCAAGGTGTTTGGTCTATAAAAGTGTCAATTATTATTCGATTTTTATAATTTTTTTACCATTTGATGCCTTATGCCATTTATGACTTCTATGAACCAAGTTAACATTTTCAATATCACCGGAAGTAATGTAATTTTTGCAAAAAACGTATTTTTAGCCTTCAAAACAAACATTTTTTGGAAGTGATTTATATTTATTATTCGTTTAACATTATAACGTCTGACTCTAATGGGCAGTAAGATTGAATCAATACCATCATATTGATATCAAGAAAAGGCTTCTAGCATGTTCCCTTGTCGAATAATAACCAATTTTCCCAGGGTCACTTTTAAGTTTTTTACCTTCTTAATTTCAGTTTATGGGTTATAGGTTAATTATTTATTGCCCGATATCTATAAAACAAAGTTTGTATTTTGTATGTTGCGAATTTTCGACTTATTTTTCACCTATAAAAATTTCTTTCGGCACCGGAAGTGACGTAATTTTGCCATAATTTACAGTTTTGACCGGTCTTTTCGCCAGCAAATATTACTTATACATATGATAGAGGGTGTCACTGAAGCAGAACAACTAAAGTATAGTTCGGTAGCTCAATGGATCGGCTATGGTATAATAAACTTCCTGTATGATTCCTGAAAGCCGGTTCAGTGCTGCTTGCAGGTCTAGTTATTATTATTATTTACCGCGGGGGCCTAGATCTCCATGATCGAAAACAGATATCGATCTGGAATTAGATTTTCTATTGGGAAACCATGTGGTGGCTACTTGATAAAATATTTTTGAAATTTCTGCGCATACCGGAAGTGACCGAACTTTGTACGTTATCTAAAAATTGAAAATCGGCCATAGTTTCGTCAATTACATTTTTGGAATCCCTGAATCTTTTCTGAGACAATCTATTCTGAGACATTTTTCAATTTCGAACATTCGTCTATGACTTTTATCGTTCGAAAATTGAAAACATGTTGTTTACAAGACAATTTTTGTTATTTTTCAAAATTTTCAAATTTGACCTACATTTTTGGATACCTGAAGTCCATCCGACTCCAGTAATATAAGTTTCATTCAGAGTTATCGCCCTTTATTTTTCGATTTTTTTCGAATTTTCTTCCCATTTTGCGAGTTCGGGTTTCGTTTTATGGTAGAATTGACGTTTCTGAAACTTCTGGAACATGAAGTTATAGTCCAATACCAACTGATAAAGCAATTTCGACACGGATATTTAAACCGGAAGTGGTCGAAATAATGTTCAATATTTTGAAAAAAATGCAAAAAATGGATATTTTGGGGAAAAACGCGATTTCTCTGCCCGATATCATCGGATTAAAGCAATTAGGGTACCATTGGACTGCACTAGGATTGTACTATCGTATGATACCCAATTCATACGGATACGATGAGCAGGAAGCAAAATATGGCACGCTGAAAATCAAGTATTTTCTGATTTGGAGCGTTTTTGGACGCCTGTATCTCGAAAACTTAACCGCAACTTTTTTTTTAACTTTCTCTATCGAGAGTCCATTGGATAGTCTTGTGAATTATGCCATCCAATAAGACTTTGAAATTTCTGGAATAGGTGAAATAACGGACTGAAAATCGAAAAAAGTCAAAAAATCGTGAAATTTTGGAAAATGCTCTACTTTTTTTTTATTTTAAGAGATTTTCAAAAAAAGGTTGTATATTCAGATAGCTGACCTAATTACGATTCTAACGATGTATAATATGTATGCAGTTATTGAAATTTAATTTTCGATATTTTAAATTTTTTGCATTTTTGGCACTTTTCAACATAGGATTTCTCAAGGGCATTTTATCTGATCAGATAATGTAATATATCATTACAGAGCCCTGTGGCTATTTTAGTGCCCAAACGGGCTATTAAAACTATTCCGAAAATAATAACCATACCGGAAGTATTCAAAAAATGAAAAAAAAAGGTTAAAAACATTGTCGCACTTGCGAAAAACTTGATTTCTCCCTTAGGTAATAGCGGACCAAAAGAACTAAAGTGTCGTTGGAAAGCCCTATTAATGGACCATCATATGGTATCTAAATAATACGATTTCGATGGTAGGGAAATAAATTATTGTATGCCAAAAATCTAGTATTTTCCGATTTTTTAACATTCTGAGACGCCCTTTTCTTGAAAACGACGCCGCAGATTTTTCTTAAACTTTTCTTACTCAAAGTCCTATCGGTTGTCTATATAGTGAATCCAAAATGAAAAGCATTGAAATAATATAGGTGGTCCAAAAATGGCATCAAACTTTGAAAAAAATTGAAAAATCATTAAATTTTTGTAAACGCTCTTTAATTTATCTTTTTTTCCAAAACTACTCAATGGATGTTTCTGACACTTCTGGTACAGAAAGTTAAGTATCGAAAGAACTTCGTAAAGCTATCGCGACAATGATCGTAAAACCGGAAGTAGTCGAAAAAATGTCCGATATTTTGAAAAAAATTAATTTTTTTACGAATACTTTTTTTATTTATGAATATTTTTTGATGATATTTTACACAGGGTTAAAATATCATCGTACTTGAGCAGAAATGAGAAAAAAAATTGTCTCGGTAATTTGCGTTAGCCGCCATCGGCTAATTTAGTTTTTCGTACCCAGAAAAATTATTTATTGTTCGATTTGTATAAAACAAAGTTCATATGCTCCGTGGTCCCAATTGTAATTTTTTTTGTTACGGTGAAATTTTTCTGTCGGCAACGGAAGTGACGTAATATTAACAAAAACTACAATTTTGACAGTTCGGTACCACTTTTTGAAAGCAAATATTTTTTTTTGTTCAAAACTGATATAACTAAAAGGATGCACCCTGCAAAGATGCACAAAATCCTTAGCTCAGATTTATTAATTTCAATTTCATTTTCGGGCAATTTCGAATAAAATGTAAAATAAAGTGTAAAATTCAGTTATTTACAATTCATTCAGCGTCTTCTATTTTGAAATACTTATTTGTAATTTTCATAAACTCGTAGCAATTAATCCAGACGAAGAGAATGTATGCGAAAATTAGTTTGTAATATGAGCAGTTGCCGAGAAATATGCAATTTTGCATGCATCACTTTTCACGTTATTTTGCCTATAAAAGGGTGAAATATCATTCGATTTGCAATATTTTTTTTCCATTTCATGCCTAATGCCAATTTGGACTAGGTCAAGCCAATTTTACATATTCACTGTGACCGGAAATGACGTCATTTGGGCAAAAACTGTATTTTTAACCCAAAAAACAAATATTTTATTCAAATGAATCTGCCTTATAATATTTTTAAAATTATGATATTTGATTCCCATCAACGAATAGAATGAAGCCATACGACCATACAGATACCACAAAATGGTTTCTAACTTGTATGGTTACAGAGAAATAGGCGATCTTCTATAAGTCACTTTTCAAGGTTTTTGGTCTATAAAAGTGTCAATTATTATTCGATTTTTATAATTTTTTTTACCATTTGATGCCTTATGCCATTTATGACTTCTATGAACTACGTTAACATTTTCAATATCACCGGAAGTAATGTAATTTTTGCAAAAAACATATTTTTAGCCTTCAAAACAAACATTTTTTTGAAGGGATTTATATTTATTATTCGTTTAACTTTATAACGTCTGACTCTAATGGGCAGTAAGACTGAATCAATACCATCATATTGATATCAAGAAAAGGCTTCTAGCATGTTCCCTTGTCGAATAATAACCAATTTTCCGAGGGTCACTTTTAAGTTTTTTACCTTCTTAATTTCAGTTCATGGGTTATAGGTTAATTATTTATTGCCCGATGTCTATAAAAAAAAGTTTGTATTTTGTATGTTGCGAATTTTCGAATTATTTTTCACCTATAAAAAATTTCTTTCGGCACCGGAAGTGACGTAATTTTGCCATAATTTACAATTTTGACCGGTCTTTTCGCCAGCAAATATTACTTTTACATATGATAGAGGGTGTCACTGAAGCAAAACAACTAATGTATAGTTTGGTAGCTCAATGGATCGGCTATGGTATAATTAACTTCCTGTATGATTCCTGAAAGCCGGTTCAGTGCTGCTTGCAGGTCTAGTTAGGGTTTCACACTGCGTAGCTTGTGTGAAACACTATTGTTTTTGTTAAAATTATTATTAGGGTTTCACACTGCGAAGCTTGTGTGAAACACTATCGTTTTTGTTAAAATTATTATTAAGCTTTCATATGTATTACATATGAAAGCTTATTGTTTCTGTTAAAGTTATTATTATTATTTTTTTTTTTTGTGTGTTTTCTGCAAATCGGATTTCTCAGAATCTATCCATAGGATCTTTCCGAAATTTTGACCTACCCCCCCAAAAATGGGGTGCGAACCTTGATTAAATATATTTTCAAAACGTTTTACGAATCCGAAATCACCGAATTTTACGAACGAAAAAACTGACAATGCATAGTCGTAACTTTGTTATTTTTTGACCGATTTTACTAATTCTTTTCTCTTTGAGTATCTTCAAACATTTACTTCAATTCTGCAATTTCGGATTTTCGAATTTCGAAAATTCGTCGCTGTCATTTCGAACCGGAAGTTATTACCAATTTGACAACTTCTTTAATAGTTGTGCGATTTTCGTGAAATTTAGAATGTTAGTAGATCTTGCCAATGCGACTTCAATGATGTCCTTGGAAATTTTCTAAATTATCTCCCCTTTGTGAAATTAAGGATCAAAGTTTTCAAAAAAATCGTCGAAATATAGGTCAGAATGACCTAATTTTTTTTTTGAATACTAGAGAAGTAATTACTAATTCGTACACAAAATATGGAGTTTGTCGATCGAACCGGAAGTGCCACCATCTTTAAACGTGAAAAATCAAAAAGGCTTTTTTGCTATTTTACTTACAGACTCGAGAGTTATATTTTCAGAATCCTTGAAGGAATGCCTAAAAATCTGTCGGATCCGAATTTTGATTTCGGTCACGTGATGGTCACCATTTTGAATTGAAAATGAAAAATAGAAGCAATTTGAAGGACCGGGACTTTGGAATACAATAACTCTCCTTCTAATTAAGCTAGAATGTTCAAACTTGGTGTAGACGTTCACTAGGTCAATGTCATGATTGAGTTCAAAGATGAGCATTTTCTGCTTAGGGTAAGCAGAGACAAGCATGCTGATTTTTTGATTCTTTAGGGCACGATAACTTCGGTTATAATGAAGGGAGGGCGGTGAAACTTTTATCAATAGAGAGTGTAATAGCTAGCCTGTTGTTTGAAATCATGGTATCATTTTTTTTAAATATCAGGGATAGCCGAAAAAAAAGAGATTGAAAATCCAAAAAGTCGTATTTTTACAATTTGGAGCATGTTTATAGGTCTTTCTCGTAAAGTCAACATACTATTTTTTGGGAACTTCTTCTACAAAGAGTCTTATTGGTAGTCTTTTATATGAAACCATCGATCAACAGTCCAACATATCAGGAGTAGAAGAACAAAAGGATCGAACATTGAATACGGCACCCTTTCATTGTTAAGCGAAACATGCAGTGTGGGTGACTACAATCTACGCATTTAGTCATCGTATAGAGCTTATTCAACAGTATCGAATTCCAACTGCTTAGGGATATTTTACGTGCACTCCAATGTGTACACGGGACCTTGGTTTTTCGTCCCATCCGAAGGACTAGACAGCTGTGCTTGTCAGGCCCTCCGTTCTGCCTCACTGACAAGGGAACCACGCCGGGAAATCCAGATGAACTTTCTCCGTGCAGAACTTTCAATTCAGGCAAAACGTTTATTGCATACGATTAAGCTGGTCAGTTGGAGCTTATTTTCAAAAGTTTTGTAATAATCGGTTGGTAATTAAAGTACCGTGCACATTAAACTGTCAAAACAGAAAATTTCGCCCGGTTGAAATGTTTCTTGCTATAAGTCAGCAATTTTCCGAATTCAGGGAGGCTGAATGGTTAGCATGTGCGCGCTGTATCGTAACGTCTGTCATTGAGTCATCGGGCGTCGTTTCGATCTCCAGGTTGCACGGGACATGGTGTATGATGTCCAACCTCCTGGGTTTTCTCCGTGTTCTTCGATTTCCTCTCAACGGCTAAAGACCAGTACGCGCAAGGGGAGTTTTTAAATAAGTTAAAAAAACATATGTTAGTCCCGAAATGACCTAGTTTGTGTCGAATGGACGCTAGGCCGCATTTCTCTCTTTCTCTTTTATTTTTAAAGTTTTGTAATAATCGGTTGGTAATCAAAGGTACTGTAAAAGTGATAAAACAGAAAATTTGGCCCGGTTGTAATGTTTCTCACTTTAAAGTCAGCAATTTGTCGATTTTAAGGGGCAAACGTTTATTGCGAACGATTAAGGTGGTCAGGGGGAGCTTATTTTTAAAAGTTTTGTAATAATCGGTTGATAACTAAAGGTACCGTGCAAATTAAACTGTTAAAATAGAAAATTTCGCCCGGTTGAAATGTTTCTCGCTGTAGGTCAGCAATTTGCCGATTTTAGGGGGGTTGCGTGGCTGAATGGTTAGCACGTGCGCTCTGTATCATAACGTCTGTCATTGAGTCAACTGGCGTTGTTTCGATTTCTTGGTTGTGCGTGACAAGGAGTATGGTCGCCTGTCCAACCTCGTAGGCCGTAACGCCGCTGCCCGGGTAAAATTTCCCTCATTGCACACTTTATGGCGTATGCCCGTCTTCATTAGCCCATTGTAGGAGCAGAACAGTAGGACGTTAAACCCCATTCAATTTCATTTCATTTTCTCTATGTTGCTTATTTATTATAGTGGATAAATATTTCTTTGGTTCTAGCAATTATTTAATTTCTGCATAGAAATCTTGCTTTGGCCATTTTTTTATTGCAGAGTGCCATTCTTGTATATTGCAGTCTATGACCCTTTGTTTAAAATATGCTTAAAGTTGGGTTCCCGGATACAAACTGGGTGATTTGATGATATATTAGAATTAAAAACATATTCAAACTAATTGTCTTATCATAATTTTGCTTCAAATCGTTCTCATAACATTGTAATTGACGAGAATAGCCTGCTATAAAAATCTATCGAAAGAGACCATGTTTGCGTCAGGCGATTACCCCTCGCCGTAACCAATGGCAACGGTGGCAGACGACAGAAATTGTTGTATGTCTAACTCTTCATAAAGTTTTCCAAAATGTACACAAATCACTCAAGTTCGCGTGCAGCCTTCAACGCCAAGCGTGCAGGTACCCTTATTCGTCGGGTTGCCTATTAAGGGAACCCCTTACATTTTTGTCCTGTTTACGCCCCATGAGTGTTTTTCAGGGAATCCAGTATTTTTCTAGTAAGATTGGATATCTCTTCTTTCCATATATACCAAAATTGCCATACTTTTATAGGCAATGACCACCCGATAAATACTTATCTGGGAACCCAACTTTAAGAAGTCGTCACGATTTCCTACTTATAACCGAACATATTGGAAACCATAATTATATAACATATCTTGGAAGCCCGATTACAGCTATACAAGTTTCAGTTATTTCCCTTTAGTTTAAAGATTATTTTTTTGCCCGGGTGCAATGTTTCTCACTACATTTAAATTTTGATATTATGTCTTTATAATTTTCCAAATCTACATATTTAACGTACATATTCAAACAGTTGAGTTCAACCTGATTCAAAAAGTTTTAGTTTTGCTCAAAGTTATCTCATTTAATTTTTCGATGTTTTCTTACCATTTTCATTTCATTTTTCTGAAAGTTTTGAAGTCGGGAGTCATCCCGATTACAGCAACACAAGTATCAGTTATTTCCCTTTAGTTTTCAGATTACTCAATGTTTCATACTATATTTAGACTTGTAACTTCGCGAGTTTTTGACCAATTTTGATAGTTTGTTATTCTTATCCTTTTATTTGAGATACTTGATATAATCGATGACACGTGACGATGAATATGAAAGCTTTCATATCTGCATGGGACAGTAGCAGATCTAGTTCTTATTATTATTATTCTTCTTTTGTTTTGAGTAGATCTCAGCAACTACTTGTCGCATCGTTACGATTTCTTCGGTTTTACTGGGAAAGTGGGTGTGACTTAGAGGATAAAGCTATTTTGAACGTTCTGCGACAATGCGAAATGTCCGAAATCACCGAAGTTATCGTTTTTACAAATATTGCGGTAATTTTAACAATAATCATGGGATTTTAACTTTCGATACATTTTGGCATAGCTGGGGACAGGGCACATAGCTGCGCTACTTTCGATTTTTGATTTTCGGCAAATCTTCGAAGATATTAGGCGCCAAATTTCGAAAATTTAAAATTTTACAAAAAACTTTTTTATTTATGAATATTTTTTAGTCGTATTGTGCACAGAATTAAAGAGTCATCTGACTAGTGCAAAAATGTTAAAAAATTTTGTCTCAGTAATTTACCTTGGCCGCCATTGGCTAATTCAGTTTTTCAGTCCTAGATTAATTTTTTATTGTTCGATTTGTATAAAACAAAGTTCATATGCTTCGTTGAATCAATTGTCATTTTTTTTATTACCAAAAGTGTTATCTGTCGGCACCGGAAGTGGCATAATTTTACCAAAAACTACAATTTTGACAGTTATTTTCCTTCTTCGAAAACAAATATTATTTTTTGGAAAAATTATTTGACTCAAAGAGTGTGCCCTTTCAAGGCGCAAAAAATGTAGGAAGCAGTTTTTTTAATTTCGATTTCATTTTCAAGCAAATTCGATTAAGAGGCTAAAAATGGTGTAAAATTGGCCTATTTACAACCTATTCAGACTTTTCAGATTTTAAAATATTTCTTCGTAACTTTTATAAACTTGTAGCTATAATCCATACGAAGAGAATGTATGTGAAAATTAGTTTGTAATATAAGCAGTTGCCGAGAAATAGGCAATTTTGCATGAGTCACTTTTCACGTAATTTTGGCTGTAAAAGACTCAATTATTATTCGATTTTCAATTTTCTTTCGCCATTGGATGCCTAATGCCATAGTGGACTATGTCAAACCATTTTACCGCTTGCGCTGCCACCGGAGATGACGTCATTTACTCAAAACTTAAATTTTAGCCTTCAAAAAACATTATTTTATTCAAATGAGTCGTATTTGTTATTTTTTTCAGATTATGATATTTGATTCTATTGATCAAATAGATTGAACCCATACGATCATACAGATACCACAAAATGGTTTCTAACTTGTACGGTTGCAGAGAAATGGGCGATTTTCCTTAAGTCACTTTTCAAGGTTTTTGCTCTATAAAAGTGTCAGTTATTATTCGATTTTCATAAAATTTTCACCATATGATATCTTGTGTCATTTATGATTTCATAGAACTAATTTAACATTTTCAGTATTACCGGAAGTAATGTCATTTTGGCAAAAACTGTATTTTTAGCCTTCAAAACCGATATTTTTTTCAAATGAGTCTGATTTGTAATATATTTCAAATTATGATATTTGATTCCAATCAACAAATAGATTAAACCCATACGGTCATATAAATACCAAAAAATGGTTTCTAACTTGTACGGTTGCCGAGAAATAGACGATTTTCTACACGTCACTTTTCAAGGTTTTTGGTCTATAAAAGTGGCAATTATTATTCGATTTACATAAAATTTTCACCATGTGATGCCTTATGCCATTTCTGATTTCATAAAACTAATGGAACATTTACATTATCACCGGAAGTACTGTAATTTTGTCAGGATCAATTACATGTAACGAATGTATAAAATGAAATGATATTGCTGGATTTGTTTTATTCTGTTTCCATTTTATTTGATGTGTGCAATGCTTATGTGGAAACCTGAATATTAGTTTCATTGGTACCGGAAGTGACATATGTTCAAGAATAACGTGGCACCGAAAGTGACACAAGTTCAAGTTCAAAGGTAACATGGCACCAGTGAAACCCGTCATTCCTGCATGCAGGTCTAGTTCTTATTATTATTATTATTCAGATTCCAATTTGAATAGATCTCAGCAACTACGTGTCGCATCGTTACGATTTCTTCGGTTTTACTGGGAAAGTGGGTGTGACTTAGAGGATAAAGCTATTTTGAACGTTCTGCGACAATGCGAAATGTCCGAAATCACCGAAGTTATCGTTTTTGAAAATATTGAAGTAATTTTAACAATAATCATTGGATTTTAACTTTCGATACATTTTGGCATAGCCGGAGACAGGGCACATAGCTACGCTACTTTCGATTTTTGATTTTCGGCAAATCTTCGAAGATATTAGGCGCCAAATTTCGAAAATTTAAAATTTTACAAAAAACTTTTTTATTTATGAATATTTTTTAGTCGTGTTGTGCACAGAATTAAAGAGTCGTCTGACTAGCGCAAAAATGTTAAAAAAATTTGTCGCAGTAATTTTCCTTGGCCGCCATTGGCTAATTCACTTTTTCAGTCCTAGATTAAATTTTTATTGTTCGATTTGTATAAAACAAAGTTCATATGCTTCGCTGTCTCAATTGTCATTTTTTTTATTACCAAAAGTGATATCTGTCGGCACCGGAAGTGGCATAATTTTACCAAAAACTACAATTTTGACGGTTAGTTTCCTTCTTCTTAAACAAATATTATTTTTTGGAAAAATTATATGACTCAAAGAGTGTGTCCTTTCAAGGCGCAAAAAATGGCGGAAGCAGTTTTTTTAATTTCTATTTCATTTTCTAGCAAATTGGATTAAGAGGTGAAAAAAGGTGTAAAATTGACCTATTTACAACCCATTCAGGCTTTTCAGATTTTAAAATATTTTTACTTAACTTTTATAAACCTGTAACTATAATCCATACGAAGAGAATGTATGTTAAAATTAGTTTCTAAAATAAGCAGTTGCCGAGAAATGGGCAGTTTTGCATAAGTCACTGTTTTCGTAATTTTGCCTGTAAAATAGTCAATTATTAATGGATATTCACAAAAGTGACATCATTTGATTCAAAAAGCAAGTCTGCGTCATATCATGTTGATTACTATTTAAAATTGACACCGAAAGTGACGTCATTTAGTCAAAAACTCAATTTTTAACTTTTAATATCGATATTTTTTTCAACCAAGAATTATGTCACATATAATAATAAAATTAATTTTTGGTTTAAATTCACATATTAACAAAACTCATACGGTCAAAAAGATATCATAAAATTGTTTCTAACTTGTTCGGTTGCCGAGATATAGGCGATTTTCTAAAAGTCACTTTTGATGGTTTTTGGCCCATAGAAGTGTCAATTATTATTCGATTTTCATAAAATTTTCACCCTTTGAAGCCTAATGTCATAGACGGTGTTAAAAAACTAATTTAAAGTTTTCATTATCACCGGAAGGAACGTCATTTTGGGAAAAACTGTATTTTAAGCCTTCAAAGCCGATATTTTATTCAAATGAGTCTGATTTGTAATGTTTATACAATTATGATATTTGATTCCAATCAACAAATAGATTAAACCCATACGGTCATATAAATACCAAAAAATGGTTTCTAACTTGTACGGTTGCCGAGAAATAGACGATTTTCTACACGTCACTTTTCAAGGTTTTTGGTCTATAAAAGTGGCAATTATTATTCGATTTACATAAAATTTTCACCATGTGATGCCTTATGCCATTTCTGATTTCATAAAACTAATGGAACATTTACATTATCACCGGAAGTACTGTAATTTTGTCAGGATCAATTACATGTAACAAATGTATAAAATGAAATGATATTGCTGGATTTGTTTGATTCTGTTTCCATTTTATTTGATGTGTGCAATTCTTATGTGGAAACCTGTATATTGGTTTCATTGGTACCGGAAGTGACATATGTTCAAGGGTAACGTGGCACCGAAATTGACACAAGTTCAAGTTCAAAGGTAACATGGCACCAGTGAAACCCGTCATTCCTGCATGCAGGTCTAGTTAGGCTTTCAGACTTTCGTCTGAAAGCCTATTGAGATTACTAAAATTATTATTATTAGGGTTTCACACTGCGAAGCTTGTGTGAAACACTATTGTTTTTGTTAAAATTATTATTCTTATTATTATTATTCTTCTTTTGTTTTGAGTAGATCTCAGCAACTGCTTGTCGCATCGTTACGATTTCTTCGGTTTTACTGGGAAAGTGGGTGTGACTTAGAGGATAAAGCTATTTTGAACGTTCTGCGACAATGCGAAATGTCCGAAATCACCAAATTATCGTTTTTTAAAATATTGCAGTAATTTTAACAATAATCATTGATTTTTAACTTTCGATACATTTTGGCATAGCCGGAGACACGGCACATAGCAACACTACTTTCGATTTTTGATTTTCGGTAAATCTTCAAAGATATTAGGCGCCAAATTTTGAAAATTTAAAATTTTACAAAAAACTTTTTTATTTATGAATATTTTTTAGTCGTATTATGCACAGAATTAAAGGGTCATCTGACTAGTGCAAAAATGTTAAAGAATTTTGTCTCAGTAATTTACCTTGGCCGCCATTGGCTAATTCAGTTTTTAAGTCCCAGATTAATTTTTTATTGTTCGATTTGTATAAAACAAAGTTCATATGCTTCGTTGTATCAATTGTCATTTTTTTTATTCCAAAAAGTTTTATCTGTCGGCACCGGAAGTGGCATAATTTTACCAAAAACTACAATTTTGACAGTTATTTTCCTTCTTCGAAAACAAATATTATTTTTTGGAAAAATTATTTGACTCAAAGAGTGCGCCCTTTCAAGGCGCAAAAAATGTAGGAAGCAGTTTTTTTAATTTCGATTTCATTTTCGAGCAAATTCGATTAAGAGGCTAAAAATGGTGTAAAATTGGCCTATTTACAACCTATTCAGGCTTTTCAGATTTTAAAATATTTCTTCGTAACTTTTATAAACTTGTAGCTATAATCCATACGAAGAAAATGTATGTTAAAATTCGTTTGTACTATAAGCAGTTACCAAGAAATGGGCAGTTCTGTACAAGTCACTGTTTTCGTTATTTTGCCTGTAAAATAGTCAATTATGATTGGATTTTTATAAAAGTGACATCATTTGATTCAAAAAGCACGTAGCGTCATATCAAGTTGATTACAATTTAAAATTGACACCGGAAGTGACATCATTTGGTCAAAAAATGCATTTTAAACTTTTTAAATCAATGTTTTATTCAACCAAGAATAACTTAATATGTATTAATAATTTTAACTTTTGGTTTAAATTCACATATAAACAAAACTCATATGGTCATATAGATATCATAAAATGGTTTCTAACTTGTTCGGTTGCCGAGAAATAGACGGTTTTCTACAGGTCACTTTTGAAGGTTTCGGGGCCATAAAAGGGTCAATTATTATTCGATTTTCATAAACGTCACACCATGTTATACCTAATGCCATTTGGGATTTCATACAAGTAATTTAAGATTTTCATTATCACCGGAAGTAACGTCATTTTGGCAAAAACTGTATTTTTAGCCTCTAAAACAGATATTTTATTCAAATGAGTCTGTTTTGAAATCTTTTTCAAAGTATGGTATTTGATGCCAATCAACAAATAGAATGAACCCATACCATAAAAAAGATACCACAAAATGGTTTCTAACTTGTACGGTTGCAGAGAAATAGCCGATTTCCTACAAGTCACTTTTCAAGTTTTTTGGTCTTTAAAAGTGGCAATTATTATTCGATTTACATAAAATTTTCACTATATGATATCGTATGCCATTTCTGATTTCATAAGACTAATTGAACATTTGCATTAACACCGGGAGTAATTTAATTTTGTCAAGATCATTTACAAGTAACAAATGTATAAAATGAATTGATATTGCTGGATTTTGTTGATTCTGCGTCCATTTTATTTGTGTGCAATGTTAATTTGGAAACCTGTTTAGTGGTTTCGCTGGTACCGGAAGTGACATATGTTCAAGGGTAACTTGGCACCGGAAGTGACATGTTTAAGGGTAACGTGGCACCAGTGAAACCCGTCATTCCTGCATGCAGGTCTAGTTAGGCTTTCAGACTTTCGTCTGAAAGCCTATTGAGATTACTAAAATTATTATTATTATTATTATTATTATTATTTACCGCGAGGGCCTAGATCTCCATGATCGAAAACAGATATCGATCTGGAATTAGCTTTTCTATCGGGAAACCATGTGGTGGCTACTTGATAAAATATTTTTGAAATTTCTGCGCATACCGGAAGTGACCGAACTTTTTACTTTCTCTAAAATTTGAAAATCGGCTATAGTTTCGTCAATTCTTTATCCATTTTCAAACAAATTACATTTTTGGAATCCCTGAATCTTTTCTGAGACAATGGCTATCTCACATTTTTCAATTTCGAACATTCGTCTATGACTTTTATCGTTCGAAAATTGAAAACATGTTGTTTACGAGACAATTTTTGTCATTTTTCAAAATTTTCAAATTTGACCTACATTTTTGGATACCTGAAGTCCATCCGATTCCAGTAATATAAGTTTCATTCAGAGTTATCGCCCTTTATTTTTCGATTTTTTTCGAATTTTCTTCCCATTTTGCGAGCTCGGGTTTCGTTTTATGGTAGAATTGACGTTTCTGAAACTTCTGGAACATGAAGTTATAGTCCAATACCAACTGATAAAGCAATTTCGACACGGATCTTTAAACCGGAAGTGGTCGAAATAATGTTCAATATTTTGAAAAAAATGCAAAAAATGGATATTTTGGGGGAAAACGCGATTTCTCCGCCCGATATCAACGGATTAAAGAAATTAGGGTACCATTGGACTGCACTAGGATTGTACTATCGTATGATACCCAATTCATACGGATACGATGAGCAGGAAGCAAAATATGGCATGCTGAAAATCAAGTATTTTCTGATTTGGAGCGTTTTTGGATGCCTGTATCTCGAAAACTTAACCGCAACTTTTTTTTTAACTTTCTCTATCGAGAGTCCATTCGATAGTCTTGTGAATTATGCCACCCAATAAGACTTTGAAATGTCTGGAATAGGTGAAATAACGGACTGAAAATCGAAAAAAGTCGAAAAATCGTGAAATTTTGGAAAATGCTCTACTATTTTTTTATTTTAAGAGATTTTCAAAAAAAGATTGTATATTCAGATAGCTGACCTAATTACGATTCTAACGATGTATAATATGTATGTAGTTATTGAAATTTAATTTTCGATATTTTAAATTTTTTGCATTTTTGGCACTTTTCAACATAGGATTTCTCAGGGGCATTTTATCTGATCAGATAATGCAATATATCATTACAGAGCCCTGTGGCTATTTTAGTGCCCAAACCGGCTATTAAAACTATTCCGAAAATAATAACCATACCGGAAGTATTCAAAAAATGAAAAAAAAAGGTTAAAAACATTGTCGCACTTGCGAAAAACTTGATTTCTCCCTTAGGTAATAGCGGACCAAAAGAACTAAAGGGTCGTTGGAAAGCCCTATTAATGGACCATCATATCGTATCTAAATAATACGATTTCGATGGTAGGGAAATAAATTATTGTATGCCAAAAATCTAGTATTTTCCGATTTTTTAACATTCTGAGACGCCCTTTTCTCGAAAACGACGCCGCAGATTTTTCTTAAACTTTTCTTACTCAAAGTCCTATCGGTTGTCTATATAGTGAATCCAAAATGAAAAGCATTGAATTAATATAGGTGGTCCAAAAATGGCATCAAACTTTGAAAAAAATTGAAAAATCATTAAATTTTTGTAAACGCTCTTTAATTTATCTTTTTTTCCAAAACTACTCAATGGATGTTTCTGACACTTCTGGTACAGAAAGTTAAGTATCGAAAGAACTTCGTAAAGCTATCGCGACAATGATCGTAAAACCGGAAGTAGTCGAACAAATGTCCGATATTTTGAAAAAAAATAATTTTTTTACGAATACCTTTTTTATTTATGAATATTTTTTGATGGTATTTTACACAGGGTTAAAATATCATCGTACTTGAGCAGAAATGAGAAAAAAAATTGTCAGGGTAATTTGCGTTAGCCGCCATCGGCTAATTTAGTTTTTCGTACCCAGAAAAATTATTTATTGTTCGATTTGTATAAAACAAAGTTCATATGCTCCGTGGTCCCAATTGTAATTTTTTTTGTTACGGTAAAATTTTTCTGTCGGCAACGAAAGTGACGTAATATTAACAAAAACTACAATTTTGACAGTTCGGTACCACTTTTTGAAAGCAAATATTTTTTTTTTCAAAACTGCTATAACTAAAAGGATGAACCCTGCAAAGATGCACAAAATCCTTAGCTCAGATTTTTTAATTTCAATTTCATTTTCGGGCAATTTCGAATAAAATGTAAAATAAAGTGTAAAATTCAGTTATTTACAATTCATTCAGCGTCTTCATATTTTGAAATATTTATTTGTAATTTTCATAAACTCGTAGCAATAATCCAGACGAAGAGAATGTATGCGAAAATTAGTTTGTAATATGAGCAGTTGCCGAGAAATATGCAATTTTGCATGCATCACTTTTCACGTTATTTTGCCTATAAAAGAGTGAATTATCATTCGATTTGCAATATTTTTTTTCCATTTGATGCCTAATGCCAATTTGGACTAGGTCAAGCCAATTTTACATTTTCACTGTGACCGGAAATGACGTCATTTGGGCAAAAACTGTATTTTTAACCCAAAAAACAAATATTTTATTCAAATGAGTCTGCCTTATAATATTTTTAAAATTATGATATTTGATTCCCATCAACGAATAGAATGAAGCCATACGACCATACAGATACCACAAAATGGTTTCTAACTTGTACGGTTACAGAGAAATAGGCGATCTTCTATAAGTCACTTTTAAAGGTTTTTGGTCTATAAAAGTGTCAATTATTATTCGATTTTTATAATTTTTTTACCATTTGATGCCTTATGCCATTTATGGCTTCTATGAACTAAGTTAACATTTTCAATATCACCGGAAGTAATGTAATTTTTGCAAAAAACGTATTTTTAGCCTTCAAAACAAACATTTTTTTGAAGGGATTTATATTTATCATTCGTTTAACTTGATAACGTCTGACTCTAATGGGCAGTAAGATTGAATCAATACCATCATATTGATATCAAAAAAAGCCTTCTAGCATGTTCCCTTGTCGAATAATAGCCAATTTTCCCAGGGTCACTTTTAAGTTTTTTACCTTCTTAATTTCAGTTTATGGGTTATAGGGTAATTATTTATTGCCCAATATGTATAAATCAAAGTTTGTATTTTGTGTATTGCGAATTTTCGACTTATTTTTCACCTATAAAAATTTCTTTCGGTACCGGAAGTGACGTAATTTTGCCATAATTTACAATTTTGACCGGTCTTTTCGCCAGCAAATATTACTTTTACATATGCTAGAGGGTGTCACTGAAGCAAAACAACTAAAGTATAGTTTGGTAGCTCAATGGATCGGCTATGGTATAAGAAACTGTCTGTATGATTCCTGAAAGCCGGTTCAGTGCTGCTTGCAGGTCTAGTTATTATTTATTATTATTATTTACCGCGAGGGCCTAGATCTCCATGATCGTAAACAGATATCGATCTGGAATCAGATTTTCTATTGGGAAACCATGTGGTGGCTACTTGATAAAATATTTTTGAAATTTCTGCGCATACCGGAAGTGACCGAACTTTGTACGTTATCTAAAAATTGAAAATCGGCCATAGTTTCGTCAATTCTTTATCCATTTTCAAACAAATTACATTTTTGGAATCCCTGAATCTTTTCTGAGACAATCTATTCTGAGACATTTTTCAATTTCGAACATTCGTCTATGACTTTTATCGTTTGAAAATTGCAAACATGTTGTTTACGAGACAATTTTTGTTATTTTTCAAAATTTTCAAATTTGACCTACATTTTTGGATACCTGAAGTCCACCCGATTCCAGTAATATAAGTTTCATTCAGAGTTATCGCCCTTTATTTTTCGATTTTTTTCGAATTTTCTTCCCATTTTGTGAGCTCCGGTTTCGGTTTATGGCAGAATTGACGTTTCTGAAACTTCTGGAACATGAAGTTATAGTCCAATACCACCTTATAAAGCAATTTCGACAAGAATCCTTAAACCGGAAGTGGTCGAAATAATGGGCAATATTTTGAAAAAAATGCAAAAAATGGATATTTTGGGGGAAAACGCGATTTCTCCGCCCGATATCAATGGATTAAAGAAATTAGGGTACCATTGGACTGCACTAGGATTGTACTATCGTATGATACCCAATTCATACGGATACTATGATCAGGAAGCAAAATATGGCACGCTGAAAATCACGAATTTTCTGATTTTTAGCATTTTTGGACGCCTGTATCTCGAAAACTTAACCTACAATTTTTTTTTAATTTTTTCTATCGAGAGTCCTTTTGGAGGTATTTTGCATGAGGCCAACCAATAAGACTTTGAAATGTCTGGAATAGAATAAAAAAGGGACTGAAAATCGAAAAAAGTCGAAAAATCGTGAAATTTTGAAAAATGCTCTACTATTTTTTTATTTTAAGAGATTTTTAAAAAAAGGTTGTATATTCAGATAGCTGACCTAATTACGATTCTAACGATGTATAATATGTATGTAATTATTGAAATTTAATTTTCGATATTTTAAATTTTTTGCATTTTTGGCACTTTTGAACATAGGATTTCTCAGGGGCATTTTATCTGATCAGATAATGTAATATATCATTACAGAGCCCTGTGGCTATTTTAGCGCCCAAACTGGCTATTAAAACTATTCCGACAATAATAACCATACCGGGAGTATTCAAAAAATGAAAAAAAAGGTTAAAAATATTGTCGCACTTGCGAAAAACTTGATTGCTCACTTAGGTAATAGCGGACCAAAAGAACTAAAGTGTCGTTGGATAGCCCTATTAATGGACCATCATATGGTATCTAAATAATACGATTTCGATGGTAAGGAAATAAATTATTGTATGCCAAAAATCTAGTATTTTCCAATTTTTTAACATTCTGAGACGCCCTTTTCTCGAAAACGATGCCTACGATTTTTCTTAAAGTTTTCTTACTCAAAGTCCTATCGGTTGTCTATATAGGGAATCCAAAATGAAAAGCATTGAAATAATATAAGTGGTCGAAAAATGGTCTCAAACTTTGAAAAAAATTGAAAAATCGTTAAATTTTTGGAAACGTTCTTTAATTTATCTTTTTTTCCAAAACTACTCAATGGATGTTTCTGACACTTCTGGTACAGAAAGTTAAGTATCCAAAGAACTTCGTAAAGCTATCACAACAACGATCGTAAAATCGGAAGTAGTCGAAAAAATGTCCGATATTTTGAAAAAAAAACAATTTTTTTACGAAAACCTTTTTTATTTATGAATATTTTTTGATGATATTTCAAAACTGATATAACTAAAAGGATGCACCCTGCAAAGGTGCACAAAATCCTTAGCTCATATTTTTTAATTTCAATTTCATTTTCGGGCAATTTCGAATAAAATGTAAAATAAAGTGTAAAATTCAGTTATTTACAATTCATTCAGCGTCTTCATATTTTGAAATATTTATTTGTAATTTTCATAAACGCGTAGCAATAATCCAGACGAAGAGAATGTATGCGAAAATTAGTTTGTAATATGAGCAGTTGCCGAGAAATATGCAATTTTGCATGCATCACTTTTCACGTTATTTTGCCTATAAAAGAGTCAATTATTATTCGATTTGCAATATTTTTTTTCCATTTGATGCCTAATGCCAATTTGGACTAGGTCAAGCCAATTTTACATTTTCACTGTGACCGGAAATGACGTCATTTGGGCAAAAACTGTATTTTTAACCTAAAAAACACATATTTTATTGAAATGAGTCTGCCTTATAATATTTTTAAAATTATGATATTTGATTCCCATCAACGAATAGAATGAAGCCATACGACCATACAGATACCAAAAATGGTTTCTAACTTGTACGGTTACAGAGAAATAGGCGATCTTCTATAAGTCACTTTTCAAGGTTTTTGGTCTGTAAAAGTGTCAATTATTATTCGATTTTTATAATTTATTTACCATTTGATGCCTTATGCCATTTATGACTTCTATGAACCAAGTTAAAATTTTCAATATCACCGGAAGTATTGTAATTTTTGCAAAAAACGTATTTTTAGCCTTCAAAACAAACATTTTTTTGAAGGGATTTATATTTATTATTTGTTTAACTTTTTAACGTTTGACTCTAATGGGCAGTAAGACTGAATCAATACCATCATATTGATATCAAGAAAAGGCTTCTAGCATATTCCCTTGTCGAATAATAACCAATTTTCCCAGGGTCACTTTTAAGTTTTTTACCTTCTTAATTTCAGTTTATGGATTATAGGTTAATTATTCATTGCCCGATATCTATAAAAAAAAGTTTGTATTTTGTATGTTGCGAATTTTCGACTTATTTTTCAACTATAAAAATTTCTTTCGGCACCGGAAGTGACGTAATTTTACCATAATTTACAATTTTGACCGGTCTTTTCGCCAGCAAATATTACTTTTACATATGATAGATGGTGTCACTGAAGCAAAACAACTAATGTATAGTTTGGTAGCTCAATGGATCGGCTATGGTATAATAAACTTCCTGTATGATTCCTGAAAGCCGGTTCAGTGCTGCTTGCAGGTCTAGTTAGGCTTTCAGACTTTCGTCTGAAAGCCTATTGTGATTACTAAAATTATTATTATTTTTTTTTTTATTAGGGTTTCACACTGCGTAGCTTGTGTGAAACACTATTGTTTTTGTTAAAATTATTAGGCTTTCAGACTTTCGTCTGAAAGCCTATTGAGATTACTAAAATTATTATTATTAGGCTTTCAGACTTTCGTCTGAAAGACTATTGTTTTTACTAAAATTATTATTATTATTATTATTCTTATTATTATTATTTTTTACCGCGGGAGCCTATTTCTCCATGATCGAAAACAGATATCGATCTGGAACAAACTTTTCTATCGGGAAAACATGTGGTGGCTAGTGCATAAACTATTTTTCAAACTTCTGCGCATACCGGAAGTGGCCGAACTTTGTAGGTTGTCATGATATTGAAAATCGGCCATAATTTCGTCAATTCTTTACCCATTTTTAATCAAATGACATTTTCGGAAACCCTGAATCTTTTCCGAGATAATGGCTATCTCACATTTTTCAATTTCGAATATTTGTCTATGACTTCTATCGTTCGAAAATTGAAAAGACGTTGTTTATGAGACAATTTTTGTTATTTTTCAAAATTTGCAAATTTGACCTACATTTTTGGATTCCTGAAGTCTATGCGATTCCAGTAATATAAGTTTCATTCAGAGTTATCGCCCTTTATTTTTCGAATTTTTTCGAATTTTCTGCCCATTTGGTAACCCTTATATTTTTTGGAAAGGATAAAACGATATTTCTGAAACCCCTGAAACATAAAGCCATATTGCCAAACCGCTCCATAAAGCAATTTCAACAACGATTCGTAAACCGGAAGTAGTCGAAATAATGTCTGATTTTTTGAAAAAAACTCAAAAAATGGGGGCTTTGGGAAAAACGTGATTTCTTCGTCCCATATCAACCGATCAAATGGATTAAGGTATCGTTGGTTTACATCAGAATTGGAGTATCGTATGATACCCAATTCATACAGATACGATGATCCAGAAGTAAAATATAACACGCTGAAAATCAAGCATTTTTTGATTTGGAACGTTTTTGGACGCCTTTATCTCAAAAACTGCTCCAACGATTTTTCTTAAACTTTATCTATCGATGGTCCTTCCGATAGTCTTTAGCATGGATCCATCCATTAAGACCTTCGTATAACTGGAATAAGACAAAAAAGGCACTGAAAATTGAAAAAAGTCAAAAAATCGTGAAATTTTGGAAAATGCTCTACTATTTTTTTATTTTAAGAGATTTTCAAAAAAAAATATATATATTTAAAAAGCTGACCTAATTACGATTCTAATGATGTATAATATGTATGCAGTTATTGAAATTTAATTTTCAATATTTTGACATTTTGACATTTTTAACAATTTTGAACATTGGATTTCTCAGAAGTATTTTATTTGATCGTATAGTGTCGTATATCATTAGAGAGCCTTTGTCCCATACAAACTCCAAAACTGGATGTGAAAACTACTCGACAATGATTCGTATACCGGAAGTAGTTCAAAAAACGAAGAAAAATGTAAAAACGATGAAAACAAAATGGAGCTCTTGTCAAAAGTTCGAATTCTTCGTCACATATTAGCGGACCAAAACAATTAAAGTGTTGTTGGATAGTTCCATTAATAGACGGTCGTATAACATCTAAATAACACGAATTTGATTCTTAGGAAATAAATTATGGTACGCCGAAAACTAAGTATTTTCCGTTTTGGAGCATTCCGAGACGCCTTTTTCTCGAAAACGACGCCTACGATTTTTCTTAAACATTTTTTACTCAGAGTCCTATCGGTGGCCTAGCGTGTGCATTTAATAATAAAAGCGTTGCAATATTATAGGTGGTCCAAAAATGACCTCAATCTTTGAAAAAAGTTGAAAAATCATTAAATTATTGAAAATGCTCTTTTATTTATCTTTTTTTCGAAAACTACTCAATGAATGTTTCTGACATTTCTGGTAAAGGAAGTTAGGTATCTAATCAACTAGTTAAAGCTATTTCGACTATGATCGAAAAACCGGAAGTAGTCGAAAAAATCTCCGATATTTTGATTTTTTTTTACATTTTTACAGAAAACTTTTTTATTTATGAATATTTTTTGATGGTAGTTCACACAGAGTTAAAGTATCACCCTACTTGAGCAGAAGTGAGAAAGAATTTTGTCTCAGTAATTTTCTTTAGTCGCCATTGGCTAATTTAGTTTTTCGTACCTAGATTAATTATTTATTGTTCGATTTGTATAAAACAAAGTGCATATGCTCCGTGATGTCAATTGTAATATTTTTTGTTACGGTGACATTTTTCTGCACGCAACGGAAGTGGCGTAATATTGACAAAAACTACAATTTTGAGAGTTAAGTACCACTTTTTGACAGCAAATATTTTTTTTTTCGAAAACTGATATAGCAAAAAGTATGCGCCCTGTAAAGGCGCATAAAATGTTTGGCTCAGATTCTTAAATTTCAATTTCATTTTCGGGCAATTTCGAATAAAATGTAAAAAAAAAAGGTAAAATTCAGTTATTACAACCCATTCAACGTCTTTATATTTTGAACTATTTATTCGTAACTTTCATAAACTCGTAGCCATAATCCAGACGAAGAGAATGTATGCCAAAAATAGTTTGTAATATGAGCAGTTGCCGAGAAATATGCAATTTTGCATGCATCACTTTTCAAGTTATTTTGCCTATAAAAGAGTAAATTATTATCCGATTTTCAATATTTTTCTTTTATTTGATGCCTAATGCCAATTTGGACTAGGTTAAGCCAATTTTACAGTTTCACTGTTACCGGAAATGACGTCATTTTGGCAAAAACTGTATTTTTAACCTAAAAAACAAATATTTTATTCAAATGAGTCTCTTTTATAATATTTTTAAAATTATGATATTTGAATCCCATCAACGAATAGCATGAACCCATACGATCATACAGATACCACAAAAAAGTTTCTAACTTGTACGGTTGCCGAGAAATAGACGATTTTCTACAAGTCACTTTTCAAGCTTTTTGGCCTATAAAAGTGTCAATTATTATTCAATTTTCATAAAATTTTCACCATTTGATGCCTTATGCCATTTATGATTGCATTAAACTAATTTAAGATTTTTATTATCACCGGAAGTAATGTCTTTTTTGCAAAAACCGTATTTTTAGACTTCAAAACAAATATTTTTTTTAAGTGAGTTATATTTATTATTTGTTTAACGTTATAACGTTTGATTCTAATGGCCATTTAGATTAGATCAATATAATCATACTGATATCAAAAAATTGCTTCTAGCATATTCCCTTGTCGAGGAATAACCAATTTTCTAAGGATCACTTTTTAAGTTTTTTACCTTTTTAATTTCAGTTTATGGGTTCTAAGTTTATTATGTTATTGGCTGATATGTATAAAACAATTCTCAATTGCGAATTCTCAACTTATTTGTTATCGATAATGATTTCTTTTGGCACCGGAAGTTAAGTTTTTTTGCCAGATTTTACAATTTTGACCGGTGTCTTTATTTGGAAGCAAATATTACTTTTACAAATCTGATAGATGGTGTCACTGAATCATAACAACTACAGTATCGTTTGGTAGCTCGATGGATCGGCTATTGTATGACGCACTTCCTGTCTGATTCCTGAAAGCCGATTCAGCACTGCAGGTCTGCAGGTCTAGTTATTATTATTATTATTATTTTTTACCGCGGGAGCCTATTTCTCCATGATCGAAAACAGATATCGATCTGGAACCAACTTTTCTATCGGGAAAACATGTGGTGGCTAGTGCATAAACTATTTTTCAAACTTCTGCGCATACCGGAAGTGGCCGAACTTTGTAGGTTGTCATGATATTGAAAATCGGCCATAATTTCGTCAATTCTTTACCCATTTTTAATCAAATGACATTTTCGGAAACCCTGAATCTTTTCCGAGATAATGGCTGTCTCACATTTTTCAATTTCGAATATTTGTCTATGACTTCTATCGTTCGAAAATTGAAAAGACGTTGTTTATGAGACAATTTTTGTTATTTTTCAAAATTTGCAAATTTGACCTACATTTTTGGATTCCTGAAGTCTATGCGATTCCAGTAATATAAGTTTCATTCAGAGTTATCGCCCTTTATTTTTCGAATTTTTTCGAATTTTCTGCCCATTTGGTAATCCTTATATTTTTTGGAAAGGATAAAACGATAGTTCTGAAACCCCTGAAACATAAAGCCTTATTGCCAAACCGCTGCATAAAGCAATTTCAACAACGATTCGTAAACCGGAAGTAGTCGAAATAATGTCTGATTTTTTGAAAAAAACTCAAAAAATGGGGGCTTTGGGAAAAACGTGATTTCTTCGTCCCATATCAACCGATCAAATGGATTAAGGTATCGTTGGCTTACATCAGAATTGGAGTATCGTATGATACCCAATTCATACAGATACGATGATCCAGAAGTAAAATATGACACGCTGAAAATCAAGCATTTTTTGATTTGGAACGTTTTTGGACGCCTTTATCTCAAAAACTGCTCCAACGATTTTTCTTAAACTTTATCTATCGATGGTCCTTCCGATAGTCTTTAGCATGGATCCATCCATTAAGACCTTCGTATAACTGGAATAAGACAAAAAAGGCACTGAAAATTGAAAAAAGTCAAAAGATCGTGAAATTTTGGAAAATGCTCTACCATTTTTTTATTTTAAGAGATTTTCAAAAAAAAAATATTTATTTAAAAAGCTGACCTAATTACGATTCTAATGATGTATAATATGTATGCAGTTATTGAAATTTAATTTTCAATATTTTGACATTTTGACATTTTTAACAATTTTGAACATTGGATTTCTCAGAAGTATTTTATTTGATCGTATAGTGTCGTATATCATTAGAGAGCCTTTGTCCCATACAAACTCCAAAACTGGATGTGAAAACTACTCGACAATGATTCGTATACCGGAAGTAGTTCAAAAAACGAAGAAAAATGTAAAAAAGATGAAAAAAAAATGGAGCTCTTGTCAAAAGTTCGAATTCTTCGTCACATATTAGCGGACCAAAACAATTAAAGTGTCGTTGGATAGTTCCATTAATAGACGATCGTATAACATCTAAATAACACGAATTTGATTCTTAGGAAATAAATTATGGTACGCCGAAAACTAAGTATTTTCCGTTTTGGAGCATTCCGAGACGCCTTTTTCTCGAAAACGACGCCTACGATTTTTCTTAAACATTTTTTACTCAGAGTCCTATCGGTGGCCTAGCGTGTGCATTTAATAATAAAAGCGTTGCAATATTATAGGTGGTCCAAAAATGACCTCAATCTTTGAAAAAAGTTGAAAAATCATTAAATTATTGAAAATGCTCTTTTATTTATCTTTTTTTCGAAAACTACTCAATGAATGTTTCTGACATTTCTGGTAAAGGAAGTTAAGTATCTAATCAACTAGTTAAAGCTATTCCGACAATGATCGAAAAACCGGAAGTAGTCGAAAAAATCTCCGATATTTTGAATTTTTTTTACATTTTTACAGAAAACTTTTTTATTTATGAATATTTTTTGATTGTAGTTCACACAGAGTTAAAGTATCACCCTACTTGAGCAGAAGTGAGAAAGAATTTTATCTCAGTAATTTTCTTTAGTCGCCATTGGCTAATTTAGTTTTTCGTACCTAGATTAATTATTTATTGTTCGATTTGTATAAAACAAAGTGCATATGCTCCGTGATGTCAATTGTAATATTTTTTGTTACGGTGACATTTTTCTGCACGCAACGGAAGTGGCGTAATATTGACAAAAACTACAATTTTGAGAGTTAAGTACCACTTTTTGACAGCAATTATTATTTTTTTTCGAAAACTGATATAGCAAAAAGTATGCGCCCTGTAAAGGCGCATAAAATGTTTGGCTCAGATTCTTAAATTTCAATTTCATTTTCGGGCAATTTCGAATAAAATGTAAAAAAAAAGGTAAAATTCAGTTATTACAACCCATTCAACGTCTTTATATTTTGAACTATTTATTCGTAACTTTCATAAACTCGTAGCCATAATCCAGACGAAAAGAATGTATGCCAAAAATAGTTTGTAATATGAGCAGTTGCCGAGAAATATGCAATTTTGCATGCATCACTTTTCAAGTTATTTTGCCTATAAAAGAGTAAATTATTATCCGATTTTCAATATTTTTCTTTTATTTGATGCCTATTGCCAATTTGGACTAGGTTAAGCCAATTTTACAGTTTCACTGTTACCGGAAATGACGTCATTTTGGCAAAAACTGTATTTTTAACCTAAAAAACAAATATTTTATTCAAATGAGTCTCTTTTATAATATTTTTAAAATTATGATATTTGAATCCCATCAACGAATAGCATGAACCCATACGATCATACAGATACCACAAAAAAGTTTCTAACTTGTACGGTTGCCGAGAAATAGACGATTTTCTACAAGTCACTTTTCAAGCTTTTTGGCCTATAAAAGTGTCAATTATTATTCAATTTTCATACAATTTTCACCATTTGATGCCTTATGCCATTTATGATTGCATTAAACTAATTTAAGATTTTTATTATCACCGGAAGTAATGTCTTTTTTGCAAAAACCGTATTTTTAGACTTCAAAACAAATATTTTTTTAAGTGAGTTATATTTATTATTTGTTTAACGTTATAACGTTTGATTCTAATGGCCATTTAGATTGGATCAATATAATCATACTGATATCAAAAAATTGCTTCTAGCATATTCCCTTGTCGAGGAATAACCAATTTTCTAAGGATCACTTTTTAAGTTTTTTACCTTTTTAATTTCAGTTTATGGGTTCTAAGTTTATTATGTTATTGGCTGATATGTATAAAACAATTCTCAATTGCGAATTCTCAACTTATTTGTTATCGATAATGATTTCTTTTGGCACCGGAAGTTAAGTTTTTTTGCCAGATTTTACAATTTTGACCGGTGTATTTATTTGCAAGCAAATATTACTTTTACAAATCTGATAGAGGGTGTCACTGAATCATAACAACTACAGTATCGTTTGGTAGCTCGATGGATCGGCTATTGTATGACGCACTTCCTGTCTGATTCCTGAAAGCCGATTCAGCACTGCAGGTCTGCAGGTCTAGTTATTATTATTATTATTTACCGCGAGGGCCTAGATCTCCATGATCGAAAACAGATATCGATCTGGAATTAGCTTTTCTATCGGGAAACCATGTGGTGGCTACTTGATAAAATATTTTTGAAATTTCTGCGCATACCGGAAGTGACCGAACTTTGTACTTTCTCTAAAAATTGAAAATCGGCCATAGTTTCGTCAATTCTTTATCCATTTTCAAACAAATTACATTTTTGGAATCCCTGAATCTTTTCTGAGACAATAGCTATCTCACATTTTTCAATTTCGAACATTCGTCTATGATTTTTATCGTTCAAAAGTTGAAAACATGTTGTTTACGAGACAATTTTTGTTATTTTTCAAAATTTTCAAATTTGACCTAAATTTTTGGATACCTGAAGTCCATCCGATTCCAGTAATATAAGTTTCATTCAGAGTTATCGCCCTTTATTTTTCGATTTTTTTCGAATTTTCTTCCCATTTTGTGAGCTCGGGTTTCGTTTTATGGCAGAATTGACGTTTCTGAAACTTCTGGAACATGAAGTTATAGTCCAATACCAACTTATAAAGCAATTTCGACAAGAATCCTTAAACCGGAAGTGGTCGAAATAATGTGCAATATTTTGAAAAAAATGCAAAAAATGGATATTTTTGGGGAAAACGCTATTTCTCCGTCCGATATCAATGGATTAAACGAATGAAGGTACCGTTTGATGGCACGATTGTTGGACTATCATATGATACCCCATTTATACGGATACTATGAACAGACAGCAAAATATGGCACGCTGAAAATCAAGTATTTTCTGATTTGGAGCGTTTTTGGACGCCTGTATCTCGGAAACTTAACCTGCAATTTTTTTTAATTTTTTTCTATCGAGAGTCCCTTTGGAGGTATTTTGCATGAAGCCATCCAATAAGACTTTGAAATGTCTGGAATAGGATAAAAAAGGGACTGAAAATCGAAAAAAGTCGAAAAATCGTGAAATTTTGGAAAATGCTCTACTATTTTTTTATTTTAAGAGATTTTTAAAAAAAGGTTGTATATTCAGATAGCTGACCTAATTACGATTCTAACGATGTATAATATGTATGTAATTATTAAAATTTAATTTTCGATATTTTAAATTTTTTGCATTTTTGACACTTTTGAACATAGGATTTCTCAGGGACATTTTATCTGATCAGATAATGTAATATATCATTACAGAGCCCTGTGGCTATTTTAGTGCCCAAACCGGCCATTAAAACTATTCCGACAATAATAACCATACCGGAAGTATTCAAAAAATGAAAAAAAAGAGTAAAAACATTGTCGCACTTGCGAAAAACTTGATTTCTCTCTTAGGTAATAGCGGACCAAAAGAACTAAAGTGTCGCTGGATAGCCCTATTAATGGACCAGCATATGGTATCTAAATAATACGATTTCGATGGTAAGGAAATAAATTATTGTATGCCAAAAATCTAGTATTTTCCAATTTTTTAACATTCTGAGACGCCCTTTTCTCGAAAACCACGCCTACGATTTTTCTTAAACTTTTCTTACTCAAAGTCCTATCGGTTGTCTATATAGGGAATCCAAAATGAAAAGCATTGAAATAATATAAGTGGTCGAAAAATGGTCTCAAACTTTGAAAAAAACTGAAAAATCGTTAAATTTTTGGAAACGCTCTTTAATTTATCTTTTTTTCCAAAACTACCCAATGGATGTTTCTGACACTTCTGGTACAGAAAGTTAAGTATCCAAAGAACTTCGTAAAGCTATCACAACAACGATCGTAAAGCCGGAAGTAGTCGAAAAAATGTCCGATATTTTGAAAAAAAATAATTTTTTTACGAAAACCATTTTTATTTATGAATATTTTTTGATGATATTTTACACGGGGTTAAAATATCATCGTACTTGAGCAGAAATGAGAAAAAAAATTGTCTCGGTAATTTGCGTTAGCCGCCATCGGCTAATTTAGTTTTTCGTACACAGAAAAATTATTTATTGTTCGATTTGTATAAAACAAAGTTCATATGCACCGTGGTCCCAATTGCAATTTTTTTTGTTACGGTGAAATTTTTCTGTCGGCAACGGAAGTGACGTAATATTAACAAAAACTACAATTTTGACAGTTCGGTACCACTTTTTGAAAGCAAATATTATTTTTTTTCAAAACTGATATAACTAAAAGGATGCACCCTGCAAAGGTGCACAAAATCCTTAGCTCATATTTTTAAATTTCAATTTCATTTTCGGGCAATTTAGAATAAAATGTAAAATAAAGTGTAAAATTCAGTTATTTACAATTCATTCAGCGTCTTCATATTTTGAAATATTTATTTGTAATTTTCATAAACTCGTAGCAATAATCAAGACGAAGAGAATGTATGTGAAAATTAGTTTGTAATATGAGCAGTTGCCGAGAAATATGCAATTTTGCATGCATCATTTTTCTCGTTATTTTGCCTATAAAAGAGTGAATAATTATTCGATTTGCAATATTTTTTTTCCATTTGATGCCTAATGCCAATTTGGACTAGGTCAAGCCAATTTTACATTTTCACTGTGACCGGAAATGACGTCTTTTGGGCAAAAACTGTATTTCTAACCTAAAAAACAAATATTTTATTCAAATGAGTCTGCCTTATAATGTTTTTAAAATTATGATATTTGATTCCCATCAACGAATAGAATGAAGCCATACGACCATACAGATACCACAAAATGGTTTCTAACTTGTACGGTTACAGAGAAATAGGCGATCTTCTATAAGTCACTTTTCAAGGTTTTTGGTCTGTAAAAGTGTCAATTATTATTCGATTTTTATAATTTATTTACCATTTGATGCCTTATGCCATTTATGACTTCTATGAACCAAGTTAAAATTTTCAATATCACCGGAAGTAATGTAATTTTTGCAAAAAACGTATTTTTAGCCTTCAAAACAAACATTTTTTTGAAGGGATTTATATTTATTATTCGTTTAACTTTATAACGTCTGACTCTAATGGGCAGTAAGACTGAATCAATACCATCATATTGATATCAAGAAAAGGCTTCTAGCATGTTCCCTTGTCGAATAATAACCAATTTTCCGAGGGTCACTTTTAAGTTTTTTACTTTCTTAATTTCAGTTTATGGGGTATAGGTTAATTATTTATTGCCCGATATCTATAAAATAAAGTTTGCATTTTGTATGTTGCGAATTTTCGACTTATTTTTCACCTATAAAAATTTCTTTCGGCACCGGAAGTGACGTAATTTTGCCCTAATTTACAATTTTGACCGGTCTTTTTGCCAGCAAATATTACTTTTACATATGATAGAGGGTGTCACTGAAGCAAAACAACTAATGTATAGTTTGGTAGCTCAATGGATCGGCTATGGTATAATAAACTTCCTGTATGATTCCTGAAAGCCGGTTCAGTGCTGCTTGCAGGTCTAGTTATTCTTATTATTAGGCTTTCAGACTTTCGTCTGAAAGCCTATTGTGATTACTAAAATTATTATTATTTTTTTTTTTATTATTATTATTATTTACCGCGGGAGCCTATTTCTCTATGATCGAAAAGAGATACCGATTTGCGGTTCATCTTACTATCGTGAAACCAGGTGGTGGCTACTCAATAAAGCAATTTTCAAACTTCTGCGCAGACCGGAAGTGACCGAACTTTGTACGTTGTCAAAAAATTGAAAATTGGCTATAGTTTCATCAATTCTTTTCCCATTTTCAAACAAATCACATTTTTGGAATCCCTGAATCTTTTCTGAGACAATGGCTATCTCACATTTTTCAATTTCGAACATTCGTCTATGACTTTTATCGTTCGAAAATTGAAAACATGTTGTTTACGAGACAATTTTTGTTATTTTTCAAAATTTTCAAATTTGACCTACATTTTTGGATACCTGAAGTCCATCCGATTCTAGAAATATAAGCTTCATTCAGAGTTATCACCCTTTATTTTTCGATTTTTTTCGAATTTTCTTCCCATTTTGTGAGCTGTGGTTTCGTTTTACGATCGAATTGATGTTTCTGAAAGTTATGGAACATGAAGTTATAGTCCAATACCAACTGATAAAGCAATTTCGACGAAGATCCTTAAACCGGAAGTGGTCGAAATAGTGTGCAATATTTTGAAAAAAATGCAAAAAATGGATGTTTTGGTGGAAAACGCGATTTCTCCGTCCGAAATCAACAGATAAAACAAATTAAGGTACCGGTGGATGACCAGAGGAATGGACTATCGTATGATACCCAAATCACACGGATACGATGAGCAAGAAGCAAAATATGGCACGCTGAAAATCAAGTATTTTCTGATTTGGAGCGTTTTTGGACGCCTGTATCTCGAAAACTTAACCGCAACTTTTTTTTTAACTTTCTCTATCGAGAGTCCATTCGATAGTCTTCTGAATTATGCCATCCAATAAGACTTTGAAATATCTGGAATACGATAAAAAAGGGACTGAAAATCAAAAAAAGTCGAAAAATCGTGAAATTTTGGAAAATGCTCTTCTATATTTTTATTTTAAGAGATTTTCAAAAAAAGGTTGTATATTCAGATAGCTGACCTAATTACGATTCTAACGATGTATAATATGTATGTAGTTATTGAAATTTAATTTTCGACATTTTAAATTTTTTGCATTTTTGGCACTTTTGAACATAGGATTTCTCAGGGGCATTTTATCTGAGCAGAAAATGTAATATATCATTACAGAGCCCTGTGGCCATTTTAGTGCCCAAACCGGCTATTAAAACTATTCCGACAATAATAACCATACCGGAAGCATTCAAAAAATGAAAAAAAAGAGTAAAAACATTGTCGCACTTGCGAAAAACTTGATTTCTCCCTTAGGTAATAGCGGACCAAAAGAACTAAAGTGTCGTTGGATAGCCCTATTAATGGACCATCATATGGTATCTAAATAATGAGACTTCAATGGTAAGGAAATAAATTATGGTATGCCAAAAATCTAGTATTTTCCGATTTTTTAACATTCCGAGACGCCCTTTTCTCGAAAACGACGCCGCAGATTTTTCTTAAACTTTTCTGACTCAAAGTCCTATCGGTTGTCTATATAGTGAATCCAAAATGAAAAGCATTAAAATAATATAAGTGGTCCAAAAATGGCCTCAAACTTTGAAAAAAAATGAAAAATCGTTAAATTTTTGGAAACGCTTTTTAATTTATCTTTTTTTCCAAAACTACTCAATGGATGTTTCTGACACTTCTGGTACAGAAAGTTAAGTATCCAAAGAACTTCGTAAAACTATCACAACAACGATCGTAAAGCCGGAAGTAGTCGAAAAAATGTCCGATATTTTGAAAAAAATTAATTTTTTTACGAAAACCTTTTTTATTTATGAATATTTTTTCATGATATTTTACACAGGGTTAAAATATCATCGTACTTGAGCAGAAATGAGAAAAAAAATTGTCTCGGTTATTTTCGTTAGCCGCTATCGGCTAATTTAGTTTTTCGTATCCAGAAAAATTATTTATTGTTCGATTTGTATAAAACAAAGTTCATATGCTCCGTGGTCCGAATTGTAATTTTTTTGGTTACGGTGAAATTTTTCTGTTGGCAACGGAAGTGGCGTAATATTAACAAAAACTACAATTTTGACAGTTCGGTACCACTTTTTGAAAGCAAATATTATTTTTTTTCAAAACTGATATAACTAAAAGGATGCACCCTGCAAAGGTGCACAAAATCCTTAGCTCATATTTTTTAATTTCAATTTCATTTCGGGCAATTTCGAATAAAATGTAAAATAAAGTGTAAAATTCAGTTATTTACAATTCATTCAGCGTCTTCATATTTTGAAATATTTATTTGTAATTTTCATAAACTCGTAGCAATAATCCAGACGAAGAGAATGTGTGCGAAAATTAGTTTGTAATATGAGCAGTTGCCGAGAAATGTGCAATTTTGCATGCATCACTTTTCACGTTATTTTGCCTATAAAAGAGTGAATTATTATTCGATTTGCAATATCTTTTTCCATTTGATGCCTAATGCCAATTTGGACTAGGTCAAGCCAATTTTACATTTTCACTGTGACCGGAAATGACATCATTTGGTCAAAAACTGTATTTTATTCAAATGAGTCTGCCTTATAATGTTTTTAAAATTATGATATTTGATTCCAATCAACGAATAGAATGAAGCCATACGACCATACAGATACCACAAAATGGTTTCTACCTTGTACGGTTACAGAGAAATAGGCGATCTTCTATAAGTCACTTTTCAAGGTTTTTGGTCTATAAAAGTGTCAATTATTATTCGATTTTTATAATTTTTTTACCATTTGTTGCCTTATGCCATTTATAACTTCTATGAACCAAGTTAACATTTTCAATATCACCGGAAGTAATGTAATTTTTGCAAAAAACGTATTTTTAGCCTTCAAAACAAACATTTTTTTGAAGGGATTTATATTTATTATTCGTTTAACTTTATAGCGTCTGACTCTAATGGGCAGTAAGATTGAATCAATACCATCATATTGATATCAAGAAAAGGCTTCTAGCATGTTCCCTTGTCGAATAATAACCAATTTTCCCAGGGTCACTTTTAAGTTTTTTACCTTCTTAATTTAAGCTTATGGGTTATAGGTTAATTATTTATTGCCCGATATGTATAAAACAAAGTTTGTATTTTGTATGTTGCGAATTTTCGACTTATTCTTCACCTTTTAAAATTTCTTTCGGCACCGGAAGTGACGTAATTTTGCCATAATTTACAATTTTGACCGGTCTTTTCGCCAGCAAATATTACTTTTACATATGATAGAGGGTGTCACTGAAGCAAAACAACTAAAGTATAGTTTGGTAACTCAATGGGTCAGCTATGGTATAATAAACTTCCTGCATGATTCCTGAAAGCCGGTTCAGTGCTGCTTGCAGGTCTAGTTATTATTATTATTATTATTCAGATTCCAATTTGAATAGATCTCAGCAACTACGTGTCGCATCGTTACGATTTCTTCGGTTTTACTGGGAAAGTGGGTGTGACTTAGAGGATAAAGCTATTTTGAACGTTCTGCGACAATGCGAAATGTCCGAAATCACCGAAGTTATCGTTTTTGAAAATATTGCTGTAATTTTAACAATAATCATTGGATTTTAACTTTCGATACATTTTGGCATAGCCGGAGACAGGGCACATAGCTACGCTACTTTCGATTTTTGATTTTCGGCAAATCTTCGAAGATATTAGGCGCTAAATTTCGAAAATTTAAAATTTTACAAAAAACTTTTTTATTTATAAATATTTTTTAGTCGTGTTGTGCACAGAATTAAAGAGTCACCTGACTAGTGCAAAAATGTTAAAATATTTTGTCTCAGTAATTTTCCTTGGCCGCCATTGGCTAATTCAGTTTTTCAGTCCTAGATTAATTTTTTATTGTTCGATTTGTATAAAACAAAGTTCATATGCTTCGTTGTATCAATTGTCATTTTTTTGATTACCGAAAGTGTTATCTATCGGCACCGGAAGTGGCATAATTTTACTAAAAACTACAATTTTGACAGTTATTTTCCTTCTTCGAAAACAAATATTATTTTTCGGAAAAATTATTTGACTCAAAGAGTGCGCCCTTTCAAGGCGCAAAAAATGTAGGAAGCAGTTTTTTTAATTTCGATTTCATTTTCGAGCAAATTCGATTAAGAGGCTAAAAATGGTGTAAAATTGACCTATTTACAACCTATTCAGGCTTTTCAGATTTTAAAATATTTCTTCGTAACTTTTATAAACTTGTAGCTATAATCCATACGAAGAGAATGTATGTTAAAATTAGTTTCTAATATAAGCAGTTGCCGAGAAATGGGCAGTTTTGCATAAGTCACTTTTTTCTTTTTTTTGCCTGTAAAATAGTCAATTATTAATGGATATTCGCAAAAGTGACATCATTTGATTCAAAAAACAAGTATGCGTCATATCAAGTTGATTATAATTTAAAATTGACACCGGAAGTGACGTCATTTTGTCAAAAACTCAATTTTTAACTTTTAAAATCGATATTTTTTCATCCAAGAATTATGTCACATGTAATAATAAAATTAACTTTTGGTTTAAATTCACATATTAACGAAACTCACACGGTCAAATAGATATCATAAAATTATTTCTAACTTGTTCGGTTGCCGAGATATAGGCGATTTTCTAAAAGTCACTTTTGAAGGTTTTTGGCCCATAAAAGTGTCAATTATTATTCGATGTTCATAAAATTTTCACCCTTTGAAGCCTAATGTCATAGACGATGTTATAAAACTAATTTAATGTTTTCATTATCACCGGAAGTAACTTCATTTTGGCAAAAACTGTATTTTTAGCCTTCAAAACAGATATTTTATTCAAATGAGTCTGATTTGTAATGTTGATACAATTATGATATTTGATTCCAATCAACAAATAGATTAAACCCATACGGTCATATAAATACCAAAAAATGGTTTCTAACTTGTACAGTTGCCGAGAAATAGACGATTTTCTACACGTCACTTTTCAAGGTTTTTGGTCTATAAAAGTGGCAATCATTATTCGATTCACATAAGATTTTCACCATGTGATGCCTTATGCCATTTCTGATTTCATAAAACTAATAGAACATTTACATTATCACCGGAAGTACTGTAATTTCGTCAGGATCAATTACATGTAACAAATGTATAAAATGAAATTATATTGCTGGATTTGTTTGATTCTGTTTCCCTTTTTTTTTGATGTGTGCAATGCTTATGTGGAAACCTGTATATTGGTTTCATTGGTACCGGAAGTGATATATGTTCAAGGGTAACGTGGCACCGAAAGTGACACAAATTCAAGTTCAAAGGTAACATGGCACCAGTGAAACCCGTCATTCCTGCATGCAGGTCTAGTTAGGCTTTCAGACTTTCGTCTGAAAGCCTATTGTGATTACTAAAATTATTATTTTTTTTTTTTTTATTAGGCTTTCAGACTTTCGTCTGAAAGACTATTGTTTTTACTAAAATTATTATTTATTATTATTATTTTATTTTTCGGGGGAGCCTATTTCTCAGCGCCTGTAACAGATACCGATCTGGGACCTAATTCTCTATAGGGAAACCATGTGTTGGCTACTTGATAAACTATTTTTGAAACTTCTGCGCAGACCGGAAGTGGTCGAATTTCGTGCTGTGTCAAAAAATTAAAAAACGGCCGTAGATTCGTCAATTCTGTGCCTATTTTCATACAAATGACATTTTCGGAAACCTTGAGTCTTTTTTCGGACGATAGCAGTTGAAAATTTCGATATTTCGAAACTTCATCGCTGACTTCTTGCGATCGAAAAATGAAAAATTTTATTTGAGAGACAATTTTTGTTATTTTTCAAAATTTTTAAATTTGACCTACATTTTTGGATACCTGAAGGCAATCTGGTTCCAGTAATATAAGTTTCATTCCGAGTTATCGCCCTTTATTTTTCGATTTTTTTCGAATTTTCTTCACATTTTGTGAGCTTAAGTTTCGTTTTACGGCCGGATCAACGTTTCTCAAATTCCTGATACATGAAGCAATATTGTCAAACCACCGTTTAAAGCAATTTCAACAACAATCTGTAAACCGGAAGTAGTCGAAATAATATGCGATATTTTGAAAAAAACGTGAAAAATTGGTGTCTTGGGTAAAAACACGATTTCTGCGTCCAATATCAACGGATTAAACAAATTAAGGTATCATTTGGTCTAGCGGTGATTGGACCACTGAATGATACCCAATTCGTACGGATACGATGAGCTGGTAGCAAAATATGGCACGCTGAAAATCAAGTATTTTCTGATTTGGAGCGTTTTTGGACTCCTGTATTTCGAAAACTGCTCCAGCGATTTTTCTTAAACTTTATCTATCGATGGTCCTTTCGGTAGTCTTTAGCATGGATCCATCCATTAAGACTATTATATAACTGGAATAAGACAAAAAAGGGACTGAAAATCGAAAAAAGTCGAAAAATCGTGAAATTTGGGAAAATGCTCTACTATTTTTTTATTTTAAGAGATTTTCAAAAAAAAGATATATATTTAAAAAGCTGACCTAATTACGATTCTAATGATGTATAATATGTATGCAGTTATTGAAATTTAATTTTCAATATTTTGACATTTTGACATTTTTAACACTTTTGAACATAGGATTTCTCAGAAGTATTTTATTTGATCGTATAGTGTCGTATATCATTAGAGAGCCCTGTTCCCATGCAAACTCCAAAACTGGATGTGAAAACTACTCGACAATGATTCATATACCGGAAGTAGTTCAAAAAACAAAGAAAAATGTAAAAAAGATGAAAAAAAATTGGAGCTCTTGCCAAAAGTTCGAATTCTCCGTCACATATTAGCGGACCAAAACAATTAAAGTGTGGTTGGATAGTTCCATTAATAGACGATCGTATAACATCTAAATAACACGAATTTGATTCTTAGGAAATAAATTATGGTACGCCGAAAACTAAGTATTTTCCGTTTTGGAGCATTCTGAGACGCCTTTTTCTCGAAAACGACGCCTACGATTTTTCTTAAACATTTTTTGCTCAGAGTCCTATCGGTGGCCTAGCGTGTGCATTTAATAATAAAAGTGTTGCAATATTATAGGCGGTCCAAAAATGACCTCAATCTTTGAAAAAAGTTGAAAAATCATTAAATTATTGAAAATGCTCTTTTATTTATCTTTTTTTCAAAAATTACTGAATGAATGTTTCTGATATTTCTGCTACAGGAAGTTAAGTATCTAATCAACTTGTTAAAGCAATTCCGACAATGATCGAAAAACCGGAAGTAGTCGAAAAAATATCCGATATATTGATTTTTTTTTACATTTTTACAGAAAACTTTTTTATTTATGAATATTTTTTGATGGTAGTTTACACAGAGTTAAAGTATCACCCTACTTGAGCATAAGTGAGAAAGAATTTTGTCTCAGTAATTTTCTTTAGTCGCCATTGGCTAATTTAGTTTTTCGTACCTAGATTAATTATTTATTGTTCGATTTGTATAAAACAAAGTGCATATGATTTGTAATGTCAATTGTAATATTTTTTGTTACGGTGACATTTTTCTGCCGCAACGGAAGTGGCGTAAAATTAACAAAAACTACAATTTTGAGAGTTAAGTACCACTTTTTGACAGCAAATATTTTTTTTTTCGAAGACTGATATAACAAAAAGTATGCGCCCTGTAAAGCCGCATAAAATGTTTGGCTGAGATTCTTAAATTTCAATTTCATTTTCGGGCAATTTCGAATAAAATGTAAAAAAAAGGGTAAAATTCAGTTATTACAACCCATTCAACGTCTTTATATTTTGAACTATTTATTCGTAACTTTCATAAACTCGTAGCCATAATCCAGACGAAGAGAATGTATGCGAAAAATAGTTTGTAACATGAGCAGTTGCCGAGAAATATGCAATTTTGCATGCATCACTTTTCACGTTATTTTGCCTGTAAAATAGTAAATTATTATCCGATTTTCAATAAATTTTTTTCATTCGATGCCTAATGCCAATTTGGACTAGGTTAAGCCAATTTTACAGTTTCACTGTGACCGAAAATGACGTCATTTTGGCAAAAACTGTATTTTTAACCTAGAAAACAAATATTTTATTCAAATGAGTCTTGTTTATAATATTTTTAAAATTATGATATTTGAATCCCATCGCCGAATAGCATGAACCCATACCATCATACAGATACCACAAAAAAGTTTCTAACTTGTACGGTTCCCGAGAAATAGACGATTTTCTACAAGTCACTTTTCAAGCTTTTTGGTCTATAAAAGTGTCAATTATTATTCAATTTTCATACAATTTTCACCATGTGATGCCTTATGCCATTTATGATTGCAATGATCTGATTTAACATTTCCATTATCACCGGAAGTAATGTCATATTTGCAAAAAACCGTATTTTTAGACTTCAAAATAAAATTTTACTCCAAAATTAGATTTTGCGCGATCCGACTCAAGATGGCGTGTTCAATGACAAATATTACGGGACGCTGAAGATCTAGTATTTTCCTTTTTGGACTTTTATATGATATCAGAATGATACAAATTCTATGGTTAGGCAATAGATTATGAAATGCCGAAAATATAGTATTTTCCTCTTTTTTTGGAGCCTTTACAAACTCGTTTATCTCGAAAACTACTTCTATTTCACTTCTTAAACTTCTGTTACCCCGAGTCCTATCGGTCGTTTAGGGTATAAAGGTAAATTTAAAAGCATGGCAATGATCTAAAGGACCCTGAAAGCCGATTCAGCACTGCTATGCAGGTCTAGTTATTATTATTATTTACCGCGGGAGCCTATTTCTCTATGATCGAAAGAAGATACCGATTTGCGGTTCATCTTTCTATCAGGAAACCAGGTGGTGGCTACTCAATAAAGCAATTTTCAAACTTCTGCGCAGACCGGAAGTGACCGAGCTTTGTACGTTGTCAAAAAATTGAAAATTGGCTATAGTTTCGTCAATTCTTTTTCCATTTTCAAACAAATCACATTTTTGGAAAGCCTGAAACTTTTCTGAGACAATGGCTATCTCACATTTTTCAATTTCGAACATTCATTTATGACTTTTATCGTTCGAAAATTGAAAACATGTTGTTTACGAGACAATTTTTGTTATTTTTCAAAATTTTCAAATTTGACCTACATTTTTGGATACCTGAAGTCCATCCAATTCTAGAAATATAAGTTTCATTCAGAGTTATCGCCCTTTATTTTTCGATTTTTTTCGAATTTTCTTCCCATTTTGTGAGCTGTGGTTTCGTTTTACGGTCGAATTGATCTTTCTGAAACTGATGGAACATGAAGTTATAGTCCAATACCAACTGATAAAGCAATTTCGACAAGGATCCTTAAACCGGAAGTGGTCGAAATAGTGTGCAATATTTTGAAAAAAATGCAAAAAATGGATGTTTTGGTGGAAAACGTGATTTCTCCGTCCGATATCAACAGATTAAACAAATTAAGGTACCGTTGGATGCCAAGAGGAATGGACTATCGTATGATACCCAAATCACACGGATACTATGAAACGGCAGTAAAATATGGCACGCTGAAAATCAAGTATTTTTTGATTTGGAGCGTTTTTGGACGCCTGTATCTCGATAACTACCCCAGCGATTTTTATGAAACGTTCTCTATCGAGAGTCCTTTCGGTAGTCTTGTGCACAAAACATTCCATTAAGACTTTGAAATATCTGGAATAGGTCAAATAACGGACTGAAAATCGAAAAAAGTCGAAAAATCGTGAAATTTTTGAAAATGCTCTACTATTTTTTTATTTTAAGAGATTTTCTAAAAAAGTTTATATTTTCAGATAGCTGACCTAATTACGATTCTAACGATGTATAATACGTATGTAGTTATTGAAATTTAATTTTCCATATTTTGTCATTTTTGCATTTTTGGCAATTTTAAACATAAGATTTCTCAGGGGCATTTTATCTGATCAGATAATGTAATATATCATTACACGGCCCTGCGGTTATTTTAGTGCCCAAACCGGTTATTAAAACTATCCCGACAATAATCTCCATACCGGAAGTATTCAAAAAATGAAAAAAAAGGGTTACAAAAATTGGCACTCTTACGAAAAACTTCATATCTTCGTTAGATAAAAGCAGACCAAAAGAACTAAAGTGCCGTCGGATAGCAATATTAATGGACTATCATATGGCATCTAAATAATACGATTTCGATGATAGGAGAATAAATTATTGTATGCCAAAAATCTAGTATTTTCCGATTTTTTGACATTCTGAGACGCCATTTTCTCGAAAACGACGCCTACGATTTTTATTAAACTTTTCTTACTCAAAGTCCTTTCGGTTGTCTATATAGTGAATCCAAGATGAAAAGCATTGAAATAATATAGTTGGTCAAACAATGGCCCCAAACTTTGAAAAAAAATGAAAAAGTGTTAAATTTTTGTAAATGCTATTTAATTTATCTTTTTTTACAAAACCACTCAATGGATGTTTCTGACACTTGTGGTACAGAAAGTTAAGTATCCAAAGAACTTCGTAAAGCTATCACAATAACGATCGTAAAACCGGAAGTAGTCGAAAAAATGTCCGATATTTTGAAAAAAATTTATTTTTTTACGAAAACCTTTTTTATTTATGAATATTTTTTGATGATATTTTACACAGGGTTAAAATATCATCGTACTTGAGCAGAAATGAGAAAAAAAATTGTCTCGGTAATTTGCGTTAGCCGCCATCGCCTAATTTAGTTTTTCGTACCCAGAAAAATTATTTATTGTTCGATTTGTATAAAACAAAGTCCATATGCTCCGTGGTCCCAATTGTAATTTTTTTTGTTACGGTGAAATTTTTCTGTAGGCAACGGAAGTGAGTCAAGTGACGTAATGTTAACAAAAACTACAATTTTGACAGTTCGGTACCACTTTTTGAAAGCAAATATTATTTTTTTTCAAAACTGATATAACTAAAAGGATGAACCCTGCAAAGGTGCACAAAATTCTCAGCTCATATTTTTAAAAACTTCAATTTCATTTTCGGGCAATTTCGAATAAAATGTAAAATAAAGTGTAAAATTCAGTTATTTACAATTCATTCAGCGTCTTCATATTTTGAAATATTTATTTGTAATTTTCATAAACTCGTAGCAATAATCCAGACGAAGAGAATGAATGCGAAAATTAGTTTGTAATATGAGCAGTTGCCGAGAAATATGCAATTTTGCATGCATCACTTTTCACGTTATTTTGCCTATAAAAGAGTGAATTATCATTCGATTTGCAATATTTTTTTTCCATTTGATGCCTAATGCCAATTTGGACTAGGTCAAGCCAATTTTACATTTTCACTGTGACCGGAAATGACGTCATTTGGGGAAAAACTGTATTTTTAACCTAAAAAAAACAATATTTTATTCAAATGAGTCTGCCTTATAATATTTTTAAAATTATGATATTTGATTCCCATCAACGAATAGAATGAAGCCATACGACCATACAGATACCACAAAATGGTTTCTAACTTGTACGGTTACAGAGAAATAGGCGATCTTCTATAAGTCACTTTTCAAGGTTTTTGGTCTATAAAAGTGTCAATTATTTTTCGATTTTTATAATTTTTTTACCATTTTAAGCCTTATGCCATTTATGACTTCTATGAACCAAGTTAACATTTTCAATATCACCGGAAGTAATGTAATTTTTGCAAAAAACGTATTTTTAGCCGTCAAAACAAACATTTTTTGGAAGGGATTTATATTTATTATTCGTTTAACTTTATTACGTCTGACTCTAATGGGCAGTAAGATTGAATCAATACCATCATATTGATATCAAGAAAAGGCTTCTAGCATGTTCCCTTGTCGAATAATAACCAATTGTCCCAGGGTCACTTTTAAGTTTTTTACCTTCTTAATTTCAGTTTATGGGTTATAGGTTAATTATTTATTGCCCGATATCTATAAAACAAAGTTTGTATTTTGTATGTTGCGAATTTCCGACTTATTTTTCACCTATAAAAATTTCTTTCGGCACCGGAAGTGACGTAATTTTGCCATAATTTACAATTTTGACCACTCTTTTCGCCAGCAAATATTACTTTTACATATGACAGAGGGTGTCACTGAAGCAAAACAACTAAAGTATAGTTTGGTAGCTCAATGGATCGGCTATGGTATAATAAACTTCCTGTATGATTCCTGAAAGCCGGTTCAGTGCTGCTTGCAGGTCTAGTTATTATTATTATTTACCGCGGGAGCCTATTTCTCTATGATCGAAAAGAGATACCGATTTGCGGTTCATCTTACTATCATGAAACCATGTGGTGGCTACTCAATAAAGCAATTTTCAAACTTCTGCGCAGACCGGAAGTGACCAAATATGGCTATAGTTTCATCAATTCTTTTCCCATTTTCAAACAAATCACATTTTTGGAATCCCTGAATCTTTTCTGAGACAATGGCTATCTCACATTTTTCAATTTCGAACATTCGTCTGTAACTTTTATCGTTCGAAAATTGAAAACATGTTGTTTACGAGACAATTTTTGTTATTTTTCAAAATTTTCAAATTTGACCTACATTTTTGGATACCTGAAGTCCATCCGATTCTAGAAATATAAGTTTCATTCAGAGTTATCGCCCTTTATTTTTCGATTTTTTTCGAATTTTCTTCCCATTTTGTGAGCTGTGGTTTCGTTTTACGGTCGAATTGATGTTTCTGAAAGTTATGGAACATGAAGTTATAGTCCAATACCAACTGATAAAGCAATTTCGACGAAGATCCTTTAACCGGAAGTGGTCGAAATAGTGTGCAATATTTTGAAAAAAATGCAAAAAATGGATGTTTTGGTGGAAAACGGGATTTCTCCGTCCGAAATCAACAGATAAAACAAATTAAGGTACCGTTGGATGCCAAGAGGAATGGACTATCGTATGATACCCAAATCACACGGATACGATGATCAGGCAGCAAAATATGGCACGCTGAAAATCAAGTATTTTCTGATTTTTAGCATTTTTGGGCGCCTGTATCTCGAAAACTTAACCGCAACTTTTTTTTTAACTTTCTCTATCGAGAGTCCATTCGATAGTCTTGTGAATTATGCCACCCAATAAGACTTTGAAATGTCTGGAATAGGTGAAATAACGGACTGAAAATCGAAAAAAGTCGAAAAATCGTGAAATTTTGGAAAATGCTCTTCTATATTTTTATTTTAAGAGATTTTCAAAAAAAGATTGTATATTCAGATAGCTGACCTAATTACGATTCTAACGATGTATAATATGTATGTAGTTATTGAAATTTAATTTTCGATATTTTAAATTTTTTGCATTTTTGGCACTTTTCAACATAAGATTTCTCGGGTGCATTTTATCTGATCAGATAATGTAATATATCATTACAGAGCCCTGTGGCTATTTTAGTGCCCAAACCGGCTATTAGAACTATTCCGACAATAATAACCATACCGGAAGTATTCAAAAAATGAAAAAAAAAGAGTAAAAACATTGTCGCACTTGCGAAAAACTTGATTTCTCCCTTAGGTAATAGCGGACCAAAAGAACTAAAGTGTCGCTGGATAGCCCTATTAATGGACCATCATATGGTATCTAAATAATACGATTTCGATGGTATGGAAATAAAATATTGTATGCCAAAAATCTAGTATTTTCCAATTTTTTAACATTCTGAGACGCCCTTTTCTCGAAAACGACGCCTACGATTTTTCTTAAACTTTTCTTACTGAAAGTCCTGTCAGTTGTCTATATAGGGAATCAAAAATGAAAAGCATTGAAATAATATAAGTGGTCGAAAAATGGCCTCAAACTTTGAAAAAAATTCGAAAAATCGTGAAATTTTTGGAAACGCTCTTTAATTTATCTTTTTTTCCAAAACTACTCAATGGATGTTTCTGACACTTCTGGTACAGAAAGTTAAGTATCCAAAGAACTTCGTAAAGCTATCACAACAACGATCGTAAAACCGGAAGTAGTCGAAAAAATGTCCGATATTTTGAAAAAAATTAATTTTTTACGAAAACCTTTTTTATTTATGAATATTTTTTGATGATATTTTACACAGGGTTAAAATATCATCGTACTTGAGCAGAAATGAGAAAAAAAATTGTCTCGGTAATTTGCGTTAGCCGCCATCGGCTAATTTAGTTTTTCGTACCCAGAAAAATTATTTAATGTTCGATTTGTATAAAACAAAGTTCATATGCTCCGTGGTCCCAATTGTAATTTTTTTCGTGACGGTGAAATTTTTCTGTCGGCAACGGAAGTGACGTAATATTAACAAAAACTACAATTTTGACAGTTCGGTACCACTTTTTGAAAGCAAATATTATTTTTTTTCAAAACTGATATAACTAAAAGGATGCACCCTGCAAAGGTGCACAAAATCCTTAGCTTATATTTTTAAATTTCAATTTCATTTTCGGGCAATTTCGAATAAAATGTAAAATAAAGTGTAAAATTCAGTTATTTACAATTCATTCAGCGTCTTCATATTTTGAAATATTTATTTGTAATTTTCATAAACTCGAAGCAATAATCCAGACGAAGAGAATGTATGCAAAAATTAGTTTGTAATATGAGCAGTTGCCGAGAAATATGCAATTTTGCATGCATCACTTTTCACGTTATTTTGCCTATACAAAAGTGAATTATTATTCAATTTTCAATATTTTTTTCCATTTGATGCCTAATACCAATTTGGACTAGGTCAAGCCAATTTTACATTTTCACTGTGAGCGGAAATGACGTCATTTGGGCAAAAACTGTATTTTTAACCTAAAAAACCAATATTTTATTCAAAAGAGTCTGCCTTATAATATTTTTAAAATTATGATATTTGATTCCCATCAACGAATAGAATGAAGCCATACGACCATACAGATACCACAAAATGGTTTCTAACTTGTACGGTTGCAGAGAAATAGGCGATCTTCTATAAGTCACTTTTCAAGGTTTTTGGTCTATAAAAGTGTCAATTATTATTCGATTTTTATAATTTTTTTACCATTTGATGCCTTATGCCATTTATGACTTCTATGAACCAAGTTAACAGTTTCAATATCACCGGAAGTAATGTAATTTTTGCAAAAAACGTATTTTTAGCCTTCAAAACAAACATTTTTTGGAAGGGATTTATATTTATTATTCGTTTAACTTTATAACGTCTGACTCTAATGGGCAGTAAGATCGAATCAATACCATCATATTGATATCAAGAAAAGGCTTCTAGCATGTTCCCTTGTCGAATAATAACCAATTTTCCCAGGGTCACTTTTAAGTTTTTTACCTTCTTAATTTCAGTTTATGGGTTATAGGTTAATTATTTATTGCCCGATATGTATAAAACAAAGTTTGTATTTTGTATGTTGCGAATTTTCGACTTATTTTTCACCTATAAAAATTTCTTTCGGCACCGGAAGTGACGTAATTTTGCCATAATTTACAATTTTGACGGGTCTTTTCGCCAGCAAATATAACTTTTACATATGGTAGAGGGTGTCACTGAAGCAAAACAACTAAAGTATAGTTTGGTAACTCAATGGATCGGCTATGGTATAATAAACTTCCAGTATGATTCCTGAAAGCCGGTTCAGTGCTGCTTGCAGGTCTAGTTAGGCTTTCAGACTTTCGTCTGAAAGCCTATTGAGATTACTAAAATTATTAGGCTTTCAGACTTTCGTCTGAAAGCCTATTGAGATTACTAAAATTATTATTATTATTATTATTATTATTATTTACCGCGAGGGCCTAGATCTCCATGACCGAAAACAGATATCGATCTGAAATTAGCTTTTCTATCGGAAAACCATGTGGCTATCTCACATTTTTCAATTTGGAACATTCGTCTGTGATTTTTATCGTTCGAAAATTGAAAACATGTTGTTTACGAGACAATTTTTGTTATTTTTCAAAATTTTCAAATTTGACCTACATTTTTGGATACCTGAAGTCCATCCGATTCCAGTAATATAAGTTTCATTCAGAGTTATCGCCCTTTATTTTTCGATTTTTTTCGAATTTTCTTCCCATTTTGTGAGCTCGGGTTTCGTTTTATGGCAGAATTGACGGAGGTATTTTGCATAAAGCCATCCAATAAGACTTTGAAATGTCTGGAATAGGATAAAAAAGGGACTGAAAATCGAAAAAAGTCGAAAAATCGTGAAATTTTGGAAAATGCTCTACTATTTTTTTATTTTAAGAGATTTTTAAAAAGAATTTGTATATTCAGATAGCTGACCTAATTACGATTCTAACGATGTATAATATGTATGTAATTATTACAATTTAATTTTCGATATTTTAAATTTTTTGTATTTTTGGCACTTTTGAACATAGGATTTCTCAGGGGCATTTTATCTGATCAGATAATGTAATATATCATTACAGAGCCCTGTGGCTATTTTAGTGCCCAAACCGGCCATTAAAACTATACCGACAATAATAACCATACCGGAAGTATTCAAAAAATGAAAAAAAAGAGTAAAAACATTGTCGCACTTGCGAAAAACTTGATTTCTCTCTTAGGTAATAGCGGACCAAAAGAACTAAAGTGTCGCTGGATAGCCCTATTAATGGACCATCATATGGTATCTAAATAATACGATTTCGATGGTAAGGAAATAAACTATTGTATGCCAAAAATCTAGTATTTTCCAATTTTTTAACATTCTGAGACGCCTTTTTCTCGAAAACGACGCCTACGATTTTTCTTAAACTTTTCTTACTCAAAGTCCTATCGGTTGTCTATATAGGGAATCCAAAATGAAAAGCATTGAAATAATATAAGTGGTCGAAAAATGGCCTCAAACTTTGAAAAAAATTGAAAAATCGTTAAATTTTTGGAAACGCTCTTTAATTTATCTTTTTTTCCAAAACTACTCAATGGATGTTTCTGACACTTCTGGTACAGAAAGTTAAGTATCCAAAGAACTTCGTAAAGCTATCACAACAACGATCGTAAAATCGGAAGTAGTCGAAAAAATGTCCGATATTTTGAAAAAAATTATTTTTTTTACGAAAACCTTTTTTATTTATGAATATTTTTTGATGATCTTTCACACAGGGTTAAAATATCATCGTACTTGAGCAGAAATGAGAAAAAAAATTGTCTCGGTAATTTGCGTTAGCCGCCATCGGCTAATTTAGTTTTTCGTACCCAGAAAAATTATTTATTGTTCGATTTGTATAAAACAAAGTTCATATGCACCGTGGTCCCAATTGTAATTTTTTATGTTACGGTGAAGTTTTTCTGTCGGCAACGGAAGTGACGTAATATTAACAAAAACTACAATTTTGACAGTTCGGTACCACTTTTTGAAAGCAAATATTAATTTTTTTCAAAACTGATATAACTAAAAGGATGCACCCTGCAAAGGTGCACAAAATCCTTAGCTCATATTTTTTAATTTCAATTTCATTTTCGGGCAATTTGGAATAAAATGTAAAATAAAGTGTAAAATTCAGTTATTTACAAATCATTCAGCGTCTTCATATTTTGAAATATTTATTTGTAATTTTCATAAACTCGTAGCAATAATCCAGACGAAGAGAATGTATGCGAAAATTAGTTTGTAATATGAGCAGTTGCCGAGAAATATGCAATTTTGCATGCATCACTTTTCACGTTATTTTGCCTATAAAAGAGTCAATTATTATTCGATTTGCAATATTTTTTTTCCATTTGATGCTTAATGCCAATTTGGACTAGGTTAAGCCAATTTTACATTTTCACTGTGACCGGAAATGACGTCATTTGGGCAAAAACTGTATTTTTAACCTAAAAAAACAATATTTTATTCAAATGAGTCTGCCTTATAATATTTTAAAAATTATGACATTTGATTCCCATCAACGAATAGAATGAAGCCATACGACCATACAGATACCATAAAATGGTTTCTAACTTGTACGGTTACAGAGAAATAGGCGATCTTCTATAAGTCACTTTTCAAGGTTTTTGGTCTATAAAAGTGTCAATTATTATTCGATTTTTATAATTTTTTTACTATTTGATGCCTTATGCCATTTATGACTTCTATGAATCAAGTTAACATTTTCAATATCACCGGAAGTAATGTAATTTTTGCAAAAAACGTATTTTTAGCCTTCAAAACAAACATTTTTTTGAAGTGATTTATATTCTTTATTCGTTTAACTTTATAACGTCTGACTCTAATGGGCAGTAAGATTGAATCAATACCATCATATTGATATCAAGAAAAGGCTTCTAGCATGTTCCCTTGTGGAATAATAACCAATTTTCCCAGGGTCACTTTTAAGTTTTTTACCTTCTTAATTTCAGTTTATGGGTTATAGGTTAATTATTTATTGCCCGATATGTATAAAACAAAGTTTGTATTTTGTATGTTGCGAATTTTCGACTTATTTTTCACCTATAAAAATTTCTTTCGGCACCGGAAGTGACGTAATTTTGCCATAATTTACAATTTTGGCCGGTCTTTTCGCCAGCAAATATTACTTATACATATGATAGAGGGTGTCACTGAAGCAGAACAACTAAAGTATAGTTCGGTAGCTCAATGGATCGGCTATGGTATAATAAACTTCCTGTATGATTCCTGAAAGCCGGTTCAGTGCTGCTTGCAGGTCTAGTTAGGCTTTCAGACTTTCGTCTGAAAGCCTATTGAGATTACTAAAATTATTATTATTATTATTATTATTTACCGCGAGGGCCTAGATCTCCATGATCGAAAACAGATATCGATCTAGAATTAGCTTTTCTATCGGGAAACCATGTGGTGGCTACTTGATAAAATATTTTTGAAATTTCTGCGCATACCGGAAGTGACCGAACTTTGTACTTTCTCTAAAAATTGAAAATCGGCCATAGTTTCGTCAATTCTTTATCCATTTTCAAACAAATTACATTTTTGGAATCCCTGAATCTTTTCTGAGACAATGGCTATCTCACATTTTTCAATTTCGAACATTCGTCTATGATTTTTATCGTTCGAAAATTGAAAACATGTTGTTTACGAGACAATTTTTGTTATTTTTCAAAATTTTCAAATTTGACCTACATTTTTGGATACCTGAAGTCCATCCGATTCCAGTAATATAAGTTTCATTCAGAGTTATCGCCCTTTATTTTTCGATTTTTTTCGAATTTTCTTCCCATTTTGTGAGCTCGGGTTTCGTTTTATGGCAGGATTGACGTTTCTGAAACTTCTGGAACATGAAGTTATAGTCCAATACCAACTTATAAAGCAATTTCGACAAGAATCCTTAAACCGGAAGTGGTCGAAATAATGTGCAATATTTTGAAAAAAATGCAAAAAATGGATATTTTTGGGGAAAACGCTATTTCTCCGTCCGATATCAATGGATTAAACGAATGAAGGTACCGTTTGATGGCACGATTGTTGGACTATCATATGATACCCCATTCATACGGATACTATGAACAGACAGCAAAATATGGCACGCTGAAAATCAAGTATTTTCTGATTTGGAGCGTTTTTGGACGCCTGTATCTCGGAAACTTAACCTGCAATTTTTTTTAGATTTTTTCTATCCAGAGTCCTTTTGGAGGTATTTTGCATGAAGCCATCCAATAAGACTTTGAAATGTCTGGAATAGGATAAAAAAGGGACTGAAAATCGAAAAAAGTCGAAAAATCGTGAAATTTCGGAAAATGCTCTACTATTTTTTTATTTTAAGAGATTTTTAAAAAAAGGTTGTATATTCAGATAGCTGACCTAATTACGATTCTAATGATGTATAATATGTATGTAATTATTAAAATTTAATTTTCGATATTTTAAATTTTTTGCATTTTTGACACTTTTGAACATAGGATTTCTCAGGGGCATTTTATCTGATCAGATAATGTAATATATCATTACAGAGCCCTGTGGCTAATTTAGTGCCCAAACCGACTATTAAAACTATTCCGACAATAATAACCATACCGGAAGTATTCAAAAAATGAAAAAAAAAGAGTAAAAACATTGTCGCACTTGCGAAAAACTTGATTTCTCTCTTAGGTAATAGCGGACCAAACGAACTAAAGTGTCGCTGGATAGCCCTATTAATGGACCATCATATGGTATCTAAATAATACGATTTCGATGGTAAGGAAATAAATTATTGTATGCCAAAAATCTAGTATTTTCCAATTTTTTAACATTCTGAGACGCCCTTTTCTCGAAAACGACGCCTACGATTTTTCTTAAACTTTTCTTACTCAAAGTCCTATCGGTTGTCTATATAGGGAATCCAAAATGAAAAGCATTGAAATAATATAAGTGGTCGGAAAATGGCCTCAAACTTTGAAAAAAACTGAAAAATCGTTAAATTTTTGGAAACGCTCTTTAATTTATCTTTTTTTCCAAAACTACTCAATGGATGTTTCTGACACTTCTGGTACAGAAAGTTAAGTATCCAAAGAACTTCGTAAAGCTATCACAACAACGATCGTAAAGCCGGAAGTAGTCGAAAAAATGTCCGATATTTTGAAAAAAAATAATTTTTTTACGAAAACCTTTTTTATTTATGAATATTTTTTGATGATATTTTACACGGGGTTAAAATATCACCGTACTTGAGCAGAAATGAGAAAAAAAATTGTCTCGGTAATTTGCGTTAGCCGCCATCGGCTAATTTAGTTTTTCGTACCCAGAAAAATTATTTATTGTTCGATTTGTATAAAACAAAGTTCATATGCACCGTGGTCCCAATTGCAATTTTTTTTGTTACGTTGAAATTTTTCTGTCGGCAACGGAAGTGACGTAATATTAACAAAAACTACAATTTTGACAGTTCGGTACCACTTTTTGAAAGCAAATATTATTTTTTTTCAAAACTGATATAACTAAAAGGATGCACCCTGCAAAGGTGCACAAAATCCTTAGCTCATATTTTTAAATTTCAATTTCAATTTCGGGCAATTTCGAATAAAATGTAAAATAAAGTGTAAAATTCAGTTATTTACAATTCATTCAGCGTCTTCATATTTTGAAATATTTATTTGTAATTTTCATAAACTCGTAGCAATAATCCAGACGAAGAGAATGTATGCGAAAATTAGTTTGTAATATGAGCAGTTGCCGAGAAATATGCAATTTTGCATGCATCACTTTTCACGTTATTTTGCCTATAAAAGAGTGAATTATTATTCGATTTGCAATATTTTTTTTCCATTTGATGCCTAATGCCAATTTGGACTAGGTCAAGCCAATTTTACATTTTCACTGTGACCGGAAATGACGTCTTTTGGGCAAAAACTGTATTTCTAACCTAAAAAACAAATATTTTATTCAAATGAGTCTGCATTATAATGTTTTTAAAATTATGATATTTGATTCCCATCAACGAATAGAATGAAGCCATACGACCATACAGATACCACAAAATGGTTTCTAACTTGTACGGTTACAGAGAAATAGGCGATCTTCTATAAGTCACTTTTCAAGGTTTTTGGTCTGTAAAAGTGTCAATTATTATTCGATTTTTATAATTTATTTACCATTTGATGCCTTATACCATTTATGACTTCTATGAACCAAGTTAAAATTTTCAATATCACCGGAAGTAATGTAATTTTTGCAAAAAACGTATTTTTAGCCTTCAAAACAAACATTTTTTTGAAGGGATTTAAATTTATTATTCGTTTAACTTCATAACGTCTGACTCTAATGGGCAGTAAGACTGAATCAATACCATCATATTGATATCAAGAAAAGGCTCCTAGCATGTTCTCTTGTCGAATAATAACCAATTTTCCGAGGGTCACTTTTAAGTTTTTTACCTTCTTAATTTCAGTTTATGGGTTATAGGTTAATTATTTATTGCCCGATATCTATAAAAAAAAGTTTGCATTTTGTATGTTGCGAATTTTCGACTTATTTTTCACCTATAAAAATTTCTTTCGGCACCGGAAGTGACGTAATTTTGCCATAATTTACAATTTTGACCGGTCTTTTCGCCAGCAAATATTACTTTTACATATGATAGAGGGTGTCACTGAAGCAAAACAACTAATGTATAGTTTGGTAGCTCAATGGATCGGCTATGGTATAATAAACTTCCTGTATGATTCCTGAAAGCCGGTTCAGTGCTGCTTGCAGGTCTAGTTATTATTATTATTATTTACCGCGAGGGCCTAGATCTCCATGACCGAAAACAGATATCGATCTGAAATTAGCTTTTCTATCGGGAAACCATGTGGTGGCTACTTGATAAAATATTTTTGAAATTTCTGCGCATACCGGAAGTGACCGAACTTTGTACTTTCCCTAAAAATTGAAAATCGGCCATAGTTTCGTCAATTCTTTATCCATTTTCAAAAAAATTACATTTTTGGAATCCCTGAATCTTTTCTAAGACAATGGCTATCTCACATTTTTCAATTTGGAACATTCGTCTGTGATTTTTATCGTTCGAAAATTGAAAACATGTTGTTTACGAGACAATTTTTGTTATTTATCAAAATTTTCAAATTTGACCTACATTTTTGGATACCTGAAGTCCATCCGATTCCAGTAATATAAGTTTCATTCAGAGTTATCGCCCTTTATTTTTCGATTTTTTTCGAATTTTCTTCCCATTTTGTGAGCTCGGGTTTCGTTTTATGGCAGAATTGACGTTTCTGAAACTTCTGGAACATGAAGTTATAGTCCAATACCAACTTATAAAGCAATTTCGACAAGAATCCTTAAACCGGAAGTGGTCGAAATAATGTGCAATATTTTGAAAAAAATGCAAAAAATGGATATTTTTGGGGAAAACGCTATTTCTCCGTCCGATATCAATGGATTAAACGAATGAAGGTATCGTTTGATGGCACGATTGCTGGACTATCATATGATACCCCATTCATATGGATACTATGAACAGACAGCAAAATATGGCACGCTGAAAATCAAGTATTTTCTGATTTGGAGCGTTTTTGGACGCCTGTATCTCGAAAACTTAACCTGCAATTTTTTTTTAATTTTTTCTATCGAGAGTCCTTTTGGAGGTATTTTGCATAAAGCCATCCAATAAGACTTTGAAATGTCTGGAATAGGATAAAAAAGGGACTGAAAATCGAAAAAAGTCGAAAAATCGTGAAATTTTGGAAAATGCTCTACTATTTTTTTATTTTAAGAGATTTTAAAAAAGAAGTTGTATATTCAGATAGCTGACCTAATTACGATTCTAACGATGTATAATATGTATGTAATTATTACAATTTAATTTTCGATATTTTAAATTTTTTGTATTTTTGGCACTTTTGAACATAGGATTTCTCAGGGGCATTTTATCTGATCAGATAATGTAATATATCATTACAGAGCCCTGTGGCTATTTTAGTGCCCAAACCGGCCATTAAAACTATACCGACAATAATAACCATACCGGAAGTATTCAAAAAATGAAAAAAAAGAGTAAAAACATTGTCGCACTTGCGAAAAACTTGATTTCTCTCTTAGGTAATAGCGGACCAAAAGAACTAAAGTGTCGCTGGATAGCCCTATTAATGGACCATCATATGGTATCTAAATAATACGATTTCGATGGTAAGGAAATAAACTATTGTATGCCAAAAATCTAGTATTTTCCAATTTTTTAACATTCTGAGACGCCTTTTTCTCGAAAACGACGCCTACGATTTTTCTTAAACTTTTCTTACTCAAAGTCCTATCGGTTGTCTATATAGGGAATCCAAAATGAAAAGCATTGAAATAATATAAGTGGTCGAAAAATGGCCTCAAACTTTGAAAAAAATTGAAAAATCGTTAAATTTTTGGAAACGCTCTTTAATTTATCTTTTTTTCCAAAACTACTCAATGGATGTTTCTGACACTTCTGGTACAGAAAGTTAAGTATCCAAAGAACTTCGTAAAGCTATCACAACAACGATCGTAAAATCGGAAGCAGTCGAAAAAATGTCCGATATTTTGAAAAAAATTATTTTTTTTACGAAAACCTTTTTTATTTATGAATATTTTTTGATGATCTTTCACACAGGGTTAAAATATCATCGTACTTGAGCAGAAATGAGAAAAAAAATTGTCTCGGTAATTTGCGTTAGCCGCCATCGGCTAATTTAGTTTTTCGTACCCAGAAAAATTATTTATTGTTCGATTTGTATAAAACAAAGTTCATATGCACCTCGGTCCCAATTGTAATTTTTTATGTTACGGTGAAGTTTTTCTGTCGGCAACGGAAGTGACGTAATATTAACAAAAACTACAATTTTGACAGTTCGGTACCACTTTTTGAAAGCAAATATTATTTTTTTTCAAAACTGATATAACTAAAAGGATGCACCCTGCAAAGGTGCACAAAATCCTTAGCTCATATTTTTTAATTTCAATTTCATTTTCGGGCAATTTCGAATAAAATGTAAAATAAAGTGTAAAATTCATTTATTTACAAATCATTCAGCGTCTTCATATTTTGAAATATTTATTTGTAATTTTCATAAACTCGTAGCAATAATCCAGACGAAGAGAATGTATGCGAAAATTAGTTTGTAATATGAGCAGTTGCCGAGAAATATGCAATTTTGCATGCATCACTTTTCACGTTATTTTGCCTATAAAAGAGTCAATTATTATTCGATTTGCAATATTTTTTTTCCATTTGATGCCTAATGCCAATTTGGACTAGGTCAAGCCAATTTTACATTTTCACTGTGACCGGAAATGACGTCATTTGGGCAAAAACTGTATTTTTAACCTAAAAAAACAATATTTTATTCAAATGAGTCTGCCTTATAATATTTTAAAAATTATGACATTTGATTCCCATCAACGAATAGAATGAAGCCATACGACCATACAGATACCACAAAATGGTTTCTAACTTGTACGGTTACAGAGAAATAGGCGATCTTCTATAAGTCACTTTTCAAGGTTTTTGGTCTATAAAAGTGTCAATTATTATTCGATTTTTATAATTTTTTTACCATTTGATGCCTTATGCCATTTATGACTTCTATGAATCAAGTTAACATTTTCAATATCACCGGAAGTAATGTAATTTTTGCAAAAAACGTATTTTTAGCCTTCAAAACAAACATTTTTTTGAAGTGATTTATATTCTTTATTCGTTTAACTTTATAACGTCTGACTCTAATGGGCAGTAAGATTGAATCAATACCATCATATTGATATCAAGAAAAGGCTTCTAGCATGTTCCCTTGTGGAATAATAACCAATTTTCCCAGGGTCACTTTTAAGTTTTTTACCTTCTTAATTTCAGTTTATGGGTTATAGGTTAATTATTTATTGCCCGATATGTATAAAACAAAGTTTGTATTTTGTATGTTGCGAATTTTCGACTTATTTTTCACCTATAAAAATTTCTTTCGGCACCGGAAGTGACGTAATTTTGCCATAATTTACAATTTTGGCCGGTCTTTTCGCCAGCAAATATTACTTATACATATGATAGAGGGTGTCACTGAAGCAGAACAACTAAAGTATAGTTCGGTAGCTCAATGGATCGGCTATGGTATAATAAACTTCCTGTATGATTCCTGAAAGCCGGTTCAGTGCTGCTTGCAGGTCGAGTTATTATTATTATTCAGATTCCAATTTGAGTAGATCTCAGCAACTACGTGTCGCATCGTTACGATTTCTTCGGTTTTACTGGGAAAGTGGGTGTGACTTAGAGGATAAAGCTATTTTGAACGTTCTGCGACAATGCGAAATGTCCGAAATCACCGAATTTATTGTTTTTGAAAATATTGCAGTAATTTTAACAATAACCATTGGATTTTAACTTTCGATACATTTTGGCATAGCCGGAGACATGGCACATAGCTACGCTACTTTCGATTTTTGATTTTCGGCAAATCTTCGAAGATATTAGGCGCCAAATTTTGAAAATTTAAAATTTTACAAAAAACTTTTTTATTTATGAATATTTTTTAGTCGTGTTGTACACAGAATTAAAGAGTCATCTGACTTGCGCAAAAATGTTAAAAAATTTTGTCTCAGTAATTTTCCTTGGCCGCCATTGGCTAATTCAGTTTTTCAGTCCTAGATTATTTTTTTATTGTTCGATTTGTATAAAACAAAGTTCATATGCTTCGTTGTCTCAATTGTCATTTTTTTTGTTACCAATAGTATTATCTGTTGGCACCGGAAGTGGCATAATTTTACCCAAAACTACAATTTTGACAGTTATTTTCTTTCTTCGAAAACAAATATTATTTTTTGGAAAAATTATATGACTCAAAGAGTGTGTCCTTTCAAGGCGCAAAAAATGTAGGAAGCAGTTTTTTTAATTTCGATTTCATTTTCGAGCAAATTCGATTAAGAGGCTAAAAATGGTGTAAAATTGACCTATTTACAACCTATTCAGGCTTTTCAGATTTTAAAATATTTCTTCGTAACTTTTATAAACTTGTAGCTATAATCCATACGAAGAAAATGTATGTTAAAATTCGTTTGTAATATAAGCGGTTACTAAGAAATGGGCAGTTCTGTACAAGTCACTGTTTTCGTTATTTTGCCTGTAAAATAGTCAATTATTATTGGATTTTTATAAAAGTGACATCATTTGATTCAAAAAGCATGTAGCGTCATATCAAGTTGATTACAATTTAAAATTGACACCGGAAGTGACATCATTTGGTCAAAAACTGCATTTTAAACTTTTTAAATCAATGTTTTATTCAACCAAGAATAACTTAATATGTATTAATAATTTTAACTTTTGGTTTAAATTCACATATAAACAAAACTCATATGGTCATATAGATATCATAAAATTGTTTCTAACTTGTTCGGTTGCCGAGAAATAGACGGCTTTCTACAGGTCACTTTTGAAGGTTTCAGGGCCATAAAAGTGTCAATTATTATTCGATTTTCATAAACGTTACACCATGTTATACCTAATGCCATTTGGGATTTCATACAAGTAATTTAAGATTTTCATTATCACCGGAAGTAACGTCATTTTGGCAAAAACTGTATTTTTAGCCTTCAAAACAGATATTTTATTCAAATGAGTCTGTTTTGAAATCTTTTTCAAATTATGGTATTTGATGCTAATCAACAAATAGAATGAACCCATACGATCATACAGATACCACAAAATGGTTTGTAACTTGTACGGTTGCAGAGAAATAGCAGATTTTCTACAAGTCACTTTTCAAGTTTTTTGGTCTTTAAAAGTGGCATTTCTGATTTCATAAGACTAATTGAACATTTTCATTAACACAGGAAGTAATTTAATTTTGTCAAGATCATTTACAAGTAACAAATGTATAAAATGACTTGATATTGCTGGATTGATTGGTTGATTCTGCGTCCATTTTATTTGTGTGCAATGTTAATTTGGAAACCTGTTTAGTGGTTTCGTTGGTACCGGAAGTGACATATGTTCAAGGGTAACTTGGCACCGGAAGTGACATGTTTAAGAGTAACTTGGCACCAGTGAAACCCGTCATTCCTGCATGCAGGTCTAGTTGTTTTTGATTTTATCTTTGTTGCATATTCTGTATATATTTGCCTATACCATTCACAATTTGTATCATTGCTTGATAAAGACGAGAGCATCCTCGTCGAAACGTCGCTTAGTATCAAACTCAGTAATTGTGTATCCATAAAATTGTACCTTGTGTTCATATGTTCAATTACTACATGCCAACCAAAGAAGATATACGTCATCTGTATGGAGATGTGGCTACCAGACTAATGAACCAGATTGTGAAATCAGAGGGCAAGTATATTAGATTATGCAACAATTTGACATTTTTAATGCGATGTAGAGATAGTGCCATTATTCCCAATGGATTACTCCCCAAAACACCAGTCCAGTCTGCCGCTGCCCATAAAATTCTACGGAAAGCTGGTAACTGTCTGGTCAAAGAGCGAATTCGGCACTTTAGAAACGAGAAACAAAAACGGTTAAAAATAATCAGTGAACAACAAGCTCAACTTGAATCCTTACTGTCCCCAGAAGATAATAAATCTATACGATCTATTAACCTCTCCGATGACCAAATAACTCTATTATCCAAAGGCCTAAAATTCATTCCTGTTTCTAAACCGAAGAATCATGACGATTACATTGCAAACATAGAAAAGGGTTTACGTCAACTGGCACCAGGTGGTAAGGTGGATTACCTCAGGCATCAGATCTCGAATATTCTTTTGAAAGCTAAACCCCAAACCGATAATCTAACCAAATCGCAGCAGCTAGCCCTCAAAGAATTGAAAGCAGACTCCAAAATCACCATCATACCTGCTGACAAAGGTAAAGCTACTGTAATTATGGACACCAATGACTATGTGGATACTGTGAACAACCTACTTCAAGACACCAAAACATACCAAAGAATGAGGAAAGATCCCACAGCCATTCATGAAACCAAGCTGCGGAAACTACTCACCTCATTGAAAGACAAAAAGCAGATCACGCCAGCACTTTACTATAATCTGAATCCCTCTCACCCCAGACCACCATATGCACGAGCCACCATTAAGATTCATAAGAACCCGGTCAAGGCTCGTTTATTGGTTTGTTCCCGAGATTCAGTTTATTACAATACAGCAAAGTTCTTAAGCCGTCTTTTGGCACCACTTGGAAAATCTGCAGAATCCTTCATTGTCCAATGACTTTTGCAATAATCTGGCATCAGTCCCACCAACCGGCACCATTCTTTCCTATGATGTAGTAGACTTGTTTACAAATATCCCCACAGCTCAGACACTCCAAATACTTAAAAAGAAAATCAATGAATTAGAGACCCCTCTGGACACCAACCTAACCACTGATAATATCATTCAACTTTTACGTCTCTGCATAACTGCCACTTACTTTAGATGGGGTGATGAATATTATCAAGAAATACATGGCCTGCCTATGGGTAACCCACATTCGCCACTACTGTCCGAAGCATTCATGACCAGGCTTGAAACTGATGCATTACAGACTTCTCCCATCAAACCCCTTTGTTGGCATCGGAAAGTCGATGATGCATTTGTTGTCCTCAACCAAAACGACAACCCAGATACCCTACTCCAACATCTGAAAAGTCGACAAACGAGGATAAAATTCACAATGGAAACAGAAACGGACGACAGTCTCCCATTCCTTGATGTCTTAGTGACTAAATCTGATAAAAAATTCTCCACAGCTGTTTATAGGAAACCAACTCACACTGATCAATATATTCACTATAATTCAAATCATTCACATCAATTAAGAAATCCATCATCACCACTCTAACCAGACGCGCCACCAAGATATGTGATGAAGGAAGTTTACCCGGCGGAATTACAGCATTTCAGGAACGTCTTCATAAACAACAACAGTTACCCCACCCAACTAGTTAATGACGTCATCACCACAACCACAGAGAACCAACACAAGCCAAGAACGCCAAATACTGACCACTCTGGAATCAGAATAACCATCCCGTTCCACGGCAAAATCTCCTACCAGATCAGAAGGTTGATGAAAAAAGAAGTGGGCATAGACGTGACCTTCTCTAGCGGCAGAACTATACAGAATTTACTGCAAGCCAATTGTAGATCAACACAAACCAAACCCTCACAGCCAAAAGGATGCATTTACGAAATAACATGCTCATGCCTCGAAAAATATTTGGGGGAAACGAAGCGCCCACTTGATGTACGAATAAAAGAACAAAAGTCACTAGCTTCCACCAATCCCTCAGCAGTAGCAGAGCATATTATTAACAACGCAGATCATACAATCCTGTGGCACCAAACCAGAACCCTTGCAGTACATCATCACCAGAAGAAAACCAGGAAACTTCTTGGGGCCATCAATATAAAACGGATCAAGCCCAAGTTAAACCGGGATGTCGGACTATTTATACCAAGGGCTTATGACCAACTTATACATTAATTTTAATACTTTATTTCTATTTTCAGTGATTATCCGGTTTCCACAGTCTAATTATACAACGCACATATCTTAACTTTCAGCGCTTATCTAATTTAACAGTAGGAGGATAATTTTCACATTTAATGGTTTCAGTTTATTGGAAGAATAGATTTAAGGTTCCCCCCCCACCCATGTTTATGTCTAATAATAGGATTCTTTCATGATTTTCAGCTTTCAGAATTAACACAATTCAGTGATTATCCAGTTCCACAGTCTATAGTTATATACTTTACATATCTTGGTTTGCAGTAATTATCCAGTTTTACAGTTAGAATATGGTTCATATGTAATGACCTTTAATACGTGGGAATAATATATTTACGGTTTCTTTCTTGCAGATTTATACTGTAATAATACGTTTTTATCTTTCAGGACTTGCAGCTTATTGGTACCAACACTTTTGTTTTCTTTCAGTGCTTTATCCATTTTTTTGTGGTTTTTTTTTTACATAATCTAATCCTACATTTTATAAATGTTTCTTTTCAGTACTTAACCCGTTTTACAATCCTCGATTTTCAGTTTATATCGATATATCAGGATATCTTTCATGATTTTTTTTTTTTTTTTCAAATTATTATTTATTTGCTTTGCACATGCATCAACGACCACTCATCATGATTAAATAAGATGTACACAGTTTATATGCCATATGCTGAACGAATAATCAGTTGAACACAGTTCTCCACACCATAAAATTGGCCCACTTGATTAAGCCAATTAAGTCTGTTAATTAAAATCCGATAATCCAGGGATTAAAAACTGGCACAGTGCGAGTACCCCGTGTAGGATTAGTCCTTAATGGCCCCCTAATCAAAGGTGTTAAACCTTAATTGTATTTGATTTTATCTTTCTTGCATATTCTGTATATATTTGCCTACACTATTCACAAATTTGTATCATTGCTTAATAAAGACGAGAGCATCCTCGTCGAAACGTCGCTTAGTATCAAACTCAGTAATTGTGTATCCATAAAATTGTACCTTGTGTTCATTAGGTGACTTTAATAACACTTAAAAATCAAATATCCCCTACTTTTTTTGAATAGTAAACAAGAAAACTAACTTGGCTATCTTGTAACTACAAGATAGCTATCTTGTAATTACAAGATAGTCAGAATATTTTTTTTTTTTTTTTTCCCCCATTTGATTGACCCTTACGGGCTTCCGTACTTTCTAAACTCAACCTTCAAATAAAATGGGAGGGACTTAAACCATGGACCTTAGTAGAATAGATTCTATAAGAATTGTTTGAAAAAATTCAAAAATCCTCAGTGGTGACCCGTCTCCTTTTTCACTTTTGTCAGTGTCCGTACACTGCTCTGTGTTTGTCCTATTTTCGTGGGCTGAAATAGAAAACAATTTTGACTTAGGCTACATGTATTTATTTGTTTTATACTTTATAGGCTACATGTATTTATTTGTTTTATAAATATTATATTGTAAATTGATATTTGTTATTATCTTATATCTATATCATTACATCAATGAAGTTGGTATTACTATACAATTTTAAAAATATATTAATTATTATGGTTAATTGTTTTGTCTACTGTATAAATGTGTATTCAAGAATAAATTCAAATACTGTCAATAGTGTCATGGTAAAGCATACCATACATCTTGTTACTTGTATTTTTTTATTATTATTATCATCATGTATTATAAGGTCCATGGTTATTGGGCGCTATTGCACTTTCGCACCTCTACCAGTTCCCGTGGTCGTAGCGACTTGAAACTTTCAGGGGATGTACAGTAGGACAAATGATGACCCCACACCAAATTTCAGCCGAATCGATCAATAACTTGTCATTTTACCGACCTTTTACGTTCAGCACCCAGATAGTCTTATCTGGTCGACGCCATTTTCTTTGTTTAACATTTTAGGTTTTAGGTCTAAGGGAAGTAACTCCTGTTTAGCATATTAGGGATAAGACAGGTAATTCTCTACAGTTTTACTTTAGCGGAAAATTCCTATGATCTTAATGCTTTTTAAACACAAAGGCTCCGGCATGTCACAGTCATCTAATAAAAATATCGTGGCCTGTGGAGGTCACATGCACCTTTCACATTGACCACACCCATTGACTTCCTTTCCAACACGGACCCTCAGCGTTTGATCGTTTTCTGATCAAGCGGTGTGCGACAGGACCAAGGTCAGGGTCGGTGGTTCAAGCCAAGATTGTGGCCTTTGAAAAAGGTTACTGGGTAAAGGTCGTAAGTCAAGGTCAAATGTCCAAAAACTGACTTTGAAAAGTTTCAGTTCAGTTTACTTTAACATGACCTTGACCCACGGCTTTGACCTAATTACTTTTTTTGAAGGTCATAATCTCTGCTTTCACCTCGAACAATGAACTTGATAATACAGCGAGAAATAGGGTCATGGCAAGCATAAACGGAAAGGCCCCGAGATCGACGGGAAGTTTGGACTCAAGGTCAAAGTCAAGGTCACGGTTCGTTAGCCTTGACTAGTGCAAGTCACCACGACCGTCTACATTGACCCTGCCCATTGACTTCCTTTTCGTCACGGACCCTCTGCGTTTGACCGTTTTCTGATTGAGCAGTGTGTGACAGGACCAAGGTCAAGGTCGGTTGTTCAAGCTCAAATTGTGGCCTTTGAAAATGGTTACTGGATGAAGGTCGTAAGTCAAGGTCAAATGTCCAAAAACTGAGTTTGAAAAGTCTGAGTTCAGTTTTCTGTAACATGACCTTGACCCACGGCTTTGACCCAGTTACCTTTTTTGAAGGACGTTGTCTCTGCTTTCACCTCGAACATTGACTTTGATAATACAGTGAGAAATAGGGTCATGGCAAGCATAAACGCAAAGGCCCCGAGAACGATGGGGAGTTTGGACTCAAGGTCAAAGTCAAGGTCACGGATGGTTAGTCTTGACTAGTGCAGGTCACCACGACCATCTACATTGACCACGCCCATTGACTTCCTTTTCGTCACGGACCCTCGGCATTTGACAGTTTTCTGACCAAGCAGTGTGTGACAGGACCAAGGTCAAGGTCGGTGATCCAAGTCCAGATTGTGGCCTTTGAAAATGGTTACTGGATGAAGGTCGTAAGTCAAGGTCAAGTGTCCTAAAACTGAGTTTGAAAAGTCTAAGTTCAGTTTTCTGTAACATGACCTTGACCCACGGCTTTGACCCATTTACCTTTTTTGAAGGACGTTGTCTCTGCTTTCACCTCGAACATTGATTTTGATAATACAGCGAGAAATAGGGTCATGGCAAGCATAAACGCAAAGGCTCCGAGAACTATGGGAAGTTTGGACTCAAGGTCAAAGTCAAGGTCACGGTTGGTTAGCCTTGGCTAGTGCAGGTCACCTCGACCGTCTACATTGACCACGCCCATTGACTTCCTTTTCGTCACGGACCCTCGGCATTTGACAGTTTTCTGACCAAGCAGTGTGTGACAAGACCAAGGTCAAGGTCGGTGGTCCAAGTCCAGATTGTGAACTTCAAAATATAGTATTGGGTGAAGGTCGTGCCCCAAGGTCAAGTGTCCAAAAACTGACTTTGAAAAGTTTCAGTTCAGTTTTCTGAAGTATGACCTTGACCCACGACTTTGACCCTGTTACGTTTTTTGAAGGACATCGTCTCTTCTTTCACCTCGAACATTGAATTTGATAATACAGCAAGAAGTATGGGGACAGCAAGCATAAACGCAAAGGCCCCGAGCTCGATGGAAAATTTAAAGTCAGGGTCAGCATCAAGGTCACAACGTTATTCACACGTAAACGACAATCCAAATGGTCAACGCCAAATAGTCATTTACAGAAAATGGTGGCTTAGCGCAAAAATTAAAATATACCAAAATTATTATTATTATTATGAACTGCATCGTTAGGCGTGTAGCGCAGAGTGTCGGGTCCGTCTGAGTGTCTTGTTATTCGAGTCTAAATAGTCAACAAAGAAAATGGCGTCGAACGGATAAGATTATCTGTGAAACAGAACGTAAAAGGTCGGTAAAATGAAAAGTTATTGATCGATTCGGTTGAAATTTGGTGTGGGGTCATCATTTGTCCTACTGTACATCCCCCGAAAGTTTCAAGTCGCTACGATCACGGGAACTGGTAGAGGTGCGAAAGTGCAATAGCGCCGGTTATTGTTAGGTAAGTTAAGTTGATATTTACCTTTCAAGTCTGGCATATTATGGGTTATATTGACATGTCCACGAAAACCACGAATGGTTTTATAAATCTTTTTACAAACTAGACAGATATATGTTTGTACGGGTCGTATGTTCTCTTCGCCAGCTTGACGAGGATTCTGATCGTCTGAACTTGTGTCGTCCCTCACTCTTTCATCGTCATGTTCAGTGAATTCTCCTAATAGATCCTCTAAGTCCATATCGGAATCATCCCAGTGGATATAGTCGGTGTTCATTGTGCGTTCGATTGTATATCAGCAAAATATATAAACATCCGACGGCTCGCAGATTCATTTTATAGGTGTTGTAAGCCATTCTACTCATAATGGAGCAGTACGCATGCCGAGTAACTACAGACGCCGCAAAGGGAAATAACTCGTTAACATCTTCCGGTTGGTCGTGATTGACACGTCTCAAATTACAGCGTGGCACCATAGAACTACCTATAAAATGAATCTGCGAGCCGTCGGATGTTTATATATTTTAGCACTTTTGACACTTGTCTGTTTTCAAAGGTAAATCTCAAGTGATTCCGGGAATTTACAGTTTTAGAATATTTATAAAGAACTATTAAGGTGAGTTCACAATTTGATGATACAGACATAGCCATTATGTAAGCTTAGAAAATGTAGGAGAAACCAAATCTGATAAGAAACTTAGCGGTCAAAGCAGCCATGTTTTATTGCATAACAATTTGTAATACTAAATACGACCACCAACAGATGAGACATTGTGTTAAATTCAAAATAATTTTGTCAACAAATTGACCATGTTTTAGCCTTTCCACCTAAATTAACAATTTTTTTTTAAAAAATGTGTTAATGTGATCCAGAGGTGTATGTATTACACCGTGGCTATTCTTACGACGAGGCGTAAGAATTATGTATAGACCACAGAGTAAAAATAACCAGAGTGGCGACTCGCATTACTCCCTATAGAAACAACCCGACGCGCAATGCATGATGGGATTCGTCTGTAATACACACACACACGTCAGTACGCTCAAGGTTACAATCCCTATATCGATGAACTAAATCTCTTTAATTTCGTAGTTTTATAGTATTTTCGGTAAAACAAATTACTGAGAATTATCACATACAATCATGTTAGGTGTGTGTGTGTGTTCGGGAATTTATAAAAAATGATTAATATTTTTAAAACATGCATATGAATATGAAATGAAGTAATGAAGTGAAAGACGGCGGTTTACGAATTGGTTTATAAAGGCCGTAAACTATTATTGATTTTATTTTTTTTTTTATTAACTTTAAAACTAATCCACCAAATACTTGTTGTTTCGATTCCTAGATTTGAAATATGCATTCCCATAAACCTTAAAATGTCCCATTTAAAAATGTCAAAGAACCACGCCCTTTTTAATTTTTGGATAAGGCTTATTTTACTCAACATTATTTATTTTTTCTCCCAAAGAAAAATACCCGTCTTCTAGAGCGTATTACTTAATTAAGTATGCTTTCATTAAAATATTAAATAATAATTCAAGAATATTAAAATTGAATTTTTTAAATAGCCCTATAACATTTTCCAATAAACAGATTTGAGCCGTTGGTTGTTTTCCAAGAAAAAATGCCTTTGGCTCCAATGTTGACTCCCTGTGTTCTTTTATGATTTTTGTTCTTTTAATTAATGTAGGCTTTCATTTTTAAAAAATGAAAAAAAATAATTAAATATTTTATTTTCAATAGTATTACATTTTTCAATAAACATATTTGAGTTGATTAGTTTCTCTTTTTACAAAACCAAAGATAGGTTGCCAGGCAACGAAACATACGCCCACAGCAGCTAAATCGTCCGGGCAGTCAACAAGGGTTGTCGCATATTTTTACTTTTTTTTGGTAATAAATCATTTGTAATACACTAAAATCTGAGTAACAACTCATTATGTAATTATCTGAGAATCATTAGAATTTGTTTGCTTTTTATAAAGTTTTGCCCCAAGCTAACAATTAGTATAGGAAACATTTAACATCATGAATTTAGCTGTTCAGTTATCAAAATTCATTGAAAATCAAAATACTTGTTCGTTTCAACACCTTAAACTCTGTGTATCAATCTGAAGTCAATCGGATGATTTATAAGTTTGGCATCTACAGCGCCACAAGGTTTTTCGAAGTGATCAAGGGAGATAACTCTGGAAGTAATTATTTGAAATCGATGAAAATCAGTAGGCTTTTTCGTCTCAGGACCTTAAACAGTGTGTGTAAATTTAAAGTCAATCGGATATTAACTTTGTCCTCTAGAGCATCCACAGGATTTTTTGAAGTGATCAAGGGCCATAACTCTGGCACTAATTATCGGAAATTGCTGAAAATCAATAGGCTTCTTCGTCTTATGACCTTAAAGACTGTGTATAAATCTAAAGTCAATCGGATATTAACTTTGGCTTTTAGAGCGTCCACAAGATTTTTTGAAGTGATCAAGGGCCATAACTCTGGCACTAATTATCGGAAATCGTCTTATGACCTTAAACAATGTGTATAAATTTAAAGTCAATCGGATATTAACTTTGGCTTTTAGAGCGTCCACAAGATTTTTTGAAGTGATCAAGGGAGATAACTTTGGCACTAATTATCGGAAATCGCTGAAAATCAATAGGCTTCTTCGTCTTATGACCTTAAACACTGTGTATAAATTTAAAGTCAATCGGATATTAACTTTGGCTTTTAGGGCGTTCACAAGATTTTTTGAAGTGATCAAGGGCCATAACTCTGGCACTAATTATCGGAAATCGCTGAAAATCGATAGGCTTCTTCGTCTTATGACCTTAAACACTGTGTATAAATTTAAAGTCAATCGGATATTAACTTTGGCTTTTAGGGCGTTCACAAGATTTTTTGAAGTGATCAAGGGCCATAACTCTGGCACTAATTATCGGAAATTGCTGAAAATCAATAGGCTTCTTCGTCTTATGACCTTAAACACTGCGTATAAATCTAAAGTCAATCGGATATTAACTTTGGCTTTTGAGCGTCCACAAGATTTTTTGAAGTGATCAAGGGCCATAACTCTGGCACTAATTATCGGAAATCGCTGAAAATCGATAGGCTTCTTCGTCTTATGACCTTAAACACTGTGTATAAATTTAAAGCCAATCGGATATTAACTTTGGCCTCTAGAGCGTCCACAAGATTTTTTGAAGTCGTCAAGGGCCATAACTCTGGTAGTTATTATCGGAAATCGCTGAAAAACAATAGGCTTCTTCGTCTCATGACCTTAAACACTGTGTATAAATTTAAAGTCAATCGGATATTAACTTTAGCCTCTAGAGCGTCCACAAGCAATTGTGGACGCCGGACCGACGGACGGACGGTTGGGGGCGACGACAATGTACGACCACATTTCAATGTGGGCGTATAAAAACAACTTGAAATTGAATATTTTGCATATTGCTCTGGGTGCCATGTAATGTTTTGACCGCCTTTTATAGACCCCCTAATACCACGAAATTGTCCATTTTACCCCACTGCATAAGAATATATTAAATTATTATCATCTGAAGTGTGCTCTAGATATCATGACATTAGGTCTGATCTGTGTTGAGAGTTACTTTTATTTTTGTGATATTTTTGTCAAGTTCTGGTTATTTAGAAATAGAAAATTTAATTTATACTGTGTACTATAATGGAATTATTTCGAAATAGAAAATTTAATTTATACAGTGTTCTATTATGGAATTTATAGGTGGTCGGATTAAGGCCTACATTAAAACTATTAAAAGGGAAAATGTGATTTTGAATAGCATAACAGTATTATTAGGCTTACTGTTTTATTTAAAGTTTATTGCAACTGATAATTGAGCAAAACAGTATTTTTGTTAGGAAATTTGGAAATGTGTATTACAGATACCATAAACTTAACACTTTGTTTACCACAAGTAATTGTAGGCCTATAATAGAATCGCATATTTCGATACAGAATCTTAGAAAAAATTAGGCTTATTCATTATATCATATGCCAGAATCCAATTCTTCTGAAAATATAGTTAGTTCCCTCACACACGATTCTTTTTCAATTTCTTTAAATGGTAGCATAGGCTTTTTATATTATGGAATGTAAAAAGAACATGTGCAGCTTGTGCAGACTTAATGGGTAAAGCTTACTATTTAAAATTTGATCCTTTAAAAAAAAAACACATGCAAGGAATGGGTTTGGTTACATCGGGGCACAACTACTTCTTGTTCGGCGTACGCGAAAGTATTAAAAAAAGGCCTATAATTAAAATAACAGAATATTGATATTATTAATACTTTTATTAGACCTATGACATGTCATTGAGTCAGGTGGCGCTGTTTCGATTCCCCGCTTGTACGTGACAAGGGGTAGTGTCGTCTGTCGAATATCGTTAGTTTTCTCCGGGTCCTCTAGTTTCCCCTCACTGCTAAAAAAGACCCATACATACCTGTATTACTGTAAGTCGTAAGTGAATTATTGAAATAAAAATTAACCATGTTAATCCCGATATTTCCTAGTTTATCATGAGACTAGGAGCATAGATCTACTTCTCGGGCAGTACTCGGTAGGCTACTGACAGTAGGCCTATAGACTGGTTCAAGTTGCCTACTTTAACTTGGATTAGGCCCCCGGAAAAATGCAATATAATTTATAATGCAACCAATCAAATATGAAAACATCTTTCACCAAATATGTAGGCCTACTCTTACTACATAATATTTTTGATAATATATATATTGCTGTTATTATAACCTATTATGTTATTATGGCTCAATATTTATTTATATTTATAGCACTAGGCCCACATAGTAAAACTGTGCTAGGCCTAGCACTCGACGATGACTCGTATCGTACTCATAGCAGACGACGCGACATAGACTGAGATGTTTTTCTTCGGGAAATCTAAAGAATTTTAATCCCTTAAATAGTAGTGCTGGGTATTGCGACTGCAGTCACGATACGATACGTATTGCGATTCATGTACCACGATACGATGCGTATCGCGATTCATAACTAGGTCATAGATTTATCAATAAAACAACAAATTAAATATGTGATTGTGTTTTTAATGAAGTCACTAAAACCAGGAAATAAATAAACTTGATTAGGCCTACTATTTAGTAGTAAACTCTAATCCTAGCAGACGAACTTAGACAAGAAGACAGTCGCCACTATGGACACTATGGTGTCTTGTCAAGTGAGTGCTGAGATTGGTTGTATTACCACAATATTTTAGAATAGTTTTGCATATTCTACAAACAACTTTCGTTGTGTCACCCTTTAAAAACCCAAAATGTTCCCAATTTTGCTGGAGGATTTGTTATTGCGACTGTCTTTACCGCCATTTTGATTTTTACAAGAGCTACTATCTATTATATTTACGTTCTAAATTTATAAAATTCGAGAGTAAAATGTTGTTTTATGTATTCAAATATGTATGTTTTATTAACTAAGCCTTATAACAAACTTTAAAATTCGGAAACAGAACGAAAAGACGTTAAAATGTTGTTAATCTTAACCTACGAAACTAACGGTAATTACGGTTGTGCGCTATTTATAGTAACACACATGTCAAGACCACTGGACATCGTTTGCGAAGTATCATTGTTTCAAATAAAGTTTAGGGTTGAGGATATAATTTAAAGTTTTTAAAGTTCATAATATATTTGATAAATAGCAAAAAAAGAATCGTGAAAAATCGATTCGGCATCCCGCGATTCAATACAGGTATCGTGAGACGGTGAATCGCGATACATCGATTCAACGATTTATCGTGCCAGCACTATTAAATAGTACCTAAAATTAAAACACCCTGCGTAGGACATACTCTGGGTACCATATCCACCACTCGGATGTTTACATTTTCTTTTGTTGTCCCCCGCCTTTCGAAGAAAGTTGGGGGACTATTAAAATGGGTTCGTCCGTCTGTCTGTCTGTCCGTCCGTCTGTCTGTCCGTCTGTCTGTCCGTCACACTTTTTGGGACACAATAACTCTCTTCCTAATTGAGCTAGAATGTTCAAACTTGGTGTATGTGTTTATTAGGTCAATGCCTTGATGGAGTTCGAAGATGAGCATTTTCCGCTTAGGGTAAGCAGAGATAAGCAATTTGATTGGTTGATGCTTTGGGACACGATAACTTTAGTTCTAATTAAGTGAGAGTGATGAAACTTGGTGTATAGTTTCATTACAGTAATACCTTGACTAAGTTCGATAATGAGCATTTTCTGCTCAGGGTAAGCAGAGCGATACGCAAATTTGATTGGGCGAGACTTTGGAACACATTAACTCTCCTTCTAATTGAGTTAAAATGTTCAAACTTGGTGTATATGCTTATTAGGTCAATGCCTTGATGGAGTTCGAAGATGAGCATTTTCCGCTTAGGGTAAGCAGAGATAAGCAATTTGATTGGTTGATGCTTTGGGACACGATGACTTTAGTTCTAATTAAGTGAGAGTGATGAAACTTGGTGTATAGTTTCATTACAGTAATACCTTGACTAAGTTCGATAATGAGCATTTTCTGCTCAGGGTAAGCAGAGCGATACGCAAATTTGATTGGTCGAGACTTTGGAACACAATAACTCTCCTTCTAATTTAGTTAAAATGTTCAAACTTGGTGTATATGCTTATTAGGTCAATGCCTTGATGGAGTTCGAAGATAGGCATTTTCCCATTAGGGTAAGCAGAGATAAGCAATTTGATTGGTTGATGCTTTGGGACACGATAACTTTAGTTCTAATTAAGTGAGAGTGATGATACTTGGTGTATAGTTTCATTACAGTAATACCTTGACTAAGTTCGATAATGAGCATTTTCTGCTCAGGGTAAGCAGAGCGATACTCAAATTTGATTGGTCGAGACTTTGGAACACAATAACTCTCCTTCTAATTGAGTTAAAATGTTCAAACTTGGTGTATATGCTTATTAGGTCAATGCCTTGATGGAGTTCGAAGATGAGCATTTTCCGCTTAGGGTAAGCAGAGATAAGCAATTTGATTGGTTGATGCTTTGGGACACGATAACTTTAGTTCTAATTAAGTGAGAGTGATGAAACTTTGTGTATGGTTTCATTACAGTAATACCTTGACTAAGTTCGATAATGAGCATTTTCTGCTCAGGGTAAGCAGAGCGATACACAAATTTGATTGGTCGAGACTTTGGAACACAATAACTCTCCTTCTAATTGAGTTAAAATGTTCAGACTTGGTGTATATGCTTATTAGGTCAATGCCTTGATGGAGTTCGAAGATGAGCATTTTCCGCTTAGGGTAAGCAGAGATAAGCAATTTGATTGGTTGATGCTTTGGGACACGATAACTTTAGTTCTAATAAAGTGAGAGTGATGAAACTTGGTGTATAGTTTCATTACAGTAATGCCTTGACTAAGATCGATAATGAGCATTTTCTGCTCAGGGTAAGCAGAGCGATAAGCAATTTGATTTACCGAGACTTTGGAACACAATAACTCTCCTTCTAATTGAGTTAAAATGTTCAAAATTGGTGTGTATGCTTATTAGGTCAATGCCTTGATGGAGTTCGAAGATGAGCATTTTCTGCTTAGGGTAGGCAGAGATAAGCAATTTGATTGGTTGATACTTTGGGACAAGATAACTTAGATTCATCTTGATTGATGATTTTTATGCCAATACAATGATTGCATTTTCATTCAGTAATGGATTCGACAGTAACAGTGTATAGAAACGATTGACTCAGACACGAGGGCCCTTTCCCTTGGCCAGAGGGGCCCTTTTGTCAAGCGTGGGGGTCCTTTTGTCTGCCTTTAGGGTCCCCCTAACTAGGGTACATTTTTATTTTTCTCATCGGTTTTAGCATTTTTCTTTATAAAACGCTTTTGGATGACACTTCGTGTACAGTTTGATTGCTTGATACGTTTGAAAAAAATAAATGTGCGATTAATTAATATGTGTCATCTATTTATTTTGGGATTTCGGCGGGGGACATCAGCCTCACTGTTGGCTTGTTCTACTGCGAAACGTCTTCTTTAGCCGCCATGTTTAGTGACACTACAGACGAGACCCAAGATGCAATGCGCGACCTCCTCCGTATGCAAATGAAGAAGTCTCCACTCTGGTTATTTTTACTCTGTGTATAGACTATTCTTGCGACAGGGTGGAAATTTCGGGAGCGCATGCGCAAGTTACACAATGTTGCAAGTTACACTATTTTGCAGTTTGCTTGAGGGGGCAATTAATGGTTTATTTTACGACGAGATCGATATATCGATGACGTTTTATCACTTAATAATCCTAAATTTAGTGATTATGTCGAATTCATACATCCTGATGAGCTCGAAATTCATGATTCCGAGATTTGGAGTTAAGCTCCGCCCGCATAGATACTGTTACCCCACAAGCTTAATAACATCAGCGGTTCAATATGGCGACTCAGCACCCGACAGTTTGTTTCGCGCATGCATGTTATCATCAAATAGGCGATACTCGATTCACAGTTCCGGAATTGAATTCCAAAACTGGTGTCAATCGAGTGAAAAGGAGAATTTCGGATTACAGCGCATGCGGCGACTGTATAAAAAGTATCCCAACCAATCATGACTGCTGAAACATATTTTTTACCTAGGAATACGTCACGATTCTACTCACTCCACCTCAGCTGTCGGGACTGGCAGAACTGTGACAGGACTGAATTCCGCGTCACTCGATTGTAATTCTATCGATTCGGGACGCTCTGGACTGTAAATCGAGCATCCCCATAGTAACTGCATAGTGTGGTTTTAATTGTTTTTTTTTTTTTTTTTTAAAAAAAGAGTTTACATAAATAGAAATAAATAAATATAGAGTATAAACTTTAATCAGACAGGCCTCGAAATGTCGCTTTAGTAACTAACCTGTCATTTATAATTTTCTACGTCACACTACTCACACATTATCCATGTGCACAAACACGTTTAAATGGTTCTTATTTGATCCATGTGAATATCATAATTAATTTCTTCGACATCGGCCGGACTAAAAATTCGCACAAATCGCCGCATTTTTTAGCAGTAAGTTTCCGACTCGAATTGGCGTAGATTTCGCTTGGTAATAAAAGCATGCGTCCCAAATCATGCTTTAAAATTGAATGTACTGCAGGTTTATGACACTGCCGTTTATTAATCTAAAATATCGGTATAAAATTTAAACTGAATGTCAAACACGACGTTGCACCTGTACATGACACTATTCCAATCACGTGCAGAGGACAGCTGATCACGCCCCTGGAATTCCTTTCTCGCATTCCAACTAATTTATGCTAAAAATTGTATGTGTAAAATACTCTTTTGACCAAATTATTTTCTCTAGTCAAATTGTCCTGTAAATTACACATAAACTTTATTTTCTGACAGTGTTCTGAATTTATATTTTCATTGGAGTTGGAGGCAAATTGGAAACAATTGCTACGATAGTCTCGGTCACCCAGAACCCCCTATTATATAGTCTTCAACGCACGGAGGGTCTGGGTCGGTTCTCAATTATTGACGAAAATTACTGGATAATCTACCACATAAAAAACCAAACTCCCGGTTATGCATGGGCAATGGAACCTTTTGGCTAAAGTCTCGGTAAGTGATAGATATTATGAAGTCCGGCCGATTTTGATAGATTCTATAAAGGGGATAAAATATTTCCCACAATTCACTTGGCACATCTATTATTAGAAACAAAATAGAGACGATACAACAGCATGCATCTCGATTAAAGAGATTGTGAGAAGCCCTACGTTTGATTCATTACGAGAGAAAATTACCATTTCCATTAAAACCTATAAAGCAAAATTTTAGAGAGTGTCATTGTTGACAAACGAGCTGTTTTGATAGATTCAGTACGGGGTAACTTAAAAGACTGGATAATCCAGACAATGACCGACTTTCTGTCAAATTTTGAGGACCCATCCAGACTAATATTCGTAGAATATTTGTTTGGATGATAAGAGACTATTGCTACGATACAGGCTTTATTGTGCCCAAATTGTTAATTGTTATGTATGATATTATGAAGGACAGGTTGATTTGATTAAATTATTTACAATCACGGTGACGTGAGAAGAGAAAGCGGGACATCTTCTCGCTTTGTCATAAATAAAAACCAGTAGGTTATTTATGGTTATTTAACTATAAGTGGGCCTAACGAGTCCGGGATGAAGCAGCCCGATAAAAAATTTTAGAGAGTGTCATTGTTGACAAACGAGCTGTTTTGATAGATTCAGTACGGGGTAACTTAAAAGACTGGATAATCCAGACAATGACCGACTTTCTGTCAAATTTTGAGGACCCATCCAGACTAATATTCGTAGAATATTTGTTTGGATGATAAGAGACTATTGCTACGATACAGGCTTTATTGTGCCCAAATTGTTAATTGTTATGTATGATATTATGAAGGACAGGTTGATTTGATTAAATTATTTACAATCACGGTGACGTGAGAAGAGAAAGCGGGACATCTTCTCGCTTTGTCATAAATAAAAACCAGTAGGTTATTTATGGTTATTTAACTATAAGTGGGCCTAACGAGTCCGGGATGAAGCAGCCCGATAAAAAATTAGTTTCGGATGAAACAGCCCGGGGTTGAAACGGTCGTGGGACAAACTGACCGCATCCCCTTGATACAACGCAAACAATTTTCTAGTTGTTTCTTTGATTTCTGAAAAAGTATAAAGTTTTGAACGATGAGCGCGTTCGGGGTAACGTTCGTCGATGTTTGTTACAAGATCCAACGCGCAGCGTAATACCATTTCGACGATAAATGTAGAAATAACAAACTTCAATGGCAGCCAAACTTGAATTACACGGGCTAAATATAATCGGGCTTTCTGATTGGTCAATGTCTTTACAATGATTGACAGGTCGGATTCATGAATTAAAGATAGGCTGGCACTGCCAGGCAGGATACGCCCACATTTTCGAGAGATGGATTGAGAACAAGCAATACCGAAAGTGATTTTTCCTACATCATAAAGTCCTGTATTTCATACTGTATTGGGAGCAGCCATTTTGTTGGTCAGTTCCAGATATTCATGAAATTCGAAGACGACAATGATTATGGTGTGACGGTACACAACCTAGAAATGTGACTTTTCGTCAAAATCGGATAAGAATTGTGACCTGTGGAGAGTCCACAACCATGATATACCATATTTTTACACTATTCGCGTACAAACGGCGACCATTTCGTCTGGCAATTTTGGTACGATTTTCACGAAATTCGAACTCAACCTTCCTTACGTTGCAACAGTAATATAATCACAGGTGGGTTTTTTTTTTAAATCGGATAATAATTGTTCGAGAGATAGACAGAGAACAAGCAATACCGAAAGTGATTTTTCCGACAATCAAAGGCCATAATTCATTAAGTTACAATTTAATATGCGCAAATATCGAAAAGAATAAAGATCTTTAGGTTATAAACATGCATTTCAGGTTTCATCAAAATCAAATTAAAATTGTGACCTCTACAGGGTCCACAACTTTGATATACCATACTTTTACACTATTCGCGTACAAACAGCGGCCATTTTGTCTGGCAATTATGGTCCGAAATTCGAACTCAACCTTCTGTAGGGTGTAACGGTGATAGAGTCACTTTTTTTTTTAAATCGGATAATAATTGTGACCTCCAGAGGGACCATAGGCGATTTTTTCGGACAATCAGGGGCTATAATTCAGGAAGTTAAGATATGCGCAAATATCGAAAGGAACCAAGACCTTTGGCTTATAACCATGCATTTCAAGTTTCATCAAAATCGAATTAAAATTGTGACCTCTACCGGGTCCACAACCATGATATACCATTTTTATACGCCCACATTTTCATGTGGACGTATATTGTCGTCGCCCCTGTTCGTCCGTCCGTCGGTCCGTCCGTCCGTCCACAATTGTTTGTGAACAGTCTACAGGTCACAATTTTTATCCGATTTCAATGAAACTTAAAACATAGGTTTATCACCCTAAGATCTCGGTTCCTTTCGATATTGGCATGTATCGGACTGTAACTTCATGGGTTATGGCCCCTGATTGTACGAAAAATCTCGTTTTTTAGCTTGTGGACAGTTTAGAGGTCACAATTTTGAACCGATTTGGATGAAACTTGAAATGCATGTTTATAACCCAAAGATCTTGGTTCCTTTCGATATTTGCGCCAATCGGATCGTAACTTCCTGAATTATGGCCCCTGATTGTCCGAAAAATCGCCCTTTTTAGCTTGTGGTCCCTCTAGAGGTCAATATTGTTATCCGATTTAAAAAACCGTTTGATTATATCACCGTTCCATGGTTATGAAGGTTGAGAATGAATATTGTGAAAATCGGACCAAAATTGACGGACAAAATGGCCGCTGTTTGAACACGAATATTGTGAAAATATGTTATATAAAGGTTGTGGACCTTATAGAGGTCACAATTTTGAATCGATTTTGATGAAACTTGACAGGTATGTTTTAAACCCAAAGATCTTGGTTCCTTTCGATATTTGCGCCCATCGGGTCATTACTTCCTGAATTATGTCCCCTGATTGTACGAAAAATCACCCTTTTTAGCTTGTGGTGCCTCTGGAGGTCACAATTATTATATGATTTAAAAAAAACCGTTTGATTATAAAAACCAAACAAATTCTAATGATTTTCTGATAATTCCTTAATATGCGACAATTCTTGTTGACTGCCCGGACGATTTGGCTGCTGTGTGGGCGTATGTTTCGTTGCCTGGCAACCTATTTTTTTAAAAGTATTCGCGTACAAACGGCGGCCATTTTGTATGGCAATTTTGGTCCGATTTTCCCAAAATTTGAACTCAACCTTCCTTATGCTCTAACGGTAATACAATCAAACGTTTTTTTAAAATCGGATAATAATGGTGACCTCCAGAGGGACCACAAGTTAAAAGATAGGCTGGCACTGCCAGGCAGGATACGCCCACATTTTCGAGAGATGGATAGAGAACAAGCAATACCGAAAGTGATTTTTCCTACATCATTAAGTCCTGTATTTCATACTGTATTGGGAACAGCCATTTTGTTGGTCATTTCCAGTCTGATATTCATGAAATTCGAAGCCGACAATGATTATGGTGTGACGATACACAACCTAAAATGTGACTTTTCGGCAAAATCGGATAAGAATTGTGACTTGTAGAAAGTCCGCAACCATGATATACCATATCTTTTCACTATTCGCGTAGAAACGGCGACCATTTCGTCCGCAATTTTGGTACGATTTTCACAAAATTCGAATAATTCAGGAAGTTACGATCTGATATGCGCAAATACCGAAAGGAACCAAGATCTTTGGGTTATAACCATGGATTTCAAGTTTCATCAAAATCAAATTAAAATTGTGACCTATACAGGGTCCACAACCATGATATACCATTTTTTAACAGTATTCGCGTACAAACGGCGGCCATTTTGACAGTCAATTTTGGTCCGATTTTCCTGAAATTTGAACTCAAGCCTTCCTTAAGGTGAAACGGTGATATAATCAAACGTTTTTTTTAAATCGGAAAATAATTGTGACTTCCAGAGGGACCACAAGCTAAAAAGGGTGATTTTTCGTACAATCAGGGGCCATAATTCAGGAAGTTACGAATCAATGAGGGCAAATATCGAAAGGAACCAAGATCTTCGGGTTATAAACATATATATACAGGGTCCACAACCATGATATACCGCGGCAATTTTGTCTGTCAATTTTGGTCAGATTTTCCCGAAATTTGAACTCAAGCCTTCCTTAAGGTGAAACGGTGATATAATCAAACGTTTTTTATACGCCCACATAGAAATGTGGACGTATATTGCCGTCGCCCCCGTCCGTCCGTCTGTCGGTCCGTCCGTCCGTCGGTCCGTCCGTCCGTCCGTCCATCGTCCACAATTTCTTGTGAACGCACTAGAGGCCAGGGTTAATATCCAATTGACTTTAAATTTATACACAGTGTTTAAGGTCATGAGACGAAGAAGCCTATTGATTTTCAGCAATATCCGATAATTACTGCCAGAGTTATGACCCTTGATCACTTTGAAAAATCTTGTGAACACTCTAGAGGCTAAAGTTAATATCCGATTGACCTTAAATTTATACACAGTGTTTAAGGTCATGAGCCGAAGAAGCCTATTGATTTTCAGCAATATCCGATAATTACTGCCAGAGTTATGACCCTTGATCACTTTGAAAAATCTTGTGAACGCTCTAGAGGCTAAAGTTAATATCGGATTGACCTTAAATTTATACACAGTGTTTAAGGTCATGAGACGAAGAAGCCTATTGATTTTCAGCGATATCCGATAATTACTGCCAGAGTTATGACCCTTGATCACTTTGAAAAATCTTGTGAACGCTCTAGAGGCTAAAGTTAATATTGGATTGACTTTAAATTTATACACAGTGTTCAAAGTCATAATACGAAGAAGCCTATTGATTTTCAGCAATATCCGATAATTACTGCCAGAGTTATGACTCTTGATCACTTTGAAAAATCTTGTGAATGCTCGAGAGGCTAAAGTTAATATCCGATTGACTTTAAATTTATACAAGGTGTTTAAGGTCATAAGACGAAGAAGCCTATTGATTTTCACGGATTTCCGATAATTAGTGCCAGAGTTATGGCCCTTGATCACTTCAAAAAATCTTGTGCATGCTCTAGAGGACAAAGATGATGTCCGATTGACTTCAAATTTATACACAGTGTTTAAGGTCATGAGACGAAGAAGCCTATTGATTTTCAGCGATTTCTGATAATTAGTGCCAGAGTTGTGTCCCTTGATCACTTCAAAAATTCTTGTGGATGCTCTAGAGGCCAAAGTTAATATCTGATTGACTTTAAATTTATACACAGTGTTTAAGGTCATGAGACGAAGATGCCTATTGATTTTCAGCGATCTCTGATAATTATTGCCAGAGTTATGGCCCTTGATCACATCAAAAAATCCTGTGGACGCTCTAGAGGCCAAAGTTAATCTGATTGACTTTAAATTTACACACACTGTTTAAGGTCATGAGACAAAGAAGCCTACTGATTTTCAGCGATTTCAAATAATTACTTCCAGAGTTATCCCCCTTGATCACTTCAAAAAACCTTGTGACGCTATAGATGCCAAACTTATCATCCGATTGACTTCAGATTGATACACAGAGTTTAAGGTGTTGAAACGAACAAGTATTTTGATTTTCAATGAATTTTGATAACTGAACAGCTAAATCCATGATGTTAAATGTTTCCTATACTAATTGTTAGCGTGGGGCAAAACTTTATAAAAAGCAAACAAATTCTAATGATTTTCAGATAATTACAAATTGAGTTGTTACTCTTAATCAGATTTTAGTGTATAACAAATGTTTCATTCCCCAAAAAAGTAAAAATATGCGACAACCCTTGTTGACTGCCCGGACGATTTAGCTGCTGTGGGCGTATGTTTCGTTGCCTGGCAACCTATCTTCTAAATCGGAAAATAATTGTGACTTCCAGAGGGACCACAAGCTAAAAAGGGTGATTTTTCGTACAATCAGGGTCCATAATTCAGGAAGTTACGAATCAATGAGCGCAAATATCGAAAGGAACCAAGATCTTCGGGTTATAAACATGCATGTCAAGTTTCATCAAAATCGGTTCAAAATTGTGACCTATATAGGGTCCACAACCTTGATATAACATATTTTCACACTATCATACATGCCAACCTGAGGAGATTGAAAATCAGAATGCCTTGTATTGATGGTAGAGCGAGGACCGTAGGTCCAAGTTTGAACGGTGCAAAGCACCGTGGGCGCCGCAGGGCGTGGGGTTTGGGAAATTTTGAGAAATTAGCACCTATTTAAAGCAGTACCTTGTATTATTGGATAAAAACAGCTGGTGATTTAGGTCCATGCATCTGAGGGTTTTTTTTACCTATTTATATACGAAAGTATGCATATTTACATGTTGGCATGACCTAAATTTGTTGTTAAGTGAAGATAATAGATTACCATTAGCTATGTGCTTAGTTGGGATCGACATTAAGTATATAAACTATGTTAGTTAAAGGGGTAGTCCCAAATAATCCTGGCCTCGAGTTAAGAAAGAAAAAAATCCCAGTTAATATTTTTGCTCAAAGTTGACAATAAATATCGACCTTGATGTACACAAAAATGTTTTCAAATTGTCTTGTGAATTGTAAGAGGCTACTTAAAACATAATTACTGTATAAGACTTGTACTGTTTAAAATAGTTTAATGTAATAATATTCATATTATTTAACCTTAAAATAAATGATAAATTAAAACTTTAATATAATCTATGTAGTATGCAGTCATAAGAGTAACGCATTTTTGAAAAATCAAGTAAAAGCTTGAAATCAGTGCTGATACTGTTGATTGAAAAAAATGTTAATGACATTCTTAAGTCAAACTTGTTGGACTAATCCATTCAGTGTACCTGAGGTAATATGGAGGTGATTGGTGGTGCACAAGGCCATGAATTGTATTGTTCTAAGCCGTAGAGGTTTTGGTATGTAGAAGTTTTGGGATGATACTGTCTCTTTATTTGTCATCTTTATGGTCCAATTGGTTTCTGGTGGCCATTTTACATTTCTTTAGCAGTTTTGGATCATGTGTTGTTTCATAACACTTGTCTGACTGGTGTAACTTTCGGGTCATTAAACTGCTCAAGGTTTTTGTTGACAGGTTTGATCGGAATTCTGTTTTATTTTTATTGACAATACTAAACAATCGTTCACAATCGGTGTTTGTGTGGAACATCACTAGAACACATTTAGCCATTTTTACCAAGGCTCCAAACATTGGGCATCCTGTGGCAGGGTTCTTCAATTTTGAAATATGATGCCACGTACTATCAATCCTGTCACTCTTTATTATGTTGTCATCAAATGGAAAAGATTGGAATTCCATAAACTCTTCTTCCAGTTTAACTTGTTCATCCAAGTTTAAAAAATGGTATCTCCTGTTAAAGAAATTAACCTGCTCAAATTTTATTGATTCTCTTTTGGATATATCTAGGAATTCTGCGTTCGTTAACACACTGTCACCGAAAGGGAACATCTTTATCATATATTGACATGCTGTGGCGTAGAAATTTCTCACATCTTGATAAAATACTTTGAGGTCAATGTCTGGATTCTCATCAATGATGACTCTGGTGGCCATACCAATGAACAGGTCACTGTCAGATTTTTGGTTAGATCTTGACTTTACATCAATGCTAATAATATCAGTGGATTCAGTTATTACTTTTGGCTTAATAAACTTTACCAGCAGTTTAGAAAACTGACTACACATAACGGGGTGCAAAAGATGAATTGCTGGATCTTCTCTCTGAAGAAATCCATTGGCATCTTCAAATATGGGTATTATGCTTGATACAAAAGACATATATAGTACTGTATTGATATCTTTCAGTCTCCTAAAAATTGTTTCAGACTTTCTTTCTTCAGTGTTCTTTTTTTCTGGCAATGTTTTTTTGTCAGGTTGGTTCGTCTCACTGGAAATAGTTATGGTACTTTTAATAGTCTTTGTACTTGACTTTACACTACTACTACTTGTAGCTTTAGATACAGTACACTTCAGGGCTAAGTATGAAATTCCTCCGTGGTCCGACCTGGGCGGAATTGAAAAATCGCGGAGTACAGGCTATTAATCCGCTCAGGTCCCGCTGTAAAATCCGCTCTAAATTTCCGCCGCGAATTTGAGTAAACCGCCGACCACCGCGGATTTGTTAACCCACCGACTGCCGCGGAATTGTTAAACCACCGACCCCAGCGCGAAATTTAATTTGATGAAATTATTGTTACACGTATGCTTTACATTGTATTCGTGTCCATAATTCAGTAGTCCAATCACGAAAAACAGCATTATCGGCATGCTTTTAAAACTTTGAAATAAAATATATGCATAAACCACCGACCCCAGCGCGAAATTTAATTTGATGAAATTATTGTTACACGTATGCTTTACATTGTATTCGTATCCATATGCATATATTATCGATGTATAATTTACAACATCGCATACTCGTTTGTTACATGTGCGGCATATATAACAAACCTTACAAATAATCATATGGACGAACATTCGTAAAAATGTATTATTCAGCTTTATTTAACGTCCGCTTGACTGCCCATTAATGACTTATACATTTACACATGTACGTTCACATGTAGTCTGTATTCTGTTACTATGTTTTTGTTTTGGATTTTTAAAACAACAATGTGCTACGAAGCCGTTTACCGTTTATGTATGTCGGCAAAGAATAAAGAAAAGTGAGTAATCTCATTGTTACAAAGCGGTGGTTTCAATCCGAAATGTGTTGAGCATGTTATTACAAGTGGTTCTAGAGCAGGGCTTCCACTTCAAAATTTTCACTACCGGTCATTTTTGATAACGCACGAAAACTTTGCAAAGTAAATTCATATTTCATATTTTTATTCATCGTGGAGTATTGTGAATTCACGTGTCTACACCACTTTGTCAGCATGGGGTACACAAAAAAATATATATTGGACTTAAGAATGAAATATTAGTAAGACTTATGATAATTATTTAGTAATTAAATATTCCCTTTGGGCTACTTAATTAATCGAAATAGCTGAATTGGCCGTAGAAAAGCCATTCCAGTGGGTGACACGTAATTACCACGTGCTCTATAGAAAACACACTGACCTGGATAATTTAGGAGTTGTAATACAAAAAATACGATATGCTGATAAATATATAAGTATCCATGGCATATACCTCACATTTATTTGTTTTAGAACATCTCTTACGGCGTTACGGGTCGCAAAATTGTGACGCAAATGTTAATAATGAATAAATAACTTCGGACTGCTAACTTCCAAGCTAGCGCCCCCTATAATATCGTCGTGTGTAAGAGCCCGGCTTCCATATATACACGGCATTTTTATAACATGTGGAATCATCAATATTGCTACACGATAGCACTGGAATACGTAATCTTCTAAATTATTGGGTAAGCAAGTTAACTAATCTCTAGATTTTATTTCTACAATTCCCGCAAAGCCGTAATATCACTATAACAAATTATAATGCAGTTTTCTCCAAACACGTACGTTGTTGACGATTTACGTAATTTCTATGCTGTTTTATTTAATATGACAGTTGGTTGGATTCGAAGAGCAGTACTTCATATAAACGGCCCTTTTTTCGAAGATCATAATAATCTCGTTTATATCGTACGTAACTGTAACAGCGGTAAACGGCTTTGTTCTAGAAAATTCTTATGACACGTGGACAATAGGTGATCGACAAAGCGTGGACCGCTTCACGCCTTTGATGAAATTCCCAAATATCAATTAACTTTTATTGTTCTACTACAAGACAATCATCATTAATTATCAACACAAAGCCCAGTATAATCTATTGAAGACTATGTATACAACTCTTATAACACCAATCATGAGATTATGTGGCTTCTCTTATCTTTACGTGCGCTGGCCGTACAATTTTATTGCCGATGTCGATCGTAGCCATGTTTGAAAATTTGGGTTTGGAAAAAAAAGCCTATTTTTCCGGCGTGCAAAATGACCGTTGGGTCAGATCTAGTTACGGTCATTTTATATAGCCCCCGGTCCCGACCGGCATATACGGTCGACGTGGAACCCATGTTCTAGAGCCTCTAATCAAATAATTAAAAAAAGTGAGCTCACTCATAGTTTTAAAGCCGTGGTTTCAATCCGCAACACGTTGACATGGTAATTGTAAGTGTTTATACTATTAAAGTATTGTTTTATTAGACTTAACTATAAATCACAAAAATGGAATATTAAAAACAGGCGAAAATGGGTCAGTTCATCCCACGATCGTTTCACCCTATATCGATACATTACTTCATTAATATGTTCGATATTTTTAAAACTTGAATCGTTCGACTATTTCAAACTCATTCAAATTAGGAAATTTTCAAAATTTACACACATAAATGCTGGCCTTACCTTGGGCGAAAGTGTTGTACATTAAAATAGCCATTTCCATTCTGACAAATAAGTTACAAAATTCACACCTCAAGTAATATATTCTGATTTAATTCCCAAATGAATGAAATGCCTTTATCTCCTGTTTTTAAGCACACATCGCCAAAATTCACCGTCAACCTTACTGAACACATGTACATTAAAACTATCAGTCGGAAAATACCGTGATGACATTTCATTTAGGCACCAAGGAGTCTGAGTCAATGCATACTGTCAATCGAATACCAGACAACTCATCCCAAAGACAACTCATCCCAATGAATAAAAGACAACTCATCCTACATTTAAAGACATCTCATCCCAAGTCATAAGACAACTCATCCCAAGTCAAAAGACAACTCATCCCAACTTTTAACCTGCCCCCCCCCCTCATTCTAAGTTACATTCATTTTTCCTCAGTCGGTACCATTATTTACGACCTTGCATGTCACCATTGCCTCTGTCATTGATAAATCTGATGCTTTCACTGCTTGTCTTGAAAAATGAATTGAAAGTCTTGATTAACTGAATTTTCTTTTCAGTAATTTTATAAGATTCTTAATCAATCCAAATAGTTTGTCTATAATATATTGTATAACTGATAAATTATTCAGCATGATTTTTTTACAAAATATATGATGGTTAATACATTTATAAAAGTAACCATAAAATAATGAGATAATTGAAAGACATTCTTTGATTTGTCACTTGTTACCTTGAGATTAAGATTAAAGTGTAGTAAAACTATTGTCTTTTAATCTAACTGATTGATTGATTGGCTGAATGATTGACTGTAAATTAACACTTAATCTTTGATTAAAGTAATCTTTTTCTCAAAGATTCACTTTTTTAGGTCACATGTCTAAAGAAGAATCCTACATAAAAAGTAATAAAAGAAAATGTTGAATGCCTTCTTATAATTTAATTTAAATCTTTAAAAAAAAATTAAAAAAATAATGAATTGGATTTGTGTCAGATACATCTAATTTATTTCTTTGTTGCTATCAAATTTGATGTTTATCATATGTAAATATTTATATGTAATTGAAATGCAAGACCATTACATGATTTTTGGAACGTAATTAATTACATTTCCATTACTCATTACTTTTGAAATCTTCCATTACTCATTAGTTGACATTAAAGTCTTACCAGTATTACAAGTTCTATGCTGGCATCGTTCACACCCGTCACACTGAACAGCCCCCTGTCTTGGGCAAACTACTGATTCACAAACTATACAGCTATCAGTCATTTACAGATTTAACATCCAATATATGTTATATGATATTATGGACAGGTTGATTAAATTAAATTACATGTATTTACACTTCGTGGGTTGAAAGTTGGTAAAAACATGCGATTGGTTAACACACAAAATAAAAAGTCCTTGTATATTAAAAAGTTAATTTAAAATATTTGATTTCAGTATTTTTATACAATACCCCAGCTTTGACACTTACTCAAATCATTTTAATAAACATTATAATATTTGTCTTTGAAGTGCTTCACCAATTTAATTAGCTTGTAATAGAGGTAAATAAAAACAGTAATCATCAATTTATTATAACAACAATATCGATTTTAATAAAACAAACACTAATCATCAATTTAATTAAAACAACAATATCATTATCAATTTGATTACGATAACATAATCCGATTGGTTTTGGTCTGAGTGGTCTTCAAAGATAGCAACTGTATTGAAACAAATATCACTTATATTTGTTGGGATGAGTTGTCTTATAAATTATAACCTTAGTCTCTCTCTACCCATGTTTTAAAGTTGGGATGAGTTGTCTTTTATAGTGGGATGAGTTGTCTTCTAACTTGGGATGAGTTGTCTTATATTGGGATGAGTTGTCTTGGGATGAGTTGTCTTTGGGATGAGTTGTCTGGATACCCTGTCAATCAACTTTCTTTATTAGGCGAATTCACACGTGCCATCAAAAGGAATTGATAATTGACTAAAATACAAACCCCTTTAACACACACATGGCTAAATTACGAACGGGCTACGATGAATAGCACCTCCCCACCTCCTACAATAGGTAATTGGCTGATTGAGACCATGGCTGATTGGGACCTGGCTGATTGGGACCAGATTTGTGGCTGACTGGGACCAGATTTGTGGCTGATTGGGACCAGATTCTTGGCTGACTGGGACCAGACTTATGGCTGATTGGGACCAGACTTATGGCTGATTGGGACCATGACAAGGCCTATTCGGACCATTACTTAAATGCTGCGAGTATTTAAAATATGTTTGCATATTTTTGATATTTAGACAACTATGGCAATAAATAGTGTAATTAGTCACAAATAATAGTGTAATTAGTGATTGTTGGCTTCAATACAAATGAGCTAAATCACAGAGAATATGCTTCACATTCTTGGCTGATTGGGACCAGATTCTTGGCTGATTGGGACCATGATCCGACCAATGATAAGAGTGTTTTAAATATGTTTGCATGACAATAAACACCACCCAGTATTATCAAATTGTAATCCAATATCAAATAGCCTCATATCAGTATAATTACTGCAATGAATGCGATATTTTGTAATGAATGAAGCATCTTGATCCAAGTTTCAAGGAGCAATGATGTGAGCATATTTTCCATCATATTTATGTAATCTAATTCCTGATCTAGACAAGTGTTGAATGCAATACACTAAATTGGTTGACAAAATGTGTAACATTTTCTTAGCAATATACACAAATACACATTAAACAAAGTTAATTAAATCACACTTTATTTATAGTATAAAACTCAGGTAGCAATATACAAGACCCTAATCACACCTTTTATTGTTAATTAATGACAAGCCTAATAATCCAATAAACAATCATATCCAATCACACAAATTCCCTGTTGTGGCTGTCAGTAAGACCTGAGTAATTTTCATGTAGTAATATAGTACACTTTCCTAGATATCACCTACCTGTTTACTTGTGTTAAAATTGAGTCTATAAATCTATTATGTTTATTTTCTGTACAAGGTAGGATATACATTTTGACTGCCTTTATGTACATCATATTTGAAATAACCGATTTCCGTTGCTACTGTATTGCTGGTATTAGTTTTCAAATTTGTATGGTTTAAACATTATTTCTATAACATAATTAAGCACAATAATGTACATCTATATTGGTTTCGGATTACCGTTATGCTACTGTATTGCTAGGGGCTAGTATCGGTATTAGTTGTCAAATTTTTATGACTTAATTGCAATTAGCATAAATTGGTTTAAACAGTATTTCTAACATATAATTACACACAATGTATTGGCTATAATGGATTCCAAAACAAGCTATGAAGTTTATAAAATAAAATAAAAAATGGTTTGTTTAAATTGCATAAAACGTATAATAATTTACATAAGATTAATAAGATAATCTCTGTTAATATAATATAGTGTAACTGTGACATAAAAAAATGGAATATGAACATAAATAACGCAGGCCTACATAAAAAAAGGCACATAATTATAGTCACGCTATAGATATAAAACTCCTTTAATTTATATTAAACTTAATTCAATATCAAAACCTAAGTTTCTAGTATTTTTTAATCGTGTGGTCCGAATCAGCCTAGTGGTGGTCCCAATCAGCCTGGAATGTGGTCCCAATCAGCCAAGAATGTGGTCCCAATCAGCTTTGACTTTTGTCCCAATCAGCCATGGTCCCAATCAGCTTGGTTTCCTACAATATACATCACGTATTACCAGTAATTTGCATAAGATTCTATTAATTTTATTAACGATAACATAAAACTCAGGCTTTAAAAATTATGGATATTAAAATAAGAGATAATTTAATTTTTGAATCGGTACAGACTTGAAGGTTGGCGCATGCAAATTATGAAATCAATACTTAATTCGCAGTTGACATATTCTGTCAATAGAATTATTCCTTTAACCGGTGGTAATAAGGGGAATGCTCACTAGCCCGCGGCTTCTATAATATATTATTAGGGTTCATTAGTTAGGGTTAGGGTTGTGTTAGGGTTAGGGTTCATTGGTCAACCGATATCTGTTATTAGGGTTAGGCGTTATTGATACCCACATTTATAGTACACGTATTTCTTACAGCGACAGACTAGAGAGTAGAGCACCTGCGGACTAGTGAGGCCCTTTCAGTGTATTTTTAATTTGGCACAAAAATCATCCCTTATATCACGCCAAGCCGCTTTAACTTATGCATGCTTTTGTTGTTAAGCATTTTCCTTTGTACTCTTTGGTGCGACAATTAAATCCGATAAATCTAAGTTCAGTCCGCACAAGATTCGATTCATATGGTCTGGTTGTTAGGTGTTTTATTTATTGAAAGCTTCATCGATATGTTCACTGGAAAAATGAAATTTAATATTTGTTTCTGTGATAATTATTGGAAAGAAACCGAACCGGATTATTATCTAGGATATTTATCGTCAACTGTATAAATACGGTAAGCAGTTTGTGTGTTGTATTTATAAGTTAAAGCATAAAATAATATATCTATGAAGCGACCATTTGAGACATGATACTTTTAAGCCTATACATATAGCGGTATCTGAAACGATTTGACATGTTGATCTGTATTGAAATGTGGGGAATAGGGACTCTGTATCTTAAAGTCAAATACGAAACTGAAATAAGTAAAGAATCTTTCAACTTCTATACATTACATGATATTTGATTCTCGGGACATAAAGTATTATTTGAACGTTGGGAGCCCAATCGTCATTTTAATCGAATTACCGTTAAATTAAATATCGGGGAGAAAATATACCTTCCAAGAATTAATGCTAATTTGTTTATTTCTACGATTGTCATTAAATTCTTCTTCATATTTAAAATCGATAATAAATCAGTATATAAAAAATCGACAGCATATTTTAAGACGCCCACGTGCAAATCGCTAGATATTATGTTTATTGTCATCCATTTTCAGACAATGTTATCAGAATTCACGAAACATGGTTTCATTGTCTGCTTGTCGGATGAACTAATGACATAGAAAATTGATATGTGTATGCACTTTGTGGTGCGATTTACGAATTGAATACCGATGTACATGTACATTATAAATGAATCGAGCATAACAGATATTTTAGGATATGAATAAAATAATACTTTGCTACAATTTAGTTAATTTTCAAAAAACAATTTGAAAATAGTATTATGAATATATAAATTACAGGTTAACTAAAACGACTAATATACTCGTGATATTATTCCATTAACTATTAAATAACGCTGTGACAATATTGACTAAATTACTCAGACTATTTTGAATCACTATGGAACATAATCCTCCGCGAATTTTATGTTTCCACCGACAATTATCCGCTGCGAATTTCAAATTTTCGCGGACAATAATCCTCCGCGAATTTTATCTTTTCGCGGACTTTTTTCCGCCCAGAACGTCGCAAATTCCACGGAGTGGACATGAGAAAAACACCGCGATTTTTGAGTGGAAAAAGCACCCACAGGGAGGATTTTCATACTTAGCCCTGAAGTGTACTGTAGTGTAGAACTCTTGCTCCCCTTAAAAACAAAGGAACTTAAATCAAATTCTGACTTTTGATTAGATGTAGTAGAGGATGATTCAGGATTCATTTTCTGCAGTTTATGACTAGTACATGTATTAGTATTATGAGCTGTTGTTGGTTCAGAAGTTGATTTTCTTTTGACTGTTTGTTTTGATGACTTATTTGAAGTTTTCAAACATGCAACCTCATGTTCAAAAAATGCTGTTAAGGCACTTCTTTGTTCACTTAACCTTGTCAAGCACTTGCCGAGTGACAACCATCTGGTGGTCACATGTTTAATAATCTTTCTATTTGGCAAACTAAACTGTTCCTGGTAACTTTTCAATGTCTGTTTTCTTTTAGAAGATTTTTCTAAATAGTAATAGATATCAATTAACAAACTTTCCACATCACAATTTAAACAATTTGCAGCCTTGCTAGCGGCCAAATGCATTAAGTGACAAAGACATCCATTAATAAAAACCGACGGATTTTCCTTCAAAATAAATGAAGCCACCCCTTTCAATGCTCCAACCATCACGGATGCATTGTCTGTGGAAAAGGAAACCACATTCTTCCAGGGAATTTCACATGACTTTAATTCAGTATTCATTAATTCAAAAATATTTTGACCAGTTGAGGCCATTGTGCATTCGGTAAGGGATAAGAGTTCAGAAACAACATGGCCAGTATCAGAGTTAAAGTACCGGACACACACTGGATATAGTTTTACATCATCATAATCTGTGCTGCCATCTGTTGCAAGACTAAATGGATCCTGTTGTATAATTGACACAATTTTAGACTTTGAATCTTCAGCTAATTCATTTATGACACAAGAGGTCTTTGTTCGGCCAGAAGAGTATTGTTGAGCAATTTTAGAATCTGGGAACATTTTCTTGAAAAGCTTAGACGCATGGTCTGCAATAGCAACAGGCAATGAGTGTTCAATGATAAATTCTGCAAACAAAACTTCAGCATTAATAACACTAACATCCGTTGAAGACTGAAAATATGTTTGTATATAGGCCTAGAAGATTTTTCGTACGAGGCTTTTAGGTTTGAGCAGCTCAAGTGTTTTTTAGTTTCAAAATGTTTTTTAATGTCCGTAATACCACCGTAAGCAACACATAAATCACTCCTACAGACTAAACAAAATGCGAATTCGTCGCCTCTTCGCGAGGACGTAATGATTCCTGGAAATTCTTTGCCGTAAGTTTCCCGGTATTTTTGTCTGACATTTGTTTTGGAAGCCATTTTGTTTGTCTTGACGACCGACGCGTAGAAGTCGTAAATTATTTATACTGGGTTTTATTTATAATTGTAATATGTTTTTTTCACACATGGAAAACAGCTTGAAAACATTTTTTATCAAGTCAGAAGGAAATATGGCTAAGGAAGAAGCCACAACGTTAATGGCAACTAACGGTAAATCCACCGTGTACTATACGAGTGTATGCGAGAATGGCTCCGCGAAGCAAATAATATCCGCGAAGTATGCAAATTAGGCACGGCCTATGACGAAATAACCACATGACATTTTAATCTCGATTAGTCCAGACATATTAGCTTATTCCATTTTATATTAACAATGATCGAGAAAAATGCAAATTAGACACGGCAAATGACGGAAATAACCACATGACATTTTGATCTTGATTAATCCAGACATAATAGCTTATTCCATTTTATATTAATAATAATAAGGAAAACATGACACATGTTCTCGACTATTTCCGTTGTTTTACCGACTCGTACTACGATAAACAGTATGGCAATCAGATTCATAACAAACAGCGAGAATGCCGAGACAGTCGTCAATGTAAAAATAAAACGAGAGGGATTTTATCAATCAAACAGGTCAGGAATGAAATATAATAAATTTCTTCCAATAAATTTTAAAAAACGGAATTTTAAAGAGTAAAATCGGAATTCAGAATTAGACTCAGAAAATCGGAATGATTCCGACAAAATCGGAATAGTTGGCATGTATGCACTATTCGCGTACAAACGGCGGCCATTTTGTCCGTCAATTTTGGTTCCATTTTCACGAAATTCGAAGTCAGCCTTCATTACCATGTAACGGTGATATAATCAAACGTTTTTTTTAAATCGGATAATAATTTTGACCTCCAGAGTAGGCTGTGATTTAGCCACGAAAATCGTTTGTCTCAGCAAATTCCAGGCGAAAACCTGACCCTTTGCTGCACAAGTAAGCAAGTAAGTCGTCACTGTAGTACACATTTCTATTGCGATGTTTTGCACAATCAGACCAACACTTGAATTACGCCTCGGACTATATTTGTCAAGTGTAGCCATAATGTGGTGAAGAAATCATATTCTAAGCCAATCAGAAACCATAAAAGCAATCAACGTCATTAGGTCAGGGGTCAATAGCCTTAAATAGACCAGGGAATACCTTTTACGAGACGGAACACGTTGGCTTGTTTACATTTGTATGAGAGAATTTTTCTGCAAAAATGCCTGAATTACGGGACAATAACATCAGATAAATGTTGTGCTGACACCGTGAACATGGCTAGCCCCTGATTTGCGGAAAAAATATGGTCAAAAGCGAAATTGTATCAATGAATGTGATATTTCCTTGAAAAAGTATTTTTTCCATTTTATTTCAATACAACAATATGCAAAAGAAATATAAATATAGTATACAGATGAAAACGTTTTTGGCATGATTGAAATACTGGTTCGGTATAATAATTATATATAATGTTGAGAAAAAAACAAAAAAAAATAATACTATCTGAGCCCACTGATACAACAGAATATTAATAATGATTCACCTAACAACCCTGAACATGCAATTATACTTGTTTTTAAATTAAAAGATAGGCTGGCACTGCCAGGCAGGATACGCCCACATTTTCGAGAGATGGACAGAGAACAAGCAATACCAAAAGTGATTTTTCCTACATCTTTAAGTCCTGTATTTCATACTGTATTGGGAGCAGCCATTTAGTTGGTCAGTTTCAGTCTGATATTAATGAAATTCGAAACCGACAATGATTATGGTGTGACGGTACACAACCTAGAAATGTGACTTTTCATCAAAACCGGATAAGAATTGTGACCTGTAGAGAGTCCACAACCATGATATACCATATTTTTACACTATTCGCGTACAAACGACGACCATTTCGTCCGGCAATTTTGGTACGATTTTCACGAAATTAGAACTCAACCTTCCTCATCAAAATCGAATTAAAATTGTGACCTATACAGGGTCCACAACCATGATATATCATTTTTTTAACAGTATTCGCGTACAAACGGCGGCCATTTTGTCTGTCAATTTTGGTCCGATTTTCCCGAAATTCAAACTCAACCTTCCTTACAGTGTAACGGTGATATAATCAAACGTTTTTTTAAATTGGATAATATAATAATTGTGACCTCCAGAGGGACCACAAGCTAAAGAAAGGGGGATTTTGCGTATAACCAGGGGCCATAATTCAGGAAGTTATAACCATGAATTTCAAGTTTCATCAAAATCGAATTAAAATTGTGTCCTTTACAGGGTCCACAACCTTGATATACCATTTTTCAACAGTATTCACATACAAACGGCGGCCATTTTGTATGGCAATTTTGGTCTGATTTTCCCGAAATTCGAACTTAACCTTCCTTACGGTGTAACGGTAATATAATCAAACGTTTTTTTAAATCGGATAATAATTGTGACCTCCAAGCTAAAAAAAAGGCGATTTTGCGTATAATCAGGGGCCATAATTCAGGAAGTTATGATCCGATATGCGCAAATATCGAAAGGAGGCAAGATCTTTGGGTTATAACCATGAATTTCAAGTTTCATCAAAATTGAATGAAAATTGTGACCTCCACAGGGTCCACAACCTTGATATACCATTTTTTAACAGTATTCGCGTACAAACGGCGGCCATTTTGTATGGCAATTTTCGTCCGATTTTCCCGAAATCCACACTCAGCCTTCCTTAAATTGAATAATAATTGTGACCTCCAGAGGGACCACAAGCTAAAAAGGGTGATTTTTCGGACAATCAGGGGCCATAATGCAGGAAATTACATTCCGATAGCTGCAAATATCGAAAGGAACCAAGATCTTTGGGTTACAAACATGCATGTCAAGTTTCATCAAAATCGGTTCAAAATTGTGACCTCTATAGGGTCCACAAGCTAAAAACGTGATTTTTTGTACAATCAGGGGCCATAATCCATGAAGTTTTGATCCGATACATGCCAATATCGAAAGCAGCCGAGATCTTTTGGGGATAAACCTATATTTCAAGTTTCGTCAAAATCGGATAAGAATTGTGACCTGTAGAGAGTCCACAAACAAATTGTGGACGGACGGACGTCTGGACGGACAGGGGCGACGACATAATACGTCCACATGAAAATGTGGGCGTATAAAAACCAATAAAGACATATTATAAGAGATGTCAAATAAGTATACATTTATTTTATAGAAAGAAATACAGTACTAAAAAATAAGAAATGAATGCAATTTTATATACTTCCTCATACAGTATTCAACAACAACACTCGATGGCATGAGATTTCTCCGATATTAAATAGATTAAAATGATTCAGCGATACTTTGATTTAAATAAATATGGAGGACCGAGACTTAGCTTTGATCAAAAGGTACAGTGGTTGAAATTGTTGAACATGTCTGTCAAACCTTCAAAGACTAAAATCTTTGCTTGCAATAGAGTAATTTGAATGAAATTTTCAAATTATTCATTTTACATTATCTACTTTTGAACTATTATAGCAAGAATGGCTAGTTCTTTATCTAAATCTTATATAATGTATCTTTAATGAAAAATGTATATAATAACAATGACATCATTTATATAGTGTATTAATACTGGAGAATGGTTTCTAATCTGCTTTTCAGATTTTTATATCCACAGAATCGGGCCCGTTGCCAGCTCACAAAATTGGGGGTGGGGGGTACAGAATTTTTTAGAGGGGCTGAGGATGTGGCCGGCTAAGAAAACTCCTAAGAAATCATCAATTTTTGGGGGGGGCTAAACCGCACAGACTACATGTATTTACACACAGATCAGGTCTTGTCTCTATACATTGTACAAAATTAAAAGATATATGCCAGTAAAGAAAAGTACATATAAGAGAAAAACAAACAGTTAACTAAATAAAATGGTTCCAGTAATATGAATAAGAAATGAAATGGAGTTAAACGCCGTCCTACTGTTCTGCTCTTATACATGTACTGGACTAATGAAGATGGGCATACGCTATACAGTGTACATTTTGTACTACAAGGAAAATTTTGCCTGGGCACAGCACTATGGCCTACTCTTATATCGAATTCCAACTGCCAAGGGACCTTTTTACGTGCACACCAATGTTAGACAGGAATTCGGTTTTTCGTCACATTTGAACGACTTGACAGCAGTCCTTGTACCTTGTCAGCTCCTCTGCCTGCACCACTGACAAGGGGAAACCACGTCTGAATTGAATTGGAATAAAAAAGGAAAATAAAAACATATATGTCAACTTAAAATAGCTAAATATGATATGAACATTTATCGACATGTACAGTACATTTAATTAAAACATGTTTAAAATATTTAATGTAAAAACCACTTACAAAAATACATATGTATACAGGTTTAGGCCTACTCATAAAAATCACAATTTCATCAATATGATTTGGCTGTCACTTTCATATTCGAACAATTTTCACAAATCCATACTAGAAAACTTTCACTTCTAAAAAATACATCTATCTGTAGCTCCTATATACATGTACTGGGTTAAGGAAGGCGGGCGTGCGTTATACAGTTTATTATGAGGGAAATTTTGCCTGGGCACAGCACTATGGCCTACTCTTATATCGAATTCCAACTGCCAAGGGGTCTTTTTACATGCACACCAATGTCCAAACCGCTTAGAAAAATATATATGTATGTATACAGGTGTAGGCCCTATCATAAAAAATCACATAATTTCATCAATATCATTTGACTGTCACTTTCATATTCGAACAATTTTCACAAATCCATACTAGAAAGCTTTCACTTGTAACAAATACAACTATCTGTAGCCTGATGCAGCCTGATTTGCATCCACAGAGAAAATATTGTTTGGTTCTTGATCTCTGTAGTCAACCTAACCGTGTCATTTGTTACAGTAGAGTTTAACAAGAAGGGCATAAATTTCTGCAGATACAGTAAGGCAACTTTAAAGCAATGCACATTTCACCTCAATGGTGACACAGTCTTTACCATAGACTATAGTGGTCTTTTGTCTTGGTCTGAGTTGTCATACATTTAGGAATAGGAGAATATCTTCATCAACTTGCATTTGCAATAAAATTGGAAAATGTTAAGATATGATCCCCTTAACAAATTAACCAGACCTATTATTCTTTTTCTTATTTCGCTGGTAAAATATTAGCTGCTCTAAACATAGTTCTTTATTCATACACAGTTGTTGGGGTTTTTTTTACGTTGGTAATGTATGTGAGAAGTCTGTATTGTTAGAATGAGAGAGAGTTTTGTCTGCACATTTCTACAATTCTTTGTCCAACATATCAATATTTCCATCTAATTTGATCCACTGGTCAGCACATACCCTAAATTTTTCTCAGTTTCTCACAGTAAACGGTTTTACATCAGTGTTTTAAACAAAATCTACACGGAGTATACAGCTCTAGTTATTCTGCCGCTTTTTTACTATCAAAACGTAAACAAACCGGTGACTTTTCACTCTACACGACCCGTTGACCTTTTGTCGTGTGTGTCTGATTGGTGAGCTTTGTCACGTGACCTATTAAAACCAAATCACCGCAAAATTCAAATACCATCGGACATTGATAAGTAAGCCCATATTTATTTTACGTTTTCTGTCAAACGTCAAAGAATTGATAAAAGAAAAGTTGTGTGGAAATACAAAGTAATACTAGAAGAATTAGATTATGTAGTTTGTTTTCCGCCTGAAAATCGTCGGGATGGAGCAACAGAAGCAAGCTTGCTAGAAATTTCACATCACGGCCTAGAGGGACCACAAGCTAAAAAGGGCGATTTTTCGGACAATCAGGGGCCATAATTCAGGAAGTTATGATCCGATGGGTGCAAATATCGAAAGGAACCAAGATCTTTGGGTTATAAACATACATGTCAAGGGCCAACACCTTAAACTCTGTGTATCAATCTAATGATAAGTTTGGCCTCTATAGCGTCACAAGATTTTTTGAAGTTATCAAGGGAGATAACTCTGGCAGTAATTATTTGAAATCTCTGAAAATCAATAGGATTCTTCGTCTCATGACCTTAAACACTGTGTATAAATTTAAATCAATCGGATATTAACTTTGGCCTCTAGAGCGTTCACAAGATATTTTTTAAGTGATCAAGGGCCATAACTCTGGCACTAATTACCGGAAATCGCTGAGAATCAATAGGATTCTTCGTCTCATGACCTTAAACACTGTGTATAAATTTGAAGTCAATCGGATGTTAACTTTAGCCTGTAGAGCGTCCACAAGCAATTGTGGACGACCGACTGGGGCGACGACAATATACGACCACATTTCAATGTGGGCGTATAATAAAAAGTATTAAATCAAATCAAATTTAAGTCCTCAAGAAGCTCCATGTAATGTGTTTCTTATCGCCGACTGCCGAAAAAAACAAATTTCACAGAGCAAAAATTTGCTCAAAATCAAACCACGAACCGACCACTTTGACACTGATAAACCGCCTACTGAATTGTAAATGCTCAATCTTTCTATAAAACCGCAAAAATACAAATTTCATTGAAAAATCAACGAGAAAATCACGATATCATACTTCGTTTTTTAACTACAAACTTTTCCCGATTTCTTCGTAGAAAATTGACGAACCGAAGGCCGCTTATGTCAATGACATCACACAAAGTGATGACGTCAGCACATAAACACTTCGTAGTTCGTATTGGTTGCGGAACCTTACCTTTAAACACTGTGTATAACTTTAAAGTCAATCGGATATTAACTTTGGCCTTTAGAGCGTTCACAAGATTTTTATACGCCCACATTTTTATGTGGACGTATATTGTCGTCGCCCCTGTCCGTCCGTCCGTCCGTCCACAATTGTTTGTGAACAGTCTACAGGTCACAATTTTTATCCGATTTCAATGAAACTTAAAATATAGGTTTATCACCCTAAGATCTCGGTTCCTTTCGATATTGGCATGTATCGGACTGTAACTTCATGGGTTATGGCCCCTGATTGTACGAAAAATCACGTTTTTAGCTTGTGAACAGTGTAGAGGTCACAATTTTGAACCGATTTTGATGAAACTTGAAATGCATGTTTATAACCAAAAGATCTTGGTTCCTTTCGATATTTGCGCATATCGGATCGTAACTTCCTGAATTATGGCCCCTGATTGTCCGAAAAATCACCCTTTTTAGCTTGTGTTCCCTGTGGAGGTCAAAATTGCTATCCGATTCAAAAAAACGTTTGCTTATATCACCGTTACATAGTTATGGGGGTTGAGTTCGAATTTCGTGAAAATCGGACCAAAATTGACAGACAAAATGGCCGCCATTTGTACGCGAATAGTGTGAAAAAATGTTATATCAAGGTTGTGGACCCTATAGAGGTCACAATTTTGAACTGATTTTGATGAAACTTGAAACATATGTTTATAACATAAAGATCTTGGTTCCTTTCGATATTTGGCCATATCTGATCGTAACTTCCTGAATTATGGCCCCTGATTGTACGAAAAGTCACACTTTTTACCTTGTGTTCCCTGTGGAGGTCAAAATTGTTATCCGATTCAAAAAACCGTTTGATTATATCACCGTTACATAGTTTTGGGGGTTGAGTTCGAATTTCGTGAAAATCAGACCAAAATTGACAGAAAAAATGGCCGCCGTTTGTACGCGAATAGTGTGAAAAAATGTTATATCAAGGTTGTGGACCCTATAGAGGTCACAATTTTGAACCGATTTTCATGAAACTTGACATGTATGTTTATAACCCAAAGGTCTTGGTTTCTTTCAATATTTGCGCCCATCGGATCGTAACTTCCTGAATTATGGCCCCTGATTGTCCAAAATATCACCCTTTTTAGCTTGTGGTCCCTCTGGAGGTCAAAATTGTTATCCGATTTAAAAAAACGTTTGATTATACCACCGTTACATGGTAATGGAGGCTGAGATCGAATTTCGTGAAAATCGGACCAAAATTGACAGACAAAATGGCCGCCGTTTGTACGCGAATAGTGTGAAAAAATGTTATATCAAGCTATAGAGGTCACAATTTTGAACCGATTTTGATGAAACTTTACATGTATGTTTATAACCCAAAGATCTTGGGTCCTTTCTATATTTGTGCACATCTGATCGTAACTTCCTGAAATATGTCCCGTGATTGACCGAAAAATTGCCTTTTTTTAGCTTGTGGCCCCTCTGTATGTCAAAATTATTAACCGATTTAAAAAAACGTTTGATTATATCACCGTTACATTGTTATAAAAGATGATGTGGAATTTCGTGAAAATTGGACCAAAATTGACGGACAAAATGGCCGCTGTTTGTACACGAATAGTGTGAAAATATGTTATATCAAGGTTGTGGACCCTATAGAGGTCACAATTTTGAACTGATTTTGATGAAACTTGAAATACATGTTTATAACATAAAGATCTTGGTTCCTTTCGATATTTGGACATATCTGATCGTAACTTCCTGAATTATGGCCCCTGATTGTACGAAAAGTCGCTATATTATTAAATGTTTCGTATCCAGTGGAGGTGACAGCTTATTCCATAATATTAAATGATTTGTATACTTTACATTAGCATGGAGCAGAACTTTATAAAAACCAAACAAATTCTAATGATTTTCTGATAATTACTTAATATGCGATAACTCTTGTTGACTGCCCGGACGATTTAGCTGCTGTGTGGGCGTATGTTTCGTTGCCTGGCAACCTATTTTTTGAAGTGATCAAGGGCCATAACTCTGGTAGTTATTATCGGAAATCGCTGAAAATCAATAGGCTTCTTCGTCTCATGACCTTAAACACTTTGTATAAATTTAAAGCCGATCGGATATTAACTTTGACCTCTAGAGCGTCCACAAGAATTTTTGAAGTGATCAAGGGCCATAACTCTGGTGGTTATTATCGGAAATCGCTGAAAAACAATAGGCTTCTTCGTCTCATGACCTTAAACACTGTGTATAAATTTAAAGTCAAACGGATAATAACTTTAGCCTCTAGAGCGTCCACAAGCAATTGTGGATGCCGGACGGACGGGGGTGACGTCAATATACGACCACATTTCAATGTGGGCGTATAAAAAGGACCGGTATTCTTGACAAAGGATACCTGTCAAGTTTCATTAGATTAAGTTCCCTAATGAGGGAAGGGGTAACAGGGTAGAAGTGAAATTAGACTGACAACCCCAAGAACGAGAAGATGATCAGGATACACTTTAAGCCTTAAGCCAGGCCAAGAAAGTTACTGGTGACAGATCAAATGTCAATAGAGTTTGTGGTGACGGTTAGCTTATTGGTCTTGTCTATGCTAACCGGTAAAAAGGTTCCCGTTGCCCGTTTTTCAATTTTCCTAAATTCATTTAGATAAATAAATAAAACTAAGACCAATTAACTGATTCTGAGTATTATGGAAATATTTATCTGCCTGTGAAATCTATTCTGGAATTCATCCTTGGAAATCAGAATTTGATTGGGCTTGTGTGGAACCCTTGCATCATAATTGAGTGCCATTGGTTTGTAGTATCTCAGGATTTTGTTAGAACAAGGGAAGGACAGCAGGAAAAGTGGCACAATGTTTTCGTTTTGGTGGGCATTTCCTTAAGTATCTAAGGTATCCCTGTCGAAATTCAAGGGCACATTTTCGGAAGAGGGGCACATAGCCCACCCTCGTGGCCTCCCCTATACCCGGGTAAGAAATGTCACAGGATTTCAAGCTTTATCAACCATTTCCAGTTTCTTTTATTTTTGCATTTATGAGAGCAGGGTAGGCGATTGACATGCCTCTGCAATGAGATTCAAGATTCTTTGCTTAGGTTACACAGAGGGGTGAAAATTTAAATGCTAGTATTTGATGTGCAAGTAATTAATGAGTGCCATCTATTCAGGGACACCGGCCTCAATGTTGATTTATCAAATATAACTAGATTAATGTCCAATTATCACTTGTCCTGTCTTGGCATGTCCAAGAAATAGGTGTTACGAGTTTTACTGTATACTGTTGTAACAGCGGTCACCGATTATATCTGGGTCCGTATTCAAAGGATAATTTAAGTCTAAGATAGCCACTGAACTACTAGTTTTCACTTAAATATACGTAACTTCCTGTAAGTTAAGGGCAAGTGGTATTCAAAGGCAATGTTAAGCATCAATTTTTACCTTAAAGTTAAGCTGCCTTAACTTTTAAGTGTCTAGTCATTTAGCGGTATTCAAAGGCTAATTTAAGTGAGAAAAATCCACTTAACTTTAAGTGACCTATGGGAGGTACCTTAAAGTTAAGCGAGATTATAATGACTTCTTTTAATCGCAGTATACAGTGTAGTAGCTGGCCGGTTATTGCGATTTTTAAAGTTAGTGGACTGAGATCGAATCCTCTTTGACAGGCTGTAGGATGGAGGACCCGACAAAGGATGACATCTAGTCCTTCGGATAGGATGGAAAAACCCTAATTTCTATAGAGGAGTAGGCCGTAGCACTGTTATTCGGGCAAAGTTTCTCTCATAGCTTATCAGCCCAGTCGGAGCAGAACAGTAGGACGTTAAACCTCATTTCAATTCATTTTCCTACTTTTATGCACCAGGTTGTTGTGCCATAATAGTGTATAAGGTTACTGCCACCGAAATGGTCAAGAAGTTTTTCTGGTAATTTATCATGTTCGTAGTGCTTAATCATGTTTTCCACGACTGTCATATTATAAAGTTTGCTGCGTTAAATTTATCGTAAAATTTTACACTGTGAAGACATTCCATTGTAAATTTCAGAAAATATTTATCACGATTTATTTCTTTTACAATTCATTCACTTATACATATTTGAAGCTGCAAGTTGACAATGATTGCAACATGTTATTGTCTTCGTTCATACATAAATTTACAAATATAATGATGACTGCTGACCCAAGCTTGTCACCAATTATTTACCTATTTAATTTTAATTAGTACTATTTATTCGGGTAGAAATACGGGCCTGGGCCTATGAATTTTCAAAATTTAATGATAGATTTCATTGATCAACACTGCAATGATTTGTACAATTCAACTAAAAAGCAAACGGTCTTTGCGAATTATTTAAAATAATACAATTTACAATAGCCATCATATAACATTACCATTTTTCAAAATCTGCAATTGAAATCTATTGAAAAACATCTACGAAAAGAACTGTTCCAGCAGCGAATGTGTACTATCATAATTTATCATACATTATTGTCACATTATTCTGATGCTTACAATATGATATTTTGACATTTTCCTAGTAATAACAACTAAGATTTTAATAATAATAGAGTATAGTGGTGCTCTTAAGGGGACATAACTTATGTGCAACGTGAGTAATTCATGATTTTTGGCAGTAAAGGGTATTCCATAGTTACAAATTCATTCTTTTTGGCTAATGTGAGTATTCCATATTTTAAGTGAGCAGTCAAGTTTTTCACATAGCCAAGTATATGAAAAGGAGGGCCTTTGAATACCGATTTAATCTCCGATGGCCAATCAGAAATCTAAATCCCCAATTGGACTTTCTCCTATTATATTGACACAGGGAATCACTTAATCACTAAAATATGTACAAAAATAGATTCAGCTAACTCCAAAATGTACATTTTGACACAAAACTTGATCCTAAAACTGACCGCCACCTTGAATAACTCCCAATATTGATTCAGCGGTAGCACTAATCACAAAAATATGTGTGGAAATGGATTCAGCTAGTTACCTCAAAAACGTATATTTTGATACCAAACTCGATCATATTATGATAATTGGGTAGACATCAAAATTTACAAGCCAAAACCAATGGCCATCTTGGATTTTGACCCATTTGGGCACGGATTTCGGACTGGCACTTTTTTTTTGGTGATAAGATACGTCTAGACTAACCATAAACCCTCGTCAGCATTTCTATTGCAGCAACTGCCCGCACTTACGCTATTTTGCCTGGACTATAATGTTAGCAAAATGTCTGGTTGAAAACATAAAAGGAGAACAACTCTTGTTTTATTTTTCACAGATTTCAAGCTATAGTCTGTTTCAAAATAAGTAGCTGCAAAAAAATTGTGATAGATTTTGTATTAGGATTATGTTAAAATATAGTTTCAGTGCTAACCGATAATCATGTTCATCGTGGATATGTCATGAAAACAGTATAAACGATATTAGAAAATAAATATATTAGACACCACCCCTTTGCCAGTTGAACCGTAATTATTTTTTTATAGATCTATAAGTCGATGACAATTTAAATAAATGGTTAAATATAAGATGTTGTAACATATACTTTGCACAGGAATTTTTATCTTCGAAGTATTGGTTGGATTTTATCATAAAAATCATCTAAAACAATTTGTGACAGACTCTTCTTTATCATACATACATTGAGCAGATACTTTATTATTTCAACTTCCGGTTTCAAGAGTTACTCTCCTTAAAGTAGATGGACACAGATCACCAAATATTCATGGGCCGTCACCCACGAAACAAGGGCGAAAGTTATTTTTAGTCATTCTCTCCCTCCCCCCCCCCCTTTGCATGGCGATTTTTGTTGAGTTTTTGGTGTAGATATCAAGGGTTTGAAAATACATTTTCTGCCATGTTTTGGTGAATATTCATGATTTTGAGCAGCCGGAAGGAAGGATACAAGAGTTGTGAGGTTGTTTACGTTGAAAGGGAGGGCCGAAAATTGCAAGGTTAGCTGTCTCTACTTCCAGTTTGTCTATCTCAAGTTTTTCATGAAGAACCTCATACATGCTTTTGGGCAAGAGTTTGCCACATGTTGCTCCATCGGTATCACGTCATTTGGGACTCACGTCATTTGGGACTCAACACAAACGACATTTGGGACCCAGTTGACGACGTTTGGGACTTCATTGGCGTCATTTGGGACTCAACATAAACGACATTTGGGACTCAATATAAACGACATTTGGGACCCGATATAAACGAAATTTTGGACCAGAGTTCGACACAAACGTCGACTGACTTATCGGAGGATCCCTAGCTGCGTGCATATTTTGTGCATTTCGCTCGGGAATCGCGCTTCTTTGATGCTCCGTATGAATTCCAAGTACCGGTAGATATTAAAATAATAATTTGATCATACATGGTTTCGCTGACCAGTTGTTAGTGAAATTTAAATCTAAGTTGAATATAACTCTCTGATAGAACACCAAATGCACTGAGAAACAGTCATTAATAATAATATATTTTTTCCGCCATTGCCAAATCCGCCGATGACACGTGACATTGATTGGAATTTCTAGGTCAAAAAGCCGGCGATGCTACGTTTAATTTTACGTAGCATGTGCCGTTATAATTTTTTATATAGGCCTACACATGCTGACAGAGGCTTAGTTTTAAACATACATGTATTGTCGTTGTTATTACTGAAAGGTATCTGACATAGTCGTACGGAATTTCATTTTGAAGCAATTTCAATTATGGTTGTCACATGATCACTGTGCCGTACGTGTGTCTATTATGGACGAATGAATAAAAACATTTGAAAGTTATGTGACAAAAACTACAAATTGTGCTATGAAAAAATTATTGAAAGGTATCTGGCATAGTCGTACGGAATTTTATTTTGAAGCAGTTTCAATTATGGTTGTCACATGATCACTGTGCCGTACGTGTGTCTGTCATGGACGAATGAATAAAAACATTTGAAAGTTATGTGACAGACAAAAACTACAAATTGTGTTATGAAAAAATAAATGTATTGTTAAAATAAATAAATGTATTGTTAAAATAAATCAATGTATTTATAAGACTCGTACACATTTTAATCATATGGAAGAAATAGCTAGTACTCGAATATTTTGTTATTTGATTTCAGATCGAATCATCGATGTTTTTATAATAAAGTTAATGTTAATCGTATTGTTTGTATGATCGTATGATCATTGTTTTGTTGTTGACCGATGTTTTTTTTTAATTAAGTATTCTTGTATTGTTTGTTAATTGGTGTTATGATTTTAGCAATTTGATTGTTTGATTCGTGTTTATTGTCAGTATCAGAAAATGCCGTGGCATTTTTTTAGACCATTTTGTTATGTAACTTGCAAACGTTTTTATTTATCCGTCGATGATAGACAAACGACACAATGATCACGTGACAATTACCATAACTGAAATAGCTACATTATGAAATAAAGTTATGTACGACTATGATATAGCCTTCAAAGTTTGTTAAAATTAACACCCTGTCAATACGTACGTTAACTAACACATGAAAAATTAAATGGTAGCAGGTGGGGTGAGTGTCGTTCAGATTGCCTGTCAATGGTGTATAAAATAAAAAAATCAGTTTAGGACTGGTTTATTGGCATAATGCCAACCGATATGTCACGTATCATTGGAATTCTCCAATGGAGATTCTGTCGGGGAAAACATCCACTGTTTCTCTCACCGTGTATTCGATGTTCGGGCAGTGAATTATATCCATGACGATTTAAATTTACCCAACAACTGGTCAGTGAATTCATCAATGTATTTTCCAGTTATTATTTTAATATCTACCTGTACCTGAAATTCACACGGACAGAGCGTGGAAGACGCGCAATTCGGAGACCGCCGAGACTGTCTTCAATGACCACGTGACTTATTTTAATGCACTTTTTATGAATGATCAACAACTTGCTAATTATTCGGATTATGAACAATGTCGTGTGGATGACTTTACCAACGTATTACTTATATCTTGATCGAGTCCCAAACGACGTACACCAAAGTCCCAAACGTCGTATATCAAAGTCCCAAACGTCGTATACCCGAGTCCCAAATGTCGCGGTCAAATTTTTTTGAGTCCCAAATGACGTGAGTCCCAAATGACATGTAATCGCCCCATCTATGGCAGAAAGCGTTTTACCCAACGAATATTTGGGAAAAAGTTACAACCGGTCTAAGAGACGAGAATTAAAATTGAAGTCAATGGGGAAATAATTAGTGATCTGTGGCCAGATAACATGTTTAGTAGAAAGGCTAATACATGCATTATGGTATAGACATGGCCATATTTGTAGCACATACATATATTGAAATGAAACATAATCTAAGAAAGACAACTCTGTTAACAAAAATTAATATATTTTAGAAAAATTACTACTGCATCAAAAGGAGAGCACAAAAAATTATAATAATTTCTCAAAAAATAGATTAGATACCGATAATCATGTTCATCATGGATATTTAATGAAAACAGTATAAACGATATTAGAAAATAAATATTTTAAACACCACCCCTTTGCCAGTAGAACATTAATTATTTTTCTTATAGATCTATAAGTGGAAGACAATTTAAATAAATGGTTAAATATAATATCTTTGACGTATTGGTTGACTTTATCATAAAAAATCATCTAAAACAACTTGTGACAGACTCTTCTATATCATGCACGATACTGGATCTTTCCGAACGGACAAATATTTTTCTGTGTTTATAGCCACAATTCTAACCCTAACCCTTCAGAATAGTTTTAAATAAACCTCACCCGAACCCTAACCCAAGGGAAAATATTTGTCCGTTCGGAAAGATCCAGTATTGTGCCTATATCATAACATTGAGCAGACATTAGTTTATATCACTATCTGTACCTACCTGCATCTATTAACTATTTGCAATATTCCTAGGTCACCAATCGAACACGTCCGAGATTGTAAATGCCAGTTACCTCCCTTTGACCTACTCGCCACTACACCGCTTCCGGTTCAGTCATTTCTCGGACGCCATTATTTCTGGTTGTGTTTTTTCACGCTGGAGATATTTTAATCGAATTTTAGTCCTTTTTCGAAAGTTTAACAGTATTTTCTTGTGTTTTTGTGTATTTTATTATCAAGATAAGTTCTTAACGATCGCTAGAAGTTGTGTCAACTTCATTCAGCGCTGTGAACCGAAGCCGAAGTTTTGTGAACTTCACGTGGCTTATTAGTTATTTATTATAGTGGACTTACGCTCGTTTGTGACGAGTCTAAAATGTCTCAGTCATCTTCTAATAACTTTAAATCCTGTTCCGATTGTGGAAGGGAGATGAATGTTTTGGATGACCATATTAAATGTTTCCGACATCGTAATTGTGACCAGGATAATGTTTGTTCGGTTTGTGACCTGTGGACGCAAGACAAATGGTCGACTGTTATGAAGATGATTGGTAAGGCACAGGTTAGATCTAAGGCTAGTTCTAAGAGTAGTAATAAATCTGCCACAGTAACTTCGGGTTCCATAAAGGCCTTACACCCTCAAACGTCTGTTTCCCAGGATGGCCAGGTCCCTGGTTTCCTGTCTTCAGACTTGCCTCTTAAAAAAGGGCCTTCTGACATTAGAGATTCGATTCCTCTTATTCCACCTGTTTCCGATTCGCAGAATTTTTCTGCTAACAGCAATGTGGATCCTAGTATGCTTCAAACTGTCTTGAAAGCAGTCACTGAAGCTATGGATAAAAGGTTTGAAGACTGTTCTAAGAAGTTGTCTATGACAAATTCTAATAATCAGCCTTCAGTTGTGAGAAATGTTGAACAGTCCAAAAGAAGGTATGATAAGTTTAATTCAAATCGCAAGGATTTAGATTCAAGCTCTGATAACGAGGATGTGACAATACATGAGCAAGCGTTAAGTCTTGCGGACTCAGATAATATTAGTAATGGTAGATCATCAAATTTTGACAATTTACATGAACCCACTTCTGATGTCAATGATTCTAGGATTCATGAGACGGATTGGGATGGGTTTGTTCGCAAGATGGCTGAAGCCCTTGACATTGATTGTGAGGGAACTTCAAAGTCAGAAGAGCATAAGTCTTATATTTCTGGGTGACTTTTGACTGATCAAAGGTCCAAATCTAGAAGGTGTCAATTACCTTTAGAAGGTTCTATTTTAGATTCTTTACATGATGTGGACGATGAAGTTTCTAAAAGAAAGATTCGAGCGTATAGATCGGCTGACGATTCTTGCTGTAAGGTGTCAACTGATCACTTTAGGCAGTATGGCTACACTCCACATCTTGATGAAAATATAGCCGAAGGATTATCTTCTCAGTCTTCTAATAAGTCTCCTTTTACCAATGCTTCTAGAGGTAAAGGGGTCAAATTACAAAATAAACAAGCCCGATCCCGTAACAGTGACTTTATTAAGATAGATACTGAAGCTAGACTTTTATTAAGAGAATGTTCATACGGGTCATTGATGGTTTCTTATCTAGATGGTCTTGTAGACGACAATGCAAAGACTCTAGCTTTGCAAGCTCTTTTAGATCTTTTCCGATCTATGGCTGATCTTACATCAAGAATACTAGTAAATTCGGTGTTGGCCAGAAGGGCGATTTATCTTAATGAATTTCCTTTCAGAAACTATGCTACTGAAGACAGGCTTCTTTATCAATCTTGTCTTGGACCTGAATTATTTGGTGGTAAATTCTTTGAACTGTTACGTTCCAGTGCTGAGAACATCAGAGATGCTAAGGAAACTCAGCATTTGTTAGCAAGTTCTGCAAAATCAAAATTTTCTGGTAATGTACCTAAGACTTCATCAAGTACTCGTTCCTTTGATAGGAAAAGAGGAGCACCTCAGGATCATCCTAACAAATCTGCTCATTCTAATGCCAAATTCAAAAAGATGGAGTCTCCTGAAAGCTTAGGCATTCTTCTCAGGATTATGGCAATAGTTATACTTCTAATGCTATTGAAAGGCCCAAGCGGCAAGAATTTTCCAACTATAGGGGAAGGAAGGCAGGGTTTCGCCGCCGATAACCTCTTTTCGTCTAAGGTCAAATTGTTTGATCCCCCAGGTAGGGGGCAGAATTTCCTTATTTTACCCAGCATGGGAAAAGATCACAAAGGACCAGTGGGTCTTGGATGTGGTCAGAAACGGTTTTCGCATGAGTTTTGCGAAGATTCCTCCAGAAACAGGAGTAAGGTATACTCCTTTACAGGATACCAAAAGAAAATTGATTATTTTGGAAGAGGTAAGCAGTCTTCTAGAAAAATCTGCTATAGAGCCTGTTCCCCCAAGCCAGGTAGGAGAGGGGTATTACCGCACTTTCTTCATTGTTCCAAAAAAGGACGGAGGTTTACGTCCAATTTTGAATCTACGTTTTCTAAACCTGTATCTAAATGTACCTCATTTCAAGATGGAGACCCTGCGTTCCATAATTCAAGCACCAAATCAGGGCGAATGGGTAGCTTCGCTGGATTTAACAGATGCGTATCTTCATATTCCAATTTTTCGTCCACACAGGCAATTTCTTCGATTTTGTGTAGACGGGAATCATTACCAGTTTGCAACAATGCCGTTCGGTCTAGCTGTAGCTCCACGAGTCTTTACAAAGATAATGTCAGTAATAGGGGGCTACTTACGAAGACAGCACCATCATATCTTCCTTTATCTGGACGACTGGCTAATGAAAGCCATTCAGCAAAATCTTCTGGCAGCCCGAATAAGAATCACTTTGGATCTCCTGTCAGATCTTGGTCTTGTCAATTTCAAAAAGTCCAAACTTGTACCGACTCAGAAGATAGAATATTTGGGAGCAGTTTTCAACCTTCGATTAGGTGTGATATGCCCAACACAGGACCGCTACAATACAATTCAGTTAATGATATCTCTTTTTCTAGACAACAGTCATTTGCCGGCCCATGTTTATTTACGGTTGCTGGGACTCATGGCAGCATGTATCGACCTTATTCCATGGGCCAGGCTTCACATGCGCCCAATACAATTCAGTCTTTTGGCTCAATGGAGACCTCATTTGGAGAGCCATTTGAAGATGGTCTCAATATCGCACGCTCTTCGTTTCCATCTCCAATGGTGGAGACAGAAGGAGGTGTTCTTTCAGGGTATTCCTCTTGCAAGTCATCAGAATCAATTTCCAATTTGGACGGATGCAAGCAATTCAGGATGGGGAGGCCATTCTTTTCAGGAGAAAGTATCTGGTCTTTGGAACAGGTTCGAACGACAGAAGCATATAAATTGGTTAGAACTTATGGCAGTTTTCAAAGTCCTCAAATTGTTTGTTCATCACATACAGCAGAGGAATGTGTTGGTTCATACAGACAATTCTACAGTAGTAGCCTATATCAACAAGCAAGGGGGGACTCACTCACCAGAACTGTGGTTTCTGGTATGGGAGATTCTCCATTGGTGTATGGATCACAAGATTCATCTGTTTGCAGCACATATCCCTGGTCAGAGAAATGTATTGGCAGACAATCTGTCACGGAGTCGCAAAATTCAGACGACAGAGTGGTATAGTACAGAGAATTTTCTTCCGTCTAGGCTACCCCAATATAGATTTGTTTGCAACATTTCAGAATGCTCAACTTCCAGTGTTTTGTTCCCCTTATCCACAGCAACAAGCGTGGGCTTGCGATGCCCTTTCAATTTCGTGGACCGGAATGTTGGCTTATGCATTTCCTCCTCCTGTGTTAGCCCCAAAGGTACTGTTCAAAGTCAAGTCAGAGGACTGTGTACTTATTCTAATAGCACCATGGTCCCAAAGACAGTCTTGGTTTCCTCTACTCCTGGATCTGTTGATAGACCAGCCATACAAGCTTCCGATCTTCAAGGGTCTGTTATCTCAGCAAAACGGCCAGTTTCTTCACAACTGCCCAGAAGCATTAAATTTGGTGGCGTGGAAAATTTCAAGCAATCAAGACCTAAGAAGAAATTTTCTTCATCAGCTTCCAGACTTATTGAAGGGGCTAGAAGACCCTCAACTAGAAGACTCAATGATAGTAGAATTTCAGCCTTTAGAGAATGGTGCAAGTCTAAGAAGATTAATGCAGGTTCTGCCTCTGTAGAGAAGATAGCTGATTTCTTTGTTCATCTTCATAATAAGACAAAAGGATGCCAATATAACACTATTATGGGTTATCGTTCGGCTATTGCGTCTTTTCATAAAGGTTTCGTTGACAGCAGGGATGGTACAGTTAACACTAATCCAGATTTATCCAACCTAATTAAAGGCATTTTTAATGCGTCACCTCCATGTCGGAACCTTATTCCAAACTGGGATTTACCTTCGGTTCTTTGGAAATTGTGTGATCCTCCATTTGAACCCTTATCTTCATCAGAGTTAAAGTTTTTAACATGGAAGACAGCGTTGTTAGTTGCTCTTGCTTCAGCATCTAGAGTTGGTGAATTACATGCTTTGTCAGTTGATCCTTCAAACTTTCGTAAAGAACGTTCAGGTATTAGGCTTTTGCCAAATATGAATTTTTTGGCAGAAACTCAACGGATAGGTAAAACTTGGACTCCTATCTACATTCCTAAATTTAATAACATGGCTTCTGATCCTAAAGATTTGTTGTTATGTCCGTGCAGGGCATTAGATGCTTATATTGATCGTACTAAGAACTTAAGGTCTAATGAATCTCAATTATTCATTACATACCAAGAGGGTTATCACAAGCCAGCTGCCAAATCTTCGTTATCTCGATGGATTGTTAGCCTGCTTAAGTATGTTTATGAAGCAAGGGGCAGGGATTTACCAGTGGTCAGGGCTCATGATACTAGAAAGATGTCAACATCTGAAAGCAGCCCATTGGGCATCAGATAATACCTTTACTACTTTTTATCTGAAAGATGTGCCTACTTCAGAAGCATCTTTCGCTCGCAGTTCAATTTTACTGTCTTCTAGACAGAAGAAAGTTTAGTTTTACATGTGGTTAAGGTGAGTTTGAAGGTCTTTTAATAGGCTTCCCTCCTCCTATTGCTACAAATTCTGTATTGCAAATAGTTAATAGATGCAGGTAGGTACTGATAGTGATATAAACTGAGGGTTTTCTCTTGTAAAACCCCTGTTTATGAGATATCTGTACCTACCTGCATCAGTGCCGCCTCCTCCCACGAAGACCTCTTTGGGTTTTATGGAAATAATGCTCGAAATGACTGAACCGGAAGCGGTGTAGTGGCGAGTAGGTCAAAGGGAGGTAACTGGCATTTACAATCTCAGACGTGTTCGATTGGTGACCTAGGAATATTGCAGATAGTTGATAGATGCAGGTAGGTACAGATATCTCATAAACAGGGGTTTTACAAGAGAAAACCCTCAAATTATTTCAATTTCTGGTTTTAAGAGTAGAAAACAGATTAGTAGAAAGGCTACACGTTTCTTAATTTTTTGCAATAGTTATCAGTCTGAATTTTAATTTTTAGTAAAATTTAGGCAGTTTTGTATAAATTTGGTTCAGATATTTACTCCATCCAATCGATAACAATAGATATTGACTCAAATTACAGGCACTTAAAGGGATTAAAATATAAAATAAAACTTCTTACTGCTGCTTGACTATATATAAAATATATACTATTCAAAAAAAGTAGGGGATATTTAATTTTGGGAGCATAATACTAAAATATGCAAATGACTACATGTACGAAAAAAGTCACTATAGAACCTAACAGAAGAAACATTTCCGGTTACATGTGACGCCCAAACGCACCAATAGCTACCGCATGGAATGCAGGTGATGCTTGGGATCATCATGGGGATCCAACCCAAGATTTGCACGACTCTGACTTTGAATGTTACAGTCATTGTGGCATTGAATTCCAGGGTGGAAACATCAGTTTAATTGTTTTAGTGACCAGAAAACAAATTTTGATATGCGTCGGCTTACCCAAAATGAAAGGTTACGTGCCCTTGGCATGCTACAGATCGGCACAACACAGGCGGTTGTGGCGCGGACGATGAATGTTTCTCAGTCTGTCATAAGCAGGCTATGGTCCAGATACCGTGATACACAATCTGTACAGGACAGACCACGCTCAGGTCGACCAAGGGCGACAACTCAAGCCTAGGATTGATTTATCCGCACCTTGGCCTTGAGAAATCGTGTCATCACAGCAAATCAGATCAGCGCTCGTCTTCAAACAGACACTGGTGTGAGAGTGAGTGGCCAGACGATTCGGAATCGACTGCATAGAGGTCACCTTCGCGCCCGATGCCCTTGTGTGATCCCTTGTTTGAGAGATCATCACATTCAGGCAAGACGTCGTTGGTGTAGGGATCATCAACACTGGGATAATCGACGCTGGAGCAATGTGATGTTTTCAGATGAGTCAAGGTTCACTGTTGATTTTTTGGACAGACATAGGAGGGTGTGGCGTCGTCGAAACGAGCGCTTCCAAGACGTTAACGTCATCAGACATAATCGATTTGGGGGTGGTTCTGTTTTGGTGTGGGGAGGCATCACTGTTGCTGGAAGAACTTCTTTACATGTTGTTGCAGGGCGTGTTACAGGCCAGTTTCATCTTCCAGGATGACAACGCAAGATGTCACAAGGCCAGGATCGTTACAGGTTACCTCCAACAACAGAACATCACCACATTACCTTGGCCAGCACTGAGTCCCGACCTCTCCCCCATCGAGCATGTCTGGGACATGCTTAGATAGAGGTTACGTCAACGTCAACAACGTCCTGCCAATGTCCAAGAACTTGCTGCTGCGTTGCAACAGGAATGGGACAATCTGGACCAAAATGACCTTAGACGTCTCATTAGGAGTATGCCACGTCGGATCAATGCTTGTTTGGCAAACAGAAGAGGATTTACCCGTTACTGACTTTGTTGTGATGCTGTGGTAACTTTGCTGTTTGACCCCGGGTATCATTTTACCCTTATAATGGTCAGTCTGTGCCTTACTTAGTCTAACGATCATTTGGAATAAATCGATGAATGTGAACTTCATTTCATTTTGTCATTTGTTTCTTCGTCAGTTTCATTAGGTGACTTTAATAACACTTAAAAATCAAATATCCCCTACTTTTTTTGAATAGTATAGTATATAAAAGGTATTTCAGCCGCCATCTTTGTTTTCACGTCTTTAAGACATTTCGTCTGCTATCATCTCACAATACTTACTAGTTCTAACACTTCCCGGCGTTTTTTTTTATTGCCAATTCAATTACATCGGAAACCGAATGATGATCAAATAAGGTCTCGTTGGCAATAAAAACGACGGGAAGTGTTATATATATATAATATATATAGTCAAGCAGTAGTAAGAAGTTTTATTTTAATCCCTTCAAATGCCTGTGGAACAAATGCTTCAGATAAATTTTAGTTTTTGACTTAGGGCCTATTTCTTAACAAATTGAACTAAAGTGTTTCCAGGATGTACAGATTTCATTGGTTGAAAGCTACAATCCTAGTACAAAATTTTAGCTTTTGCCAATGAAAGTTATGAATTTTTAAAATATGTTAGTGTTAAGTTTTGTGAATAAGGCCTCTGATTAAATATGTTTATTACAATTTGTTTTGAATTTGCCCTCAATTAACTTTCTACAGCTGTCAAAATAAGTTGATCAGAATTTTCCAGCTTGGTTCACTCAAGTCCATGGCACAGGACAGAGGGCCTGGCAAAGGACAGCGCATTGTCATTCGAATTGAGTGGAAAACTGAGGTCCCCTGTACACATTGGTATGCAGATAAAAAAAACCTTGACAGTTGGAATTTTAAATAAGTATAGGCCATAGTGCCACTATTCAGGCAAAATGTATCCCCTACCTATCTTCATTAGCCCATTTGGAGTAGAATATTGGGATGTTAAACTCAATTTCATTTCTAGAAAACTAAGTACTTAATATTTCTTTCTTGCTATTTCAGAATGGGGATTGGCACTAATGTGGTTGCCTCTTTCTGGACATTAATAAACCATGTAATAGCAATATTTCGAAAACATCCTGATCCTCCAACGAAATTAACTCAAGAAGCTACCGAAGAAGAGAAATTAAACGATGGAGTTACCGAAGTAGAGAAAATAACTCAAGGAGCTACCAAAGAAGTGAAAATAACTCAAGAAGCCACTACAGCAGACTTCCTGACAAACTTTCCATATAATACTCAGCTTGTCACAACCCATCACGATAATGTATTAAACAAAGTTGTGAGTTTAAATGAAGCCAGTTTCTTAAGCCAGTCAGCTGTCTCACCAAATAACGAAAATGGTGACAACATTACCAACAGTTTAAATGAAGCCAGTTTCTTAAGCCAGTCAGCTGTCTCACCAAATAACGAAAATGGTGACAACATTACCAACAGTTTAAATGAAGCCAGTTTCTTAAGCCAGTCAGCTGTCTCACCAAATAACGAAAATGGTGACAACATTACCAACAGTTTAAATGAAGCCAGTTTCTTAAGCCAGTCAGCTGTCTCACCAAATAACGAAAATGGTGACAACATTACCAACAGTTTAAATGAAGCCAGTTTCTTAAGCCAGTCAGCTGTCTCACCAAATAACGAAAATGGTGACAACATTACCAACAGTTTAAATGAAGCCAGTTTCTTAAGCCAGTCAGCTGTCTCACCAAATAACGAAAATGGTGGCAACATTACCAACAGTTTAAATGAAGCCAGTTTCTTAAGCCAGTCAGCTGTCTCACCAAATAACGAAAATGGCGACAACATTACCAACAGTTTAAATGAAGCCAGTTTCTTAAGCCAATCAGCTGTCTCACCAAATAACGAAAATGGCGACAACATTACCAACAGTTTAAATGAAGCCAGTTTCTTAAGCCAATCAGCTGTCTCACCAAATAACGAAAATGGTGACATTACCAACAGTTCCTATGAGGACAGTGTCCGGTATCAAGAGAGATCCGAATTTATCGCAAATGATACTGAAATCTGCGTCAAAAGAACGGATGAAAATGATAGAAAAAATAATTTAACATCTGACAAATATTGTCTCAAAGATAGAATTGATTGGCTGAAAGATAAGGTACAAGGTGATTATGCCAAAACCAGTGCCATACATTGTATTTATGTAGCCGTAAAAATCAGTCAAGGAGTGCCCTGGGAGGTTATTCAAACCGAATATGGTGATTCATGCGGTGATGTAAATGATGACAAAGTTATTCTAGACTTAATAAAAACTAACATTTTGACAAGAATTGATAATGATAAAAACCACAAAGAAACATTTGGATATAAGCGAGTTGGATTAACGAAAAAGGATATGGATATGGCAATAATGCGTTGTCTAGGTAAGAAATCTTGTTATGGAGGACTTCTTTCCAAAAATGAAATTGGAAAGATACTTGATGAGTACCCGCCAGCTATATACTTTCTTTATGATGGAGAAGAATCGACGTACCATGTCACTCTGTTAACTACCGTCATAAAAGGTAACAAACCTTTGTATTTTAATTCCGAGGGCGGATGCGATGACCTAAGCCTCTTTTGCCAATGCGATAAATGTCGAGAAGATACCTTGCATATACTTGGCCTAGAAAAATCAGTGAAAATGGTGACATTACCAATGAATAACGAAAATGGTGACAACATTGCCAACAGTTCCTATGAGGACAGTGTCCGGTATCAAGAGAGATCCTCTGAACCCGAATTTATTGCAAATGATACTGAAATCTGCGTCAAAAGAACGGATGAAAATGATAGAAAAAATAATTTAACATCTGACAAATATTGTCTCAAAGATAGAATTGATTGGCTGAAAGATAAGGTACAAGGTGATTATGCCAAAACCTGTGCCATACATTGTATTTATGTAGCCGTAAAAATCAGTCAAGGAGTGCCCTGGGAGGTTATTCAAACCGAATATGGTGATTCATGCGGTGATGTAAATGATGACAAAGTTATTCTAGACTTAATAAAAACTAACATTTTGCCAAGAATTGATAATGATAAAAACCACAAAGAAACATTTGGATATGAGCGAGTTGGATTAACGAAAAAGAATATGGATATGGCAATAATGCGTTGTCTAGGTAAGAAACCTTGTTATGGAGGACTTCTTTCCAAAAATGAAATTGGAAAGATACTTGATGAGTACCCGCCAGCTATATACTTTCTTTATGATGGAGAAGAATCGACGTACCATGTCACTCTGTTAACTACCGTCATAAAAGGTAACAAACCTTTGTATTTTAATTCCGAGGGCGGATGCGATGACCTAAGCCTCTTTTGCCAATGCGATAAATGTCGAGAAGATACCTTGCATATACTTGGCCAAGAAAAATCAGTGAAAATGGTGACATTACCAATGAATAACGAAAATGGTGACAACATTACCAACAGTTCCTATGAGGACAGTGTCCGGTATCAAGAGAGATCCTCTGAACTTCAAAAAAGGTAACAGACTGTTATATTTCAACCCCCTTGGTGGATGCGATGAGTTAAGCACCTATTGCCTATGTGATAATTGTCTAGAAGATACATTGCATAAAAAAACAGTGAAGAAAAATCCAGGAAAGAAATTTGAAATCCAACGATGCAGAAGACGAAAATCCAGTCTTGAAGGGACAATCCCCATTTGAGTCCAAAAATAAAATAGATATTAATTTTTGGTCTTTTTCAAATTTTATTTTAAGAATATTATACATAATTTATGTCTTTACTCTTTATTCACATATATAAATAATATTTTAGTGCTAAAATTTTGATTTACAGTCCATAAAGTTTGATTGTTTTATAATGTTTGGATGCCAATAGGCTAATTTAGAGAAACTTTGAGCAAAGATATATATATTATACAGTTAAAACAATGCAGTCAGATCAAGTGTCAACGCCTTTACTTTCTTTGTGGCTTAAAAACTTATTACCTAATTCTATTAACTTTATTATGAAATTTCAACCAATGAAATTTATATATTTATTTAACTTCTTTTCATTTGATGCCTTGTATATAATTTGCAGGCCTTGAGATCTGAAAATCACACTGGTGTGATAAAATGTGTTCGCCATATATTTTGCGGGAGCTATTTAACACCACAAAATTTTTATCTGAGACAATGCTTTACATTAAATTCAGAATGTATAAATAAACACTTTTTAATAGGTTACGTGTACTAGTAATACCGTTGTAACTTCATACTAAAAAAGCATTTGAAAGAATTCCATTTCTTAATGATATCTTATATTTGATTTCATTTTGACAGCTCCATGAATTCATTGTTTTTCTTAGAACGGTGGGACAAGCTCAAATTACATTTACATTACCGTTATTACCACGTGTGTTGACATCTCTATGATGCAAGGGCTACGACCTATGCCGTAATGCTGTAGGTAGTCCACTAAACTTTGACACTTCCAATATATGCATTTCAATCACAAATTATGCTACTGTATGCCAGCTTGTATGCGTGTTATTTATTTACTATCAAGTTACATGAATGAACAAAAACAAGCCACTCTTTGATAGATTATAATACTTTATCGTCTCTACTGCCATGTTGAATGTACTGGTAAATCGCTAATTATGATTGGCTACTAATTCTGGAGTTAGATTGAGGTTGTAATGGAGACAAAAAGATTATATTTTTTCACTGTATTTTGAATATTTGTTGGTTTATAGTCTTGTAAGTAATTTTACAAATAACTGTTCTTTTTTTAAAAATAGTTTTGGAAAAATTCTGAAATAAATATGCATATTTTTTTACAACTGATCTAAATTTCACGTTTCCCTTCCTTCCAGCCTCGCTGGTGTTTCTTCACCTCAGCATCGCTCATTAAAGGGACAATAACATTCTTGCTGGCTTGGTAGCTCCAGAAAATAAATAATACCCTTATTCTAAGTACTAGATGTTTAAATGTCCTACCTGTTGTGTAAATTATCCATTACAACCAATTTTATTTGTCCAGAGGGTTCGAAAATATTTTAAAATCCAAGTCACATTTGAAAAGGTTTACGTTAGACTTTTCAAATCAATTGGTTAAATTTTTCCAATTTTTTAAATTAGGTGTGTTAAGATGAAATTTATATCTTCATTTAATTGGAATATTCTAAAATAATACGATTTGTTGACCAGAATGAAGATTGGGACATATTTTTCAGTTACAACAAGAGTGTTATTGGGGCTTTAAGTGATTAATAATTCATTAAAATGATAATTCCATATCTCGGAAGATAACTTTGCACCTGAATAAAAAAACAGCGATGTGATGGTGACATCTTATTATCGACCAGGGCTTTTTGGGGGAGAATTCATCCATGATCGATGTTAATAAATTGAATAATTTGCTGGCGCGGTAATTCGTGTTCGCTGGTAATGGGGCGCCGTTTGTAAATTAATTATTTAGCTTTTTATATAGCAAAAAACACTAGATTTAATTTAAATTTATATATATAGTTAAATCTCGACTTTTGTGCAAATTTTTCACTTTTAATATTTAAACTAAAAATACAACAAAAACTCAATATTTAACATAATATATATAAATATTTCTCGATTTGTCTCTATTTTCATATTTAACATTTAGCATTGAATATTAAGACAAAAACAAGAGATTTGATGATATATAAATATTTAGCTAAATATTTAGTTAAATGTTTAAACATTTAGCTAAATATATATATTTAGTTAAATGTTAAAATATTTAGTTAAATGTTAAAATATTTAGTTAAACATTTATTTTTAGCTAAATATTTATATATTTAGCTAAATATTTATATATTTAGCTAAATATTTATATATTTAACTAAATAATTATATATTTAACTAAACATATAGTTAAATTTACAAAGCGCAACCGTACCACGCCGTTTGTAAAATAATTATTGTTGTAAGTGACTTCACACTAAACGATGACGTAGTGTACAACTTTCCACTGACTGCACGACACAGTACCATCTGGTACCTGAACGCTCAGCTTAGTTCTTACATCCGCAATTCGTTAATAATGCCTACATATATGTAACGTTAGACATCGATCACTCATAAATATGGTAACTTCACGACATATTACGGGTTAACGTGTCGGGTACACGTCATCATTTTATGCGCAGTTTTTTGTGTCGCTTACGATAATAGAAATATTGGCGGGACCACAAATATATATTTAGTTAAATATTTATACATTTAGCTAAACATATATATTTAGCATGATATTTATATATTTAGTTAACTGTTTATATATTTAGCTAAATGTTTATATATTTAACTAAATATATATATTTAACTAAATATATATATTTAGCTAAATGTGTATATATTTAGCTAAATGTTTATATATTTAGCTAAATATTTAACGTTAGATTTTTCAGTGATTTAGTATTTAGCATTTATACCTACGAGAAACAGCACATTTAGCTATATATTTAACTAAGCGATGTGAAATCAAGATATAACATTTAAAGTTTTTCATAGACCAAAAACTCGACTTTTAGCTACAATATTTTTTGATATTTACATATATGCCATTTTTGTTCTAATATTTATCTAAATATATATATTCGGAGTTAAATCTAATGTTTTTTGCTATAAAAAAATTAAATAATTATTTTACAAACGGCGCCCCATAGCTGGTTTGAATTTGCGAGCGCTTTGCGGGCCTCAAATCTCAAGGCCTGAATTTGTAAATAATGTATTTTTAAACGGTATATAAAGTAATATTGAAATGGATTTGGAATTTGACTTATGATGAACAGTGACCCCCTTCACCAGAACACTTCTCCAGTAATGAGCTATACACCCCCAATCCTAGCTCATCCATGAAATATTACATAGATGTATCACCTGGGTGCATATTCGAACTAAGAATAGCCCCGAAACCGTGGTTGATATAATGGTGGAAGATGAATTCAATACTCGGAACTTCTTACATGCCAAGCGAAATCTAATGGTTTGAACAAAGACATTCAAGAACAGATTGGAGATACAAGTGGATTCCTAGATTTGGTTCATATGAGATCAGAGAATTGGTTTGGTAAGTTAAATCAACCATTTCTTGTACCATTCTCAAAAAAAAACACATTTAGTGTGTGACATTATAATTATCATTCTTTTTGAAAATAGACTTATTTACTAGTTGATTTCAACCTAAGTCAGAATCATTAAGATGGGTCATTCTCACTCAAAGGAACTAGATAGTAATACCAAATCTTCGACTACCGATATAAATGTTATCGCTTCCCTTTATAAAAATTTTGTAAATGTTACCTTAGGCAATACTGTCATAAAAAGTCTCATTGATACAGGGGCGAGCATATCTTGTATTTCCAAATCACTGTTAGATAAAGTTATACCAGATGCAGAAATATCATCGTCAGATATAACTTACATTTCTGGTGTCGGGGGTCAAACTGTTAAAGTAGTAGGCAATACTCTGCTTGAATTTCAAATTTCCAACACTAGTATTATTCATAAATTTTACATCTCTAATCACTGGTAAACTGGCATCGTTTAAAATTGGGTTTTTAGACTTTAAAAAATGCTATAGAGTTTAATTTCAATACATCGTTTGATAATTGATTATAATCGTTTGACAATTACAAAGATATGTTGCCAGGCAACGAAACATACGCCAACAGCAGCTAAATCGTCCGGGCAGTCAACAAGGGTTGTCGCATATTTTTACTTTTTTCGGTAATGAGACATTTGTAATACACTAAAAACTGATTAAGAGTAACCACTCATATGTAATTATCAGAAAATCATTAGAATTTGATTGCTTTTTATAAAGTTTTACCCCACGCTAACAATTAGTATATACATGAAACATTTAATATCATGGATTTAGCTGTCCAGTTATCAAAATTCATTGAAAATCAAAATACCTGTTCGTTTCAACACCTTAAACTCTGTGTATCAATCTGAAGTCAATCAGATGATAAGTTTGGCCTCTATAGCGACACAAGATTTTTTGAAGTTATCAAGGGAGATAACTCTGGTAGTAATTATTTGAAATCTCTGAAAATCAATAGGCGTTTTCGTCTCATGACCTTAAACACTGTGTGTAAATTTAAAGTCGATCGGATATTAACTTTGGCCTCTAGAGCTTCCACAGGATTTTTTCAAAGTGATCAAGGGCCATAACTCTAGCAGTAATTATTGAAAATCACTGAAAATTGATAGACGTCTTAGTCTCATGACTGTAAACACTATGTATAAATTTGAAGTCAATCGGATATTACCTTTGGCCTCTAGAGCGTCCACAGGATTTTTTGAAGTGATCAAGGGCCATAACTCTGGCACTAATTATCGGAAATCGCTGAAAATCAATAGGATTCTTCGTCTCATGACCTTAAACACTGTGTATAGATTTAAAGTCAATCGGATAATAACTTTGGCCTCTAGAGCGTCCACAGGATTTTTTGAAGTGATCAATGGCCATAACTCTGGCACTAATTATCGGAAATCGCTGAAAATCAAAAAAGCTTCCTCGTCTCATGACCTTAAACACTGTGCATAAATTTAAAGTCAATCGGATATTAACTTTAACCTCTAGAGCGTCCACAAGCAGTTGTGGACGCCGGACGGACGGGGGCGACGACAATATACGACCACATTTCAATTTTAAGAACCGCATTTTAAAAAAAAAATGGATGCTTGGTTTACTACTATAAGGGTGGGTGGGTGGGGTACCCTGTCTTCATTTTGTTGACAACAGACGCCTGTACATTCGACATACCTTAACGATTTTAGTACTCCCATTTAATATCGTCAGCACCCAAATAATATACCTTTCAAACTGTTTGGCTTGTTTGAGATTGTGAGTATTCGAATTGGTGTGTGTTTGGTGGGGAGGGAGGGGTCGTTATTTGTCGAGATTGAGTTACTTTCTTGGGGATAAGCTTAACCGGACTACAAGACTGCAGTTATTCTATTACTTCAGTCTGAAGAGGCATTTTCCCCGCCTGGACATATAGTCATTCTGTTGTATGAGGCTATATTTGCTTTAACACATTATTAGTCGATTATTTACTCACATTGAGATGATCCCGGTAATAAGAGTTATATCGTGGGGGATAAGTTATCTCTTTTATTCACAGCTTATATGAACATCACTTGGAAATTTCCCCCTTCACCCACATTCATTCACAAATCTTTCCCAGTCTAATACCTTATACATGTACTTCCATTTCCCCATAACGTAACACAGCTGAATTCCGTTTTTATAGCAACGGTTTCTGAATGGTTTTTACTAAAAGTGCAATTACCGAAATATAGTTCAAAGAAACTTTTTTGTTTGTACATAAATATATATTCCGTTACTCTATCTAGTACGAAACATATTTAAAACTCAATGTTTAAGGCAAACGACTTGACAAATCATTGTTTTCGAACAATGGCCAAATGCTGTAAAACTTGATTAGTTTTAGTGGACATAGCCTATGAGAAGAAATATGAAAATTATTCCATCCCGCAAAAAAATGAAGTGCTCGAATTCCTGACATTTTATTACTGACATTGGGTGGTACAATTCCCAGGCTGAGTTCAGGGTTTCTGAAAATTACACAATTCTGATTTTGAATCAGGGTGTCTAGTTCTCAAATTAAAAATATAATTTCAGAATACACTAGGCGCTACTTGCCGTTATTTTTCGAGATTTAAATACGGTTATTTTATGTAGGTTCATTGCTCCGGCACTGCCGTCGCATTTTTCGGGCACAAATGATACAACCCGACTAAAGGAAAATCGGCCAAAATTATTTTGATTTTGTTTTACAAATGTTTAAATACAATGCAATAAGTCTTGCTCTTTTTTAATTCGATTATTTCGAGCCACAATATTTGTCGTGACACCGTAGATCCACGCACCGAATAGCCTATTATACAGTCCATGGCAGATCTTACGGCATTAAGAATTTGATAATATAGATCACTTGAATGTGACTTTAGAGGATATGTGTGCAAATCATACATAAAATTAAGCGTATCGGTTATTTATGTTGTGTATTATTGTATTATAATTGGCTGTTGCTCGTACTTTAGTAGCCATGTAAACTAATGTCTTGCCATACAAGATGGCCGACAGTGCATTGTGGGTAACCTGCGTGACGTCATAAGAAAACCATCTATTAGAGCTTATTTAACCAACCTTACTTCGCGAGTACATATCATTCGAAAATAACTACATAAATCATTATACATATTTTTAGTATAATTAACTGATGAAATATATCTATGTCACTAATGTTTAATCTTTCCAACGAGATGTTTTTATATTCTGTTCGAAATAAAAAGAGCGATAATACTTATATGCCTCTTACAGAGTTCCACCGTCAATATTTTATTATTTCATTTTGAAAAAAAAAGACTTTTGGCATCTCGACATATATATCATATAGTAATATTTTTGACCAGTTACATATGTTATATTATATGTGTTTTTAATAAATCCCCACCGTATCTATGTGTCGAATGGTAAGATGTTTTCATGAACGTTATATATATGCATTTTGAAGTGTTGTTTGTTCGGTTACGGGGTTATTATACCGGGGAAACGTTATGCTTTATCCCCCTTATGTATATTCCCGGCACATTATTATAAAATTGTAAAATTTCATACAAAGAACGTGTAACTTTTTATCTATAAATTCACGCATGAACCTTTAACTTAAAGATACACCATGTAACATTTAGATAAAGAGATAGCCATTCTTGCTATAACAGTTTGAAAATATATAATGTAAAATGAATAATTTAAAATTTTCATTCCAATTATTGCATTACGGGGGTAAAGATATTAACCTTTGGTGGTCTGACAAGACGTGTGCAATAATTGCAACCACCACTTAATAAAATATGGTCGAAGCGCTCTAATCTATTCAATATCGGAGAAATCCGATGCAATCACGAGTTGATTATGGTCTTTGGACTAGTAATTAATGTCTAATTAATAATTTAGAAAACATTTCAGTCCTAAAGAAAATCCCGTAATAGGCAGATTTAGCCTTGACTTGCATAATGTATGTTTAATCTGCCATTTTTGGAATATAATTTTGGTATTTCTATGTAATCGATATCGTTTTTTTTTCCATATCTACAGAAGTTACTGTTAACGTTCTGTTATTGCGGACGCATCAATGTTATAGTAGATCAATGGGCGAATATAGGTACTTGTTATTGCAACAAATGTCCCCGCTTGATAAGCTAATCGCAATTTTGTGTGGTTCTGTAATATTTTGACGTTTGGTGTACGGTTGATGTAATTTGAGAAAGTTATTGATAAAATGACCAAGTATGACATACAATAAAATGAACACTTTTCACGTATAAACCCGGATGACAATTAAGAAATTATTTCTTACAGGTTTGGGGATATACGGTATATTGAATAATTTAGTATTTTATATAATATTATTCACGGGGATATTACCGCTCAAAATGAATATTATACACGAAACTTAACGATACGGTAGTTTCACACACGTCTATATCATTTACTTGGGGTATTTCAAGAATAAAATAAGTTCCGTTTTTCTGGCCGAAAAAAAGAGAGTTCAAATAGATATTAATACATAAAGACAAAAAACCAATGACGTGAATAACTGAGCGTTCTAATCACCGATTTTTGAGGGGGAAAAAAGAGTCGGGTTTGTATACATATTTTTTAAAATAAATGACCGGGGGTGTGGAAATAATATATGCATTTTGTAATAAACAACATGCAAAGATATTATTCACGCGGCGGTAAACATAGCCCGTGATGGCGTGTGATCGTGTGTGTGTGTGGGACATGCGAGAGACGTGGCTGTGTGGATGGTTGGTTGTCTGCGCTAATCACCATTTTTGAGTGAAAAAAAAAGGGGGCAGTAAGATTGGTATGCATATTTAGCAAAAGTGTCTGAGGAAATATATATACATTTTTAAATAAACAGCATGAAAAGATATTATTTGTAAGAAGAGAGTGGCTGTGTGGATGGTTGGTTGTCTGTGCTAATCACCATTTTTGAGTTAAAAAAGGGGGTAGTAAGATTGGTATACATATTTAGCAAAAGGGGCTGAGGATATATATAAACATTTTTTAAATAAACAGCATGAAAATATATTATTTGTAAGAAGAGAGTGATAGAGAGAGAGTTTAATGAGTGAGAGAGAGAGAGAGGGACAGTACGTGAGTTTGTGCGAGAGAGAGAGAGGGGGGTTGTGAGTTTGTGTGTGAGAGAGAGAGAGAGAGTTTAATGAGTTAGAGAGAAAGGGGTTGTGAGTTTGTGTGAGAGAGACAGACAGAGAGAAGGGTTGGGGGACTGTGCAGGATAGCAAGTTGTGTGTCTTTTCACCATTCGCCTAGTTGAATAGACCCCATCAAACATGCGATCCAACCTTAAAGCCATTATTGTTATTAATCAAATCACCCCTTGTGCCAGATTTAAATAAGATCTGCTAGTTTTCAAACTTTCGACAATTTCAAAATTTCTTTTGTCTATATTATATACTTTGGCAAGACGTGTAAAATATCCCCCAAAATAGAAAATAAATAAAGATCCTTTCATTTAAATGATAAATGACCAAACAAGTAAGTGATTTCGACAATCAAAATCATTTAATTATTTGCAAACGTCACAACTCAAACGTTCATATTGCTTAGTTCTCAATGGTATAAAATTACTACAAATAGACACTCAATTTCAAATCTTCCTCCAGATCGAAGAAATGTGGGCACTCCAGTCGTGAATGAAACCATGTATGCATTGTTAAAGCGGTAAACATTCATAAACAAGTTCAAATCTGGTACTAATTTGCCGCCATGTTAAAAAAACATACTACAAAATACAATTATAATATGTACACTTCATAATTCAATTAGCTGTACGATATTTTTATAATTATTTTAATCGTATATGTATGTAAATTTGATAGTTATTGCCGCTTTTAATGCAATACCTTGCTGCGTATGATGTTTTTGCCGGGGTCAGATACATGTGAACAGAGAAAGTAATTGATGCAACTAGTATTTTATATTTTATATTGGTTATAGTTTTGAAATGAAAACTATTCGGTCATTTATTTATAGTTTGAAACCTATCATCGACAAAACAGTTTAACAAATGATATACCGTGCGGTCTATATCTATTGACCGCAGGGAACAGGTAAGCGATGTTACTTTTATTGTAACGCAGTTTAGACTGGATTATATTTTCTGGTGTAAATATTTTGGGGGTAATAAAATATCATCATTAGTTAATTAGGTTTTTTTTAATAGTATGCAACGATTTTATCTGATCGGGTAAACTATTCTTTTCACTTATTACACACTACATGGAGGTGTTTGTGTGGAACTATACATGTAGTATTTGAAGGAATATTTCTATACAGCTTTGAATGTTTGGTAAGAGTGTATATCCCTGGAATTTCGGACCTTATTTTCCGAATTTGTCCAATAATTGTTATGTGTATACTAAAAGACAGGGTGTTACGCGACAGACCCAGACTCAATGTATCTAAGAACCTTGCATCACCTACTTTAAAAAACAGTGTTTCATGTTAAGTGCTTACTTTCACTCGACCCTCGTAAGGACGGCCTTCGTTGTGCGTAATTAAAGACACCTGCAAATTAGCTAAATCGCTCTCCTAACAACTGAGATTAATATACTACTTTCAACGGTTTGTTTATTTTTAAACGGTTCATGCCTAAGCAAACATATTGAACAAATATTAACACCGTTAGGAGCGTAAGATGCTATATTACGGTGTAGACAGCTGTCAAACCCTAGGTGTCCGTAATATTACAACTCGTAGGTATTTCTCCCGCCATCCCCAACCTCCTCCCTCCCCAACCTTGTATCCCCAACCTTGAGACCGTGAACTTTATGTTGAAAGCAATGTGTACATCTATTGGTATTAACCAACCTATTAATATTTTACTGTGAAAATATTCTTAATATAAATTATAATATTATATTTTTTGACGTTTAAGGTACAGTCTTGTCCAGGGTCACACATACTTACAAAGCATAATTACACTAACGATGTGTACGCTGGCACCGTGTCTCAATTCAATAGGCACTGATTTTCATTAGTTCAGGTATAGCCCACAACACTGAGGTAGTTAAGAGTCATTCCACGAGAAAACCATGCAGAAGGTGGGAAGGTGGGGGTCGGCAGATCAAGTTCATCTCGGGAGGATTTTATGGACTCCTTAAGACTACTTCACAGCCAGAAGAACCGATCTCAAAATTTAACCGTTATTGAGATATAGCCGCAGATTGATTTTGGGACATTTTTGCCCATTTTGACGTCATTTTTGGTCAATTTTCAGCCACCTATTCTGGCGAGTCTAGGGTTTGGATGAAAATAGTGGTGGTTGGTGTTGTTAGTGGGGGTCTTCCTGTGCCCCAATGTAAAGACCTTATGATCGCATCTATTCTCTGGGAGTAATGGTCAGCAAAATTGTAACATATGGCAAACAAAATAGAAAATATACACCTTCGAAGATTAACCCTATTTTCTATGATGCGGGGGTAGGTCAAAATATCGAAATGGTTTTATGCACAACTCGACCCCCTCTATCGATATAAGAAATAAAATCTCTGTCACCTCGGTTCATTCAATGCGAAATCATGAGTCAAAGTTGGTGAATTTCCCATATTATAAATCTCCGATTCTCTATGAAATGACCAACTTCTTTCATACAGGGTAAGCCAGCTTTCTACAATTCTTCGCCAAATCATTCGCCCATGCTCGCTGGTAGCAGCAGTAAACCTGTTCGAGCAAAACTGGTCACTTTGATGAAGCTTGGTATCCAATCCAAGATGGCCGCGCCCGGGACCGCAGAAAATTTAGGTTTTTCTTCATTTTTGGCCATTGAATGTGGCACATATCCCAACATACGAGAACTAACATGACTCCATACAATTGAAAGACTGTACTTAAAACATTAAGGTCCACCTCATTACATAGCAATAAGAGATGTGAGAACCGAAAATGAACTGATTTCTTGACGAAGTGGAAATTTTGATCCAGTCGCTACCGGCTGGATCTCAAATGCAAAAGGACGTAAATATTTCCTGCATGGTACCACACCTATGGGAAATCCATACAAAGACTGTGCTGTGTACTAAGAGTGTACTAATATAAGAACATCACATTAAGGTCCACCCTTTAGCACATTACATAGCATTATGTGATGTGACAACCGAATGGGAGCTGATTTCTTGGCGAAGTGTATTTTTCTTATCTTGATTCGTCGAGTTTAGATGGAAAGGTAACATGTGCTGCCCATCGCTACCGCCTCGGTTACAAACGGAATATTCCATAAGGGGAATCCATACAAAGACCTTGATGTGTCACTTAGAATCTGTTTATTCTGTTTATTCCTATTGCATGGGGTAAGTGAAATATCGATAAAAAAAAATCAAATCTTGTATGTGTAATCGACAACAATTGACTGACTTAAGCGATGGACTTCAGAAGTCCTCAAACTAGCTGCATTGAGTCTGATATAGCTGTAATACCTTTACTGGAGGCTAGCTTGTTAATTTTAGAACTTTTTTCTTCTGTTCTAGGTATATGCTGGAAATGTTACAATGTCAATAATGAGAAAATGAACTGTAAAAAGAGTCAGGTTAGTTCTTCAAATAAATAATATGGTATAGGGTCAAAAATTCAACTTCATCATGTGATCATTTACATAGCCCAAAATGGATCTTGACAGGCCTTTTAAAACTAAATTATTTCACATGGTTTGATATTACTGTGGGAACTGATGACATCCATCCAACTGCTACATCATCTGCAGCTACTGGTAGTGCCTCTAACTCCTATTATCAATCTACTGCTACTACATCATCTGCAGCTATGGGTAGCAGTATTGAAACACCGCCACCACTTCCTGTAACAGCTACTAGTACATAGAACTGCCAAAAGTGGGAGGGATGTCATCAGTTCCAACAGTAATTTCAAACCACATAAAACAATTTTCTAAACTTATTCTATATAAAATAATTTACTAAATTTATTTTCTAAGTATTTGCATGGATCAAAATTTGAAAAAATTTCTTTACAAATCAAGTGTCCAACTGATCAACTAGTCTGGTCCCTGTTACCGGCCAGTCCATCATTCGGAGACTAGATACAAGAAAATTTTCAATGGCAAATATACGTTGCGGTTGATATTTTGAGAGGTGTCCCCTGATAGAAATATCGTTGGTGGGGAGTCAAAAGGTCGTATCTGGATTTTGGGAAATCGTCCAGGAGAGCCTAAACAAGCACAGGACAAGCATAAGAATCAAAATGTTGTATGTAAAAGGTCATATTTCTGAAGCTTTTTTCGAATATTTATTGACAAAATGCATGTGTAGCCATTTAAACAGTATGTAACTACCTGCACATATCAAGCTCAACATCTAGTACAGAAATAATGAGTGAAAGCTCGTTATTTGCAATTCTATACAGCAAAGACGTATCTCCGGAAAATATTCACCTTTACCTGCTTCGATTTCATAGATTTCACAAAGTAAGCCTAAACAATAATTTCAATAATAAGTATTTAATCATAAAACACTACTGGCTATATTTCATTTGATTGTATTACTTCAGTGAGACACAAAGTTGATTTTTTTCAAGAAAATACAACATTTTCGCTCTTAATAATTTCTTTTTTTGGAACACCCCATATACAACATTTTGAAACAATATCTATAAACCCTCTTTTTATTGGCTTAGAAATACGACAAGCAGATGAAAAGATGCGAAAGAAAATTCTCATTTTCTCATGACTAAGCAAAAAAAGTGAATTTTGCAAAATATGCTTGATACAACATTTTGACTCCCCTTCATGTACACATGTAGTTTTACAAGGTCTGACAAGATCCATTTTGGGCTCTGTAAATGATTATATGATTAAGTTGAATTTTGGACCCCATGCCATATTATTTATTTGAAGAACTAGCCTGTTTTTTTTTTCACGGTCCATTCCTCATTATGGACAGCATCACATTTCCGATATGTACCTAGAATAGAAGAAAAAAATATCTAAAACTAACAACACCTTCAGTAAAGGTATTACAGCTATATCAGACTCAAGGCAGCATGTTTGAGGACTTCTAAAGCCCATGACTTTACCCAGTCAACTAGAGGTTCACCGCACAACTCTTTTCGGCCAATTGTGTATATACCGCACAACTCTTTTCTGCTAAATTAGTTGTGGTCAAGCACACATAGAAGGTTTTTATTGATATTTCAAAGACACAATTTTATTCCTTTCTTTTTTCAATAGTATTTTATTAAACTTAGCTGATTCTAAGTGACACAGCACGGTTTGTCTATATATTTCCCTTAGGTGTGGTACCATACAGGGGATGTTTACGTCCTTTGGGAATATTGCGTTTGAAATCCAAGCGGTAGCAAGAGGCAGCACATTAAGGTCAAAATTTCCACTATACGTCAAGAAATCAGTTCCAATTCGGTTCTCACATCACTTATTGCTACGTAATGTGCTAAAGAGTGGACTTAAATGTTTTTCGTACAGTCTTTCAATTGGATGAAGTCATGTTAGTTCTCATGTGTGGGATATGTGCCACATTCAATGGCCAAAAATGAAGAAAAACCTCAATTTTCTGCGGTCCCGGGCGCGGCCATCTTGCATTGGATACCAAGCTTCATCAAATAGACCAGTTTTGCTCGAGCCGGTTTACTGCTGCTACGAGCGAGCATGGGCGAATGATTTGGCAAAGAATTGGAGAAAGCTGACTTACCATGTATGAAAGTAGTTGACCATTTCATAGAGAATCAGAGATTACAATAGGGAAAATTCACCAACTTTGACATATGATTTCGCATTGAATGAAACGAGGTGACAGAGATTTTATTTCTTATATCAATAGAGGGGGTCAAGCTGTGCATTAAACCATTTCGATATTTTGACCTACCCCCGCATCATAGAAAATAGGGCTAATCTTCGAAGGTGTATATTTTCTACTTTATTCGCCATATGTTACCATTTTGCTGACCATTACTCCCAGAGAATAGATGTGACCTTAAGGTCTGTATATTGGGGCACAGGAAGACCCCCACTAACATCACCAACCACCACTAATTTCATCCAAACCATAGACTCACCAGAATAAGTGGCTGAAAATTGACCAAAAATGACCTGAAAAAGGGCAAAATTGGCCAAAAATCAGCCCGAGGCTGTATCTTAATAACGGTTAAATTTTGAGATCGGTTCTTCTGGCTGTGAAGTAGTCTCGAGGAGTCCATAAAATCCCCCCAAGATGAACTCGATCTGCCGACCCCCCACCTTCCCGATTCTGCATGATTTTGCATGGTTTTCTCATGGAATGACACTTAAATGTTTCACTCCGTTTCATTTCTACTCATTTGTAGGTGTTTGTGCACTTGGATTGGGATATAGAGGGGGTGGGTTTCGGAGGTAGACAATGCAATTCTTTCAATATTAATATTGTTTTATTTTACCAATACCTATCTGATTCCTTCTTTTCTGTTGATTATTAGCTTTTACCGATTACATCCTGGCACGCTTGAGAATGGTTGAAGAAACGAACCATGCGTTCAAAAAAATAATCACCGTTCTCGACACTTATAGGGAGTTGGCGGACTGGAATATGCCGTCACATTAATTGGCCATAAATATATATATATAAATTACCAATAAATAAAAATATTATAAAAAAGGCTATTGTTGGTTTCTTAGTATCGACACTAATTGAAAAGTGTAGACAGTTGAAATGGGGTTTGGGGTTGGTTGGGTGGAGGGTATATGGAGCTTGGGGTGTGGGTATAAACAACCACGGATAAACAATTGCAACACTGGTACCTGTCAACCTTAATAGCGCAGGTCATTATCCCTTAACTGTGTATCTACATGCGACCTGAACGTGAACCCTACATACCTGACTATAAAGCGAAATATCCCCCCACCCTCCAATAAACAATTCGTGGACCCCATACCCTTGTTACAAAAGTCAAATAAGATCAAAGAATAAACATCTGCACACAATACCTTTTTTATTATTCATAACCTCATTGTTCAGTCAACAATAACCATATTCAAGTTATAAATAGAACACCCGTGGAATGCCAAATATGCAGCAGAACGCCGACCAATAAAAAAAAACGTTTGACAGAAATTATACACAAGTCTCCGTCTTTGCTAAGCCTACCACACCTATAGACCAGGAGCCCAGAGGGTCGAACCTAGACGAACGAGGTACCAATGTCTGACCATATAGGCATCTACATACTAACCTGGGATGCACAGAAGTGGGCGTCTGCCGGGGCCCAGTCCATGGGTGTGACCCTGGTGACCCCTATAATGAGAGAGAGAGAGAGAAATGGGGTTTAACGTCCACTCGACACAACTAGGTCATTTCGGGACTAACATATGGTTCGCTTGCGCGTAGGGGTCTTTAGCAGTGGGAGGAAACCGGAGTGCCCGGAGGAAACCCACGAGGTTGAGAAGGCGCCCCTATCTCCATGTCACATACGCTCACGCCAGGGCTCGAAACCACAGCCGCAAGCCAGGGGTGACTGGCCAGCTAGAGGTCGAAGCGCGGCACTCTAGACCACTAGGCCATCCCAACCCCCCACCCCAAAAATGGGTTAAACTCATACATTCGAGGTACCGGTCAAAACCAATTTTAAATGAAAGAATACACTCTACTGACTACGAAATTGCCCATAACAGACGATTAGACCCCTGGGGTGGCATAGACTGACATCCCAAAGCCGAAGGGAGTGGGGTGGGGCAAAATAGAGTTTGCTCATACATTCGAGGTACCAGTCAAGACCAAATTTAAATGGAAGGGTACATCTCACTGAGTGCGAAATTGCTCATAACAGACGATTTCGGCCTTGGGACTGCCCAAACTGACACTCTAAATATGACCCCCCGTCCTCCCTGGGCGGCTTAAAAAAAAGGGTTATATTAATACATTCGAGTTATTAGTAGAAACTAATGTTAAATGAAAGACTATATGCCGCTGATTACGGAATTATCCATCACAGACGATTGGACCCATGGAATGGCCCAAATTGACGCCCAAAGGCGATGGGGCCATAAATTCGCGGTACCGGTCAAAACCAACTCTAAATGAAAGAGTACATCTCACTAGGTACGAAGTTGCCCATAACAGACGCTTGTGGCCCTTGGACGGCCTAAACTGACACCCTAAATATGGACCGCAGAGCCGAAGGGTCAAAAATAGGTTATACTCATAATATTCGAAGTACCAGTCAAACCAATTTTAAATGGAAGAGTACATCTCACTGAGTTCGAAATTGTCCATAACAGTTGGTTTCGACCCTGGGGGCCAAGCTGACACCATAATATCGACCCCGAGGCTCGCGAAAAAGTTATATTCACACATTCGAGGTATCAGTTCAATTTAATTTTAAATGAAAGTGTGCATCTCGCTGATAACGAAATGACCCATAAAAAATGATGGTTCAAATTGACAAAATGCATAAAATGGTATTGTGAGGCCAGATTGAAACAGACTTTTGCCACCAACAAGTACAATCATAGACATAAGAACTGCACCTGTAGTGTTAATATTGTTTTCATACCAGACCATCGTGCTATTAACCCATCAGGAATCACCAGAAATGGACAAAACTGGCTATAGGGCAGCTATCAAATACCTGCCACTGAAAGGACTAACCCTAACACAAAAGTAACATGTCAGCCCTCATTTTCTTAGTTAAGATGACACCATTTCAGCTATGTGAAATTTTTTAGGGGGGGGGATAAAAATAAAAAAAATTCTTCCTGGCCGGCATCCAGGCTTTGCAACATCGTTGGCAATAGTGTAGAAAAGTTTATGGAAGCATCGGCTTTGTACAATTTTTTCAAAAAATGGCCCAGAACATTTCATGCAGTCCTCGGCAAATCAGAGTGGGGGAGGGGGGGGGGCAAAACTTGTCAGTATATTTTTTTTCAAACCTAGGGGGCAAAATTTAGGATGTCAGTTAGGACCATCTCAGAGCCAGAATCATCTTCATACAAGGTACTCTCGTCGTTATCAAGCCAACGATGCAGATATGTTTGTTCGTTACTTGGGTTTTACATCTACTTCCATCTAGAAAGGGGGCGGGCGGGGGCGGGGGGTGGTTAAGATTTGTTAGAATAACTTTTTTCAAGCCTAGGGATGTAAAATTTAGGGTGTCAGTTTAGACCAAAGTCGTCTATATACATGTACAAGGTACTAAACGATGTTTCCACAAGGATACTCTCGACGTTATCAAGCAAATGATACAGATATGCTCGCTCGTTCCTGGGGTTTTACGTCCACTCCCACCTAGGGTGATCACACAGACAATGCAAATATATAAATAGTACACAAATATACAAAGGACATGCAACACAAAGACAACAATGAAATACAATAAAATCGCAAGACCTTCGATTAGGGGGCCATTTATAACTGAACCATCACAGCGGAAACTCTTTCAGGCATTAAAAGGCAGTGGGCTGGCAACCTATTGATTTATCAAGATCAATGTATTTAACACTATTAAAGGGAAACCAATTAACCTGGACCATATATAACAGATAATTTAAAAACAATGTGGGGGTATAAATCTGTTATGAGCCATTTTGTACTCAGTGGGATATATACTTTCATTTAAAATTAGTTTCAACTGGTACCTCGTTTGTATGAATATAACCATTTTTAAGCCCCAAGGGTCATAACTATGGCGTCAGTTTGGGCCGTTTCAGGGTCACAAGCGTCTGTTATGGACAATTCCGTACTCAGTCACATGTAATCTTCTGTTATGGACAATTCCGTACTCAGCGAGATATATTCTTTCATTTAGAATTAGTTGAACTGGTACCGTGAATGTATGAGTATAACCCTTTTTTAAACTCAGGGGGTCATGTTTTGGGTGTCAGTTTGGGCAGTCCCAGGGCTGAAATCTTTTGTTATGAGCAATTTCGTACTCAGAGAGAATTGGTTTTGAGCGGTACCACAGATTCTATGAGTATACCCTACCCCCCCCCCCCTCCCCAACCACCCTTTTCGGCTTTGGTGTGTTGGTCTGGGCCATCCCAAGGGTCCAATCGTCTGTTATGGGTAATTTTGTACTCAGTGGGATATACTCTTCCATTTGAAATTAGTTTCAACTGGTAACTCGAACGTATGAATATGACCCTTTTTTAAGCCCCTGGGATGGGGTGCCACTTTCGGAAGTCCCAGGGCTGAAATCTTCTGTTATGAGCAATTGTGTACTCAGTGAGATGTACTCTTTCATTTTAAATTGGTTTTGACCGGTAGCTCGAATGTATGAGTAAACCCTATTTTTGCCCCACCCCACCCCTTCGGCTTTGGGGTGTCAGTCTGGGCCACCCCAGGGGTCTAATCGTCTGTTACGGGTAATTTCGTACTCAGTGGGATATACTCTTCCATTTGTAATTGGTTTCAACTGGTACCTCGAATGTATGAATATAATTTTTTTTTCAAGCCCTCTGGGATCCATATTTGGGGTGTCAGTTTGGGCCATCCCAGGGCTAAAATCGTCTGTTATGGGCCATTTCGTACTCAGTGGGATGTATTCTTTCGTTTAAAATTGGTTTTGACCGGTACCTCGAATGTATGAGTTTAACCCATTTTGGGGGTCATTATAGGGGTCACCAGGGTCACACCCATGGACTGGGCCCCGGCAGACGCCCACTTCGGTGCATCCCAGGTTAGTATGTAGATGCCTATATGGTCAGATATTGGTACGTAAACTTATTTTCACACAGCTCTTTGAAGCTAACTTACAAAGCCTCCCATTGTTTCAAGTTTAAATGAACACCCTTTCGGGTAGGTTTTGGCATTCGTTCCTCTTCACACCACCAAAATTTACGAATGTTGACTCCCAGGTATTTGTTGTCAACCGTTACGTACACATCATTACCGATAGGCACTGATTTCTTTACAATGTTTTTTTGTAAATACTCATCTATCTCCGAGGCAGTGTTCATCAAGGTTTGCCATTGCCGCTCGAAAAACATGATACCATTGGGGGTTGGATATCTATCACCCTTAAAACCGTAACCATACAATCTGATGTGATAACACACATCTTCTTGCCAAATACATTTTACAACCAAATAATCATTTCCAATATCCTTTCGATACAAGTCGTTACTCATGATGTTAACCTCTTGTTCAACTTCATAAAACAATTCTACATTTGAACGTGTAGTCAACCCCATTTTATACCTAGATTTTCGAAACTTAAAACCAAAATTTAACTAACCCCCACAAATATGTAGATTAAAACTATTGGCTTAGAACAAAATCGACAAAAATCACCTATCAAACTTTATAGCGGAGGTCATTGTCCCCCTTAACATGGGTATAACTACACGTGACGTGAACTCAACGCGAACCCTACATACCTGCCTATAAAGCGAAATATCCCCCCACCCTCCAATAAACAATTCGTGGACCCCATACCCTTGTTACAAAAGGCAAACGAGATCAAAGTTCAAACATCTGCACACAATACCTTTTTTATTATTCATAACCTCATTGTTCAGTCAACAATAACCATATTCAAACTATAAATAGAACACCTGTGGAATGCTCTGACGTCACACCTTTGGAATGTGTGACGTCACACCTTTGGAATGTCTGGAATTCCAAATATGCTCCAGTCTGCCCTCGATACTACTTATAGGTTTATCCCCAAAAGCTGCTTTCGATATTGGCATGTATCGGATCAAAACTTTATGGATTATGGCCCCTGATTGTACGAAAAATCACGTTTTTAGCTTGTGGACCCACAGGTACTTGAAGGGATTAAAATAAAACTTCTTACTACTGCTTGACTATATATATATAATATCATTCAAGGTATTACAGACGACATCTTTGTTGTGACTTTTTTATGATATATTGTCTGCTGTCATCTCGCAATACTCACTAGTTCTAACACTTCATGTCATTTTTATTGCCAACGAGACTTTATTTGATCATTATTCACATTCAGATGTAATTAAATTGGTCCTTTCACAGCGTTATTAATAACAAATCAAACTTAAAAAGCTGTCACTAGTCGATATTCAACTTGGCGAGCCCGGAAGTAACGCGAAATAAGGTCAAAAGAAGTCTGTATCACCCAGTCCCTTTATAAACCTATCATTACTCGATATGTGCATAGGAACTGGGTGATCAAGTCTCGAAGTGTTAGAACTAGTGAGTATTGCGAGATGACAGCAGACAATATATCATAAAAAAGTCACAACAAAGATGTCGTCTGTAATACGTTGAATGATATTATATATATATAGTCAAGCAGTAGTAAGAAGTTTTATTTTAATCCCTTCAAGTGCCTGTGTGTGGACCCTATAGAGGTCACAATTTTGAACCGATTTTGATGAAACTTGACATGCATGTTTATAACCCAAAGATCTTGGTTCCTTTCGATATTTGCGCCTATCGGATCATAGCTTCCTGAATTATGTCACCGGATTGTCCGAAAATCGCTTTTGTTAGCTTTTGGTCCCTGTGGAGGTCAAAATTATTATCCGATTTAAAAAACCGTTTGATTATATCACCGTTTCATGGTAATGAAGAGAGAATTTGAATTTCGTGAAAATTGGACCAGAGTTGACGGATAAAATGGCCGCTGTTTGTACGCGAATTGTGTGAAAATATGTTATATCAAGGTTGTGGACCCTATAGAGGTCACAATTTTGAACTGATTTTGATGAAACTTGAAATACATGTTTATAACCTAATGATCTTGGTTCCATTGCATATTTGCCCATATCTGATCGTAACTTCCTGAATTATGGCCCCGGATTGTACGAAAAATCACCCTTTTTAGCATGTGGTCCCTCTGGTGGTCACAATTATTATCTGATTTAAAAAAACGTTTAATTATATCACAGTTACACCGTAGTTTGAATTATGATTTTCTGATGATTACTTAAAATGCAACAACTCTTGTTGGCTGCTGTGTGGGCGTATGTTTCGTTGCCTGGCAACCTATAATTTTTTTTCATATAAAAAATCTCAGTAACTGAGTAACTATTTACATTAACACTATAAATAGAAATTTTCTTCGAACTTAGTGCTAATGTTACAAATTTGTCAGAATGTCTGTCCACATGTAACATTAGCAATGCAATTAATTTTTAAATTAATAATTAATTTGTAAATCATATCCCCTATGAACTCAAAGGGTCAATCCCGATAACTTTTGGGGGAATAAAACTGCTTAATTTTGTGTTAAAATCCCTTAAAACCCATTACCTAAGGCCGACCAACTAACATGATATTTGTGATACGCTTGTAAATAACTTAAACCTGACAGTCTTCATCTGGAAATGCAGACCGTTGTATTATACAGTATCTGGATAAAACCAGACATTTTTATACGTCCACATTCATAATGTGAACGTATTATGCCGTCGCCCCTGTCTGTGTGTGTGTGTGTATGTATGTATGGGTGTGTGTGTGTGTGTGTCTGTGGTTCGCCTACAGGGCGCAATTCTTCATGGATTTTCTTCAAACTTGGTATACTTATTCCTTATACCCCAAGGAAGATCCCTATTGTTTTGGGGGCATGCCCGACCCCCAGGGGCCGAGCCACGCCCATTTCTAGTATTTGATTGTTTGTCGTCTACAGGCCACATTTCTTAACTTATAATCTTGAAACTTTGCATACACATTCTTTGTACCCTAAGGAGCATCCCTATCATTTGGGGTGCATGCCCGACCCCCAGGGGCAGAGCCACGCCCATTTTCTTTTCTTGTGTCTTTGTGTCGCCTACAGGGCGCAATTCTTACTGGATTTTCTTCAAACTTGGTATACTTATTCCTTATACTTGTTATACTTATTCCTTATATCCCAAGGAAGATCCCTATTGTTTTTGGTGCATGCCCGACCCCCAGGGGCATAGCCACGCCCATTTCTAGTATTTGTTTGTCGCCTACAAGCCACATTTGTTAACGTATAATCTTGAAACTTTGCATACACATTCTTTGTACCCTAAGAAACATCCCTATCGTTTGGGGTGCATGCCCAACCCCCAGGGGCAGAGCCACGCCCATTTTCTTTTCTTGTGTCTTTGTGTCGCCTACAGGGCGCAATTCTTACTGGATTTTCTTCAAACTTGGTATACTTATTCCTTATACTTGGTATACTTATTCCTTATACCCCAAGGAAGATCCCTATTGTTTTTGGTGCATGCCCGACCCCCAGGGGCATAGCCACGCCCATTTCTAGTATTTGTTTGTTTGTCGTCTACAGGCCACATTTCTTAACTTATAATCTTGAAACTTTGCATACACATTCTTTGTACCCTAAGGAACATCCCTATCGTTTGGATGCATGCCCAACCCCCAGGGGCAGAGCCACGCCCATTTTCTTTTCGTGTGTCTTTGTGTCGCCTACAGGGTGCAATTCTTACTGGATTTTCTTCAAACTTGGTATACTTACTCTTTATACTCTAAGGATGATCCCTATCGTTTGGGGTGCATGCCCAACCCCCAGGGGCAGAGCCACGCCCATTTTTTTTGTTGTGTGTGTCTGTGTGTCGCCTACAGGTCGCAATTCTAACTGGATTTTCTTAAAACTTTGTATACTTACTCTTTACACCCTAAGGATGACCCCTATTGTTTTTTGGTGCATGCCCGACCCCCAATGGACAGAGCCACGCCCATTTCTTGTATTTATTTGTTTGTCGTCTACAAGCCACATTTGTTAACGTATCATCTTGAAACTTTGAATGCTTATTCTTTGTACCCTAAGGAACATTCCTATCATTTGGGGTGCATGCTCAACCCCCAGGGGCAGAGCCACGCCCATTTTCTTTTTGTGTGTCGCCTACAGGGCGCAATTCGTACTGGATTTTCTTCAAACTTTGTATACTTACTCTTTATACTCTAAGGATGATCCCTATCATTTGGGGTGCATGTCCAACTCCCAGGGGCAGAGCCACGCCTATTTTCTTTTTGTGTGTCTGTCGCCTACAGGCCGCAATTCTAACTGGATTTTCTTAAAACTTTGTATACTTACTCTTTACACCCTAAGGATGATCCCTATTGTTTTTTGGTGCATGTCCGACCCCAATTGCAGGGCCACACGCCCATTCCTTGTATTTATTTGTTTGTCGTCTACAAGCCACATTTCTTAACGTATCATCTTGAAACTTTGAATGCTTATTATTTGTACCCTGAGGAACATTCCTATCATTTGGGGTGCATACCCAACCCCCAGGGGCAGAGTCACGCCCATTTTCTTTTTGTGTGTCGCCTACAGGCCACAATTCTTAATTGGTCATCTTGAAACTTAAAATACTTATTCCTTATACCCTAAGGATGATCCCTTTTGTTTTGGGTGCATGCCCGACCCCCGTGGGACAGCAACACCCATTTCTTGTATTTGTTTTTCTGTCGTCTACAGGCTGCATTTCTTAATGTATCATCTTGAAACTTTGAATGCTCATTCTTGGTACCTTAAGGAAGATCTCTATTGTTTTTGGTGCATGCCCGACCCCCAGGGACAGTGCCACGCCCATTTTCTTTTTGTCTGTCTGTGTGTCAGCTACAGGCCACAATTCTTAATCGATCGTCTTGAAAACTTTTTTTTATACTTATTCCTTATACCCTAAGGCTGACCACTATTATTTTTGGTGCATGCCGGACCCCCTGGGACAGAGCCACGCCCAATGCTTTTGTGTCGTGTATTCGCCTACAGGATGCAATTCTTAACAGATCCTTTTAAAACTTTACATACCTATTCCTTATACCCTAAAGATGACCCGTATTGTTTTTGGTGATTTCCTAACCCCCAGGGGCAGAGCCATGCCCATTTTTACTTCGTGTCTGTGTGTGTTGTCTACAGGCCACGATTCTGAATGGATCGTCTTTAAACTTGGGATATGTATTCCTTATAGCCTAAGGACGTCAACTGCATGTCCCGACTCCCACAGGCAAGACACGCCCAATTTTTGTGTTTGTCGTTTACTGGCCGCAATTCTGAATGAAGCAGCTTGGTACTTGTATTCCTTATAGCCTGAGGGCGTCCACTACTGATTTTGATGAATGTCCCGACCCCCAGGGGCAGGGCCACGCCCACTTTTTGCCTTTAGCGTTAGGAAGGCACAATTCTGAATGGATTATCTTGGTATATTTATTCCTTATACTCTAAGGACGGCAACTATTGATGTTGAGGCACGACCCTCAACGCTAAACAAACCAAACGCCTAGCCTTCTTGACAAAGTACCATATCAATCAAAGCAGGAATGTGGACGTATATTGTAGCGTTAGCGTTATGTTTCTATAAAAATAATATGTAAGTGAAATTTACTTTTTGTTATCAAGTACAGTATCAAGAAACGGGAATCGATTATCAGGTCACCCAATGAAAAAATTGACCCGAAATCTTAAAAGGGTTACGTGTCCGGATAAGCAGTGTTGACGTTCACGTCCAAACGACTCAATATTTTGAGCTGAAGTTTTGCGACAAGGTAAATACACCACGCCTCTATATTTTGGTCCCTAAATTTCATAAATACTCGGACTTTAATTTTTGAGACTCTGTTCTTATCGGAATGGTCCCTTCAAGATTTAGATATTGTATTATTACATTTAAATTTTGAAGAAAATCATTAATATATATAAGCAATGGTTAATATCTGAAGGGAAAATGAATTTTCCATGCGTCTGTCCAATAAAAAGTGGCATTTTATACTTTTTGAAATTGTCATTGTTACTGTCTTATGACCCCCCCAAAATTTGCATCGTCTTTCATTTAACATAGTTCAATGTATATCCTACCTGTAGAGATTGGAATATTAATGCGCACCATTTGTATTTGGTATAATTTCATCTACAGTCATACTTATAAAAAAAATTCAGGTATGTTAGGTAAAATGTTCAATAAAAAAATTATTTTGCGAAAACTTATCTTTTTAAGATATATTTTGGACGAATATGTATCAATCTTCCCAAAGACAGTGACTTTGTAAGAGGCATAGGAATTTCATAATTCATTGTTTAAGGTCACGAGACGCAGAAGCCTATTGATTTTCAGCGATATCCGATAATTACTGCCAGAGTTATGACCCTTAATCACTTTGAAAAATCTTGTGAACGCTCTAGCGGCTAAAGTTAGTATCCGATTGACTTTAAATTTATACACAGTGTTCAAGATCATGAGACGAGGAAGGCTATTGATTTTCAGCGATTTCCGATAATTACTAACAGAGTTATGGCCCTTGATCACTTCAAAAAGTCTTGTGGACGCGCTCGTGGCCAAAGATAATATCCGATTGACTTTGAATTGAAACACAGTGTTTAAGGTAATGAGAGGAAAACGCCTTTTGATTTTCAGCGATTTCCGATAATTACTGCGAAAGTTATCTCACTTGATCACTTTGAAAAATCTTGTGACGCTCTGGAGGCCAAAATTATCATCCGATTGATACACAGGGTTTAAGGTCTTATGACGAACAAGTATAGTGATTTTCGATGAGTTTTGATAACTGAACAGCTAAATCCATGATATTAAATGTTTCGTATACTAAACTTTAGCGTGGGGCAGAACTTTATAAAAAACAAACAAATTCTAATGATTTTTCGTTTATTACTTAATGAGTTGTTACTCTTAATCAGATTTTAGTGTATTATAAATTTTTCATTTCTGAAAAAAGTAAATATACGCGATTTAGCTGCTGTGGGCATATGTTTCGTTGCCTGGCAATCTGTCTTTAAAGATTGTGCGGGTTGTGCCTTCATTTTTCTCGAAAACGGATATTGAAAATATCGTCATCATGTTTAAAAAGACGCTCCAAAGACATAGAGGCAGAATCATTTCGTGGAAATGGACATGCTTTCGTCTGCAAAATTTTGTTGAGAGGCGACACCTATGACGCTTTCGTCTCGATCAACCAGTTTCAATAATAAATCAAACCATAGCCATAGTAAAGGGAAATAACTCTCGTGATATATTTCAGGTTGACACAAAAAATGAAATAAAAAGATCGCGGAAAAGTGCAATAAAATAATTTAAGTTGGGGGTGGTTTTAGCTAGTCGGTCGCATATGGCGAAACAGATATTTTTAAAGGGACAATAACATTCTGGCTGGCTTGATAGCTCCAGAAAATAGAAAAATAGCCTTATTCTAAGTGCTAGATGTGTAAGTGTCTTACCTGATGTGTTATTTATCCATTAAATCCTATTTTACTTGTCCAGAGGGTTCGAAAGTATTTTTAAATCCAAATCACACTTAAAAGTCTAACGTAACTCGGTTCAAATTATTTTAGAGCCATTTTTTTTCAAGGGAGGTAACTAGCTCCAGATTTGACTGACTTCCTGTTCTAAGAATAGCATTTCCATGATGTCATAACAGGGATATCCCCCCATAGGTGGCACTGTCGCAAATAATAATAAATACAAAAGATCAGCGGGAATGTGAAAGGAAATGGGGATTAATATGACTTGGATTATCACACAAGTAATTCAAACTGCTTAATAACATTTTAGACAGTTCGTCGTATGTCTAATCTGCCTGAGTTGTATATAGAGGTGTCAATCAGCTAGATCTATTGTTCTCGAGTCGACCAGTGTGATTTTTTCCTTTATTGACAACTTGAGTCCCTCTCGTGAGTCGTGGACGGATGTTTTATTTACGCAGTGGCTATTTTTACGGGTCCGTAAAACATTTCATAAAGGCTATTTTTACGTGAGTTCCGGTCGCGCATGCGCAGCGCGAAAATTTTCCGACTTGGGTAATATTAGTGCCGTAAAAATAGTCAGGTGCTTATTTTTACGTGAATCCGTCCGTAAAAGTTTATATTGACGAGATAAGGGCACAGTAGGACTTGCATATTATAAGAAGGAATTATTCCCTCTTTGTATTCCCACCTTAAAACAAAATTCAAGACTTCACAGTCACCCCCCCCCCCCATGAAATGAATCTATCCGTGTCGACTCTTGTTACCGAAGAACTGGTTTAATAATGAGTAAATTGAATAAGTAGGCCTTATGCCTATTACAGGGTTCATTATAGACTTTAATTGATCAGAATACAGTGTCTCATAAACTATAGACCAAGACCCACTATAAACAAGGCTTACTAATAGTCCTAGAGGGCCGGAGCTGAAATTGACACCATGTGGACAATTACCAATTTACTTATTAAATTAAGTTTAAGCCTACAAACTTTTGGCGACCCCGATCCCCCCCACCCGGGAATTACGGCCCTGTGACGGCTGTGATTTGTGAACGTCATGAATAAAAATAAATAACCGTCGGGTGGTGCATAGATTATAGTATAAACTATAAGAATAGGGCCATATTTTATCATAATGGGACTTCTGCATGTCCACAGTGGGAAAGTGTCACGTAAAAATAAGCACCTGGCTATTTTTACGGACGGATTCACGTAAAAATAAGCACCTGACTATTTTTACGGCACTAAAATTACCCAAGTCGGAAAATTTTCGCGCTGCGCATGCGCGACCGGAACTCACGTAAAAATAGCCTTTATGAAATGTTTTACGGACCCGTAAAAATAGCCACTGCGTTTTATTTATGATGTCTAGTCTAATCAATTAGCATGTTCGCCTACAGAAGTTTGTTTTCTTTGTCAGTGAAGAGTATATAATGTGAATTATAAACCGGCTATTATAGTATTAGACCATCTAGAAGTAACATTTACGTGTAATTATTGAGAAAGTAAATTAGTAGTACAAGTAGTAGTAGATCGATCATCATGCCTAGAAAGAAAGGGGACACCCGAAAGAAAGTAGTTACCGATTCAGCTAAGAAGCGTAGGCAGGCAGCATATCAGAGAAAGTTTAGTCTGAGAAAATCTTTAACCAACGTGAACTTGGGTACAGAGCGGCTAAGGTGGGAAGAACTGAAGGAGAAATTGAAAATAGAGTCTCACCAAGAAATGGCAAAGCTGTGATTGGACAGGTAGGTGTACTTTGCAACAAAAATTATTATCATGAGAATCTATATTCAACTTAATCTTAAAGCTTATTATTTGCCATGGAGAAATGTTTTGAAAAATATCACTGTTGATAATATCATAAATGATGCAAAATATTGTTTTATTTCTTTACTATTTTTTTAAATCTCTATTATTTGGGACCTAGAGAAATTGACACAAATGGGTTACAACACATTGTTATATATTTGTACATGTATATAAACTAATTTACATTCAATCATTTCTGTTTTTACTGTAAATCCTAATCAATTATGTTCGACGATTTGCGCCAGAAGTCTCAATTGAACGGCAATCTCTAGCGCCTGGTTATTCCAGTCTACACCGATGATTTATTGTGCAGACTCTCCTTGTAAGAATATGTGATGTGGTTACCGTCCTGACTTGTGGAATATGTCTAGCCCTGTTCTTTGAGTTCCTTGTTACAAATAGTACACACATGTAAAATGTTAATTTTGTCTTAAAATATTGAATTTTTGAAGTAAAATCACAACATCAACGATGATTTAAATTGGCAAATAATTTGTGTCACACTTTGGATGATATTGAGTTCGAGACTTAGCTATTGTACTTTTATCTTGATTGAATATCTCGTGTGCTATGGACTATAAGTAACCTGAATTTCAATTTAATTATTGTAAGGTTTTCTTTTACTTTCCTGTGTAATAACTAATATTACCAGACAATTTTCTGATGAATGACAGGTGATTGTATTTATTTTTTCAGCTATAGTGGAATTTGTGCGCCTTCCGCAAGCACTAGTACACCCAGCAAAGGAAAAGCTGGAGCACTGTATGTTTCAGAACTATCATCCATTCATGGCAGGTAATATTTGTACAGCAACATAATAAGTGTCTGCAATTATTATTTTTTGGGGGGGGGGGGCAATTATAGTACACATAGATCACCCTTGACTTTTTCATCCTAAAATTACATGGGTCGTTTCATCCCACTTATATAGGGTCGTTTAATCCAATGAATTACAAACGAGGATTATATGAAAAAACATGAACACAACCTTTTTTTATATAAATTTTTAATGTTTTATGTATATAGTAATAACAATTTTATCACAGTTTAATTCACTTAGCATTATATTCGTTATTACTACACCTCATTTTTATACGCCCACATTGAAATGTGGTCGTATATTGTCGTCGCCCCCGTCCGTCCGTCCGTCCGTCCGTCCGTCCGTCCGTCCGTCCGTCGGTCCGGCGTCCACAATTGCTTGTGGACGCTCTAGAGGCTAAAGTTAATATCCGATTGACTTTAAATTTATACACAGTGTTTAAGGTCATGAGACGAAGAAGCCTATTGTTTTTCAGCGATTTCCGATAATAACTACCAGAGTTATGACCCTTGACGACTTCAAAAAATCTTGTGGACGCTCTAGAGGCCAAAGTTAATATCCGATTGGCTTTAAATTTATACACAGTGTTTAAGGTCATAAGACGAAGAAGCCTATCGATTTTCAGCGATTTCCGATAATTAGTGCCAGAGTTATGGCCCTTGATCACTTCAAAAAGTCTTGTGGACGCTCTAAAAGCCAAAGTTAATATCCGATTGACTTTAGATTTATACACAGTGTTTAAGGTCATAAGACGAAGAAGCCTATTGATTTTCAGCAATTTCCGATAATTAGTGCCAGAGTTATGGCCCTTGATCACTTCAAAAAATCTTGTGGACGCTCTAAAAGCCAAAGTTAATATCCGATTGACTTTAGATTTATACACAGTGTTTAAGGTCATAAGACGAAGAAGCCTATTGAATTTCAGCAATTTCCGATAATTAGTGCCAGAGTTATGGCCCTTGATCACTTCAAAAAATCTTGTGAACGCCCTAAAAGCCAAAGTTAATATCCGATTGACTTTAAATTTATACGCAGTGTTTAAGGTCATAAGACGAAGAAGCCTATTGATTTTCAGCGATTTCCGATAATTAGTGCCAAAGTTATCTCCCTTGATCACTTCAAAAAATCTTGTGGACGCTCTAAAAGCCAAAGTTAATATCCGATTGACTTTAAATTTATACACATTGTTTAAGGTCATAAGACGAAGAAGCCTATTGATTTGCATCAATTTCCGATAATTAGTGCCAGAGTTATGGCCCTTGATCAGATCAAAAAATCCTGTGGATGCTCTAGAGCGATTTCCGATAATTAGTGCCAGAGTTATGGCCCTTGATCACTTCAAAAAGTCTTGTGGACGCTCTAAAAGCCAAAGTTAATATCCGATTGACTTTAGATTTATACACAGTGTTTAAGGTCATAAGACGAAGAAGCCTATTGATTTTCAGCAATTTCCGATAATTAGTGCCAGAGTTATGGCCCTTGATCAGATCAAAAAATCCTGTGGATGCTCTAGAGGCCAAAGTTAATATCCGATTGACTTTAGATTTATACACAGTGTTTAAGGTCATAAGACGAAGAAGCCTATTGAATTTCAGCAATTTCCGATAATTAGTGCCAGAGTTATGGCCCTTGATCACTTCAAAAAATCTTGTGAACGCCCTAAAAGCCAAAGTTAATATCCGATTGACTTTAAATTTATACGCAGTGTTTAAGGTCATAAGACGAAGAAGCCTATTGATTTTCAGCGATTTCCGATAATTAGTGCCAAAGTTATCTCCCTTGATCACTTCAAAAAATCTTGTGGACGCTCTAAAAGCCAAAGTTAATATCCGATTGACTTTAAATTTATACACATTGTTTAAGGTCATAAGACGAAGAAGCCTATTGATTTGCATCAATTTCCGATAATTAGTGCCAGAGTTATGGCCCTTGATCAGATCAAAAAATCCTGTGGATGCTCTAGAGGCCAAAGTTAATATCCGATTGACTTTAAATTTACACACACTGTTTAAGGTCCTGAGACGAAAAAGCCTACTGATTTTCATCGATTTCAAATAATTACTTCCAGAGTTATCTCCCTTGATCACTTCGAAAAACCTTGTGGCGCTGTAGATGCCAAACTTATCATCCGATTGACTTCAGATTGATACACAGAGTTTAAGGTGTTGAAACGAACAAGTATTTTGATTTTCAATGAATTTTGATAACTGAACAGCTAAATCCATGATGTTAAATGTTTCCTATACTAATTGTTAGCTTGGGGCAAAACTTTATAAAAAGCAAACAAATTCTAATGATTTTCAGATAATTACATAATGAGTTGTTACTCAGATTTTAGTGTATTACAAATGTTTTATTACCAAAAAAAAGTAAAAATATGCGACAACCCTTGTTGACTGCCCGGACGATTTAGCTGCTGTGGGCGTATGTTTCGTTGCCTGGCAACCTATCTTTTATGTCCATATAGATTTGTCACAATAGTTTTCCAGACACTTTCATTGTTAACATACTGGTAATGAAATCGTCACTTCTGTACATGATATTACGTATTATTTTGTTTTTGTAGTACTGATACAGAAAAGGGGAAGAACAGGCCAACTGAAATATCTACAGCCTCTGTAGGAATTAGCCCCTTTCAAGACGATATAACTAACGAAAAGTAAGTACCATAGTTTGATTGGATAGAGGAGTTAAATTACAACTTTACATACTCTTTTCTGGAAAATATCAGATTTGAAGCATGTTAAGTGGGCATTATTTACTATAGAATCAAATAAAGTGCTGTAAAAATATCTGGCACGAAACAAGAATTTGCATTAATTGCTAAACCATCCGGGAAGTATTTTGATGTACATGTCTTGAATTTACTATTTTAGTATTGAGATAGATGTAATATTGAGTTCTGATTTTGATGAAAACATTATGGTTAGTGATGATGACAGTGGTGATGATGATGGAGGAGTAACATATGTGGATGATGATGATAGTGATTACGTTCCCCTGTACCTAAAAGCAAACTTTCGGTGAGTAATAAACAGATCTTGTATTGATTGAGTATGTAATTTAATATTTTTAAAAGCACAGTTGATTTTCAATACAGATCTCTAATACCTTTTCGGGTTTTTACTGCACTTCATGAAGATCTGACAATATATAGTTCACGACACCAAAAGACAAAAAGCTTGCCATAACAGATTGTTTCATTGGCTATTCCCACAAATCAGCCAGAACATGCCTGATAACAACTCTTTCAGTTCCTAATTTAGACAAGACAAGTAAAACGAAATTCAATTTTGAACTATAGAAACGAAACACGATCGGTGATTTTGTAAATAATATTGTTTTGACATTTTCTTTTCTTTTTGTAGCAATAAGTCTGTTGATTATGAGAATTTGCGTGTTGTTGGTGAAGACGAAGATGATGGTGAGGGTGGTGTTGAAAGACTTCCTGCTGACATTGACACAGAACCAGCTGATGAATTTAATGAGAGCATTGTTGTAGACGATATCAAAGAACTTTTAGATGATAAACTTGGTATTGTTTTTGAAACCAAACTCAAAGAATTGGCCAACATGATACCACCTACAGCATGCAAAAACAAGACTTGCAAGTCTACCGATATTGAAACAAAGTTAATAAGGAAGGCAACAGGTTTTAGAATCCATTGGGTATGTATTTGTTATCTTCATTTCTCTCTAAATGATATCTCGAAATCATCAAGGCGTATAACATTAAAGGATTTAACAAGTTCCATAGGTATACACTAGATACTTTTGAAAACGATATTGGTATTAGTTTAGGATTTTATTACCACAATTAGCTATTCTGCTTCTTTTATTACTAATTAAAGATACATTATGGGAGATTAGATAACGGGTAGGCACTAGATAATCTGAAGGCAATTTGCTGAAAATTTCGGTCAAATTGGTCCACTATTAACTTAGAACTAAGTTCCGCTCAGCCTTGGTCATCATTACTCAAGTTGGTAAGACAAAACTAATAGTCACGATTATCCATTTACTCGTTAAATCACAAAGGAAAGGATGCTGCAAAAAGGATCATAATCCAACAAATATCACAGGCTTTCCTTGACATCGAGAGTTGATTTTGGTCTGGATAAGTTAATTAATGTCTAATTCATAATTTAGGTAACATTTTAGTCCTAAAGAAAGACCTACAATAGACAGATTTTGCTCTTGTATAATGCACGACAAAACTGTCTAATGTGTCTAATGCATTCTTTCATTTTATTGTATACACATGCCAAATTGAACTTCAGGTCTGCACCAATGGACACCTAGCTAAAGTTTGGTACAGTCAGCCGATGGTTAACTATATTCAAGCTGGAGACTTTCTGTTATCTTGCACTGTCCTGGCATCTGGTAACAACTTCTACAAGATAAAGCACCTCTTTAATCTGTTGAACCTTGGGTGTGTTAACCAGTCTACATTCTTTGGCATCCAAGCCAATTATACTTGCCCAGAAATTGTGAACTTTTGGTGTGCCAGTCAGAAAAAGATATTGGATGAAATACGAGGCAGAAAGCTTATTCTTTTGGGTGAGTGGACATAAGAAAGGACAAATGATGCACTTATTATTTTTTTTTCCACAGCGACCATGACAATAGGAGTATCCTCTCCAACACAGAATAAACATAATTGAATCTTTTTGACATTGTCGGATGATTGAGTGTGTCACACATAATTTTGATTTGCCACTTCCATCATTTCAGATAAATATAATTTTTATTCTTCAGGTGATGGTCAAAACGACAGTCCAGGACATTCTGCACAGTATCTCAACTACAATTTGATTGACCAAGAATCTGGATATTTAGTTGTGTGTGATGTGGTGGACAAGCGGCAGACCAAGTTGAATTCAAAAGCAATGGAGATGTTTAGTTACACCAGATCTGTCAAGTTTTTAGAGGAGGACAAGCAGGACATCCAAGAAATTGTGACAGATGGCCATATTGGAATAAATAGCTACATGGGTAAATTTAATTTTCCTTGATCAAATTGTCAAAAATGTATAGAGTTGGTACAATGCAATGATGAATATCAGGGTTGGGATACAAAGCTCGGCTGTGTATTGTTTGGCATGGCAAGGAAATTTCAATTACTAAAGCTTGCGAAGGCACTATTTTATGCTAAAATGGTTCATAAAAAGAATTTTGTGATCAATATTCTATTAATATATTATCCAAAGCATTGTATGTGTTGGTCTACTTTATTCTGTCATAACTAATTTCCTTTTTTGTAACTTCTTCATTTATTTGATCACCCTTGACAATATTATGAACCAGTTCTCAACAAAAAGTTGAATCCATAAATTTTAAAATTATCTGATTGCAACCATATCTTATCCCTGTAGTCTGATTAACCAATGAAGTCATATAATTTATTGTCATTTTCAGCTAAAGAGAAGACCCACATTAAGCATTCAAATGACATTTGGCATGGTGCTAAAAGTGTCACAAAGCGTTTAAGCGTTTAAGACCTATTGCTGTGTACCCGAGTATTTGTTTCCGCCATTCCAGTTGTTGAGGCTTCACGTCCTCGTCCACCCTGGGTGATATTGCAGACAAGTGTTTCCTGAGAAACTAGCCAAATAATAAGCTTAGTCTTGCAATGGTAGAGCCATAGAGGACACAAGGTCCTAAGGGGAAAACCTAATGCTTTTTGCAGGGTAGCATACAAGGAAAATATAATCCAGTGGATTAATTCAGATTGCATTCATATTTCAGACTACACAAAAAAGAGAAAACAAAGATTTGGTTGGATGGGCCAAGAAAACCGTCAACCACTTTTGGTATTGTGCCAAAATGTGTGATGGAAATCCAAATGTATTTATTGTAAGTAGTTAAATTTTTAACATACATTATGTAAAAGCTACATCTGCCTATTTAAATTAATAATTAGACAATAATTAACATCCAGACCATAATCAACTCTTGATGTGAACGCTAGCCTTCGCTATTGACTGGATTAGAATCTTATATGCTGCTTAAGGTTCAAGAAATGGTTAATTGTATCAACTTTGGTAATGATGATCGAAGCTAGGTCCAAAATTCAATCACTAAATTCTTGATTCAGAATGATCAGTTTGTCTAAAATTCTCAACTATCATAGTGAGAACAGCTAGCTTTTTATCTAATCTTTCATAATGTATCTATAAGCAAAAATCTCATGTAATGTATCTTACTTAATAAGCCGAAAATACTATAATGTCAAATATTCATTTTTACCAATAAATGTGTTATATTTACAGTCAATGTGGAGAGGATTACTTCACCATGTAGTAAATGAACATGAATGGGTGTTTGGAGATGGGTTTATTGAACCAAGGTGTGACCATGGTGAGTTAGAAGCAGATGAGCATCGTCAATGGCTAACAAAAGGATCTGCGGCTCATTCTGCACTGGTCAAAGTGATCCTAGACAAGACCCTTTTAAAAAATATTCCGTACTATGTAAATTTCAGGTAAGATGTGTAACATTGTTTTCATGTCATTTCTGCTGTAAGACTAAGATCAACAAAATGAATGATTGTTGATTTTTCCACCTTGCCTCGGTCGCCATTACAAAGTCGGTACGATAAAAAAAATTATATCCATCTTTGACCGCGTTCAAATACAGTGACAATCCTTCATGTAAGATGACTAATTAATAGTTTATATAATATTTCAGGCCTAAAGAAAGACCTGCAATAGACATATTTAGCTCATGTATAATCTATGTTTTAAACTTTATTTTAGGCACACTGGTAACATAGAAAGTTTCCATTCCTTTAAGTTGATGTATGCAAGTAAAAGATTTGCCTACAGGTACTTTTGCATGAAGTAGTTTTGTAGTAGTGGTTAAACAATCCCTTTTCACCAAAAAAGAAGAACAAAAAAGCATTAATTTCATATGATTTAATAATTTTCAATGACATCATACACATGTTTTGAAACGTAAATAAGATGATATAATAACTTTGTTTCAGTCCTACAGTCTACAGAGCCAGATGTCTCTTGGCTGCTATTGATTTTAACCATCATAAAGATAGACCAGTATCACACGATGAGGCTGGCAATCCAAGGTTTGTCATTGTTTAATGTATGATCATAATTTCAATGTTTTCACTTCATATCCAAAGCACAGCTGAAAAGAGGGTTGTGACTTGATATTCCAGGGACCGATAGCTTGTCGCATATCAATTAACCCAGTGACACTTTTACAATTTCAACCTTTTAGGTACCATAGAAAATATTCGAAGAGAGCTTCAAACTGGGCCTTGGCACCAATTAAACAAACCAAAGACTACAGCTTCATGCCGTCTTTAATTTACAACATGGTGAAGGCTAGACTTGATGACAAAGGCAAGGCGAGGCGAAAAAGACCACTGGACCAAGATGACCCTCGTATGATTGCAGGCACAATTGCAAAAACTCAGCCAGAACCAACATCAGAGATAGCCAAGAAGCAGAAAACTAGATTTTAATGTACGTTTTTTTTTCATAACAATCGCCTTGGGTTAAAACCTGTGTATTGTCCATTTCTGTCTGGAAATGAGGATCCTATCTTCAGGACACAACACGAGGGTACTACCACCCTATTTCCTGTACCAAGTCGTCCATGGCGCCACATAACGAATTGTCTGTAGGCTGCATGTCTTCTCCTCCTGTTTAGGTCTTCGTCCATATCAATGGCTAGTACATCATTTCTGTATACATTGGCCAGATCCAGAACTCCAGGCTCCAAACAGTACTGTTCAAACTCCTGAAAAAATTAAATTAACTAAAATCTATTTTCAGTAAATCAGAGTGTAATGAAGGCTGCAGAACTTCCAGCTATCGACACTACACAGACCAATGGCATTTATTTTGGGGGATGAAATAAATAGAATGATATTATTACGGAAAAAAAACTTACTGGTCGTAATGAAATACAATTCTCTGGTCTGTTACCGCAACATAATTTCTCAACATCAGTTGGCATGTCTCCACATCTGTCACAAGAACACCAATGCGGCACATTTGAGGTTGAATTAGGGGGTTCGATTGGCTGTTGTTTTCTCAATTCTTCCGAAATGTCAAATAGAACTGCAGGCATTTTTTCAGCAACAGACAACAAAAGTCTCCTACATCCATCAACTTCCAGCTCATTTACCATTTTCTGAAATTGTTTGAAAATTATGTTTGCAATTTGTTAATATACTGAGCTCATATACTGTACATATTTTACATAATTATTACCAGAAATGATCATATGTATTTGTTATATATTTACAGGAAAGTGTGTGAATATGTGAATAATAATCCATTGTGAGCTTACAAAATATTTGTAAAATGTTTGTTTCCATAAATATTTTTGCTTGTTGTTTAGTTTCTGTGTATATATTTTACAACTATTAAATTAAAGTGTTTTTTTCTTACCTTTAGTCCCTCAGTTTTTTCTTTTCTGAGTCTTTCGACTCTCTCCCTTGTTGACTCAGTTTTCTCGGTTTGTCTTTTCCTTCTTTTTGGTCTTGGTGGGGTTGTAGGAGGGGTGGTTTCTGATGACGTTACATATAACTGAAGCTTTCGTTTTGATCTAATTGGCCTTGATTTAGATGTCGCAGGTGGGGCGGCGGAGGTTGCTTCTGGCATAGTTGGTAAAGTGGAGGTGGTGGGGGGGTTGTCAACATCTGGTAATGAATCTGAAGATTCAACCTGGCATACTCGACACAAGAATGGTAGATCACTCCCAGTTTTGACGGATTTCAAATAGAGAGCTTTTGAAATACCTGTAAAACCAAAATGCAAAGTGAATAAAAAGGTTTTTCATTACTCAGAAAATTCTAGCCAATAAGCCTTATTAAAAACCTAATTACACATAAGAAATTTTTCTGACCTGTTCTACATGTCCTATGATTCCATTTACCACAGGAATCACAAGTAACTGCTTCTTCATTCTCACCGATGATTTTATTACACACAACACAATTGTCACTGTCAGCCATAGTAAAAATCAAGTTCAATAGTGCAGAAATAAATCTGATGTGTGATTTATTTAATTTGATTTTATTTATATATTTTGAGGATGAAACCATGTTGCAACTTCAAGAAAATCAAAATAATGATCGCTCATTATCAATTAAAAAATGCAGTTTGATGAAGCCATACCAGTCTAATCGGCTTCTGTGATCACTCATTATCAATTTAGAAAAAATGCAGGTGGATGAAGCCATGCCGGTCTTAGGTCTAATCAAAGCTGAGATTGGACCCAATAATCTGTCTGTTTGATCCATCAATTTAGGTAACCAAGTGAAGCCAGTGTGAGTGACGGATAATCAATTTAGTCGAAGTTGGCCTACCCTACCATTCAATCTAAATGGCGATCATTCATTGAGCAATTCGTTGTGAGGCCATGAGAGCATAAGTAAATAATCGTAATATATATAAACTTACCGTGAAAATGGTATCATTGTTTGACATGAATCGTAGCAGTCCGTTGTCCTAAAACTGTCAGCCGTAAACATTACAGGGGTGTATTCGAAACAGTGTTCGCGTAGGTTTGTGAACGACAGAAGAACGCGAGAACACGTTCACGAGTCTCGAACATGAGAGAACGGTATCTATGGGAACACATCCGCGTTAACATGGCGCCAGGTAGATATTCCAATCCCGACACTAAATCTTAGCAGATAAACTTGAACAAGTTGAATTAAATTCAAACAATCTATTACTATAACTTTGTAAGGGCCACACCGAAAACTCGAAAACCTCGGATTTTTTTTTCTTTTTTTTTTTTTTCGAGTTTTCGAGTTTTATGTTTACCGAAACACGGAAAAGTCGGAAGAAATAAATCGGGGTTTTCGGCACAGGAAGAAGAGTCGAGATTAATTTTCCAGAGTTTTCGGCAAAGGACGGAAAGTTAAATTTTTGTCCCCCGAGTTTTCAGTAAAACGTCCGTATGGCCCTTTATAAGCTGTGTATATTACGCATGTATAACTTTGCTATTGAGCATTTGATAAATGACTTCATTTTACTCCATTTCAATATTTTCGGTCACGATTTCATCGCATTTTACTTGATTTTATACTGGCTACAAACTACATGCCAAGGATGGATCCATGAATTTTTGCAGGAGGGGGTTTGCCAGGTTTCGGTTACGGAAATCTGCCATCATCGTCTCTAAATTACATAGTCATACATACAAATTGAGCTTTTTAAACAGAGAAATCGTTTTTATACTGATGTAGGATCACTTTGTGATGTAATTTCATTGATGCCAGGCATTATGTTTTTATGTATCCCCCCCCCCCTCTGGATCCGACCCTGCATGAAATTTTCGAATGGTATTAAACTTTAAAATCAATAAATGCACTCGCGATTCTATTTCTCCGCCATTATGTTCCCGCCTCACACCAGCAGACGAGGTAGTGTGGGATTTGAGAACGGGAACGTGTTCGCAAACGCATTCTCGACTGTTCGAAACCGACAAGAACCCGTTCTCAATACGTTCTCTGCACCGGAACCATGTTTCGAATACACGCCAGGAGAAGCGTATTTGACGTTTTGCGCATGCGTTACAACGGGATTCCCCCTTTTCCGCTTTGAGAATGTTTTACCAGTCTCTCGGATTGGGAAATTGGTGAGAACACCATCCACCCAACCGATTTTTTCCATTTTTTTAAAATACTGTTGATAAGATCATGTATATACCACTATTGGATTGGGATGTTGTATAATAGTACAAATTGTTGACAAGAATGAAGATTTGGACAAATTATTCAGTTACAGCCAGAGTGTTATTGTCCCTTTAAAGGGACAATAACATTCTGGCTGGCTGGATAGCTCCAGAAAATAGAAAAATAGCCTTATTCTAAGTGCTAGATGTGTAAGTGTCTTACCTGATGTGTTATTTATCCATTAAATCCTATTTTACTTGTCCAGATGGTTCGAAAGTATTTTTAAATCCAAATCACATTTGAACAGTCTAACGTAACTCGGTTCAAACTATTTTAGAACCAAATAGTAAGTGCAGGAGGGCTGCACCACACACAATTCTACACAAAAACAAATATATGGACAAGACATCATACTCAAAGACCACAAACATAAACAAATCAAAGAGAGTGAATGGATCCGGGGGCTAGCCGTAAGCGTCCACTGCGCTGTACAGTCCCGGGCCTGTGGTGACACAGACTTCACTCATATTTGAAAACAACTGGGAATGCAACCCAAATGTCAAGGGAGGTAACTAGCTCCAGATTTGTTTGACTTCCTGTTCTAAGAATAACATTTCCATGATGTCATCACTGGGATATCCCCATGTGACGCGCTAGATTGTCAGTCAGTAGTACCCCAATTAAATATACATAAGATCGGTGTAAGTGGATATTAATATGACTTACTGAACAATTAATTTAAGTTGATAAATATCATTCTATAGACAGTCCGTCCGCGGATAATTTGCCTGTATTGTTAACAGATATATAGGCCATATTTCGCTCGTTTCGATATTATCTACTACCGTAGGTAGGTAGGCCTACTACATCGACTCGAGTTCGACATTGTTGATTGACAAGTGTTGATTTTTTTCCGTCGATTTACAAGTAGTCACGCAATAATTATTAGTACAATGTCATTATGCCCATTTATTCGGCTAAGAAGCACAGGCAAGCAGACTGAGATGGTCGTTTACAAATGTGAATTTGGGAACAGAGCAGTGGGAAGAATTGAAAGACTAATACTAATACCTAAAGCCGAAGAATTGGCAACCACCAGGCATAATACAATACAGGTAATTTGAAAAAAAAAGTTATCATTGAAAACCAAATTCAACCTATTCTTATAAGTATTCTTTGCTGTGGAAAAATATTTTAAAAAAACAATTAATTCTTTATGTTTGTAAAAGACACAAAATATTATTTCTATTCTTTTGCAATTAAGGGCTGATCTAGTGGGGCATGCACCAAATTCCACTGGAAATGGCTTCTAGTTTTTAGAAATTTTCTGGGGGAGGCCACCTGGCCTTCGTACTGGAAAAGTCTGACTTTGTGGTCTGTGTGCACCCTGTATCCATGATCTTTGAATCTGCCTTTGTAATTGTTTATTTTGCCTTTGTAATTGTTTATTCTCCATTTTTATTCCCTATTGTTAAGCATGTCGTACAATAATTTAGCCCCAAAACAATAATACTTTCACAATTTTAATCTTCCAGGTACCACAGAAAATAGCTGCAAGAGGGCACCAAAACTGGGCTTTTGCACAAATGAAAAGGGCCAAGCATTATAGCTTCATGTTTCCTTGCTATATAAAATGGTGAAGGCGCCTGGGTCCAGATGCCAGTCAAATCAACAAACCTTAGCCTCGGCAGATCACAACACTGATTGCAACGCGGACCAGGAGCACACTTGCCATAATACGGTTTCCTACACAAACCCCATGGATGCCACTCTGCAAAAGGCAGTGTGTCTTTATTTAAGGAAACCAAATCGAAAAGGCCTACCAATTATTGACCTCACATCTCCTACCCATACTGGTCTAGGCCTACTATGTGGCTTCTCTGCCAAATTCTACGGAAACACTGTCTGCGATATCGCCCTAATGGAAACAGGCATTAAACCTAAAGCCCCCACCCACCCAATCTTCCCCATTTAGGATGGAGCATAAAGGCAAATAATGATGGGGCCCAACTTCAGAAATAGCCAATAAAGAGAACCAGAATTTGATGTAAGAATTTATTTATTTTTAATAATATTCATCTTGAATTAAAACATGTACACTGTCCATTTCTTCCAGAAACAATCCTCATTCAGGAAACAAAATGAGGATTTTAGGACTCTATTCCCTATAGTACCAAGACGTCACATCACAAAGTGCCTGTAAGCCATGTGTCGTCTCCGCGATTAACATCTTCGTCCTTACCAATTGACATTGGCAAGAAACTGATCAAAACACAAATCTATATATCTTTTATTTTTTTTATATACTTTTGATGACCTACACTACATGAAGATCCTAGTGTAAAACAAAATTTTGAACTATAAAAAAATGAAACGAATTAGTATTTGTGTTTTAATCAGATTGCATTGACAAGATCCAGAACTCTTGGCTCTCTAAACCATACTCTTCAAACTCCTGAAAAATATTCAATTAAACATACATAATGCAAGTGCTAAATCTGCCTAATACAGGTCTTTCCTTAGGCCTGAAATAATATCTAAATTATTAATTTATTTATTCACACCATAGCCTCGATTGCTAACCTGCAATATTTACTGGATTGGAATCTGATCTGCGGCTCAACGCCCGTTAATGATTGAATAAAAAAATGAATAATCGAGACTATGTTTTTACCATTACCGACTTTATTTATGATGATCGAGGCTAGGCCTAAAATTCAATCGCTAAATTCTTGGTTCAGATTGGATCAGTTTGACTGAAATTTTCAAAAATGTCCCTTTACATCATCTAGTTATTAACTATTATAGTGAGAACAGTCAGCTCTTTATCTAATTTCCCATAATGCATAATGTATCTTTAACTATTTTTAAATTCTATTTGCAGTAAACCATATGTAATTTGAAAAGGTGCGAATGAAGGGGTTTTAACTACTGCTGTTCAACTACCTACGCCTATGACATTAGTCTTCCTTGATGAAATCTTTTGAAGGATATTATGACAGAAAAGAATCACTTACTGGTTGTAATGAAATAAAATTCGCTGGTCTGTAGGCATAACTCCACATCTGCCACAGGAATATAGGATTTGGTGATTGGCTTAACTGTTGATTCGCAATTTCTTCCAAAAGTCAAACAAAATTAAAGGCATTATTTCAGCAAAACACAACAAGTCGCTGTCATCCATCTACATTTGTACTTCAGCATGTAGCTCATTTACCATTTTCTGAAATTTGAAAATTGTGTAAGCAATTTATAAATAATTATCCCCCAACTCATATATATTGTTTGAATATTTCATATGATTATTGTCAGAAATGATCATACATATTTTTGTATTTCTATTTAAATATATCAGCTTATATTTTTATACAATTAATTATAAGAAAATAGCTGTTCCTCTTGAGCTTATATTTGGGTGTTTTCATATAATAATAAGAATGTGTGTAAAAAGTAATCCGTTGTGAGTTTACAAATTTTTTTTATGATAATATTTCTTTGTAAATATTCCTCTATACCAGTATGCTGTTTTCGTTTCTGTGTAAATATATTTCGACTATTAAAAGAAGGATTTGTTCTTACTTTTGAGTTCCTCTGTTCATTCCTTTCTGAGTCTTTCAATTCACCCCCTTATTGTGTCAGTTTTGCCTTTTTATGGACTAAAAGGGGTGGATGGAGGGGGTAGTTTCACGACATGTTACATGTAATTGCAACTTCTGTCTAGATCTAATTGTCCTTGATGTAGATGGTGCTGTTACTTTTGAAGGTTGTTTTGCATCAGTAGCTTCTGCCATAGTTGCTAAAGTAGGTGGGGGTGTCAATACCAGGTACAGTATTGAATCTAATGATTCCACCTGGCATGTCCAACACAAAAACGCTAGATATCAATCCAGTTTTAACTGATCTCGTATCGACTGCTTTCGGAATACCTGTAGTGTAAAACCAAAATGCAAATGTAAATAAATAAGGTTTTCAAGAATTCATATAAAATTCTAGTCAATATGTCTAATTAAAATAAATAATTATATGCAAGAAATTTTTCTGATCCGTCCCAACTTTAGAAATAAATCTTGTGTCACGAATGATATATTTCATATTTAGCTGAGTTGATATTACTGTCTGAGGGTTCTATATATATGATCCAATCAACAATAATTTAAAAATGGAGCTTGGTGAAGCAATGCCAAGATTAGGCAAAATCCAGGGTAATAATGAAACAATCACCTAATTTTAAAGATAATCAGACAGTTTGATCTGTCAATTAAGTAACTAGGCAAAGCCGGTGATAATCCGTTTACTCGAGACGAAGTATTATGTTGTGTAAATTGAAAGTGGTCTGAGTCCCGACCAATAGACGGGACTACTTTAATGTATTTCTACGCCAGAAGCCGTGGGAATGGCGAGATGTCGCCAGAATTTACAGTTGTCTTACAGAAGTATTAAGGTATTGTTGTTGTTTGTTGTTTGCGGACATAATCTGAAGTGGGACTTCAGGGAATTCACATTATTGGTAGTAGCCGGATAAAAATTTAGTTTACGTTGATTGAAAAAAAGTTTTTTTTCTATTGACGGGGAGGAGAAGTTACAGTGTAATATTGTTTAATTGTTTATTGACATTATTGTGACTTGTACAAGTGGTCTATTGATAATAGCGCACAGGTACGCGTGCATTGCACGTGCAGATTAGCACGTGGCGGTATTGTATGGTCGTCTACCTTTGGTAAATAACTAATTGTGTTTATACATTTATAAATAAATAATTAAAGGGGTTTTGATACTTCTATTGAGGATTGAATTATGTCGGTAAATATTAATACCGCATCCTTGTCGGATCTGTTAGACTTGGGCGTTAGTCCTATAGCGGCCGAACGAATTTTAGGTCGTCGCCATGAATGTGGCCAAGTCACACATGATGAATTGTTAAATATTCCCGAGGTTATGGACTTGTCGGCAAGTGTTTTTGTCGGGTTAACATGCGGAGAGCGAAGGGATAGTTCTTCGGGTACAAATCGTTCAAATGGGGATAGACATTCAAGGTCTGATAATGCAACACGCAGGAACACAGCAGTTATTCCAAAGCATTTGAGTTATGACGGACAATCTAATTGGCAGGCCTTTGCTAATAAATTTATGCGGTATGTCACCATAAATTCCTTGTCTGACAAGGAAAGTTGTGATAATTTGTGCTTTTGCTTAGAGGGCAAAGCCAGTGAGTACTATTGCTTAATATCTGATAGGTATGCCCATCTTACATTGTTTGAACTATTGGGGAAACTGGAACAACGTTTCGGAAATCAGGACTTGCCTGAAACTTCAATGCTTTTGTTTACGAACTTGAGACAGCATCGTGATGAATCTTTAAGTGATTGGTCCGACCGCGTCTTGACGGTTGCAAATAAAGTGTTCTCCGATTGTACGGAAGCCCACATAAGTAGGCAGGTCGTCTTGAAATTTTGTCAAGGTTGTTTTGATAAGGAAGCAGGTCAGTACGCTTGCAATATGCGTCCTCCAAATATAGAGTCAGCTATTCAGTCGGTTAAATGGTTCAGACACAATAACATAGCCATCTATGGGCATAACTCACGTAATTCCAGTCGTGAATATGAAGCACGTGTTCAAACTTTGACTACTTCTGCTCAAGATACGAAAGCAATAACGTCCAAGGAATCAAAAGATAATGATAGGATCGAAGCATTAGAGAAACGTGTTGACGATATAAAAAAGCATTTTGACGAAATGTCTTTGACTATGAAAAAAATAATTGAGTCCATTGATCGTTTGAAATTACGTTCAAGATCTCCTTCTAGATCTCGCTCTCCTTCTAGGGACCAAATTGCATGTTTTCATTGTGGAAATCAAGGTCATTACAAGCGGGAATGTCCAGACTTATATCCTCCAAGACATAGTACGCCTTTATCGGGTAAAACGGATGCCGATAAACACGTGGCTTTTGAATCGGATTTAAACTAGTAAGGATCGAACGAACGAGCGAGCGTCCGATCCCACCTAATTATGATTCGCCTTTTACTCTTTTTGACGAGACGTAGCGACGCCGGTTTGGACGGTACACATAAATTCAGGAGTGAGCTTCTTGTTCCGGTTTGTGATACCACCGAAGCCGTCGGTGCTACTTCTAAAAACACCGTTGCCCCGGAGGTCGGTGTCAATATTGTTCCAGCTGATACCGTTGATGAAGGTGTCATAGGTATAATTCCTGAAACTCCTGGATTCGCGCCTGCGAGTATTCGTCGCGTCAATACTGATGCAATGTATAAACTAAAAGTAAAAGTACAAGGAGAAAACATATTATCTGTTATAGATACTGGTAGTCAATGCACTATTCTTAGCGATAAACGCTATGAAATACTTAAGAAAAAGCCGCCAAAAATTATGGACGTTAAATTGTATACTGCGAGCCGTGAAATGGATTTTCAAGGTTTTATCGTAGGCCCCGCTGTATTAGATCTTGGGTCTTTCCAAATGGAATTGGATCATTTGTATGTCGCTCCAATCGAAGACGACATGTTGCTTGGATTAGATTTTATGCGTGAAAATAAAGTCCGAATTGACATGTTAACGGACAAATTACAAATTGGTAATGATGATTTTGATTTGATATATAGCGAAAAGGACGAAATCAGTGAACATGCTGATATTGCTGTTGTAAAACGTACCCTTATACCACCGTTAAGTGAAGCGCGTGTGCGATGTACTTTAAGTAAAAGTCTGTCGCGATATGTGGTAGAACCCTTAAATCATCCTAATTTGTTGATAGCACGATCTGCTCATTCTCACGTCGAAACGGAATTTCCTAGGATATGTTTAATCAATCCATCACAAGAAACGATTGTATTAGAGACTAATCAAGCTGTCGGCAAGGCAGTAGAATTCAATGAAAATGACGTCATGACACCGTTAGAGACGGGTGAAGGGAATGATAATAGTAAAGTTAATTCACTTAAAATTCCAGAGCATTTAGTAGATTTATATGACAGATCAAAAGGACTGTTAACTCCAGCTGACCAATTTAAATTGTCTAAATTACTTGTAGAATACCAAGATGTATTTGCTAAAGATCAATTTGATTTGGGGAATTTTACCTCTCTTGAACATAGCATAGAAACCAAAGATTCGAAACCTATTAAGCAAAACTTACGCCGAGTTCCTATTTGTTTCGCAGGGGAGGAGGAAGCACATTTAAAAAAAATGTTAGATTCCAAGGTAATTCAGCCGTCAAGTTCTGACTGGGCGTCACCTCCTGTATTAATCCGCAAAAAAGACGGTACAGTGCGTTGGTGTATTGATTATAGGAAACTTAACGCAGTCACCGTTAAAGATCTATTCCCACTTCCTATAGTAACGGAATGTATTGAAGCTATCGGTGGAAACAAATGGTTTTCTAAACTGGACGCTAATTCGGCATATTGGCAAATTCCACTTAAAAAGGAAGATAGGAAAAAAACCGCATTCTTAACCAAGTACGGTTTATTTGAGTTTACCAAAATGGGATTCGGGTTATGTAACGCCGTTGCAACATATTCAAGAGTAGTCAGTCTTATTCTAAATGGGTTAAACTGGAATATTGCACTAGCATTTTTAGATGATACGCTAGTAATGGGTGAAAACGTTGACAATCATTTAGAGAATCTAAAAAAAGTTTTGGATAGGTTTAGGCAGTATCAGATTAAACTCAAGCCTAAGAAATGCGAATTATTTCGTCAGGAAGTTGAATTCCTAGGTCGTATAATTAGTCAGCATGGTTTAAAAGCTGGCAATAACCTTAGTAGAACCGTTGCCAAATGGATGGTGCCAACCTGTACTTGGGAAGCTGAATCGTTTTTGGGTTTTGCTAATTATCACAGAACATTCATTAAGCATTTTGCAGAGAAAGCCTTCCCGTTATACCAAATTACTGGGAAAAAAACATTTGTTTGGGGTCCTGAACAACAGAGCGCTTTTGACAAATTAAAGCATTCCTTAGTTACGACACCAGTCTTAACTTTACCCAATACAACAGATCCGTTTATTTTAGATTGCGACGCTAGTATTAATTCTATAGGTGCAGAATTGTCGCAAGTGCAGGATGATCAGGAAAGGGTAATTGCTTACAGCAGTTTTTCGTTAACGCCCGAACAGCGCCGCTACTGTGCTACTCGTTTAGAATTGTTGGCAATAGTACGCTTTACTAGGCAGTTCAGGCATTACTTACTGGGAAAACCGTTCCGCATTCGTACGGATCATAACAGTTTGACTTGGTTATTAAAGTTTAAACAGCCTACTGGACAGTTAGCGCGTTGGCTTGAAGAGCTAAGTCAATATGACATGATAATCGAGTATAGAAAAGCACAAAACCATCAAAATGCCGATGCTCTATCACGCATGAACTTATCAGATCGACCATGTTCTAATTTCGATATAAATATTACAGTAACCGATTTACCGTGCGGTGGATGTCATTATTGTCAAAGAGCTCATAAAAATTGGATCGATTTCGCAACCAATGTTGACGATGTTAGGCCTTTGTCATTTAAGGAAAATATAACGGTAAATGAACCGGTTAATCCACCCCCTAGTATTTTAATTACTAATTGTCCTGAAAATCCACGAGTTAATATCGTAACTATAGACGACGATAATGACGACTATGAGGGAATATCGTTAAGTAATTATTCTCCCGAAATACTCAAAGACAAGCAGGATAATGACTTAGATTTGAAAATGTTAATAACCTGGTTGAAATCCGGTGTTGAACCCAAAGAAAGTGATTTAATGCTATCTAATCCTACAGTTAAATATTACTGGATAAATCGTAACTTGTTTCTTCTCGATGATAATGGTATTCTTAGGGTAAAACAATTAAATAATTTACTCGATACGCTATTAGTAGTTCCAGAAGAATTAAAACTGGATATCTGTCAATTATGTCATGACATTCCTTTATCAGGTCATCAAGGAATAAGTAGAACAAAATGTCGGATTAAACAGCGATTCTATTGGTACGGCATGACTGAATATGTACGCGCCTATGTAAACTCATGTGCTACCTGTAACATTAATAAGAATAAGCATAGGAAGGCTCGTTATCCTTTAAAAAAATATCATGCCGGGGCTCCAATGGAAAGGGTACACCTCGACTTTTTGGGCCCGTTGCCCGTGACGCAGGCCGGAAACGAACATATTTTAATGATAGTCGACCAATTCACAAAGTGGGTCGAATGTATACCATTACCTTCACAAACCGCGGAGATTACCGCCAAGGCAGCGGTGAATGAGTTCTTTTCTCGATTTGGGTGTCCTTTCCAGTTATTTACGGATCAAGGGAGAAATTTTGAGAGTAATTTATTTCTTTCATTATGCAAGGTGTTGCATATACATAAGAGTCGCACAACGCCATACCGGCCATCATCGAATGGGCAAGCTGAGATTTATAATAGGGTACTGTTAGAAACGGTAAAATGCTATGTAGACGGATGTCAGGAAACGTGGGATATCTTTTTGCCACAAATTTCAAGTGCGTTACGGTCCAGCGTAAACCGTCAAACCGGTTTTACGGGTAATAAGCTTATGTTGGGGCGTGAAATAAATCACCCAGCTGATTTTTGATGTTTGGCGCACCTGTCGAAAATAACGGTGATGTAAATACTTATGTCGAAAAACTTGAAAAAACTATGAAAGAGGTTCATGAAATGGCCCGGAAGAATTTAAACGCGAGCCAAGAACGTATGAGGAGAGATTATGACCTACGTGCCAAGGTTAATGAATATGCGTTAGGTGACGTAGTATATATTTTGGATACCGCAGTAAAGAAAGGTAAAAGTCGTAAATTGTCGCCAACTTGGAAAGGTCCAGGTGTTATAACCCAAGTAATTACTCCCTATTTGTTTAAGGTAAAAACTCGTAAAAGGGAGAGTGTCTTGAACCATGATCGTTTAAAAATATGTCTAGATCGGGAGTTGCCCGCATGGATCATGACGTTTAAAGATAAATCTGATTTTGCATCCCCGAGTCCGACGGGGAATACCGAGACCTACTGTATATGTAAAGGTCCTGACGATGGCAGTCCCATGATTTGCTGCGACCGGTGTGATGAATGGTATCACTACCGTTGTGTCAATATAGATCCGAACGATGACTGGGACGACAAGGACTACACGTGTCCTAATTGTAATTAAAATTTCTGGTCCCGGTAATTTTGGCGGGTCAAATAAAAGGGGTGGGGAGCACTACTCATAACAATGCTGCCTTACCGATTTATACGGTATTGGCAGGGTATGCTTTTCTTTTACAGTATGGACAGACATTGGAGAACTCCTTCAAGATTTTTAATGGAAACGCCCAGGGATCTAGCTTATTCCATGTGGATACAGCAGGCGTCAGCCAATTTAGACAGGCGATCAGAATGGATACGAAATAGAGACAGACAATCCGCAGCCCCGCTGTATTTTTCACAGCCCCTTCAACTGAATGCGCCAATTTCACGAGTGCCTGCCCGTTTATATCATGAGTCCCCGTGGGTCAGGCGACAGGGGAGGGAACAAAAATGCCCAATTAATGGATGCCCTGTAAGGGATCGAAAAATCAAGTTCCATGTCCAGAGATGGCATTTGCCATCTTACTTCTGGGGGGAAGATGATTGTTCACCCGAAGTTATCGACAAAAGGCTGGAGGCTTTGTCTGCCTTATGCAGAATCATGTCAGAAACCCCCTTTTCAATGGTTACTAAATTTAATCGGGGAAGTTATTTACCAGACGGATGCAGGTTGAGGACAATGCATAAACCTACATTGAGGACCATATGTGAGAGAGCTGGGTGGCTCATTCCCGAGGGGGATCGTTTTACACTACTTCCCTTGAATTCGCCAGCCTGTCTCACCTATTGGAGGTGTATGTGCATAATGCTGAACTTTTTAACCCCGGCCCAGCAAGGGGATTTTGTGGGGTTCCTTAGGTCGCCCCCTGTTGGACGTAATGATTTATTTTCGGGTGGGGAAATGTCCGAGGATTGGGAGGGGGAGATGGTAGACATCAACTTGTCATAAATTGGGAAGGGTATTTGTTGTACATATTATTATGTGAATATTTTTGTTTGTAAGGGTGTGTTTGGGTGAATGTTACGGTGTATATAAAAGATACCGTCGCCTGAGTGTATGGTGTGTGAATGGATAATTTTAAATTGTTTTTTTGTAGCCCGGAAGAGGCTAGACCTCCTTGAAGAAAACGGGGAGGGATGTTGTGTAAATTGAAAGTGGTCCAATAGACGGGACTACTTTAATGTATTTCTACGCCAGTGGTATATAAGCCGTGGGAATGGCGAGATGTCGCCAGAATTTACAGTTGTCTTACAGAAGTATTAAGGTATTGTTGTTGTTTGTTGTTTGCGGACATAATCTGAAGTGGGACTTCAGGGAATTCACATTAATTATTACAAACCAAGTACCGAAATTCCAAACATTCACTGCGCAATTTGTCCCCGGTTTTGAAGGCTTGAGAGAATAAGTAAATAATATAAACTTACCGTAAAGAATGGAATCGTCGTTTGGGATGCACCGTAGCAGTTTATGCTTTCTAAAAGTTAAACTGCCAGTCATGATCTATCATATCATAGCGAAGTTGATGTTGAGAAGCGAGCTGTCAATACAATGTAGTGAGGTGACAGGTTACGCATGCGCGACATTGGGATTTCCCCGTTTCCTGTCTGTAGACAGAATTTACAAGTCTCACTGATAGTGAAATTGTGAAAACGCTCAAGGCCTAGTTGAATTTCTCCAATTTTTTTAATTAGGCGTTTTAATTTGAAATCTGTGTCATCAATTGATTGGAATATTGTAAAATAGCACAATTTGTTGACCAGAATGAAGATTGGGACATATTATTCAGTTACAGCAAGAGTGTTATTGTCCCTTTAACGATCCTTTCCATGCATAGTTTGAGGACATTTAAAAAAGAAGGCAATCTATGTAATTTTATTAAATTTAATAATGAGTCGTAATTTTCTTAGGTCATCTTAGCTCCTTGTGTAACGGTAGTGATGTTTGACATTATCAATTTCGTCCACCATCACGTCCGTTACACGTAAAACCGAAAGTCAAACTGTTATCAATCAAATTTGCATGATTCTTTCATTTTTTTAAGATCACCCGAATGTGTGGAACGGCTCTTGATTTTGAGCGCAAAGCAGGCGGCTTTGACATCTTTAATATCCTCAGTTTTTGCCAAATTCTTGTAATAATATAACGGACGTGATTTTGATATAACGGACGTGACGACAACAAAAGTTTGAGGACGGAATTTCCTTGTGGGGGTCCCGGCGTCGACCATTTTTAATTACCCGCAAAATCGTGAGGTATACGAACTGTGTGTAGAACAAGGGAGCTAATAACCGCGGAAGAGCCATGGATTTGAAACGGGAGGGGAAATATCGATCATCGTAAACGCAAATAACGGACGTGATTCTTTGACGGAATCTCGAGTGGACCATCGAAAATGCGAATAGTTTCTTCTCAAATGTCTCTAAATCAACAGAAATACTTACATCATATCACTCAATTATGCCTCTTGATTTGTAACATAAACATACATATAGATGCAGGTGGTGAGCAACTCTTTCAATGCATTAAAAAATCGTTTTTTTGGGACGGAATTTGTCATGTCCGTTACACACTTTTTAAACATTTTTTTTTATTGAAAAATATTAAGATTTTTGGAATTTGACACTTCTGATGGATAGAAACATCCTCTATCTTTAAGAAACAACTTGTAGATTTCAATCTATGTCTTCAGTATCAAAATACTTACCCTTTGTCCCACCAAGAGGGACAAATTTAGACATCAAAAAAGGGGGTATTTTTATTTTTGTCTCGCAATAAATACTTTATTTGTACTATTTTGATCATGAAGTTGTGTTTATTATCTCTTTATTATATTTTGTGTATAACCATACCAAAAATTACATTGTATTTGTCCTAGCTTTGGGAAAAATCAATTTTTGCAAAACCATATGTTAGTTCAACACCTTATCGTGGCCTGTGTCTTATAAGCTTTCTGGTTTCACTACCGGTACTTTGGAGGAGCTTAATGGCTAATATTTGTGACATAGAAATCGACACAATTGGTTGTAATGCACATAATAATGTAATATGGATGTATATAAACTGATTTACATTCAATCGTTTCCGTTTTACTTTAATTTCAAATCAATTCTTTTCTGCGAAATCTGCCAGCTGTCTCAATCGAATGGCAATATCTAGTGTCTGGTAATTCCAGTCTACACCGATAGTATTTATTGGCATAATTTCTACATAACAACATGCCGTCACCATTTAACATGACTTGTGGAATATACATAGCCTTATTCCTTAAGTCCCTTTGTATTACAAATGGCGCTGAAACGCAGTGTGGTACATGATTCGTGTACCAATGATAAAATGTTTATTTTGTCTTTAATATATGCAATATCACAACCTCAATGTTGGTTTATATTGACAAATAATTTGTGTTTTCAATGCCAAAGATTTGGGATGATATTGAGTTTAGATACCTAGCTACTTTAAACAATCGCATACTGGTATAAACTTTTAATTGGACAATGAATTTCTTTGATACAGTCACAGTATTCAGAGGTCATAATTTTAGAATCACCAGTACTTAACGGAAATTCTTCGTTTATTCTTTATTCCATAATATGCTTGCATGTAGGGGTCTTTTATCAGCTGCAGAAAACACACAGGATTGGATCGACGACCATACTCCGTGTCACGTATAGTATAAGCGAGGAATCAAAACGGCTTTGTTGACAAATCTTAATTCTTATGATCCAAAGTGCACGGCTGCACACACGACACCATTCGTCCCCAACCCCTCCCAACACATTAACATGTGGAAATATAAAAATGCTCCATGACAGCCATATATTATGACAATTTAAATTGCTTTATCACTAAAAACTTGGGTATCTGGACAACCGGACTAACTGACGTGGGGATCTGTACAGGTAACATCTGACCTGACGGAAGCTGAAGATAAACTTGGGCGGGGTAATTTGGCTGCGATGTTGTTGTAGTTGATGACGGTAACGAAGCTCCTGTTGTTGTCCCTAACAACTGAGGGGGCGTCTGAATAATCATGGGTGAAGATAAGACTGCTGTCGTTAGTTTTGGACTGAAAAAACAACAAAAAAAAACCCCCAGAAGTTAGCAAGCGTTGCTTAAGTTTGCCTTAAATTGATATGAATCTCTTGTTCATTTTTGACAGCCTATTATACATCAATACCAGATGATGAATTGTCAACAATAATGTCTATAATCATTTTAGGGGGCCAGGAAGTAGTGCCCTAGGGTTTTTGTACCCCTTGATTACAATGTCAAGGATTGATATCGGAATGGGGTCAGGTCACCACAAAAAGTTTATATACTGCGTAAACTGGACTACCCCATTATGAGAGAGAGAGAAACTAAGTCATTTGAGGACTAACTTATGGTTAAAATTTATTTCAATAATTCGCTTGCGCGTGCGGGTCTTTAGCGGGCACATACAACTGGGGAATCGAAACTACACAACAAAAATTTTAAAATGGTATAATTGAAAACTTACATGGTTTTAGTTTCAATGTTTGGATAACTCTCCACAGTTGTTGAATTAACTTGTATTGTAGGTGGTGATAGTGTACTATCGGCTGGCTGATGAGATTTTGCCGTGGTTATAATGATAACATCATCATCTGAGGTTGTTGAAGATGGTTGGATCACGGCTGGCTTCGTCACTTGTTTTTTTCCTGATAAATCAAGGACACCATCCTCCGTGGCTGTGTTGTTGTACACTAAATTACTTAACGATGGTTCCTTTACAAATCTGGGATGATAAATGTCTAATCGTGGTGTTGGTGTATTCAAATCTATGGCCTGAAGAAATAAAATAGTTGATCAATTGTGATACTAGAATACAATGAGACAGCCAGGAAAATAGAGGAAATTAACCCACACAGTATCAGCCTATAAAAAAATGGAAGCTTATCTGAAACTCAAAACTTGGATGTTTACCAAATTTCATCAGAATCTATGCCTTCAAAAAATCTTAACTCTATTGTGTTCATAAAGCTTGAAAAAATCCATTAACAATCGTAGCCTCTATCGTGTTCACATGGGTTTTGAAATGGGTGCATAATTCTAGAACGCAAAATATCGATAAAGTTTGGCCAGTCACGGTCACAATGCTTCAAACCAAATTTGAACAGAATCCGTCAAACATTGTAACCAATTGCTGTTGGACAGGCAGGGTGACAACAGAATATGAAATGTGGGAATATAAAAATGTTAAAGTAAATATCTAAAATGTTGCAGTCTGGGGTTATTGATGTTATCTGTCATGAACATAAAATGGACCAACAGACCGGGGGTCAAAGAAAATATTTGATAATAATTTTATTGGCAATATTTGTTTCAATAACATCCAGTTCACAATCTGGATATATATGTTCAAATGCGTATAGCTGTCTTCTGATTTGTTTTAAAAATATCAATTAAATTTTAAAGCTTCAAAAGGTAATTCATTTTCTTGATGCCAATCAGAACAGCTCTTTAAATAAACACATGATTCAGGGTCAAGGTGAAATCTTGATTTCCCAACCTTACACCTGAGATATTATACAAGGTCCTTACGCAATAAGTAATCAATAATCAATAACCAATAATCAATATCAGATAAACAGAAAATCTTATACAAGTCTATTATGATATTAGCTATATCTATACATCGGTAAATAGAGCAAAACACATCTGATAGGTGACTTGTTGAATTATTTGATGGTGTAAAGTTAATACTGATAGTTTAAATACACATGTTCACAGGTAGCCAAATACCTGACCTTAAACTATTTTACTCTCATTTTCCAGGTTCTATAAATCGATTTTAGCGAGGGTTTTCTGCAGACAAATTTCATCACTAAAATATTTTCTAAGCTAACATCCCTATTTTGAGGCAGCCAATTAATCATAAATGATAAACGAAGAAAAAAGTAAATCAGACGTGACAAACACAAAAAAAATCCATGTATCATCAAAATATTGATGAAGATATTGTCTCAATATGCAATAGTTAATGAATTAAAAGAATTGTTAATTTGAATCAATAATTTCACGAGTCATGACTGAGTGTGGTTTATAATGTTGCTGAATAATATCAATATATTACGCAATGTCTACCTTGAGACAATTCAACAATGTGAGATAGAGAAATGGTGTGTAACACACTAACTAGGTCATTTTGGGACTTACAATACTAACATACAGTTTAAATCTATTCCAGTAATTCATTTGTCTGTAGGGGTTACTAGAAGTGGATGGATCAGAAGAAACCCATACAGTTGGACGACAGGTGACCCTAATCCTTGCGCTGGAAAGCGATACACCGCCCGTGACTCAATGATAGACCTTATGATCTAAAGCACATGCATAAACAGTAAAAACTGAATAAAGTTTTAAAAAGTTCCTGACTTATGTTTATAAAACCTATAGTTAAAGTGACATTAGAGAAGATAAGATAAAAAGCTGACAGTTCTAGCTATTATAGTTAAATAAAGAGCTGACAGTTCTGGCTATTATAGTTAAATAACAGATAATCTAACTGAAATATGCTAAAAATTTCAGTCAAATGACTTCAACCTGAGTTGAGAAATTGCCATGTAAAAAACACTGTAGCCTTGATTGTCATAGCTAGTTATGATAATAAACAGAGCCTTGATTATCCATTTTTAGGGTTAATCATCAACAGTCATATTTCATCTCCACCTATTAACACACCGTTCAGACGCTTATTTTTTAAACCACTTCAAAATCACCAGGGATTTTAAGACAGGGTCATGTTGCGTTCACACATTGTATCAGCCAAACCAGTTTAACTATTCTGACCTTTTCAGTCGGCGGTTAGAGTTAAGTACACGAGTAACAATCCCCAGGGTTTTTAAAGCAGTTCAACTTTAGCGTCTGAACAGGCTATAAGACTGATATCAGTCCTGCCAATGGTTTTTCATTAATCTTAAATAGTACAATAACATGTACAGTTTGATCCACAACTTTTTACGATGGTGTTAAAGTGTTCCTGCCGTCTTGTTCACTTATTCTAGTTTTCTTTAACACAGTAATGGATTTAAAATAGGAATTGCTTCCTGTTCAGTTATTAAGACATGAATTATTACCTTAGGTATAGGTGTATTTAAATCGTTAGAGAGTGGGCCGGGTAGAGGTGGAACCTAAAAAACGAAAGACTACCGTTAAAATCCTAAAAAGCAAAGCAAATGATTAGATGTTATTACTGGACAACAGAACTACTGAACTACATGTACTCTAAAGCCTGGAAGATCAGGACAAGCATAGAGTGTTAGATCTCAAGATCATCAACGTAATGTTTTACATTATGTAATATTTAGATATAGAGCTGACCATTCTTGCTATAATAGTTTAAAAAAAGATAATTAAAATTAACTTATTGAAAATTTCATTCAAATGACTTTATTCTCATTCTGAGCGAGTGGAGTGGTCGAAGATATAGTGCAGATAGTTTATTACAGAAGCAATGTAACTTGACAATCAAGTCTTAGTCTCGGTTATCCAGTGTATCATTCAAAGTTTTAAATCTTGTGGTTGTTAAAATCTGTTTAAATCTCAACCAACCGATCTAATTAACAGTTTATAAAATATTTTGGACCTAAAGAAAGAACTACAACAGGCAGATTTAGCGTTACATAACACAGCTTTTATTCATTTTGAGCCTAAAATACTTTTCTGCTGTCAAATCTATGTGTACAATGCTAGGGAGAGAAATTTTGTCCAGAAAACGGCATTTCTACCATCAAGGGTTCCTTTATGGCCAGACGATGGCGTTTCCAATGTCAAAGTTTCCTTTACGTGCCTGACAATATGGATCATATTGTTTTCTGTTCCATCTGAACACTTAATTACAGGTCAGCCCCATAAATACTACCTTTGACAGTGGGAAAAAGCCTGAAAAATTCAGATTTTTTTCTCGATGTGCTGGGAAATTAAACTGGGATATTCCAGTTAAAAAGTCCAGATCCCTAACCATTGTACTACTGCAGCTCCCCCTAATTCAAAATAAAATAAGCGTATTATCATTTCTAAGTAAAAGCTAGCTATTGAAGAATTGTGTTAGCAATCTTCGGCTAAGTTTCTATCCATGTTAGAGGTCAAATATTACCTCTGAATCTGTGGCCTTTTTAAAAGCTTCCTCAAAAGGATTTTTAACAAGTTCTTGAAATAACCCTATTTCTTCACAATTCTTTAAAAATTTAGTTGGTGTAGGTGTTTGATCTAGAAAATAACAAAATACATGAATAAGTTTTGAAATAATCAATGTTTATTATCGTAGAAATATCCATCAAACTTTTCATAAACTTGACACCATTTACAATAAAATATCTAAGGTACTTTTTAGGGAGACAGTCCTTATCATGGTATTCCTTTTTAGGGAGACAAGTCCTTATTATGGCATTATTATTGAGGGAGTCAGCGCTGATCATGGCATTCCTTTTCAGGAAGACAGTTCTTATCATCGTTATGACTTTCCTTTTTAGGGAGAGAGTACTTATCACTGCATTCCTTTTTAGGAGGACGCTTCTTATCATGGCATTCATTCTTTTTTAGGGAGGCAGTCCTTATCAAAGCTTTCCTTTTAGAGTGCTGACAGTGCATATTCTTGTCATTTTTGTTTATTATGGATTGGTAGAATACATTATCTTGGACTATTATTGAATACAACAAATGTAAACAACTGTATTTATCGTGGTAGGAAGGAGAATTTTGCCTGGGTAGTGGTACCTTTGTATATTTTTCATCAAATTCCAACTGCCAAGGGCTTTTTTGTGATTATGTTTTTGAATGACCCGTGCACCCTCTCCTACTAGTCCTAGACAGAAAATTAAAAAGAAAAAGCATCCATTCACACGGCTAATTGACAAATTTTTTCATAAATATTTTGTTTTGTTTGTTTTTTCCTGTTCATTTCCTCCTATTTAAACACTGGGGGGTGGTGGGTGGTGGGATGAGATGGCGTCCATGGACTCTGTATCTCTTAAATTCCTTTCCAAAAATGTAAACAATATACATATGATACACCCAAACAATGTATCATACACAAGCCTCAAATATAACATGTGATGGACTTGCCCAAAAAACGTAAACAGTATATCATACACAAACCTTAAATATAACATATGATGGACCCACCCAAAAATCATAAAGAATAGATCATACACAACCCTAAAATATAATATGATGGACTCACCCAAAAAATGGTGTGCTGGTGAACAAGAATTGCCACCGAGACTGAGAGCCAATGACATCTCACGTTTCTTCATGTGAACATTTAAATGATCTTCATTGGTGAACCTCTGTAAACAAATAAAATTGTATCAAATGGGATTTAGTCATATTGTTCTGCTCCAACTTAGCCAATGATGACAGGTATATGAGAGAGAGAGAGAGAGAGAGAGAGAGAGAGAGAGGCAAAAAACCATGAGGTTGGACGGGTGACCTCGGTGAATTTTATTGTGCGTTGGGATCTTTCATAGTGAGAGGAAATCCGAAGACCAGGAGAAAACCCAAGAGGTCGGACAGGTGACATTGCTCTTTGTCACAGAGAATTGAAACCACGCCAGTTGACTCAATGACAGACCTTATGACACACCGCCAACGCAATTCACATTCGGCCATCCAACCCTCCATTTTTATTGTGTTTACATACCATGCCACATTCTGGTGCCGAGCAACCAAATGGTTTGTCGTCATTGTCACTCATCTTGATTCAACTTTGACCTCTACAACACAGACCTCTTCACCAACAATATCACACGGGCTTTCGCCCCCAACTACGTATTTACCTGTAAAAAACAAATCTCTGTTACCATTTGGTATATAAAGAGTATAAGTCTGGAGAGAGAGAATTGGGGCTTACCGCTTTAAAGACACAAACTATGTGGTTCAATTTTATTTCAATAATTCCCTTGCACATACAGGTCTTTAGCAGTGGGAAGAAACCAGGGGACATGGAGAAAACAGGCAATCCTAATCATTGTCAGGTAAAACCAGGGAATCAAAGCCACGTCAGTTGACAACACTATATGATACAGCTCGCATATGATAGCCATTCCTCCATCTAACCCCCATGTAATTCTGAATTTTCACTTTAAAAATTTCATGGTCAAAATTTTGTCTCGATCAGATGAGCAATATATTTTTTTTTAAAGTATATGATGATAGGGTTTAGTAACAGCTACATGTATATATGAGCATTGTTTAAAATCTTTTTATGAGTTTGTTAATTCCAACAGATCACCTACAGTTGATATTTTCGTTTTTATTTTCCCAAAAAATCAACTTGATTTTAAACAATAAAATTAAACCATATGTTAGTCTCACCTAAATGACATAGTTTTTGTTAAGTGAAGGTTAAACCCCATTTCTTTCACTGTAAACGATGTTCTGAGTTCATGACCTTTAGTTAACACTTTGATCATAGATTTTCATGATGGATGATTGGCATAAGAAATATAAAACTATTTATACTTCAACACTATTTATACTTAGGTAAAATATTTAGTAATTGAACATACAAATCTGTCTATTACAAGTCTTTCTTTAGGCCTGAAATGTTTTCTAAATTATAAATTACACATTAATTAACAAATCCAGACCATAATCAACTCTCAGTTGCATCAGATTTCTCCGATATTGAATAGATTAGAACCGTTCAATTATATTTTGATTTAATTTAAAATTGGAGGAGCAGGGCTTAAGGAGCTTCGAACAACCAGTATGGTGGTTGAAATTATTGCAGACGTCTTGTTAAACCATCCAATGCTAAATATCTTCGCTTGCATAGAATAATTTGAATGAAATTTTCAAAGTATTCATTTTACATCGAATACTTTTAAACAATTATAGGTACAATTTAATGGATACACAATTCAGGAGCAGATCCAGAGGTACATAAAAAAAAAATAATGCCTTGCTTTTTGCATCAATGAAATTACATCACAAAGTGATCCTACATCATTATAAAAATGATTTCTCTGTTTAAAAAGCTCAATTTGTATGTATCCCTATGTAAATTAGAGACGATGATGGCAGATTTCCGTAACAGAAACCTGGCAAACCTCCTAATGCAAAAATGGATCCGCCCCTGCAATACTGAATTTATTACTATGCAGTGTTTGGACAAGGATTCTCGCGTCTTTATCAAGAAAATGATATCTTCTAATGTAAATATTTGTCTCATTGACTTGACAATCAAATATACAAATCAAACCCTTGCATAGTAATAAATTCAGTATTGCTTACAGTTACATCATGAATGGACATTGTTTTGCTGACTGTCAGGTATAAAGTAGGATTGTTCAACTATCGATAGCTTTTAAGATTTTTTGAGATCAACACACCCTAAAAGTGAATTATTTTTTTGTATCAATTATACTCATTATTGTTGCCCATTTTATAATATACTGTATAAATAAGTGTTGCGATTTTGACCTATTTAATGACAGAGAGAGAGAGAGAGAGAGTTAGAGAGAGAGAGTTAGAGAGAGAGAGATGGGTTTAACATATGGCTTAATTTAATTTCAATAATTCGCTAGTGCGTAGGACCCTTAGAAAACCTACGAGGTTGGACAGGTGGCCCTATCCCTTGTCACATCAAATCGGGGAATCGAAACTTATGATGCAGCTGAAACCTTGCCGACCATTCCGCCACCCAAACATCCCTGTATAATGAAATGTAATGGGAATTAACTTCCTTCTGTTCTTCACCAACTGGGCTAATGAAGACTGGTATACTGTACGGTATGCAATCCAGTGTGTTAAAAGGGAAATTTTGCTCAGACAGCGACACAGCTTACTCATATATATTGAATTCCAACTGTCAAGAGATCTTTTGGGTACACGGGACCTATGCCAAGGTGTACACAGAATCTGGAATTTTCGTCATATTTGAATGACTAAACAGGGAAACCCTGTCGGAGAAGACTAAGTTCCCTATAACCAGTTGCATTTCTTTCAGTGGATATTTACTTGGAAGCCAATTTGGCTGGAAAAGTACAAGCCTTATATTTATTTTCTGCATGAAAATCCTGCAAATATTTATAGTAACCCACTAATTATAAGCTGACTGGCCTTCTAAATCTAGACTCACTCAATTGATCTGTCAACTCAGTGGTCAAGCTCAATGACACAGATATTTCTGTTGTTTGGTCTTGAAAACTGGGTCACACTTTCTGTGTTGTGAGAGGATTGGGAAGGAAGAAAACAGTATCTATAATAAGAATCACACAGCACAGCAAATATATTCTAACTAAGATAAAACCAAATATTCATGGAGTTATTTGGGTTGGTTTTTTTGCTTCCATTTTCGATCGACTCGACGAAGATTGGGTTGAGAAAACTGGCTAAATCTCTTCCTGGGACCCAGAAAATATCATACGTTTCGACGAACGATCGGTAATAAAATGATTATAATCCCTTCGTTTCGGTACAGTCCTCTGCCTGATGATTTCCTCATCTATACCAGTGTTGTCCCGTCTGTTTCTATACGAGGCTTGGCCAACTGGGTGAATTTTGGTATTTTTGCATCCCATTTTGAGGTTTATAGTAATATTAGTATACGCCTAAACTTTGGACTTGGTTGTTACTAGGCATAATCCGTCGTCAGGTCACTGCTGAATTGTGGGACGTTATTGATTGTGACGTCACGATAGCCGGGCTAAGATCGACCTGCCTAGAGTTTATTGATGCGTCAATGAAACTGAATGGGGAATAATGAACAATGATTCATATGTCTCTTTATATTAAAATATAATATGAATTATATCCACTATAGAGTGCATTTTACTCATTTTTATACCCATTTACACTAAATCGGACATATTTTTTACCTACAAATACTTCAAACGTCTTTAGTTTATTTTTCTACATGACAAAAATAAAATGTTGTAGAACGTAATTTATCGGAGGAAAAAAGTTTATTTTTTTGGGTGATTAAGCCGCATCGATGTCACCCTTATCAGTGATTGTAGCGTCCTAGCGAATATTCACTGATGATCACTGATCATTATGTTACATGCGTTTTTGTCTTGGGAATATAGAATGCCACTTGACAAAAATTGTAACAGAAATTCTTTTTGCACAGAAATGTTTTACAATAACATCTAAATGTACGCACAGGAAAGTTCCTTATTCGTGCTTTTATTTTATGCCGTGCCGTGTTTGATTACCGTCAAAGGCGCTGATAGTGCTGGGTCTCCGTACATGTAAGGGAGGTCTGTTGCAAGAACTTAATTTTGGGAAATCAATCGACAGTGCTACGTATAAACGATCTACTCTTAGTAAGGATGAAATTATAAGCAATCACAAATATGTACTCACTCCATTTGGTACTCCATGCGGAGATACCTTTACAGATTTGCCCTTGTTATATTGGATACCTAAACTACATAAAAATCCCTACAAACAACGTTTTATAGCAGGTTCATCCCGATCTTTCAAAAGTATTGTCATCTATACTAACTGGCAAGATATACTCTCGTAGTGGTATAAATCAAATGTGGATATTAAAAAATTCCAAAGAATTACTTGATAGTTTGCAATCTAGATCCCTTGCTTCGGTCTCATCTATTCAAACTTTTGACTTTTCTACTTTGTACACTAAAATTCCCATAGTAAATTAAAAGCCCGGTTGAAAGACATTATTTACAGTGTCTTTTCATCTAAATCGGGTACTCCAAGATATCAATATTTAGTTGTTAATTACAATTTTTCATATTCCTTAAGTCATAGTGATTCCAAAAATAAATTCACCGCCATCAAGATAATTCAGATGTTGGATTTTTTATAATTGATAACATCTTTATTGAATTTGGAGGGGAAATATATCAGCAAGTGGTTGGTATCCCCATGGGCACCAACTGTGCAACTTTGCTTGCAGATTTATTTCTCTATTCCTATGAAGCCGAGTACATACAGGCACTAGCTAAAACAAATAAACGATTAGTCAGACATTTTAATTTTACTTATTGGTATATCGATGATGTTCTATCACTGAATAATCTCAAATTTAGTGATTATGTAGAATTCATATATCCCGATGAGCTTGAAATTAAAAATACTACTGACAGTAACAATTACGCTTCCTACTTGGATCTGCGTCTCGATTTTGACAATTGCCATAGACTGAGTGTTAAATTGTATGATAAACGTGATGACTTTGACTTTCCGATTGTTAACTTTCCATTGTAGTAACATTCCTTGCAGCTTATGGCGTGTTTGTGTCTCAGCTAATACTACGCGAGAGCTTGTTCTTTTTATTCTGATTTTTTAAGTAGATCGAGACATTTGTCAACTAAGCTTCAACTACAAGGATACTTGCGCGCTAAACTTATAAAATCCTTTAAAAAGTTTTATGGACGTCATATTGACTTGATTGGTAAATATAACATGTCTCTCTCAGCTATTATTCTAGATATATTTAATTGACGCGTATCCTATTTACTATTTGTCTGATTATGTCTACTACATCGTTAACACTGTTCATCACATCACGTGCATTTTGCATACCGATGGTCCATTGGCCAATCACGCTATTTTACCGAGCTTTCGACTAATAGTTTGGATGCAGCTATGGCGGGTGTTAGCACCAGGCAGGGTAAGCTTACTCCTCCGGACTTCTGTTACCACTGCTTGTTGTGTATCTTGTACACGGTGAACAGTCCATTTGCTGATTACACTATTTTGCCTATAACGTTTATTATGACTTCGAATTTTATCTAACGGTTTAGATTGTGCGTACTTGGTTTTTATTTTATTAATGTATATCCGGTATAAACAATGAAAAGTTTACGAGGAGGCTCAATTTGAATAAAATAATGGTTTTATATGTGAAGTAAAAAACACACGATTTGTAAGATATATAGCGTCTCATATTGTAAACTATTGGTAATATATGACTATTTGCATGTGTTTAATATTTTATATTCCAAATCTAACAACAGACATACTTTGATCAATAATGACGTAGCGGTAGTTCGTAATTAGAGTCTGTAAATCGAGACTAAGGAGTGGGTCGCTTTTCGATTCCGCTTAATAAAATGGATGCATGAAAATATCTTGTCAGTCTCTCTTCGGGTATTTTGATAATTTAATATACTTTATCATTGTTTATCCTGTATGGGGTTGTGTTATAAGAGATTATGGATTGATTCTGTCAAATATTTAAACCGTTACAGATGAAGTTATCTAACGCCAGGAGTAGATGGCGGAGACTGGGCTATCCCTTAACTTTCTCTGTGAAGTTCAACTCGATGATCGGTCTTGGTTTCTAGCGGCGATTTCACTTGTTGTAACTGTTCCCCGTCGTTATATGTCATTTCTGCGCATTGTATACCACTCATAACTGACATGTATTTTTTTCTTGTGTTACGCATGCGTGCCATTAATAAGTTTATGAAATAATCTTTTCGTCGCATTAGGGGCCCCACGGTTCTAGTCAGGCCCAAGGCCCCGCTCCAGTTAAGCTGGGCTTTGTGCACAATACCGCTGCGGGTGCTTATGGTGAAAGCAAATACGCTTCGAAACTGAAAACTGTGACAGGCTGAATTAAAGGTTACAATATCAATGGGGAGAGTTTCATAGTGTATCTTTAACTATTATAGTGAGAACTGCCAGCCCTTTATGTATTCACCCATAATGTATCTTTAACTATTATAGTGAGAACTGCCAGCCCTTTATGTATTCTCCCATAATGTATCTTTAACTATTATAGTGAGAACTGCCAGCCCTTTATGTATTCACCCATAGTGTATCTTTAACTATTATAGTTAGAACTGCCAGCACAATATAGCTATTCTATATTTTTTTCTATTCTAATTCTATACCAATTTTATTCTAAGCTATTGATATGTACACAGGCATGTATTAATATTATAGCAGTACAATACCTCATTATAGCGCCCTATTATACCAAGCCCCACCAATCAATGTTAAATCTATGATATGAGCACAGGGACTTGACGAGATTAAAATAAAACTTCTCACTACTCTTTGACTATATATTACTGTACTGTTATATTTCAATCTCTTCAAGTGCCTGTGGATATGACCAACTAAAGAAAACAAGTGATAAGTTGCAATGTTGTCAAATGATTCGGACGACGAACTGATCCGAGAAAGTTAGTTTGTAGTTCATTTAGGAATTGTGAGCGAAATACAAGTACCGGTATATAAAATCTTATTCTATGGATGTCTAGATTCGTCATGGAAGTAAGCAAAATAAAGTGAAGAATGAATATTACCCACCGAATTCCGTCTTTACAGATTACTAATAAAACTGACGTGGATTAGTTCCTTTAGGAACAGTCTCTGATCGGATGAAGTCCGCTGACAGTTCCTATCGCTTGCTGTATAGCTGCAATATGTAAATACGATAAAATACCACTCCTCCCCATCTCTGTTCTTAGGCTATTTTGGAATCCTTACCATCTATTTTTCACCGTGATTGTTATTTTGTCATATCTGACACAAATTTATAATAATTCAACACTATGTTCAACTAGAATTTAGCGATTAAATAAACATTCGATCTTCGTAATGGTTGTTCAGTTCAAACGTATTTTGTGTATGTTTTCAATCGAAGAATTCCACTTGAAAATAGTGTTGAATTATTATGACTGTGTGTCAGCTGTGACAAAAATGATTCCTTTGGCAAACAAAGAAGAATCTGGGTGAAAAATAGTCGGTAAGGATTCCAAAATAACCTTAGAACAGGGGTGGGGATGGGCGGTATTTTCATATTGCAGCGATAGGCCTATAGCAAGCGACAGGAACTGTCAGCGGACATCGTCCTATCAGAGATAGTTCCCAAAGGAACTAGATGTTGATATACTACACAGTAACACTAACATGGACCTGGCAAAGTTCGTCGTCCGAATCTTTTGACAACATTGCACACAAAATGTTTAAGAAAGAATGTGATATAGTGATATAAACCTGTTGTGATGTCATTAGAGGATGATATCTGATCTCGTCCCTTGGGCTGATATCAGATATCTCTCTGAGTTTGAGTAAATTCTCAACTTAAGTCTGAGAATGCTTTGTGAACTCGGGTCCTGATCTCGTCCCTTGGGCTGATATCAGATATCTCTCTCTGATGACGTCATAACAGGTTGATACGTTTCATAACATAATATATTATATTGGATCTAGCTCATCTAAGTTTATGTCTTTTCTCTGCCGAACGGTTTTCGCATGCATGGCTTTCTTCATATGTTTTTCCTGCAACTCTTTAACTTTCAATTCTTGGTTTAGCTTAACTTGGTCCATTCTATGTTTGACGTTCTCGTTAAGCTTCTCACGTTTTTCGAGGATGTTTTTCTTGGCTTCTTCGGTGTTATTGATTCTACTCTTTAGTTTTCGAATCATTGCTTCCTCTTTTCTCTGCAACAAATTCATAATATGTTTGAAAATTGCTTGCCGGAGGAACATTAGCAGGTAATTGCTCCCTGAAACCTTCATGGCTGTAGAAATTCTCGTGTTTCCCAATTGGAGAAACTTTGGAACAAGGAATCGTAAAATGCTCCATCGTTCTGGTCTCCAAACTTACCCCTATCTGATTATAACACTGATCTATATGTCGTTTCGTTTTTTTATACTTTCGATGGCCTCCACTACATGAAGATCTAACCGGATGTAATAATAGGTTATAGGAGATGCTTTTGACCCTATGACGTCAGGCATTTGATTCAGGCGCGGATCCAGAGGGTCTATTTTTCTGAGGTGGCGAACAATTTTTAGCTCCATATATTCTCGCGAGAAAGGCGAACAAAAATAGGTTAGGTTGGAAATCGTAATTTATAGAACTAGTATGAAATTAGTCCTTGTGGGCATTCTTTACACTCAAAAATCACGGTTCCGGGCTTCGCACTCCCAAGTTTGTGCAGCACGCCCCCTCTTTCTGAAAATCCTGGATCCGCCCCTGAGCATTGATGTTTTTTTACAGACTGTTTCATTGGATTATCCCTCCCATCATAGAGAACTATTCTTCTAGGCCCCAAGCCAGTGACCCGGGACAGATCGGCTGAGAGTTGGTCTTCCCCCACCAGTTTTTACAGATATATTTTGTCAACCGATATTTACCACTTGATCGTTGTGACATATACATGTAGGCCTACTCCAATCTGAACGACAGAATCACCCTACCTGCAGAGACGTACGCGGGCCTACTCCTCTCGTTCATTAATGGTCACGAGCCACCATGACAGTTTACAAACGACAGAAATTATTTCCCGCGATATTTGTCAATCTGCTTACTCGCTATGCGAGTGACGATGTCTAGATTCAAGACCACGTGCTACATATATACCAGAATATTTCTTCATTGTATACAGCTTTTTCTAAACATTTCCCACAGGAATTTAGAATTTGCCAATCCACTCAAAATATTATTCCCTCGCCACATCCCCAGGCGTGCTATATTACCGGTGAATTTACAAGAAAGTTTTACGATGAATGAGCCTGAGCTAAGGGTGTTCCAAGTTTTTAGAAGCCACCAACCTTTCGTCTTCTTTCGGCCTTTTCAAGCTTTGCTTTTATTTCTTCTTCAGTTCGAATAGGTCTTGAAATTTCAAGTTTGGCTAATCGGGCTGGTGGTCGAGCTATGGTTGTATTATTCAGTAGGTCATAGCTCAACCCACCAGCCGATTTTAGTTTTGGGCCATCCAACAACCCTTCGTCCCTTAACTGGTTGATAACTTCTATCTCCTCTGGTCTCTTATTATTACATCCAGGTTGTTTAATTACTAGAGCTGTAGTAATGAAAGGGAAATCAATAGAATTTAACACGTGTATAACTATAATTAGAATTTAACACGTGTATAACTATAAATAGAATTTCTGTAATAATATTACTATTATCAATAAATAAATGAGGAAATAAGTCAATTAAAATTTCCATGTAAATAAATAAATCTAATTTCATCTAAATAAATATAAATATAGATTTATAGTTTCGTCTAAATTAATAGGCTTACATATGAGTTTCGTCTAAATAAATAGGCCTACATATGAATATAAATAGGCCTACATGTATAGCCTATTGATCTGCGAGCGTGCTCCGTTTGCAATATCTTGACGTATATAAGGACATCTTATGCGTAGCTCTAATACGTCGAGGTACAGCGATCTCACAATATTTATTATTCGAGGAGTCTACATATGAATATATAGTTTCATCTCCATATGAAATGAAATTGGGTTTAACGTCCTACTGTTCTGCTCCAAACTGGGCTAATAAAGCGGGCATACAGTGTGATATGAGGGAAATTTTTCCCGGACGCCAATCCCGGTTTTTCGTCCCATCCGAACGACCAGACAGTGGCCCTCCGCCCTGCATCACTGACAAGGAGGAATCAAGCCGGAAAATCTCGATGAACTTTCTCGGCCAATGCAGGGATCGAACACCCGACCTCCAGACTAGCCATCGTAATCCCCCTAGGACTATATAAATGAAAAAATATATATCTAACAAAAAAAAAACAAAGAAAAAAACCCAAAACCCTTAAAATCAATAAATTATAATAAAATTAGATCTATCTATAACTAAAAAAATTATAAAAAACAAAAAAAATAAAATGAATAAATTCTAGTTTAGAATCTAGATCTAGAATACATCTAAATGAATAATAATAATATAGGCCTATATTATCTTTTTTAAAAAAAAAAAAACCCTATTAATAAATAAATTCTAATGTAGGTGTAGATCTAATTAAATTTTTTAAAAAAACACAAATAAAAAACCTTAGAAAAATAAATAAATTATAGTTTAGAGATATGAATGAATTAAAGTATATCATACGTTTCGACGAACGGTCGGTAATAAAATGATTATAATCCCTTCGTTTCGGTACAGTCCTCTGCCTGATGATTTCCTCATCTATACCAGTGTTGTCCCGTCTGTTTCTATACGAGGCTTGGCCAACTGGGTGAATTTTGGTATTTTTGCATCCCATTTTGAGATTTATAGTAATATTAGTATACGCCTAAACTTTGGACTTGGTTGTTACTAGGCATAATCCGTCGTCGGGTCACTGCTGAATTGTGGGACGTTATTGATTGTGACGTCACGATAGCCGGGCTAAGATCGACCTGCGTAGAGTTTATTGATGCGTCAATGAAACTGAATGGGGAATAATGAACAATGATTCACATATGTCTCTTTATATTAAAATATAATATGAATTATATCCACTATATAGTCCGGTATCTCATCGCCGATAATTTGTCTGGCTAGGAATTCTCCACACTGTAGAATCGTTGTCTTATTTTCACGTCTAGATTTCTAAGCGTTTGGAAGTGCTATAAATATTGTGAAAAAATATTGGAAACTATAGAACTTGTAGCGTTTTGAATTTCAACCAGGGAAAGTAGATGGGGGGGGGGGCATTTTACTGAAAGCACGAGGTAGTGGGGGGGGGGTTATGTAATTGCGCTCATGGATTTATTTGACTATATCCACGTCAGCAGAAAAGAGAAAGGCGTTTTATTGAATGAAAGGGCGGGTTGGCCTAACATTATAGAAATCAATAAAAATACATGATATATTTCTTTAAAAAAAACAAAGAAAGAAAGAGACATTGTGGCTGATTTATATTTATCGTAACAATGATACTTAGCAATCGAGACTAATCAAGCTATATGGTGTCAAACAACTTAAACACTCACAACTTTAGTCAGCAAAAAAAAATTTGACTGAATTTTTCAATATACGGTTTTCATTTTCCATTTTCTATTTTTGAAGTACATGAGCAATCTGTTTCACATAGAATTACGAAAATCTTCTAATATGTCTGTAAAAATTATCTTTAAATGGCATTTAGTAACTGGATAGAGTAACAACAAAACACATACTTATGGAAAGCAGTTACTAGTGTATTTTAGGCGACGTTTCGTAGAGTATTCTGTCAACGTTCTCAACGTTGATAAGGTTGAGAGAATACTCTATACGAAACGTCGCCTAAAATACACTAGTAACTGTTTTCCATAAGTATGTGTTTTGTTGTTATGTCTGTAAAAGTTGACTGTCTTCGGCACGTGCCGACACATCATGCGGCGTCATTCATGGCGCAATGGTGCATGTATTTTCTACATTAGACGTTATTTGTTCGGGCAAAATTGTGCCTTTTACTCATTTTAATACCCATTTACACTAAATCGGAAATAATTTTTACCTACAAATACTTCAAACGTCTTTATTTATTTTTCTACATAAAAAAATGTTGTAGAATTTAATTTATCGGAGGAAAAAGGTTTATATTTTTGGGTCGTTAAGACGCATCGATGTCATCCTTATCATTGATTGTATAGCGTCCTAGCGAATATTCACTGCTGATCACTGATCACTATGTTATGCGTTTTTGTCTAGGGAATATAGAATGTCACGACAAAAATGTAAGGGAGGTAAGAAATGTACATGTAAGGGAGGTAAGAAATGTATATCCGGTAACAAAAAAGTTTACGAGGAGGCTCAATTTGAATAAAATAATGTTTTTATATGTCAAGTAAAAAACACACGATTTGTAAGATATATAGCGTCTCATATTGTAAACTATTGGTAAATATATGACTATTTGCATGTGTTTAATATTTTATATTCCAAATCTAACAACAGACATACTTTGATCAATAATGGCGTAGCGGTAGTTCGTAATTAGAGTCTGTAAATCGAGACTAAGGAGTCGGTCGCTTTTCCAATCTGTTTCACAGAGAATTACTTACGAATTATCCCTGTAACAGATAAATGTCCATAGCACGTGCGTTGACTGCTCACCGCGCCAGTCATTGGCTCAACTGCTCGTGCAATGTTTACTTGACACCTAACTGCTTCGGGCAAAATGATGCATTTTACTCATTTTAATACCCATTTACACTAAATAGGAAATATTGTTTAACTTCAAATACTTCAAACGTCTTTATTTATTTTTCTTTTACCTCAAAAAAATGTTTGAGAATTTAATTTGTCGGAGTAAAAAAGTTAATATGCCGTACTTATTAAGCCTCGTCGATGTCATGCTTATTAGCGATTGTAGCGGCCAAGCGAAATTCACTGCGGGATCAGTTTGTCGCTTTTCGATTCCGCTTAATAAAATGGATGCATCATACGATCTATGGATGCATGAAAATATCTTGTCAGTCTCTCTTCGGGTATTTTGATAATTTAATATACTTTGTCATTGTTTATCCTGTATGGGGTTGTGTTATAAGAGATTATGGATTAATTCTGTCAAATATTTAAACCGTTACAATTAAAGGCCTTTCGGCGATCCGTGATAGCGAATTTGTAAAGTGCGGTGTATGCCATTGATCACGTGAGAAACTGTAACTTGTGGATATCAGGGGCCTATTTCACGAAATTTTAACTAAGATAAGATCCCAATTTGAGTAATTTGATTGGATAATATTAGATTGATTTTAGTGCTTAGCCAATCAAAATTGAAGTATCTACTAAAATTGGATTTTATCTTAAGTTAAAATTTCGTGAAATAGGCCCCAGGTTTTACCAACCACTGAAATATATGATTGTAACAACACATTTTCTGGGCATAATATCATTGCCTAAATGTGTTAGAATGTGTTAAGTATAAGACTATTGTAAAAGTGTCAGTTTCTTGATGTATAATCCCTCAAATAAGTGTATGTCAATTGGCGGGAGAACATACTGTTTTTCTGCGCAACACCGCAAGTCTTTCATGCGCATTATGAATATTTATGAGGTCTGTCACGTGGTCATGCTATATTTCATAAAAAAAAAAGTCAACGACACCAGTAGTTGAGATAGAGTAATTTGTAATTTTTCTATGTTTATTATACCCATACTTTGAACCGAGAACATACACGATAATCAAGGCCTTGGTCTGCAGTAAGAGAGATAACTCTACTTTTTATTATGGATATAATGTATTATTGTTGCAGTCGCTCCTCCTTTCCGGTTAATGTAATGGATGTATGAAAATTTCTTGTCTGTCTCTCTTCAGATCTGGTGGCAAGGCGGCATTTCATCAGTTAGGGGATAAAACCCAAACCCTAGCCCTATACAGAGCAAACACAGAGAGAGAGAGAGAGAGAGAGAGAGAGAGAGAGTTTAACGTCCACTCGACACAAACTAAGTCATTTCAGGACTATCATATGGTTTAATTTTATTTCAATAATTCGCTTGCGCGTAGGGTTTTTAGCAGTGGAAGGAAACCGGAGTACCCTGAAAAAAAACCACGGGGTTGACAGGCGACCCTACTCCTTGCCAAACACAACCGGGGATTCGAAACTACGACAGAGCAAACAAGGCTCGACCCAATTTCAAGTGGGGGTAACACTATTATTTAACCCACACACTCAATATCGATGACTTGTTGTTAGGTTTTTGTTTTTGCAATGTTTTCACAAAACAACAATAATAATATTCATTTCGATGAAGTGAGATTATTTATTTAAATGAAAATGTTTAATTGACTTATTTCCTCATTTACTGATATATAACAGAAATTATATTCATATTTACTCGCGTAAAATTGGAAGCATCGTACTCTTCGCTGCGGAATGAATTCAACGGTAACGTCGATGTCCGGGTAATATAAAATCAAACTAGGATATAGGCCACTGATGTTATCAGGGGCGGATCCAGGAATTTTGTCAGAAGGGGATTGCCAGGTTCCTGATAAGCAAATCTGTCATCATCGTCTCTAAATTACATAAGCATACATACAAATTGAGCCTTTTAAAGAGAGAAATCATTTTTATAATGATGTAGGATTATATTGTGATTTAATTTCATTGATGCAAGGCATTCAATTTTTTTATGCCTCTGAGCAGGGTTAGGTTTGGACCCCCCCCCCCACCTCTGGATCCGGCCCTTCATCGGACTCTCAAGAACTTGTCTAAAACTATCAAATTCTGGACTGTGTAGTATATCCACGTCAGTTTTATAAGTAATCTGTAAAGATGGGATTCGGTGGGTAATATACTTCACTTTATTTTGCTTACTTCCAAGACGAATCTAGACACCCATAAAATAAGATCTTATCATATACTCGTATTTATAACGTACGCAAGATTTTTCGCACACAATTCCTAAATGAACTACAAATGGCGGTTAAAATGTCGTGATATCGGTTTGCAATCTGATTGAAATACAGATCCTATTTCGTTTCGTTTTTATAGTTCAAAATTTCGTTTTACATGTCTTTACTACATTAGGATCTGAAAGACTTGTTATTTAACTCGTGTTCTGCTTGAAATGAGGGGTCAGCCAATCAAATTGTCTGTCGAATCGATGATTTGACCTTTTTTTGCGCGGAATTGTGGGTAGGTATTATCAGTGATAGAAATCAAACAAAGCAACGACGATTCTGATTGGTTAATCGAATGACTGAGGATATAGGGTCAAATGTCGCATGCTTGACATCTGAACTGGCTGAACGTGACCTCCCGCTATAACTTGTTAGATCTACATGTAGTGTAGGCCATCGAAATTATAAAAACCGAAACGAAATATAGATCTGAATTTTAATTAGATTGTATCGGGTTGTCGCCTCGTTTTAACCCAACACGGGCCCGTAGCCAAATCGAATTAGACCCCCAAATATTTTGCCAACAATAATGATTTCTTAGGGGTGTTCTTAGCCGGCCACATCCTCAGCCCCTCCAAAAAATTCCGTAGCCCTACCAAACTTTGTGAGCTGGCTACGGGCCCCACCCGGCACCACAACCACCCGACATTTTAACCTGACACCACGGCAAACCAACATCGCGACACTTTCACCCGACACCACCACGACATTTTAATGTCCTACATTTCTGCAAATGAAGACGGGCATGTGCTGTGATTTAGCCCGGACATGTGCGCTACGGCCGACTCATATTGAATTCCAACTGCCAAGGGATCTTTTACGTGCACGCCAATGTATATACGGGACCTCGGTTTTTCGTCCCATCCGAACGACTGCATCACCGACAAGGCGAAACCACGCCAGAAAATCTGAATGAACTTCCTCGGCCAATGCAGGGATCGAGCACCCGACCTCCAGGCTAGGGAGCCACCGTGCCCCCCCCCTCCCCCTGTCTCCACTTCAAAGCAATAACAAAGATGAATGGAATGTATAAATAACAATGATATTTAATTTGAAAATATAATTACATTGTAAAACAATTTATATATGAATAAGAGATTATAATATTTATGTACAATTTAAATCATTTATAACATCTTGTTATCTTTAAGTAGTATAGGAGGCACTTTGACTACATGTGAACCTTGTGGAATTGAACTGTTTATTGCTGATTATGTGTGAACAGAGCACAAACATCAATTAAAATTATGAGAAATAGAAAAACTATGTGTTTCACAATGGAAATAATGTCAGATGCTAATCAACAAGTAGCAGACATTTGTAACTAATATCTACATGTGGTTTGATTTTGTTTTTTTATAAACTGTATATTAATCTCTACCATAGCAACAAAAGATTACATTATGTCTATTCTACCATAGCAACAAAAGATTATATAATGCCTATTCTACCAAGCAACAAAAGATTATATTGTCTATTCTACCAGAGCAATAAAAGATTACATTTTATTCTATTTTAACAGAGCAACAAAAGATTACATTATGACTATTCTACCATAGCAACAAAAGATTACATTTTGTTATATTCTACCATAGCAACATAAGATCACTTTATGTCTATTCTACCATTGCAACAGAAGAATGCGTTATGTCTACCATAGCAACAAAAGATTGCATTATTTTAACAGAGCAACAAAAGATTACATTATTATAATCATTATGTCTAATCTACCATAACAACAAAAGATTACATTGTGTCTATTCTGCCATAGCAACAGGAAAATATTATTTTCCATCTTTGATTATGCTCATATTTCCTCAAATTATTCTTATATAACATACTAGTATAAAACATGGTGATGGATTAAAGACCGATTATGTAGGAGTTAAATCTGACTGTTGCAGATCTATATTCACAAGACGGGTCCATAATCAAGTCTCTAGAACATCGGATGAATGAGATTAAATGGATTGGACCATTAAAATAAACGTCACTCAGTAAAAGGACTGGTAATTGAGATTTTGTTTATTATTATGGCAATAGGACTTGACAATTATCTATTGAAAAATCAAACACTCATAACTTTGCCCATGATAAAGGGATTTGACTGAAATTCTCAATATATTCATTTTTCTTTATCTAATTTTGAACTATTATTGTGAGAACAGTCAGCTCTTTAATCTAAATCTTGCATAATGTATCTTTAATAATTTAACACATATTAACACAGTAAACTTTATTCTATTTTGATTAAAGGTAAATCTTTCTTCAATGATTTGAAGTAAGTTTTGGGGCACACATCTAATGATTATGAAGTTGATTTTTTTTCTCTTCTCTCTTGACAGGTTTGTTTTATGGCATATTATCATTATACCGTAGTTATTACACCATAGCTTATTATCATTATACCATAGTTTATTATCATTATAATAACCTATCATTATATCATACTTTATCATACCACAGTTTATTATCATTATACCACAGTTTATCATACCATAGGTTTTTTATCATTATACCATAGTTTATCATACCATAGTTTTTTTATCATTATACCATAGTTTTTATACCCTAGCTTATTAGAATTATATCATAGCTTATTATCACAAGGAATGGAATGTAATCTTTTAACATATATAACATCCACAATACTATGTACAAATTGTTAGACAATCTTCTCAGTAAAGCCTGGACCATCTCGAGATTTTCCTGGAAAACACTTGTCTGTGATACCACCCTCAATTAAGCTTTACCGGACAAGCTTCATAAATTTTTTAAATAATGCAAGTAATTATATCAACATATCCTTTCCAAAAGTCTAAAGTGTTCCCAAATGTCAATGTTACGTGCCACGGCGCCACAGGGAAATTTCAATGTTACCTATTTTCGACATTCTCCATGAGTGGTTATACTCGTAACTTTCCACCAATACAAAAGCTGTGCCGTCCTTTAAGTCCTTCTGCTCATAGAAATATACATTGGAAGAATATGATCAGAGGTACTAAAATATGAGTGACATAATTACTTGCATTAATTAAAAAATTTATGAAGCTTTTTCAGTGAGTTTTCAGCTCAACATCCAAGTCAAATGGCATCCTGTGTGGTTGTTGAAGGTGAAGATTCATTTTCGTTGTATGTTAAAATCGGATTATAACCAAAATGAAATGGAATGCATTTTAAAATCTAGTCTACACAATCAGTACCTTAGTTATTTTAAGCCTAGAGCAAGATTTTGCCCAGGCAGCAGCAATTCAACCTACTTTTTTTAGCCAGACGGACCGTAATTATTAATTATCATTACGTGGGATATAGAATTTGGAAACACATTAACATAACACCCTTTTCATCGAATATCTATCACTAGTTTTATACTAAACGCACAACGTTCCAACATATATCCTCTTATCGTTATCAAGTACAAAAGAGAGAGAGAGAATTAGTGTTAAACGTTCACTCGACACAAACTAGGCCATTTCGGGACTAACATATGGTTTAATTTCAATAATTCTCCTGCGCGTAGGGGTCTTTAGCAGTGGAGGGAAACCAGAGGTCCCGGAGTAAACCCACAAGATTGGACAGGCGACCCTACTTCTTGTCACGTACAACCGAGGATTCGAAACCACGCCAGTTGACTCAATGACAGGCTTTATAATACATCAAGTACAATTACCTGTTCTAACGTTGTGCTTTTAGAATATTACCAGTGAAAAACAGAACTGAAAATTTTGAATGTTTTTTTTTAATCCAGGACATTGTAGCCGTGAAACCAGTTCCGTATCGCACCACCACCACGGCAAAATATGTCCAAAATGAATACCCTCGGTATGTAATACATAATGTTTAAGGCATATTAAATAGATATTGCGCATGTAAACAACTAAAGCGTTTTTACAATAAATAACATTAAAAAAGAAGGCAATAAAAACAGTTTCATGATTATAAGCTAAATTGAAGGCCTGAACACTTCAAGGATTATCTGTCAATAATTGTTATTGTCAACGAATAATCATTGGTCTATTGCGGAGTCATATTTTTTTAAAAATCTGGTCTCGAGTTCACAAAGCATTCTCAGACTTCGTTAAAAATTTACTCAACTTTCAATCACGGTTTATGAGAAATATATCTTTGATCCCGAAACACAAAAATTGGCACATAATTTATTAATGATGTATTTGATACATTCAAACAATAAAACTTTCATTTAGAGCTATATTTTAGTAGAAATAAGGCGAACAATTTTAAGTAAATTCTTAACTTCAGTCTGAGAATGCTTTATGAACTCTGGCCTGGCCAGCTACGTCTATGGTCGCTCTATTGTTAGCCAATCTATATGTGTTTTGGGTGTATGTAAAAATGAACAGAATGAGAGAGAGAGGAATGGGGTTTAACATCCACTCTACACAAACTGGGTCATTTCTAGACTAACATATGGTTTAATTTTATTTCAATAATTTGCTTGCATGTAGGGGTCATGAGCAGTGGGAGGAAACCGGAGGACCCGGAGAGAGAGAGAGAGAAATGGGGTTTAACGTCCACTCGACGGACCGGAGAAAACCCCATGAGGTTGAACAGGTGACCCTACTCCTTGTCACGTACAAGCGGGTAATTGAAACCACCCCAGTTGCCTCAATGAGACTTTATGATACAGCACACACAGGGCATATTGCTGCGTTTAAGGATTCTACTCTCATTAGCATTGAATTTTGCATAAATTTGAGACGTTCTGGACTGACATCAAGAATCCCCTTTATTATGGCTCCGGTCTGGTTGCCGTTTTTACAGGAATAATTGAACATATTCAAGGCGTATTTAATAATATAAGGCATTCTATATCGTAATAATATATGTTTGATTGAAAAAATTAAAAATATATATCAATGCAATATCAATATAAAGTGAAAAATACTTTGATTATAAAATATATTGTAAATAAAATTAAAAATATATATTTGGATTACTAGATGATGATGATATGAAAAATACTGTACAGTGTCTATATTGATATAAATAACACGTTGCTGATCGTTATAGAACGGAATATTTCAATCCCTGGTAAAGTTTCTTCTTTAATGATGTTGAAATGGCATTTTGTAACTGGATAGAGTAACAACAAAAACACATACTTATGGAAAACAGCTACCAGTGTATTTTAAGCAACGTTTCGTACAGTTATCTACGAAAAGTCACCTAAAATACACAGGTAGTTGTTTTCCATAAATATGTGTTTTTGTTGTTTCTTCTTCAAGTGGCATTTAGTAATTGAACAGTTTGACACTAACATTATTTATGGACTAATAATTACTGGTTTTGATTAGACAATGATACTCTCGTCTTTATAAAGTAACTATTAGGTCAGAGTATCATTGTCGCTACGTTGCATGTGAATAAAACAGTAATTGTTATTCATCATAAATAGTGTTAGTGTGCCTTTGCAAAGTACGAGAATTTGAAACTACAATCTTTTAAAAGAATATACGTCCAAAGTGGTTCAATTTCATCTAATATTTACAACAATATGACAAAATTGAAAATATCCGATATAAACAAGTCCTTGCCAGCTGTAATTGTTGGTAAAATCGTTTGACAGAGCGTCTTTTTAATTCGATTGAATCGAGGACATTGATATTTTGATTTCTTTATTAAATATTAAACATACATTATGCAAGAGCTAAATCTGTCTATTGCAAGTCTTTCTTTAGGCCTGATATGTTATCTAAATTATTAATTAGACATTAATTGACTGATCTAGACCAAATTTAAATCTCGATGACATCACTAGCCAACAATATCTAATTGGATTTGCTGCTCAACTTTAATTTATGATGTAATCATGAAATAATGGATAACTGTTTTATCATACCGACTTTAGTAATGAAGATAGCGGCTACCGGTAGGCTGAAAATTCATTAGCTTAATTCTCGGTTCATAGTGGATCAATTTGACTCAATTTTCAGCAAATTCCTTTTACATTATCTAGTTTTTAACTATTGTAGTGAGAACTGCCAACTCGTTATCTAATCTCCCATAATGTATCTTTAACTGATTATTTGAGTGTATTTTATACAGGGAAAGAAGAGTCCCATGTCCATAATGATCAGCAGGTGAAGAAAAGTGGAATAGCAGCAATGTGTCTTTGCCACCATCAACCAATCTTTAATAATACTAATATATTCTAATTTAATCTCTGTTACATGCAACTCTCTCAAATACAATCCCTCGTTTATTACATAATAACATCGCTTACTGTTAGCAAACACCACAGCATGTTAAACTTAGTATTTGTCAAAACAGATGAACTAAGGGGAATAAGAAGTAATCAAACTGAGCCTCAAACTTGTTTTAACGTCATGATAAATAAAATAATACTATTAAGTACTGTTTGTATGTTAAAACCATTTTTACTGGCCTAAGACTAACAGAAACCGTTTATAGAACTTTGACAAGCATAGTTATCTCCCTTATCAAATAAAATCTCGTAGTTACCTCCCTTAACAAGTAAATCATTATATTTACCTCACTTAATACAAATAAATCATAAAAGTTACTTGCCATAGAAAATAAATCATTATAATTACCTCCCTTATCACCCTTTTCAGATAACCTCAAATAATCTTTTCTATTAAAGGGACAATAACACTCTTGCTGGCTTGGCAGCTCTAGAAAATAAATAATAGTCTTATTCTAAGTACTAGATGTTTATTTGTCCTACCTGTTGTGTAAATTATCCATTACATCATATTTTACTTGTCCAGAGGGTTCGAAAATATTCTAAAATCCAAGTCACATTTGAAAAGGTTTACGTTAACCTTTTCAAATCATGTAGTTGAATTTTTCCAATTCTTTAAATTAGGTGTGTTAACTGTTAAGATGAAATTTGTATCATCAATTAATTTGAATATTGTAAAATAATACAATTTATTGGCCAGAATAAAGATTGGGACATATTATTCAATTACAACAAGAGTGTTATTGGGGCTTTAACAGTTTCTTGGCTTCTCAATTCTAAGTTGTTGACAAAAGCTTTACTAATTTTTCTAAGCCGATGATAATGAATAAAGCTGTTTTTTCAAGAAACTTGATTCTTAGTTGATGACAATAATAAATAACTTTATGCTGTTGGCTCCACGGTGCCTATCTTTGCTGTATCGGCATTAATCGAGCTATCATACGCCTGTGATCGCAATCTTCTGTTGCGAACAAATCTTACGATTCCCAAAACACACTGAACTACCCACGCTAAGAAACCAATCCAGGATGCTGTCTGAAATAAACAAAGATAGACCTTCAGCAACAACAGAGGGGGGAGGGAGCACCACGGTGGCTAAGTGGATAAGATGCTGGCAAGCTAGTCTGGAGGTTGGGTGTTCGATCCCTATATTGGCCGCGAAAGTTCATCAAAATTTTCCGACTTGGTTTCTCCATGTTAGTGATGCAGGATGGAGGGTTTGACATGAACTGCTGTCTAGACGTTCGTATGGGACGATATACATGCAAGAGCAAGCCGTAGCGTCGCTGCCCGGGCAAAATTTCCCTCATAGTACATTGTATGCCGTTTTCGTTGGACCAGTTTGGAGAAGAACAGTAGGACATGAAACTCATTTCATAACAACAGAGCGGTGGCTTTCAAAATATGGAGACGGTAACTCGGGGAAAAAGAGAGAGAGGGATGGGGATTAACATCCACTTGACGCAAACCAGGTCATTTCGGGACTAACACATGGTTCAAATGTATTTCAATAATTTGCTTTAGCAGTGGGAGGGAACCCGGAGAAAACACACGAGGTTGGACAGGGGACCTTACTCCTTGTCATGTACAACCGGGTAAGTGAAATGAAATGGGGTTTAACGTCCTACTCTTTTGCACCTAACCTGGGCTAATGGAAGACCCGCATACGCCATACAGTGTGCTATGAGGGAAATTTTGCCCGGGCAGCGGCGCTACGGCCTACTCTTATATCGAATTCCAACTGCCAAGGGATCTTTTAGGTGCACTCCAATGTGTAAACGGGACCTCGGTTTTTCGTCCCATCCGAACGACTAGGCAGCTGTCCTTGTCAGGCCCTCCTTCAGCATCACTGACAAGGGGAAATCACGCCGGAAAATCGAGATGAACTTTCTCGGCCAATGCAGGGATCAAACACCCGACCTCCAGGCTAGCGAACCAGCGCCTTATCCACTTAGCCACTGTGACCCCCCGGGTAATTGAAAACCACATCAGTGGACTCAAGTGACAATATGAATATAACAAGATGTTTAGTAGAGGATGAGGAACCGGATCCCAGAGAAACCCCATGAGATTAGACATGCGACCTACTCCTGGTCACGTTCAAGCGTGGAACGATATTTAAATAACAAACCTGTGCCACTGTAAAATAGGCGTAGTAATGCGAACCATTATAATCTGTATTTCGCTGGGCATTCCAATTCATTCTCTGGCCTTGAGAACAACTGAAAAAATTTATGAAAATCTATAATTCAGTCCTTTTATTTTCAAAATCATTCTCGGTGTGTGTGTGTTGGAGTGTATTTATAAGCGTGATAAAATTACTATCCCTGTTGCTAGGATACAGGTAAAGCCTGATTATCTCCCTTTACCCCAGAACTCTTTAAATCTTAGAAAGTCAGAGCCCCAACTGATGTTGCACTACTAAGTTAGACTGTAATATAGGGATGAATTGTTTTATTCACAGCCATACAAATTCCACACACAATTTGAACTATTTGATCACAAAACCTTCTCGCTAGCTTGGAGGTTGGGTGTTCGATCCCTGCATTGGCTGAGAAGTTCATCCAGAGATTATCTCCCCTGTCTGATTATCTCCCCCTGTTTGATTGCCTTCCCCTGTCTGATTGCCTTCCCCTGTCTGATTATCTCCCCCTGTCTGATCATGATTATCTCCCCCTGATAAGGTGTTCAATCTGAACATCAATATTTATAGTTGTTGTGTGTTTACCTGGTTAATCGTCCAGGTGAACTCGTTATCCCATCACAAAGTGTTTTAAATCCAACACTGATAATACAGGATACAATGAACGAGACGATCGCCATGGTAGCACTGATCAAAACAAACGGCATCACCCACATCTGTGATCTGAAATTTAAAAAAATATAAAATAACAGTTGTTTGCAGTCTTCAACAGTTGCTTGCAGTCTTCACCGGTTGTTTGTACTCATCAACACTTGCCCAGGGATAACCAGCCACACTAGGGATTAGCAACAACACAAAGGATTAGCAGCTATGCTAGGGATTAGCAGCTACACTTTTGATTAAGAGCTACTAGGGATTACCAGCAACACTAGGGATTACCAGCCTCACTAGGGACTACACTAGGGATTACCAGCAACACTAGGGACTACCAGTTGCACTAGGGATTACCACCCACACTAGGGATTAGCAGCATGCTAGGGATCACCAGCCACACCAGGGAATACCAGCTACACTAGGACTGGCCACAGACTGAAATTTGGGTTATAAAGGCAGCTGCCAAGAAACCGTGAGTGGCACATGCCTGGGAACAGTGTAACACCTTTTTCAGAGTTATACTGCTTCCGGTGGAGAATTCTCTCTACTCATGTAACAGTGAGTAAATAGTGACTTATTTTTAAAAAAAACGACTGAAGGTTATTCATATACTAACCCAATATTAGGATCCTTTTGACAGATGGCGTATGTGAAGTAACAGAACATTCCTAAACTGAAGAAAATACAGGCAAACACATTAAAATAAACGGGAAAGTTGCAGTTGACTTTATCAGAAAAATCAAACGTGCTAAACGTTGCATTCTTCCAATTAACTTCACTGTACAATATACAGTTCCCATCAAAATTCATCTGAAAAACGAAGATAAGAAAAATCACTCAGTTAAAATGAAATGGGGTTCTAACATAAACTCGACACAAACTAGGTCATTGTGGGATTAACATCCTGTTCCTTAAGCAACGTCCGCAAGTTTTACAACATCTAACTGTTCCTACAATACTTAGCAATTCCCGAACTTTTCGCCCGTTGTATAGGCACGTGACTAATTAGCATTGTTGAATCGGAGGTCGTGGCACATAACACTGTAAATAAACATGTATACAGCCGTTGAAATTTCTTTTTTTTAAAATGAGAAACTCACAGAAAACAGTAATCTTGACATTGATCGATCTTTGATTGTCACATGTAAACATTTTAGCTAGAAGCACGAGTCTTGGTATTCACGACGACCGATGAATCTGATAGGTTCCCAAGCTGGGCTTGTTACCCAATCGAACTTAGTGGCGAAATATGCAGGGTATTAGGTGAAGGGCTTGATAAGATGTACGTAGTTAAGGCGAGATCAAGCCTTCTATTGAAGGTGGACTAACATATGGATCAATTTTATTTCAATCATTGGCTTGTGTGTATGGATCTTTAGCAGTGGGAGGAAATTGGAAAACCCACAAGGTTGGACAGGCGACCCTACCCCTTGTCATGTATAACTGGGGAATGGAAAACCAGGCCAGTTGACTCAATGACAGACCTTATTGTACAGGACGCACATGCTAACTATTCGCCCATTCAATCCCCCCTCCCCATCTCCACAAATGATGAAACATATTTTAAATAAATACTTCAGGAATTGTAAAAGTCGTACAAAAAAATGAGTGGTCGTTTTTTGATGATAAGAAACAGTAGCAAATCCAGATGGTTCTTTGGTGCATGACCCCCCCCCCCCCCCCCGCCCCATAAATTATAAATTATTGCTCAGTTTTTAAGAGCTTTTTGTTGTTTGTGGGTAGGGGTTGGGCAAGTCACCCGGGCCGCTCCTCACCAAATATTCAATCTGTATCCTATACACAATACATATCTTTGATCACCACCCATATTTATCCAGAAATCCATTTTGTTTAGCAACTGTGATAATAGAAAATAATGAAAAGCTTGTTTTTTTTTCTTTATGGAATTTTGAGCATTTTATTTTGCCAACCCCACAAAATTATCTTAATTTTGTTTTTAATTTACCAGTCTCCCCTCCTTCTCCCCCCTCACCCTTCCTATGATTTTATTTCTGTGGTTCTTATTGATTTGTATTTGTTTTTATAATTCTGATGTATTGGATTTGTTTTTATAATTCTGATGCATTGGATTTGTTTTTTATAATTCTGAATTCTGATGTATTGGGGAGTTGTATTGAATAAACATAATTTACTTCCCTAATGCAAGAATTGAGGTTAAAGTTCATGGTTGGAAGTATTGATATTGATACACGTATTTGCAACAAAATGTAATGGACAAGGAAATAAATTGTAATTAGGCCAACTTTTGATGAATCTTCCAATAATGGTTACATTGGTTGCATTTCTTAATACATGGTCATGGTGGCTCGCAGAATGTCCCAAGGTTTGCTCCTGGTATTTGCTGATAACCATTCCCAGGATTTTCCAGCGTGGTTTCGCTATGTCAGTGACGCGGGGCCTGGCACAAAACAGCATATCTTGTCATTTGGATGGGACGAAAAAACAAGGTTCTATGGCATACCGGGTACTTGTAAAAAGACCCCTGGAATTAAAAATATGTCCTTGCCCAATTTCTCTCACTTGCCCGGGGCTGTCTTCCTACAGGTTATAGCCTGGCCCAGTTAGGGTTACCAGATTAGTCATTGAAGAAACCGGGATATTTATTTTTCTGAGAACACCAAAGGAAAACTCGGCACGGAGCGCCCGCAGGGCGCGACAAAATGAGCGCTCTCTGGGCGCGAAACATTGAGCGCCGGAGGCGCGAATTATCTAGGGGGGTTTGGGGGCATGCCCCCCAAGATTTTTTTCATTTCTAGAAGCCGGGAGATGCGTTTTCAGCCATTTTTGTGACGGTAGTTACACTAAAAATACATGTTGTTGAATGGGCATTGAAAGGCATTATTTCGATTGTCACACGTGTTTGTAATGTAGTATTTTTGCAAATGACCGAACACATACGGTGTGTATTGAACGGAGCCCGTTCATTAGCCGGGACCAGAGCCTTATATAATGGCCGGGACTATAACAGACACCTCGACGTCGTTAACCAATAAAATAATACCCAAGGTCTTACGTCAATTTCTATATTTATGCACATTCAGAACACCTCGGTTAATCTACAAACGCCGATGTATGCCGAATGTATTTTGTACTGAACTATATTTAGATCAGAAGTGGTATGCCTTCGTGGTGAAGTAAGAGTGTTTGTACCAAACGCTGTTTTTATACGTTAATAATCACTACTTTAAGTGTTATGTGTTATTATTTTCAATTGAAAAACACCTTATTTGAAAACCGGGACATTTAGGCACGTGAGAAGCCTCGGGACGGGACGACAAAAGGGACCCCCAAAACCGGGACTGTCCCGGTAAAACCAGGACGTATGGTAACCCTAGGCCCAGTTTTAAAGTTATGTGCCAGAGCACCCAAGTTGGAGTATTTGACTAGTTGGACTTGGGCTCTGTTATTTGATTCCATAATAAAATTAGTCCACTACACAAGCCCTGAAGCTTTGTCGTGGATCTATTTACAAACTTTAAAGCTGTGGCCTTGAAATCAAAACATTTCAAGGTCGCCAAATTATGGCAATGTTCCTGAAAGTAGTGAAAGTCTACTTGACTGACGGTGCGATTGTCCTTAATAATTAATTATTATATTATAGCCGGCGCGTGCTGGTAGAATGTTGTTAAATTTACTTCCCCCAAATGATATTTATTGGTTTAATTAGTGATCAGCAGGCCTACAAACAACGATTTGAATGTTATAAACAATTGAGGCGTTTTTACGAGAAACCGATTATGGCTAATCGATTTGCAAATCCTTTTAAAACGCATTTACGGCAAAAATTAGCCTAATCGGTTTCACCTAATTTTCGTATTTACCACGACGATTTGCCAAATCGATTATTCAAATCTTCCAACTTGCTCGCCTGGCGAATTGGCGATTCGATTTCCAAGAAGGCGTCCACAACAAGCGACACGACGTGCCTGACGTTAGTTCATTTTTTTCCGAATTTCACGTTAAAATATGTATATCACGGACATTTCTAATACGAATTTGTGGCAACTGGGAACAGTCAACTGGTACATTTATCGTTTTTATTTTTGGGTGTTTTCCCAAAGACCAGAATAAAGAAAATTGATTTTTTAAAACATTTTTCCCAATTCTTCTGTCTTCAGCCATCTTGCGAGGCAACTCGTCGCGTTTATGAGAACCGATTCGAATACCAAACCCGAGACCTACGTCATGTACAAACCGAGATAGGTAATCGAAACCGATTTGTTTTCTCGTAAAAACGCCTTTGATAATTTCGCTCAAGTTGTCTAAATCTTCCCCAAACAGTCAACCAGTCATAAACAGTTGACATGAACATGTAGGTCAGTACTGGGTATGTAAGATCTCGAATAACACTTTCTCGATGTCGGCTTCTTTTACTTTCAACTTTTAAAAAAAGTTTTCTCACCGTTGTCAGGCCCACTGAAATAGCTGTAGTGAAGCCTGTAAAGACGATGGTCAAATATAACAGGGCCTGGATAAACAATTGTACGTCAGGAATCTTCATTTTGGCAACAATTTATGCACACTTCCTTAAAACCCTCAGGCGAATTAAAAGTTAAAATTGTTGTTGTTGAGGGCGGATACAAGGCTGGTTGTCTGTGATTAACTTGCTCAAGCGGGGTAACTCGTTTTACACAACTGGAATCAGACCACCGATACCTTTCCAATCAAGTGATGTCCATATAAAAAAATTCAGCAGGCCACCAATGTTGTTAAAGAGACGTTTACTCGACACAAACTAGGTCATTGCGGGACTAACATATGGTTCAATTTTATTTCAACAATTTAGCTACGATATAACTCCATGAGGTGTATCTACCTAAACTGTTACTGAAAGTGACATGGTTAACGTTATGTAATGAGCAATGAGGTCACTTTATACAATTTAAAAAGATAGATAGCCAGGCAACGAAACATACGCCCACAGCAGCTAAATCGTCCGGGCAGTCAACAAGGGTTGTCGCATATTTTTACTTTTTTTGGTAATGAAACATTTGTAATACACTAAAATCTGATTAAGAGTAACAACTCATTATGTAATTATCTGAAAATCATTAAAATTTGTTTGCTTTTTATAAAGTTTTGCCCCACCCAAACAATTAGTATAGCAAACATTTAACATCATGGATTTAGCTGTTCAGTTATCAAAATTCATTGAAAATCAAAATACTTGTTCGTTTCAACACCTTAAACTCTGTGTATCAATCTGAAGTCAATCGGATGATAAGTTTAGCATCTATAGCGTCACAAGGTTTTTTGAAGTGATCAAGGAAGATAACTCTGGAATTATTTGAAATCGCTGAAAATCAATAGGCTTCTTCGTCTCATGACCTGAAACACTGTGTATAAATCTAAAGTCAATCGGATATTAACTTTGGCCTCTAGAGCGTCCACAAGATTTTTTGAGGTGATGAAGGGCCATAACTCTGGTAGTTATTATCGGAAATCGCTGAAAATCAATAGGCTTCTTCGTCTCATGACCTTAAACACTGTGTATAAATTTAAAGTCAATCGGATATTAACTTTGGCTTTTACAGTGTCCACAAGATTTTTTGAAATAATCAAGGGCCATAACTCTGGCACTAATTATCGGAAATTGGCTTCTTCGTCTCATGACTGTAAACACTGTGTATAAATTTGAAGTTAATCGGATATTAACTTTGGCCTCTAGAGCGTCCACAACATTTTTTGAAGTGATCAAGGGCCATAACTCTGGCACTAATTATCAGAAATCGCTGAAAATCAATAGGCTTCTTCGTCTTATGACCTTAAACACTGTGTATAAATTTAAAGTCAATCAGATATTAACTTTGGCTTTTACAGTGTCCACAAGATTTTTTGAAGTGATGAAGGGCCATAACTCAAGCACTAATTATCGGAAATCGCTCAAAATCAAGAGGCTTCTTCGTCTTATGACCTTAAACACTGCGTATAAATTTAAAGTCAATCGGATATTAACTTTGGCTTTTAGAGCATCCACAAGATTTTTTGAAGTAATCAAGGGCCATAACTCTGGCACTAATTATCGGAAATCGCTGAAAATCAATAGGCTTCTTCGTCTTATGACCTTAAATACTGTGTATAAATTTAAAGCCAATCGGATATTAACTTTGGCCTCTAGAGCGTCCACAAGATTTTTTGAAGTGATCAAGGGCCATAACTCTGGTAGTTATTATCGGAAATCGCTGAAAAACAATAGGCTTCTTCATCTCATGACCTTAAACACTGTGTATAAATTTAAAGTCAATCGGATATTAACTTTAGCCTCTAGAGCGTCCACAAGCAATTGTGGACGCCGGACGGACGGACGGACGGACGGACGGACGGGGGCGACGACAATATACGACCACATTTCAATGTGGGCGTATAAAAAGATATATTGCCAGCCAACGAAACATACGCCCACAACAGCTAAGTATTCTCGGCTGTCAACAAGGCTTGTCACATATTTTTATCTTTTGTCAGTAAGGAGAAAGTTTACAACACATGAAAATCTTATTACGAGTAATAGCCCATTAAGTAATTATCAGAAATGGTTAAAATTGTTTCCATTGTTTGTCTCATGGCCTTCGTCCACAAGAGATCAAGGGACATAACTCTGGCAGAAATTATTGGATATCGCTGGAAATCGATAGGCTACTTCGTCTCATGACGTTAAACACTGTGTATAAATTTGAAATTGTCAGTAGGCCTAGTGCAGGATGGGGGGGCCTGGAAAGGAAAGGTTCAGTGGCATTCACAGAAAAAAAGCTGTTGTCAAAATTTATCTCCTAAAACACTGCATGCAAGCCTGGAATTAACGGTTTTAGATATACCTGACAAAATGTCAGGCACTAATGAAATGGTACCTGGCATTTTCAACTTAGTGTCGGACATGTGTTGACGATATATCAGTAAAAAAGACAAATCAGTGCCGGACAAAATGACAGGCACCCGGGGTTTTGTGCCTGACAAAGCCTGAATCTGTGCCTGACAAAGCCTGAATCTGTGCCTGACATTGTCAGTGACAGGTGCCTTAATTCCAGGCATGACTGCATGCCTATCTTCATCACCCTTGGGTGAATAAGAGTTAAAACTCAACTTCCTTAATTCCTCCTTTATAAAATTACACAACAAACAAATATATTGGGATGAAATTTCTTTTTTTAATTTAATGACAGTTGACATAAAAAAATACAATAACAATGAGTGAATGATGACGGATGCTTTTGATTGGTCCACGATTCTTGTCTTTATTTCCCTGTTTTAATGCCGACTTCCTCGCCTGAAACATTTCAAAATAAATGAATTAATTACATTGTATCCTAAATTAATTACATTATATCAAGGTATGTAAGCCAGCTCAATACAATAGTTCCCCAATCCTAAAGCCATGGATATTCACCTAGTATATTCACTCAATCGGCCGAATGATTCGTCAAAGTGTGTCCACCACTTAATCCTGTTCCACTTGCAGACCCCTTGGGAATTTTACAAATCTCTGCCCCCTCCCCCACATATCTTTCTTTCTTTACTCTCTTCTTTTAGATTACCCATATTACCGAGAGGGAGAGAAACAGAGGGAAATGGGGTTTAACTTCCACTCGACATAAAACAGGCCATTAGCAGTGGGAGGAAACCGGAGGACCCAGAGAAAACCCTAGGGATTAGATAGGTGAACCTACACCTCGTCACATACAACCAGGGAATCGAAACAACGCCTGCTGACTCAATGACAGATCTTTTGATACAGCGCGCAGGTGCTAACCATTCGGCCACACAACTCTGTTCAATGTTTAATACAAGCGGACCTGGCTGACATATGTATAAACTCTTGGCCCTAATCATTATACATTGTATTAAAGAATAAAGTTACTTTGATTTTGGTGTTACTGCTGTATCAGTGGTAACCTTACAACTCTTACACTCCCATCGTCCTGTAGGTATAGCTTTAACACCTACACAGAAAGTATGATAACCTCTATCACATCTATCACAGAACATCATCTTATCCTGAAATAAAATCAGATAAAATACATTTCAGGCCTGTAACTAAAGGGGGGGGGGGCAAGAGAAGCAGCTGTCACCCCTGGAACAAATCGGACACCCCATGGGTGCCTTTCAGTTACCCAAAGGGGAAAGAATCGGTGACTGCAGTGGGTGCTTTTGGTGCCCTTTCTAATGGCTGCAATACGAAACCAATGACCAACGTACCGTCTTGCTCCCCCCCCTCTCAAGCTACGGGCCTGCATTTCTTAGGCATCATTCCTAGCAAAATATACTATAGGCCTTCATAGTAGCAAATACACTTTTAGGCCTTGATAGTAGCAAATACACTTTTAGGCCTTGAAAGTAGCAAATACACTTTTAGGCCTTGATAGTAGCAAATACACTTTTAGGCCTGGATAGAAGCTAATACACTTTTAAGGCCTCGATGGTAGCAAAATACATTTGGTTGGCCTAGATAGTAGCAAAGTCTGCTGCTCCGAGTTAATGAAGTGAATGGCATGAGTGATAATTTACCTCATCATTTGAAACAGTATGATGCGGATGTGTATAATTTAATGCCAAATGCCATCGGTTGATAGAAAGGGAACGGTATCAGTTTCATGGTGATATCTTACCTCATCATAAGGATCCATACATTCGACACAAGTTTTACATTCCATACATTGCCATGGATATGTCTGTATCACGCCCACCATTTCAGCTGTTAATTCCAGACATGTTGGATGACCTACAGAGATAAAAAACTTGTCTTCATCTAATATTACACTTTAAAATGACATCAAATAATTCTACTGCTTCAGCACAATCAGTATACAAATACCCTTAAATACAGGGACTGCCCAAACACCCTTACCAACAGGGGACGGCCAAATATCCTTAAGCACAGGGACCGTCCAAATGCCCTTAAACACAGGGACCACCCAAACACCCTCAAGCGCTGGGGCTGTCCAAATACCCTTAAGCACAGGGGCCGTCCGAGCTCCCTTAACCACAGCGACCAACCAAATCTCCCCAACACTACAGATAAAACCACGTTAGAAATAAAAATACACAACCAGCTTGTGAGATATCTGAGATCCTGTCCCCAAGTTAGATCGGAAATACCAATAAGCATTTTCTCGTGAATTAAACTAGAAATATAATGCCCGACAAATTGTTTCCACGATTCTGTCCCAAGTAAAAATAGAAACAGGATGTATAACAGGCTGATTATGGATCCTACTGCCGAGTTAAGGTAGAAATATAATGTACGAGTACATACCCCCTGCCCCACATTCAGAACAGTTTATTATTTCTTCTTTTACTCTTCTGATACGTTTTTTATTTTTATTTTTCTTCTCACAGCGTCGACAAGTTGTCTCCTTAACAGGATCAGCTTTCTGAAAATCATAAAATAAAAACTGTGTTTATTTATCTACCAAGTCGTCCGCCTGCATTCTTGTAACGTAACATGCGAATTGGAAAATGCCCAAATTTACATAATATAATCACATGATGACATAAATCCGATTGAATCCAAACTGGGAGGTGATTTACTGATTTTTGTTTTTTTTTTCTTCATTAAATGTTAAATTTGAATAAATTTTCTCTTGGATTAAAGCAATGACAAATTGGATATCATCACCGTGTAAATCTGATGGAAACTTAACTGTAGGTATTTCATTTTTAATTAAATGTAACATATTCAATTTGAGTAAATACTGACATGAATTAAGCTAAGAAAAATTAGAGATTGTGCAGTAAATGTACAATCGGGAAAGACGACTAAAATAAAGTATATTTTATTCCACATTAAGTGGTAGATGTTACCTGATAAATAAAAGATGAGGATGATTAACGAGTTTACCTGTGTTACCTGTTTGTTGTCCGTCTCCCCATCACTATTACTACCTGACTCACTACTACCATCGCTATCACCATCACTAGACGCAGTCTTCTCCTGTAAAATAATACAATAATGGCTACAACCTGTTAATAATACAGTCATCTAGCGTGGTTTCGAATACCTGATTGTATGTGACAAGGAGTTGGGTCGCCTGTCAAACCTCGTGGGTTTTCTCCGGGTCCACCGGTTTCCTCCCACTGCTAAAGACCCCTACAAACAAGTGAATTATTGAAATAAAATTAAACCTTATGTTAGTCCCGAAATGACCTAATTTGCGTTGAGTGGACGTTAAACCCCAATTCTACAATCTGTAAATGAGACACATTTTTCCGTGAATAATTAACCTGTTTTAATCTAGCTGAAAGTAGATTGATCATAACAGCCCCGTAGCTAGCGAAGGGGCAAGAGAGGCAGTTGTCTGACCTGGAACAAATCGAACACCCAATGGGGAAGAATCGGTTAACCCAATGGGCACCTTTGGTACCCTTTCCATTGGTCTTAATACGAAACCAATGACCAACGTGACCCTCTTGCCCGCCGCTAGCTACGTGCCTGCACAATGTATGGTTCATTGTTTTATCAATCAGCTTTTTCAAACTGAAGATGACTTTATTGAAACGATGGAATTGGGACTAGAAAAACACCCCCAGAAGTTATTCTTGGTCCACCCTAAGATGTGAAACTACAACCTATCTTGTACAAGGGGGAGAACTTGGCCTTGTTTTAACAGTGAGGTTTCTGCTCACTCTTGTTTGGTTCATGTCTGCGTTTTATTTTACACACAGTAAGAGAAACTGAGAAAGAGATAAGTGGGGTTCAACGTCTACTTAACCAGGTCATTTTGGGAATAACATATGTTACAATTTTATTTCAATAATTTACTAGAGCAGCAGTGGTAGGAACCTGAATGACTCAGAGGAAACCCACGAGGTTAGGCAGGCAACCCTACTTTTTGTCACGTACAAGTATGGGATGACTCGATGACAGACCTTATCACCTCAAGTGTAAAGTTAGACCAGTCACCAAAAACCCTCTCTAAAGGAAAATAAATACTGATCTCCAAATTAGAAGGGTAGGGTACTGAGACCTGACAACCTTGAAATTTGATGAATTCATTCTGATAAGGCTTACTTTAGACTTAATTTTAGGGCTTTTTTTATATATATTTTTAGAAGGCTCTCTGATTTCCGAACGTGATGTATGATCCACCAATTTACAGCTTTATTATTATTGCATTAACCCTTCTCCATGACAAATTGTTCTGATATGATTTGAAATAATAAAATATACACCCACCTCTGCTACTTTCTTTTAGCAGCATAAAAAATAAAAAGATCAAAGCTTAAGCAACGTAATTGGATAAAAATATATAGTACAGTCTACTCTTGAAACATTAATTATACGTTTGATTTGATGTGATGTTATTTAGTTTAAAACAAATGAGAAGAAGGCTAGGATCAGGAAAGAGGTTAAATGTGGGTAAATGTAGGGAAGGGTAGGGTTAAATGTGGGGTAGGGAGGGGGGGAGGAAAGGGGGTTAAATGAGAGGAAAGGTGGGGGTAAGGGAACGGGTTTAATTAGAGGAAAGGTGTGGTAAGGGAAGGGGGTTGAATGTGGGTAAGGGAGGGGTAAGGGAAGGGGGTTAAATTAGAGGAAAGGTGTGGTAAGGGAAGGGGGTTGAATGTGGGTAAGGGGTGGTGGGGTGCTAAGGGAAGGGGGTTAAAGGTGAGATAAGGGAAGGGGGTTGAATGTGGGTAGGGGAAGGGGATTAAATGTGAGGAAAGGTGGGGTAAGGGAAAGGGGTTAAATGAGAGGAAAGTTAAGGACGGGGGTTAAATGAGAGAAAAGGTAAGACAAGTAAGGGGTGGAATCGGGGGAAGGTGGGATAGGAGGTTAAAGGAGAGGAAAGGTATGATACTGGTGAATCCATAGAAAATTCATGAGTTGGACAGGTGACCCTATTTCTAATCATGCATAAGCAAGGGGTCAAATCCCTGCCCCTTTATCTTTCAATGGGCCATTTCACCCTAGTATTTCAATCAAGAATTTCAGTTAACCCTACCTACTCCAGGAAAAAAATTTCAAACACAATGAAATGCCTATTATCTACAAATATTTTTGCAGGATGACTGCACCAGACACAATTACAGATACTAAGAGATATACATGGGAGAAACAACAACAAAAAACTAAAAACCTGCCATGATAAAAAGGGTGGCTAATCCACCAAAGAATATGGTGATCATTATACTGAAGCAACAACTGTGAGTTTACAACATTGAGATGTACTGAGTTAAAGTGAAATCAAGCCTTCTATTGAAGATGACAGATGAGAAATACACAAGGATGACGACACAAAGCACAACACGAAAACTAACCAGCTGCCAGGCAGATACGCCCACATTTTGCAAGAGATGGATAGACAACAAGCTAAACAAAAACCTTGATATACCATATTTCTTCACTATTTGAGTACAATGGGCGGCCATTTTTGTTCAGAAGTTTTTGGTCCAAGTTTCATGAAATTTGAACTCAAGCATCATTACGGTGATATATTCGAACGTTTTGTGGAATAGGATAATAATTGTAACCTTTGGAGGGACCACACACTAAAAACACTATTTTTCGTACAATCACAATCAGGGACCATAATTCAGTAAGTTACGATCCGGTATACACAAATATCTATAGAACCCAAGATCTTTGGGTTCAAAACATGCATTTTAAAGTTCATCCAAATCAGACGAAAATTGTGACCTGTAAAGTGTCCACAAGATAAAAATGTGATTTTTAGTACAATCAGGGGCCATAATCCATGAAGTTATGTTCCGATTTATGCCAATATCGAATGAAAACGAGATCTTTGGAAGATAGACCAATGTTTTACGTTTCTTCAAAATTGAATAAAAAATGTGACCTGTAGACAGTAGAGTGGTGGTCAGGCGGACAGGGCGATGACAATATACGTACACATGAAAATTGAGCGTATAAAACCCTAGAATGATAAAATGAGCTGAGGTAAATAGAGACCAAACCTGCTGACCTCCGTGAATTACCTCTTGACTATCTTCTACCTCCGATGATTCCGTACTCGTTACTTTCTGGGCCGGTTCTACAAGTTTCGGGGGATCATACATGGCCGTGTTGATTGGTAGATATTTTAATTCATCTGACGTATAACTTAAATACAACAACATTATATTTTATAAACAATCAAACAAGGTGAAACTATGAATTCTTTTAATGGGCCTTAGTCTGCCTTAGAATGGAATACTTTATACGGCCTTAGAAAAGAATAATATATACCCACTGGCCTGTTTCTCGAAATTTTAGCTGAAGATAAAATCCAAATTTTAGTTGATACTTCAATTTTGATTGGCTAAGCACAAAAATCAATCGAAGATTATCCAATCAAATTACTCAAATTTGGATTTTATCTTAGTTATAATTTCGTGAAACAGGCCCCTGGCCTTCAAATGGAATATTATATACCCCTGGCCTTAGAATGGAATATTATATACCCCTAGCAGTAGAATGTAATACTATATATATATATCTGGTGCTAAAATTGAATGGGGTTTTATGTAGCAACCTTTATTTCTATGGTAACGTGTGTGAGGTAAAAGAATTTTGTCTGTACTTCAGTGTATCTGCCTACACACTCCTCGCAGTGTTTCGTTTGATTAGACCTAATTTTATCCAAATATATCATCAAATCACCCAGTTTGTACGTGGGAAGGGGGAATATAAGATTGAAACCTACCTGGTATAATGTTCCTGAAACTGTCCAGGTAATAATGCTATAGGATAGGCGCTGGGTTTCGTCAGATTAGCAGGTAGTCTTTTATAACGACCTTCAGGATAATGTACATGCTGTAACAAAAACAAACATAAACATCGTTTAACGTCCTACTAGTAACTGAATAAGAATAAAACAATAGCAAAGAAAGAGAGATACGAATGGGGTTTAACATCCACTCAACACAAACTAGGTCATTTTGGGACTAACATATGGTTCAATTTTATTTCAATATCTCACTTGCGCCTAGTCGCTTGCATGTAGAGGTCTTTAGCAATTGGAGGGCGCAAGATGACTCAGGGACAGACCTTATGAAATAGCGGGCTATTGCCTGACCATTCGGGCATCCAACCCTCCTGATGTTGGGAGGCATGTTGGCCCCCCATGTAATAATGGCGAAAATCAATAAAACAACTTACAAACGTCTGCATGTCAAAGAAAGCTTTTCTTTCTTCCTTTCTATCTCTTTGTATCTGTTGATTAAACTCTGCTGCTGATTTCATCGCTTTCTTCATGTACTCGGCCATTTTACTCTTCTCAACGTTTAACTAGATAATAAAACAACAGAGTTAAGATTAACTAGATAATATAATATTTATATAATACAAACAAGGGAGTATGGCTCTATACTTCTATAACTAGATAACATTTAAATAATACAACAGTTAAAATTAGAATTAAAGGGGGTATGACTCTAGATAATACAACAACAGAGTTAAAATTACAATTAAAGGGTATATGGCTCTAAATAATTTGAATAATAAAACAACAGAGTTAAAATTAGAATTAAAGGGTGTATAGCTCTATCGTTTTGAAATGAAATGGGGTTTAACGTCCTACTGTTCTGCTCCTAAACTGGGCTATTGGAAGATGGGCATATGCCATACAGTGTGTTATGAGGGACAATTTAGATAATACAACAACAGAGTTAAAATTACAATTAAAGGGTATATGGCTCTAAATAATTTGAATAATAAAACAACAGAGTTAAAATTAGAATTAAAGGGTGTATAGCTCTATCGTTTTGAATGAAATGGGGTTTAACGTCCTACTGTTCTGCTCTTAAACTGGGCTAATGGAAGATGGGCATACGCCATACAGTGTGCTATGAGGGATAATTTGCCTGGGCAGTGGCACTACAGCCTACTCTTATATCGAATTCCAACTGCCAAAGGATGTATGTACCATTCTTCCATATCCCAGTAGGAGCAGAAAATTGGGATGTTAAAACACATTTTATTTTTGATTAAATGTATCAAAATAAACTCACCGCATCATATTCTTTATGTTGTTCAAATATAGTCTGTCGTTGTTTACCATGCATAAACTCTGTAAATTCCTACGAAATAAAACAACCGGATATGTTATAACAAAGACATATAATGAAGGGGGGGGGGGGAGAGATTTAGAATACAAAAGCATTAGTTTTATTTTTGAGTCAGTTGTCCCCATCCCACACTGATGAAATATATGTAATCAAATTCATTTCTACTTTAGCATAGAAACAAATCAACACAACAAAAGCCAACTTAATCAGTTTTTAACAAAGATATTGGTTGAATAAACATTAATAAAGAGACTGGTTATATGGGGCTACTAACCTGATATTTTTCTGGATAATCTTTATACATGAGATCAAAGATTTCGTCGCTCCGTACAGCTGTTAGACCTACAGAAAAATATACAAATTATTCATACAGGTTATCTCTCGCGTTAAACAGACATTATGTAACATTAATCATGCATTATGCATTATTAAGATAAAGAGCAGGCCGTTTTTGCTGTATTAGTTTAAAAATAGATAATGCATAATGAATATATTGAAGATTACTTTATTCTGAGAAAAGATATTATCCTAAGATCTGTCATTGAGTTAACTTGCGGGGTTTTGATTCCACGGTTGTATGTGACAAGGAGTAGCCCTTGTGGGTTTTCTATGGATCCTCTGGTTTCCCCCCACTGCTAAAGACCCCTACGCGCAAGCAAATCATTGAAATAAAATTGAACTATATGTTAATCCCGAAATATCCTAGTTTGTGTCGAGGGGACGTTAAACCCCATTTTTCCGTCTCTCTCCTATTAGTATGTAATAATGTATAATTTATAGCTGCTCAAAAAGGATGTTTTATGTAATAGCATATCTATCCATCTGTAAACTTAAACAACAATTTTAAAATATCTAATATTTTTTTCTAAAATCAAATTCAAAACTCATATCAAACAAATGATTCTGTTTTTAATTAAAAAAACTGCTATTTATTGAAAAGCCATGGTGAGATTCTGATTATCTCCCTTTGGAGTTTTAGCCTCAGGCAATGAAATGAGACAGTGTGCCTGTATGACACCCACCAGGGGAGGTAATTACAGATATTAGGAGGTGTTTAATTCTATTGCTCAAAGCAGCAACCTCAGTCAGCTTCCAAAACAATACGACACATTAATTTAATTCAGTAGCATAGAAATATCGAATTACAAATAACATAGTGTTAATAATAATTAGAGTCTTTGATCCTCTGAAGATTGATCAAACTCCCTCCGTGTGAAGATAGGGATGGAGAAAATAAATTTACCTGCCGACAAGAAAAGTAATTATTAATACAGGTATATCTCAGGTGTAATTTACACCTTGGTTTAACGGCAGGTGATTATTAATCATTATATAAAAACGAGGAAATATTCAGGTATCTGGTTATTCTAATCTTTACAAGTTCCACAGGTAAGTCACAATTTTCACCATTTGGTCGCATATCTCGTTAATTTGTTTTTGTATTAAGTTTTGGGGAGGGGGTTGGATGGCCGATTGGTTAGCACGTGCGCGTTGTATCATCAGGTATGTTATTGAGTCAATTGGCGTGGGTTTCGACTCCCTGGTTGTAAATGACAAGGATCGGGTTCGCCTGTCAAGCCTCTTGGGGTTTTTTTCCGGATCCTCCGATTTTCTCTCTCTCTTGTATTAAGTTTAATTTTTGGGTGATACAGATAATTTATTGGGTACCTTTTAACACCAAACCTATTATTTCTTTGGGGTCTCAAAAAATAAATCGGACATAGCAGACAAGAGTAAGCAATCAGAGAAAAATTATCGTCACTTACCTAAATCACACAAGGTTTCAGTTACAACTCCTCGGTCCATTAAAAATTCTTTCTCTTCTTTATCAACAAATCGACGATACATATCTGAAAATATACAAATCAATGATACATGAATTGTCTATAAAATACAAAGAGACTGTTTCGTTGGCTAATCTCTCACATCAGCCATAATGCAGGTTATATAACAACTCTGGAAGATCCTAGTCAAGACAAGTAAAACAAAATTTTGGAGAAAAAATAAAATGAAATAGCATCTGTGTTTTAATCAGATTTGAAATTGAACAGCATGGAAGTAACGAATGGGTTTTATTGTCAACTGAATCTGTGGAAGGCTATATTTCAGACCATAAAACCCCGGGATTATACTCTCAAGATCAGTGGTCTTGGGCTGAGGAAATCCAGGGCAGGATAATGTCAGAGTTTAGGGCAGGTAAACCTGCACCTTCTTGATGAAGGGCTGCCACACAATCTTGTTAGTCTGTTATAGGGAATTTTATTTTAGAAGAAATAAAATAAAATGATTTGTTACCTGGATATTTGCGTTTAAATGATTTGATACTAAGATATTCACTGACTTGTTCCTGTAACATGTGCCATTCACCGCCATCTTGTGGCCATTGATACTCATATAATTTATCTACCGTTATAATATTCCTGAAAAACAAACACAAATAACTGAAAATGTCAGATTTTGATGTGCAAAGTTCTGCGATTAATTTTCTATTTCCAAAAATGAAGAGAAAATTGATTTTTTTTATTACTTGCAATCATAAGGAAACAAAAGTTGTCTTATTAATTAAATAAAAGAGATCTTTTCTTTAAAATGGCATCAAGCGCAGTCACAGACCCTTACTGTTGTGTATATATTTGAAAAACTTTCAAAATTAGAAAATGTGTAAACTAAGTTTGAGAAAAATTGGAGTATTGGTTAGTACTTAAACACACATTATTATACAAGAGCTAAATCTGTCTACTGCAGGTCTTTCTTTGGACCTGAAATGTTTTCTAAATTATCAAATAAACATTAACGATACATTATGGGAGATTGGATAAAGAGCTGACAGTTCTCGCTATAATAGTTAAAAAAATCGATAACGTAATTAGAATATGCTCAAAAATTGCTCCACTATGAACCAAGATATTAGCTTTGAAATCGGTACAATAACAAACAGTCTACATGTAGATCATCTATTTTACCTAATGCCCCTTTAATATTCAATATAAAACTTACTTTGAGAATTCTTCTAGAGCACTGGCTAGGTTTCCTAATCGGGGTCGTTTAGTTGGAGTTGGCCCTTCCGTTGTTTGATTTGAAAACGTTGACATATTCGTGTCCTCTGGATTATCCATCGTATCAGAATGTAACATTGATAACGGAGTGCCAAGAGGGGTGTCTTCGAACGCTGGAACATCCATTGATGTATCTCCTTCTCCGTCCATAGCTGTCTCTTTAAATCTCGTGACTACATCCCGCACCTTGGTGTTGAGGTCAACGGAAGAAGGGCTGTTGGGGGCCTCGACAGAGAACTGAGAATCTTCTGACGTATCAACTGATCCAGGGGAGGTAACTGCTGTATGTTCTACAGATTTACCGTTCTCATTATTAATGGTTTTAATATCATCAGACCTTATTTCTCCTTCCGTCACAGTTTTTGTTTGTGTGTCTTCTGTGTCCAAATTTGTTTCCGCCGGGCCTATATTTGATTCTTGTTCCATTTCCTCCAGACCTTTACCCTCACTGATACTTTTAAAAGCTGACACCTCCTCTTCATCAACCTCCATTTTTTCTTCTGACGGCACAACAAGGGCAGATAACTTTTCTTCTGACGGCACAATAAGGGCAGATAACGTTTCTTCTGATGGCACATCAAGGGCAGGTAACTTTTCTTCTGACTGAACATTAGGGGCAGGTAACTTTTCTCCTGATGGCACATCAAGGGTGTGAGACTTGTCTTCCGACTGAGCATTAGGGTCTGGTAATTTTTCTTCTGACTGAACATTAGGGGCAGGTATATCTTCTGTTCTTTCTTTAGATTTATCCCCTTTTCCCGAAGAATCTGCTTCTTTGTTAGTGGATTTGTCATTTAAAATCTCATCCTCTTTTTTATCTTTCTTGTCTTTCACTTCTTGATCTTCCATTTCTATGGATGCCTGAGCTTCATTTTCTTCAACGCCAGAATCTAATTTCAATGGTTTCTCTGCCACAGTTTCTTTGGTAGGTGAAACATCAGAATTGGTTGTCATATTGTCTGTGTCTGTTAGTGGCTGCGGATCATGTTCCATAGCATCTTCTTCTCTACTTTTACTTTCAATGTCTTTTGAAACTGGGTCAGATCTTATACCCTGAAGTGGTTCAGATTTTGTACCATGAACCAGTTCAGGATCCTTATCAACATCTGTCACGGCTTCTGAAACAGCTTTCAATGACTCAATTTGAGAATCTGTAACTGCCGGACAATTAATTTTAGCCACAGTTTCCTTTACTGACTTTGGATCCCCCGTGGAATCTAAAGGAGATCTTGGATCAGACTTAGAATTTAAAATTGCTGTAGGGTCAGTATTAGGTGCAGGGTCGGTTAATGAATTTTTCACAACTTTGGGGTCATTTTTAGAATCTGGTACAGGGCTAGTTTTAGGTACAGAGTCATTAGTAGCATCTTTCATTTCTATGGGGTCAGTCTTGGAATCCAGAATGGGTGATGGGTCAGTTTTAGGTAAGGGGTCAGTATTAGTCTCCTTCACTGGAACGGGGTCGCTATTACTAGAATCTTTTACGTTTAGGGGTTCACTTTTAGAATCCAAAGTGGATCTTGGGTTAACTGGTGGGGCATCACTTACAGGTTTAGAGTCACTATTGGAATCTTTTACGATTGAAGGGTCACTTTTCGAATCTAAAACTGGGTCAGCCGCCTTTAATGTCTCAGAAGCAGTTTGAACATTGGAATCTGGGCCAACTTTAGAATCCATTTCTGAGTCAATTTTAGAAATTTTGGGAGTTATGGTGATGTCTGATTCTTGGTCTACTTCCGACTTACATATAGAAGTATTAGCTGCAGATGTTTCCATGTTTTCCGGAGAATTAGATTCGATGTCGGTAACATTTGAATCAACAATATCATGAGTTTTTAATTCACTACCGGTACTTGTAACTAAACTAGACGAATCCGTTATTGGGACACTACTCAATGGTTGTTCACATGAGTCAGAAATTAATGTTTCACTTGTGTCAACTTGCATTTTTTGAACTTCAGATGGATTAGATTCATTTTCCTTTCCATCTTTTTCTGAAACTTTTGAAACATTGTCTCCGTCTGGTATAACTTGTTGTGATATTTCCGTCGTTTTTTCTGTTGTTTTTTGTGACTGTTCAGCTTCGCTAGTATCTAATGCGTTCGTATTTTCAGTTTCATTAGCACTTACTGTTTCTGTATCAGATTTTAAAGGTTTCTGTTTTAGATCAGATTCTTGTGATGTATTTTGATCAAGTTTAACTTTGTCAGATATTTGTTCTTTATTTTCTCTTGTATCTTTTTCTGTTTCGACTATTTTTTTGTTTGATGCTGTTTCGTCAATTTTCACACTAGATTCTGTTGCTGAAGAATCTTCTGTTTCTACAACCATTGATTCTATACGTGTATCTGAAAGTTTTTGTGTTTCACATGAAGTCTGTGTTTCCAATTTAGTAGAAATATCTTTATCAGCTGATGAGTCAGGTTGGATTGAAGGGTCAACACTTTTCGAAGCAGAACTCTCAACTCTCAGAACTGTTTCGTCTTCTTTAGATTCTTTCTCAATTTTACCGGTCTCTTTGTTCATTTCATCTTGAACCTAGAAACGAAATACATCAGTAAATAAATCAGTTAATTTCTAATTGAAGATGAATAATATTCAACATTAGGCCTATATTGTTCTCTTAAAAACCAAGTTTCTGAATTAGCTGCAATAAGAGAGAGAGAGAGAAATGGGGTTTAACGTCCACTCGACACAAACTAAGTCATTTTGGGACTAACATATGGTTTCAATTTTATTTTGATAATTCGCTTGAGCGTAGGGGTCTTTAGCAGTGGGAGGACACCGGAGTGCCCGGAGGAAACCCACAAGGTTGAGAAGGCGCCCCTATCTCCATGCCACATACATGTACGCTCACACCAGGGATCGAAACCACACCCGCAAGCCAGAGGTGACCGGCCAGCTAGAGGTCGAAGCGCGGCACTCTAGACCACTAGGCCATCCCAACCCCCCAGCTGCAACAAGCAGAGTTGATCAGATGTATTCCATCCAAGTGGAGGGGGGATGGGTGGCTAAATGGTTTATAGCGTGTGCAAGCTGTATCATAAAGCTTTAGTTTTGATACCCCAGTTGTAGGCCTACAGGACAAAGCATAGCGTGAAAGGTCCCTGTCCAGCCTTTTTGGTTTTCTTTGGGTCCTCCGGTTTACTCCCACTGCTAACGACCTCAAACAAGTGGTTAGGTTTTAAATTATAACAATGACAAGGCCTTCAAGTTCATTTGACAAACACAATTTAATCATAATTTCATGATAGACATGTTGGTCGCATAAAAAGGGTGCAAATCATACAGTACCCACAGGTTTGTAACATGTGTAGCAATAGGACAGAGGGATTGGTAATGGACATCACAAAGTCATTCGGATGGTATGAAAAAGTGATGTCCACTTTACACAACTGTGTGCACGTAAAAAAGGACGTGACGTTTGGAAATCAAAATAAAAATAGGCTGTAATGTAATGCCGCTGTTTGGGTAAAATTTCTCTCGTTGCACAATGTATGTCCGTCTTTTTCAGCATAGTTGGTGCAGAGAGGTTAGACGCTAAAGCCTATTTCATTTTAAACGGTTACATTGCAATTTATGCATAATGATAATCAAAACAAAGAAATTAGAAAAGAAGGTTGGTGGAAATGGGTTATTAAACGGCAATAATAAGCCCACAGTTTCAAATTGGGTCATTTTTTCTAAATCCAAACAGAGATTTTGATACCCAGGAACGATTGCAACATAGTAATTTGGAAATGTGGGCGTAAAATACATAAATTTATCGAAAAAATTATAAATTACCGGCAAACTGCCATCGGTGGCTTCCATTTTGAATAGCCTCGATTAACAGGACACTTCTTTTTGTTAATTTATTTAATGTTTTCAAAATGACTGGATATTCGTAAGTAATATTCATACCAAACGTAACTCTATCCCTAGAGAACTTATAGCTTTCACAATTCCAGCTAAAATTTGTTATATGAAAGTTGTTTGCTGTTTTATCAAATTAGTAAATCACCAAAAAATGAAGTGATATGGCTATCTAGAAATTATCTGCTTTAAAAAATCAACGTCCGTTCATCATACGTGCCATGCCAAAATATAATAATTTTGAAAAGAACAATGCCCCCACCTCCCCCGCCCTAAAAATATAAAATGCCAGTGCTTTTAATGAGCAATTAACCCAATAAAGTAACAAATTGTGTACTAAATAAAAAGGACTATCACAGTAAATATAAAATAAAAACAAATATCACAAACTTTATGTAGGCCTATGCTAAAATATATACAAATACAATTTTCTATAGAAATTGTCTCTTTTAATTAAAATGTCTAAAATATATACCCGAATGGCGAAATACATTCTGTAATGTCTGGAAAAAGTAGTATTTTGACGTTAGGTCAGGGAAATACTTGCAGTCCATCAAAATATTGTGCTTAGCACCCGGCATGAGGAAATATGCCGTTTATTTATTGTTCTTCAAACAACCCGTTCCAAAATAATTCACTTAAATTATTAATTAAATTTAGTCTGATGGAATTTTCGTAAATTTATAAACATGAATCATACGGTCCCTTTTGATTACACATAATCTGATTGGCGTAAATTCTTGGGACGAAAAAACGAAGTCATATAGAGGTCCCGTGTACACATTTGCGTACACGTATAAAAGATCCCTTGGCAGTTGGAACTCGATATAAGAGTAGGCCGTATATTCCAATGATTAAAGTGTATTCTATAAAATGTATATTCGATTCATATTGTATATTCGATTGAAGTGTATTCGATAAATATGTATATTCGATTGATATGTACATTTAAATTATTTAGTGTATTCGATAAAATGTATATTCGTTTAATGTTCGGTATACATGGTATACTTGATTTATTTGTATCCGTTTAACAATGTATATTTAGCTACAGCTAACTGGTTTAATATATAAGACTAAAGTTGTATCAGATTAAAATGTATATTTAGCTGCAGTGTTTAGCTGATTAAAATGTTTATATTTGGCCGAAATGTATAGCCGATTAAAGCGTCTTCTTTAATAGATTTTATTGACTTTAAACTGGCAGGCTGTGTAGTTCAATTATATACATTTTAATAAAAATTCATTTTAATTGACTATTAATCGATAAAGCAAAAAGTAGAAATCGGCCACTGAATTTTGTAATTTCCTATGTATCATCCCCGTTGATCCGTCTTCATTGGCCAGGCGAAACAAAACAGTGGGACGTTAAACCCCATTTCATTCGATTAGTTTTCTAGACCCCAGTTCATTATTCTCATATTCTATGTGCTGAAAATGGTCCCTAATTCAAATTTATCGCTGTTAATTTATTCATGAAACTTTCACGCAACATCCATAAATTTTCTAGATATTATTTTCAACAAACGCCTGTTTTTCCGGTAGACTATAGCCCGAGACAATGTATCTGTGGGGATAAAAAATAAAGCACACGATCGTGGCATTTTTCTCATAAAAAGTGTTGTTTAACAAATTCTGTATGTAGCTGAGCAGTAGGGGGTTTGCCCCCCGCCCCCCTCCTAGACGATTATTTTTTTTACTTATATTTTGTAGGAATGACGGAGTTTGATGAGAATTTTCCGTGTTGTAATCTGGATTCCACATCGGACAATAACTACACCTATCAAGGTAAGATATTTAACTATTCAAAGCCGCCAAATGTACCCAAAGATCTTTAAAGTTATTCAAAAACTGAAGGGATTGAGGAACAGGCATAGCCAATATGATCTCTCTCCTAAATACAAGAGTTAATATGGATAGTAAAAGAAATAAGTGAGTAAACCAAGGATCTGGAAGAGTTGTTATCATTCACGTGTTCTGGCTGATGTGAGGGATGAAACGGTCTGTTGCGGTGGAACAGTGGGTACACGACTACAAACGTCAACGCTGATTGATTAATCCATGTTTGACGTCATAGGATAAAAAGCCACGGAGGGCCTGACAAGGGAAGTGTCTAGTCGTTCGGACGGGACAAAAAGCCAAGCAAAACCTCCCAGTCGGTACAGACATTTCATTTCATTTTATGTTTCAATTTGTAATTCTAGGCTTTCCCGAGATGGCGGGAGGAACAAACATCAGCATATCTGCCATAATATCCGCCTCGTGTGTTTTGGTGGATGACTCTGATCATTATAACCTAAGTCGACATTCCCAACTACCACCGACGTCATATCCTCCACAAACATGGCCGACCACGTGCAATCAAGAATACAACAGCAACAGGCACCAAAATGGCGGGAAATCAGAACAAAATGTCTGCGGCTACCAGTTACAGAATAACCATGAGAGAAACTACCAATTCTGTGATTTCAACGATAATAATTTTGACTGTGAAAGATCGCAAATTTGGCGGGAAGACATGGATCTTCTAACAAACGTTCCTGGCATCCAGCGTACAGAAGGTCAAACGTGGGCAGATGAAAATATCCATAATATCAGATCTGGGCGGGAAATTGTCGACTTATACGAAGATTATAGCGATGTTGGTCGGAATATTCCGCCGATTTGGCGGGAATTGAGCAATGGCGTTAATTTCAATGATTCAAACGACAATCACGCTTACGCGAACATAAACTGCAGCAATCAAACGACTGAGAACTTTACAAAACCGGACAGTTCCAGCGATCAGCCGACCGCGGCGACGCATCCACCCGAAAAACAACAGCCCGACAGTGACGCGTTGGTGGCACCGGGTAACTTTGAAATCGACGTCGATCACATGTTAAGTAACGGCGTCACGGTGGCCGGTTACAAACCCAGACCAATCATTAGAAAAAAGAAGAAAAAACCGGTGGTGACCGATCAAAAAGACATCAGTTATTGGAGTCGCCGGATGAAAAACAATGACTCAGCAAGAAAATCTCGAGAAGCGAAAAAAGAAAAAGAGCGGGTGTTCTACAAGCAGGCTCTTCAGCTCGAATACGAGAACTACTTTTTAAAGGAGCGAATTTTACAGTTAGAATCGCAGCTTGGTTTTCAACCGTCCTCACCACCGACAACAAATAACTTAACCTGCACTCAACAGCTAGATTTCTAAATTAAATGGTCGGTGGGGGCCGAATGGTTTAACGCATGCGCGCTGTATCACAAGGCCTATCAGTGAGTCAAATGATATGGTTTCGACTCCCTGCTTGTACATGACAAAGACTGGGTTCGCCTGTCCAACCTCGTGGGTTTTCTCTGGTTTGTCCAGCCCCCCCCCTTACTGTTGAAGAGTTCCACGCGCAAGCGAATTATTGAAATAAAGTTGGACCATATGATAGGCCTATGTCATTCATACGTTTATTCCCCCCCCCCCACACACACACTTCTCTTCTCTCTATTTCAATTCATTTCAAGCCCTTACCTTTGATTAGCTATCTACCCCTTTGTCTGGTTCCTAACTCGACCTAGTCTTAAATCTAGTCTCATGAAATTTGAGTTATATATAGCTATATAATATACCATGCTCGTGGGGTGGGTGGTGGATGGCTGAATGGTTAGCACGTGCGCGATGTATCATAAAGCCTGTCATCGAGTCAACTGGTGTGGTTTCGAATTCCAGGTTGTATGTGACGAGGAGTAGGGTCGCCTATCCAATCTCGTGGGTTTTCTCCTGGTCCTCCGGTTTCCTCCCACTGCTAAAGACCCCTACGAGCAAGCCAATTAGTGAAATAAAATTAAACCACGTTAGTCCCGAAATGACCTACTTTGTGTCGAGTGAACGTTAAACCCCGTTTCCCTCTCTCATCTTGCTCTTGTGTCTATGTGTTGTCATGGAACCGGAGCCAGACCTATATGTCTTATTGCGATTTGATACAGCCGCCTAAAGGGCTTTTTAAAATTTTTGCTTGCATTATTTCCGACGAGCTTTTAACCACACCTATATGGCGATATTTGAAACAGGTTTGATATGTATATTCGATTATTGAAGTGTATTCGATAAAATGTATATTCCATTAATATTGTACATTAAAGGCTCAATAGGCTACTATGGAAGCCTATTGCGGCCATTTCAGAATCTCGTCCCCTCGCCGCGAGAAGTCGAGGGCGAGAACACGAGAACACGAGAAGTCGAGGGCGAGAACACGAGAAGACGAGAAGTCGAGGGAGCGAGAAGTCGAGGGCGAGGGAGCGAGAGAGCGAGAAGACGAGGAAACAGGGCGAGAATACGAGGATCTCGCCCCGAGAACACGAGATTACTTTCACCTCGACTTCTCGTCTTCTCGTCCCTCGACTTCTCGCTCCCTCGTGTTCTCGCCTTTGAAAAACCTCGTGTTCTCGCTCCCTCGCCCTCGACTTCTCGCTCCCTCGACTTCTCGCCCTCGACTTCTCGTGTTCTCGTGTTCTCGCCTTTGAAAAACCTCGACTTCTCGCTCCCTCGCCTTTGAGTCAATCTCGTCTTCTCGTGTTCTCGCTCCCTCGCTTCGTCACAATCTCGTCTTCTCGTGTTCTCGCTCCCTCGCCTCGGAAGTGCAGTTATTACGCATGTCCACTGACTACCGTATTTGCATTTGTATTTTGACATGGATTATAATAAACGAAAATGTTTGAAGTTCTAGAAAATGTAATAGTCCTAAACAAGCTTAATCTCTTCTTGCACAGATAGTATTGTATTCTGTAATTGATTTTAAGTCTTCAGTCAAATCTTTCTTTGCTCTCTAAAAATATTCATCGGGTGTTTTCACTTGATGCGTGGTTTTGTCAGTGCTGCAGGATGGAGAGCCTGACAAGGGACAATGTATAGTTGTTCGAATGGGATTTTAAAAAACGATGTCCTGTGTCTGGAATCGCAAGGAAGTTGGTTCTACGGGGGCTCACTGGGTAGTACGTTTGCTCTGTAACTTCTTCAAAGTTCCTCGTGATTTTTGGCGATGTTCACTATTGTCAGTGGTGTAGGACGGAGAACTTAGCAAGACACAAAGTATAATAGTTCGGATGGCATAAAAATAACCGAAGTCCTGTAGAACGGAGAGCTTAGCAAGAGACAAAGTATAATCGTTCGGAATGAATAAAAATAACCGAGGCCTCGTGTCCGGAATCTAATTGAAGTGGGAACTACGGTGGGTCAGTGAGTGGGACGTTTGCTCTCTTACTTCAGTGGTGTAGGAGGAAAGAATTGACAGGGGACCACGTATAGTCGTTCGGGTGGCATAGAAAAACAATGTCCCGTGTTCGGAATCAAAATGAAGTGGGAGCTACGGTGGCTCAGTGAGTAGGACGTAAATGTTTGGAGCCACGGCAGCTAAGTGGGTAAGACGCTGGCTCACTAAACTGAAGGTCACGTGTTCGATCCTTGCATTGGACAAGAAAGTTTATCGGGTTTTCCGATGTGGTTTCCCCATGTCATTGCATTGGTGCAGGACGGAGGGTTTGGCAAGGACAGTTGTCTATTTGTTCGGATGGGATGAAAATCCTTATCTGTAAATTGACGTACACGTAAAAGATCCCTTGGCAGCCTGGATGCGATATAAGAGGAGACCTAAGTGCCGCTTTCCGAGCACAATTTCCCTTATAGCACAGTCGGAGCAGAACAGTAGGACGTTAAACCATATTTCATTTCATTTCATCAAAGTTCATCGGAAATATTCTAGCGGGTTTTTTCCATATCAGTGGAGAAGGAAGGGTTGGGTTAAAAGAGCGAGGTCATGTGTCCAGATTCGAAATAAGTTGGAGCTGCGGTGGCTCAATGCGTAGTCTAGCCTTTCTTGCGAGGTACCCTCTTATCAGTGTAGGACGGAAGGCCTGAGGACAGCATGTCGTTCGGATGACATGGAACAGCGAGGTCTCGTATAGGCTACACATTGGCGTGCGTGTGTGTGTGTGTGTGGGGGGGGGGCTCGGTTTCGATACCCGCTTCTTTCTATGATGCTAATATTATCAAATAAACTACTCGTAGTTTACCCGCCTATACACGGGCCCAAATTCGCCCGGGGTCCAAGTTCGCCCATGGCCCAAATTTGCTAGGGGCCCATATTCGCCCAGTGCTCAAATTCCCACGGGACCTAAATTCGCCCGAGGTTTTATTCGTTCGTGGCCCAAATTTGCCTGTAGGACAGATTCGATGGCCTAAAATACATGTACGTGGTCGTTCTTTTCAATTTGATACCAGATATGTGGGGGTTAATCGCGGCGACGAAGCGTAATTCGCCTTGGGCCCGAATTCACTGACCTAAAACATTCCTGTTGTGATGCTGGTTAATTTAATAACACATAATAATGTGTAGGTGGAGTATACAAACATACATAAACACACCCATACACACTTAGATTTTATTTATAATATATATATATTAAAGTAGATAAAGTAGGCTACAAGTACTTCTTTGTTTACGGTAGACAATGTATAAAAAAATAGAAAAAATACGTCCAGGCAAAAAATTCTCCACTTTAGGCCTACATATATATGCCGTGGTGAGAAATTTCTAGCTAGCCTGCTTCTGTTTTCCGTCCTAGCAAGTTTCGGGTAAAAAAAGGTACATCATCTAATTCTTCTAGTATTACTTCATTGTCACGCGACTTTTCTGTTATCCATTCTTTGACGTTTGACAGAAGCCGTAAAATAAATACAGGCTTACTTAATGTGCGATGGTATTTGAATTCCGCGGTGATTTGGTTTTAACAAATCACGTGACATAGCTCGCCAATCAGACACACATAATGGAAGGTCGAGTAGAGTCAAAGGTTACCGTTCTGTGTTGATAGTAAATATGGCGGAAGGATAGCGAAAACTGAATACTTGTGAATATTTTGTTAAAAACACTAAGCTAAAACCGTTCAATGCGACAAGCTGGGAACAATTTTAGGTATTGGCTAACCATTGGATCGAATTAGATGGAAATGGCAGGTTTGTGCCGGAGACAAATGCTGATTTGTAAGACAAAGAACTCCAGGAATGTGCAGACAAAGTTCTCAATCATTGGGGTATACTAATAATACAGAGTTCTCACATTTCAACTTAAAAAAAAACCCAACTGTGTATGAAACATTATCACGATTCCAAACTTGTTGACGAAAGTTTGAAAGTGATGTTAGAAGCAAGCAGCTAAAATTTTACCAACAAAAAAAGAATAATTGGTCTGGTTAATTTGTTAAGGGGATCATTTAACAAGTTGATTGATAAAGATAGATATTCTTATATTCCTAAATGCATGACAACTATTGACAACGCGCAGTCACCAAGGAGTAAGGACTACTCGAATCAAGACCACTCAGACCAATAAGGACTAATATGGTGAAGACTGTCACCATTGAGGTGAAACACCATGCACAGTACTTTAAGAAATATACCCAAGATGTTATGGAGAAAAAGAGAACCAAAATAGATGAGTTGGTACAAGAGCACATGTTAGGCCCTATTTATGAAAAAAATATGTGTGAATTAATTCCACACCAGATTGACTTTGCATGTGTCCCCTGGATGAAAATGTTGCTTTGTCCCTTGCACCACCAATCAAAACGGGGGCCTATTCTGGCGCATTCCCCCTGGGTTGCCTTACTGTAGCTGCAAAATTTTTTGCCCCTTTTGTTAAACACTACTGTTTAAAATGACAGGGTTAGGGTAACTAGAGATCAAGCACCAAATAAAATTTTCACTGTGGATACAAATCAGGCTGCATTACAGATAGATGTACTTGTTACAAGTGAAAACTTTCTTGTATGGATTTGTGTAAATTGTTCGACAGTGACATTGATTTTAATACTGATGATGATATCTATGAAATTATGTGATTTTTTATGAGTAGGCTTAAACCTGTATTCATGTACATGTATTTTTTAAGCAGTTTTTAAATACATTTATACATATTTTAAAAAATGTTTTAATTAAATGTACTGTATATGACAATAAATTTTCATGTTATATTTTGTCACTATGCTGATTAATATTGTATGGTTTTGTTTTATTTTTATTCTATTTCATTTCCGAGGTGGTTTATCTTGTCAGTGGTGCAGGCCGTGGGGAGGGGGTGACTGACGAGGTACAAGGACAGCTGTCTAGTCGTTCTGATGTGATGAGAGTAGGCCGTAGCGCCGCTGCCCTGGTAAAATTTCCATGATAGCACACTGTATAGCATATGCCCATCTTCATTAGTCAAGCTTAGGAACACAGCAGGAGGACGTTAAACAGCATTTTATTTTTTTATTCTGTTTCATTTCCGACGTGGTTTCTCCTTGTCAGTGGTGCAAAAGGAGGGTCTAACAAGGTACAAGGACAGCTGTCTAGTTGTTCGGATGTCACGTAAAACCGAGATCCCTTGTATTCATTGGTGTGCATGTAAAAAGGTACGATGACAGCCATCTAGTTGTTTGGATGTGACGAAAAACCGAGGTCCCTTGTATACATTGGTGTGCACGTAAAAAGACCCCTTGGCAGTTGGAATTCGATAGCACACTGTATAGCATATGCCCATCTTCATTAGTCTAGCTTAGGAACAGAGCAGTAGGACGTTAAACCCCATTTTATTTTTTTATTCTGTTTCATTTCTGACGTGGTTTCTCCTTGTCAGTGGTGCAAAAGGAGGGTCTAACAAGGTACAAGGACAGCTGTCTAGTCGTTCGGAGAGAGAGAGAAATGGGGTTTAACTTCCACTCGACACAAACTAGGTCATTTCGGGACTAACATGGTTCAATTTTATTTCAATGATTCGCTTGCGCCTAGGGGTCTTTAGCAGTGGGAGGAAACCGGAGTGCCCGGAGGAAACCCACGAGGCTGAGAAGGCGCCCCTATCTCCATGCCACATACGCTTACACCAGGGATCGAAACCACAGCCGCAAGCCAGAGGTGACCAGCCAGCTAGAGGCCGAAGCGCGGCACTCTAGACCACTAGGCCATCCCAACCCACCTAGTCGTTCGGATGTTACGTAAAACTGAGGTCCCTTGTATTCATTGGTGTGCCTGTAAAAAGGTACAAGGACAGCCGTCTTGTTGATTGGATGTACCGAAAAACCGAGGTCCCTTGTATACATTGGTGTGCACGTAAAAAGACCCCTTGGCAGTTGGAATTCGATAGCACACTGTATAGCATATGCCCATCTTCATTAGTGTAGCTTAGGAACAGAGCAGTAGGACGTTAAACCCCATTTTATTTTTTTATTCTGTTTCATTTCCGACGTGGTTTCTCCTTGTCAGTTTTGCAAAAGGAGGGTCTAACAAGGTACAAGGACAGCTGTCTAGTCGTTTGGATGTGACGAAAAACTGCGGTCTCTTGTATACATTGGTGTGCATGTAAAAAGGTACAATTACAGCTGTCTAGTCGTCCGGATGTGATGAAAAACCGAGGTCCTTTGTTTACATTGGTGTGCACATAAAAAGATCCCTTGGCAGTTGGAATTCGAAAGAAGAGTAGGGAATAGTGCAATACCCGGCCAAATTTCCCTCATAGCACACTGTATGGTGTATGCCTGTTTTCATTAGCCCAGTACATGTATAGGAACAAAACAGTAGGACGTTAAACTTCATTTCATTTCTAATTCATTTTACTGGAATCATTAAGATAACTATTTGTTTTTCTCTTATATCTATTTTTATTTACTGGTATATATCTTGTACAGTGTAAATGGGCACAAGACCTGATCTGTGTGTATTCTGTGAATATAACAATCTGAACAGCAGATTAGAAACCGTTCTCCAGAACAATGATATTATTATAATTATTACATACATTTTTCATCAATACTTGTGGTGTGTTAGATCCCTGCATTGGCCAAGAAAGTTCATCTCAATTTACCGGTGTGGTTTCCCCTTGTCAATGATGCAGAACTGAGGGGCCTGACAAGGACAGCTGTCTAGTCGTTAAGATGGTATGGGAAACCGTGGTCCAGTGTACACATTGGCGTGCACGTAAAAGATCCCTTGGCAGTTGGAATTCAATATAAGTGTAGGCTGTAGCGGTGCTGCCCGGGCAAAATTTCCTCATAGCACACTGTATAGCATATGCTTGTCTTCCATTAACCCAGGTTAGGTGCAGAAGAGTAGGACGTTAAAACCCATTTCATTTCATTTACTAGTAGTGGGGGGGTTGGGATGGCCTAGTGGTTTAGAGTGCCACGCTTCAACCTCTAGCTGGCCGGTCACCTCTGGCTTGCGGCTGTGGTTTCTATCCCTGTGTGAGCGTATGTGGCATGGAGATAGGTTGCCTTCTCAACCTTGTGGGTTTTCCTCCGGGCACTCCAGTTTCCTCCCACTGCTAAAGACCCATACGCGCAAGCGAATTATTGAAATAAAATTAAACCATATGTTAGTCCGGAAATGACCAAATTTACTAGTAGTGTATGGTATTGTTGTGTATGAGGAAATTTATATTATTGCGTTTGTTTATTTTTGCCAAAATCGTTTTCATGTGTATTAAGTATGTATTTCTCTTGGATATTGTTTTACTGAAATAGTTTTTTATAAAAAATACTTGTTTCCAGTAAATAACAGATTCTTTCAATCATTGGTGCTATTTCTCTACTGTTGACCATATTTATTCCACAGACCTGGGATTAGTCGTTTTCATCGTGTCACTGCAACATTTAATATGTGGTATTATACAGTAATCCCGGCATATTTTCCACAGGTACATTGGGACAGGAACGCCCTTATTAGACTATGGCACACCTGATCTATACATCAGATGGTATTTTTTTTTAAATATGAATTACATGTTTGATAGTAAATATTATATTATTTAGCATCAAATATGGATAAAATAAGATCAAAAATTTAAAATATGTTCAGAAAATAACAGAAACTCAAAAACTTTGAAAAATCACATAGACTCTATTAGTATTATTATATTATAGGTCTGGTGTGCCTTAGTCTAATAAGGGCGTTCCTGTCCCCATGTACCTGTGATATTTTCAGAAAAATTCTCTCTGACAAATGGAAACAAACCAACGTGTTCCGTCTCGTAAAAGGTATTCCATGGTCTAATTATGGCTATTGACCCGTGACCCTATGACGTTGATTTTTGGTTTCTGATATTGTCTTAGAATTTGATTTTTTCACCCCAGTATGGTTACACTTGACAAATGTAGTTCGAGGCGTAATTCTAGTGCTGACGTATTGTGCAATGCATCGGAAAAGAAATGTATGCGACAGTGGGAGAAACCGGAAAAACCCCACACGACGAATCGAAACCGAACGACTACACGTTATCCCTTGCCAGGCCCTCCGTCCTCCATCCTACACAACTGACATTGGAGGACATCTCCAGAAATTTAGCCCGATGCGCTTCGATGAAGCGAGAGAGCAAACGTCCTACACACTGAGCCATTGTAGCCACCACTTCATTACGATTTCGGACAAAGAACCTCGTATTTTATATATAATACCGTTCAAACGACTATACGTTGTCCCTTGCCAGGTCTTCAGTCCTATACCACTGACAAGCAGGAACCCGACCGAAAAATCCTGAAAAACTTTGATAAAGTAAAAGAGCAAACGTCGATCCTACTCACTGAGCCATCGTAGCTCCATTTGTATTCCGGCCACGGGATCTCGGTTATTTGTATTCCATCCGAACAACTATTCTTTGTCCCTTCTCAGGCCCCCCGTCCTACACCACTTACACCACTTGGTATTCGATCCCTGCATTGGAAGAGAAAGTTCATCCAGATTTTATTTCGGGCGTGATTTCTCCTTGTCAGTGATGCAAAACGTAGGGCCTGTCAAGGACACCTATTGGCGTGCACATAAAAGATCACTTGGAAGTTTAAATTCGATATAAGAGTAGGCCTTAGCGCCACTGCCCGGGCAAAATTTCCTTGATAGCATACTGTATTATTGTATCGTATGCCCGTCGTCATTAGCCCAATTTAGGAACAGAACAGTAGGACGTTAGATCCCATTTTATTTCATTTCATTTCATTTAGATTCCGGACACGTCACCTCGGTTATTTTTATTTCATCCGAACGATTATACGTTGTCTCTTGCTAGGCTCTCTGTTCTACACCAGTGACAAGGGTGGACATAGGCAGAAAAATCGCGATGAACTTCGATTAAGTTAGAGAGAAAACCTCCTACGCAGTGAGCCACCGTAGAACCAACTTCATTTCGATTCCGGACCTGGTTTTTAAAAATCCCATTCGAACAACTATACATTTTCCCTTGTCAGGCTCTCCATCCTGCAGCACTGACAAAACCACGCATCAAGTGAAAACTCCCGATGAATATTTTTAGAGAGCAAAGAAAGATTTGACTGAAGACTTAAAATCAATTACAGAATACAATACTATCTGTGCAAGAAGAGATTAAACTTGTTTAGGACTATTACATTTTCTAGAACTTCAAACATTTTCGTTTATTATAATCCATGTCAAAATACAAATGCCGATACGGTAGTCAGTGTACATGCGTTATAACTGCACTTCCGAGGCGAGGGAGCGAGAACACGAGAAGACGAGATTGTGACGAAGCGAGGGAGCGAGAACACGAGAAGACGAGATTGACTCAAAGGCGAGGGAGCGAGGGAGCGAGAAGTCGAGGTTTTTCAAAGGCGAGAACACGAGAACACGAGAAGTCGAGGGCGAGAAGTCGAGGGAACGAGAAGTCGAGGGCGAGGGAGCGAGAACACGAGGTTTTTCAAAGGCGAGAACACGAGGGAGCGAGAAGTCGAGGGACGAGAAGACGAGAAGTCGAGGTGAAAGTAATCTCGTGTTCTCGGGGCGAGATCCTCGTATTCTCGCCCTGTTTCCTCGTGTTCTCGCTCTCTCGCTCCCTCGCCCTCGACTTCTCGCTCCCTCGACTTCTCGTCTTCTCGTGTTCTCGCCCTCGACTTCTCGTGTTCTCGTGTTCTCGCCCTCGACTTCTCGCGGCGAGAAGACGAGATTCTGAAATGGCCGCAATAGGCTTCCATAGGCTACCACTCTTGTTGTAAATGAATAATATGTCCCAATCTTTATTCTGCACTGTAAAAAGTTTTTATGTTTTTTAACAGGAAAATCATGGCAGAAAAGTTGCCATTTTTTCTCGTAATTTTACATTAGTATGTATTTTTACATATGCAATGTTAAGCGTTTCTTACAATTGTAGGTTAAAAAACATAATGCCTGTAATTTTACATACGCTGTGTAAAATGATATAACATATCACAATGTTAAATAACAATAGATTTGTATTTAAACTTGAAGTTGGTGATTTAACCGTTGTATGTTATGCTTCCCTTACAGTTGCAGGTTAAATAACATATACGCTGTAATTTAACATACGTTGCATAAAGTAGACCTGTATTTAAACAGGTTGTTGGTAATTTAACTGCACCGTGAGAAATAACTCTGTTAGAAACCAGAAAAAGTTCTGGCAGTTGGTTAACCAGAATTTTTTCTCTTTTATTTTTAATCTGTTTATTCTTGGACTGAGACACCCCAGCCTTTCTGATATCGGTCTAAAGCCAGCCAAGTCTCAATAAAAAAGAATATAAAATGAACTACAGATTTTGATAATAAAATTGAAAAAATGAACTACAGATTTTGATAATAAAATTGAAAAAATGAATTTTCATGTCTTAGTAGGATAGTAATGATACTTTCAAAGTAAGCAGCTGATCAAGCATGGAATTACAAATAACTATTAAAAAAAAAAAAAAAAAAAAAAAAATGATACATGTTAATAGGAATGGTCTAGAGCGACCGGAACACTGCAAACATTGAGAGACGTTCGGAAAGAAGCCGGGTTCGCCGCGAATATATAAATATAGGACGAACAAAATTTATAAAAAAAAAATTACGTCGAAATTGCTCAAACAATCGACAGAGTAATAGCTAGATCGTGTATCCATTTGTAAATTAACCTGAATATTCTGTTAAAATGCCCAATCTGTTAGATTGCATACCTATTTGGTAATTTAACTTTAATATGTTGTTAAAATACACAATCTCGGATGTTAAAAGTTAAATTTTTACATAAATGTTTATAAACACAGTTTTTACCTAATTTTACATCTGATAGTTTTATAACATGACAGTTTGTAAAATTTTACAGTAATTTCATGTTTTTATACATATAATTTTTACAGTGTGGTCAACAAATTGTATTATTTTACAATATTCCAATTAATTGATGATACATATTTCATCTTAACACACCTAATTTAAAAAATTGGAAAAATTCATGTGACTTGAGACTCCTACCCCCATAGGCGTAGGAGCTCAAAGTAATTCAGGGGGGGCATAATAGAAAATTGCCCGAAATCAATATAATATAATTAATATAGCATATATATCGAAATCAATATGATCAATATATAGTATATTATATTGATTATATATAATCAATATAATATAATATAAATCAATATAATTCTAACAAATTAAACAATATTTTGATATTCAGAGATAATCGTCTCACCAAATTGATCGTACAAATCAGCACTCCGGAACAAAAGTAAAACATTTTAGAAATATGAGAGGCACGTCCATACGGCAGAATGTTCACAATTTCGTACAGTTTCTCAAGTAGTCCAATAGTCTCTTTAGAAAAGGTGAGAGGCACGGCCATGACGTCCAGCCAAAATGACGTCCGAAAACCCTGGCAACTGGCTGTTTCCTAGCAGTTTTCCATTTGGCTCGTTTCCTCTGCCGTTTTCCGGCCCGATGCCCGTTTTTCGGGCAATACCGTGTTTTCGGGCATACCTATCATAGGGGAGCTTCGGGCATATTTTCGGGCATGCAGTGGACAAGAAAAAGACGAGAAAATACTTTTCGGGCAGTGTGGATCTCATAGAAATAAGTTAGTTATATTTTTTCCCTAAACATTAATAGAAAAAAAAGGTCGTCGAATTTTTCATTGCCCGAAAATAAATTTGGGGCCCCCCCCCCCCCCCTGCCCCCCCCCGGCTCCTACGCCTATGCCTACCCCCCTCCTCGAATCCGCACCTAAAGTCGATACTGGGTGTATTGTATCCGGTTTAAAATGTATAATTTGGCTGCAGTATAGGCGATTAAAGCGCTAAGATAATGGAAATAAGACTACTTGTCTGCGATATCTCCCCTCGGTGGAGCGGACGTTAAACACTATAACATGCACCCCTGGGCTTATTAAATTCGACTTGAGTCAATGAAATACACCCTAAAGCCGTATTCCCACTGACATACACTGAATGAACCACCAATCATTCGATCAATCGATAAAAGTCGCGAGATCAAACAAGATTTTAATCGTTCCAGACACACCCGGTAGCGTCCTGGCAAATACAGTGGCTAATAAGGGTTCGTGAATCAACAAGTGATCTTTTTTTTAAAATAAGAACCCAATGTAGCTATGTGAGGCGACTCGGTGAAATAAGGCGGAGGGTCGCAGGGTTAATCAGCCAGGTCCCCCTTCAGTTGTCCGTGAAGGGGTCGAGGGTGGGAATGACAAGCGTCTCTGTACTTCGGAATCAAACACAGGTAGCGTGGAGGGGGCGGGGGGGGGGGGGTAGTTATGCGGCGTGTAAGTGTAAGGCATACGTTCACTAACAGAGAGAGAGAGAGAGAGAGAATGGGGTTTAACGTCCATTCAACACAACCAGGTCATTTCGGGACTAACATACGGTTTTAATTTTATTTCAATAATTCGCTTGCGCGTAAGGGTCTTTAGCCGTGGGAGGAAACTGGAGTGCCCGGAGGAAACCCACGAGGTTGAGAAGGCGCCCCTATCTCCATACCACATACGCTCACACCAGTGCTCGAAACCACAGCCGTAAGCCAGAGGTGACCGGCCAGCTAGAGGTCGAAGCGCGGCATTCTAGACCACTAGGCATAAAAAGTCCCCAGGATTTTTTCAAATTGTGCGGTGGTGGGTTGAGGAGGTTCGCTCAAAGAAAGGCGTCAAGTCATTGGGATGGGAGGGAAAAAGCGTGTTCGTAAAGTAATTGTACATTCATAAAGGATCACCCCAGAAGTTATGTTATAATTGTATGATCAACCTTTGCTTTTGTTTACAATGTGTATGCTGTCCTTGATGGATTCAATGATACAATAAAATCTTATCTTATCTTAAAGTATCCGCTGTCCGCCCCCCCCCCCCCCTCATAGCAAAGTGCATGCAGTGTATATCGTTTTCCTTATCTAGTGGGTGAGACGCTGGCTCGCTGGTCTGGAGGTCGCGGATTCATTCTCAGTGTTGGCCGAGAAAGTTCAGCGGGATTTTCCGGAATGGTTTGCCCTTGTCTATGGTACATCGACCAGGACAGTTGTCTAGTTGTTTGGATGGGACGAAAAATCGAGATGTGCACATAAAATAGCCCTTGACAATTCGATATAAAAGTAGGTTGTAATCCCGCTGTCCGGGCAAAATTCCCCCCATAGCCCACTGTATGGCGTATGCCCATCTTCCTTAGCCCAGTCGGAGCAGAACAGCAGAAGGTTATACCCATTCCATTTAATTTTCTTCTCTATTCCGGTCGGTGAAGAAAATTAGTACGTTAAACCCCATTTTATTATATTTGTCTTTTTTCAAGTTTGCCAAATTCGTCCGGTTATTTTCATCAGGAACAGTTGAACGTGACTTTTATCTCTTAAAAATCTACAGTGAAATTGTAAACGGGGTTTTTATTCAATAGAAATGCCCAGATGTTCGGCCTATCAAAATGTGATTTACTCATATTCAATACTTGAGTGGATTGGTTTTTCAATCTTGTCCTCGATATCAGACAACGAATGTGATCAGATGAGATAAACCCAGCGATTTGGCGTCGATATTAGATAGAGAAAAATGTTGACGGCAGGTTTATAATCCCTGTACAATAATAACCTAACAAAATATTAATATACGAAATAATAATAAAGGCGGGATAGACGTTCATTTAGAAATCTTGTTTGATCTTCGAATTAATCATTTCTTTCGTTGTCATTGATTTTCTTGACTTTCAAATATTTTTTTTAACTAAATAAATACGGTAATGACTTGTAATTTTAAAAGAGTTTAAAATAACGTACATTATTATGTCTTGTGTCAATGTTTAAAGAATTTTTGTTTGAGGGGAATTAAAGTAAAAGGCTGTACGAATGGCCGGGCAGTAAATGAAGCATAAATTTGTATTGTGAAAGATTGAATGGCCAAAGCTAGACTCGATCTTAAACAGAAGTGACAAGCTAAATAACAGCTAGTCAATGTAACGGCCTCACAAGAGTGTATATATGGTCGTCATAGAGACGAGGCATATCCGCTGTGGTATATGGCTGATAAATCAACGGTATATTCGACAGGAAAGATAAATGGGGAATGAAATCGTGCACGGGCGTGTAGACACATAAATAAAAGGACATTCAAAATAAAGGTTTCTAAAATAGTTAATTAAGGATTAAAGGAATTGTCAACGATGAGCTCGGATTAGGTACAGCGACTGAAAGGCGGGAAAAAGGAACGCGAGCACGTCGATCGTCATTTACTGTGTGTTATCGTATATACCACAGGTAGTTATTGGAGTATATGTGGTGAATATAACCGTGTATTACACGATATATCAACAAGTTAACAGTCAATATACCATGTTGACAAGGATAATGACAAGGTTTTAATTTATGAAAATTCTGAATTTGTTGTTGAATTTAGTTCAGTCGATGACGTATATGATATCGCCTGGATGAACCTCCTTCTACAGAGTAAGTATAAAAACTAGATATACTATTCAAAAAAAGTAGGGGATATTTGATTTTTATGTGTTATTAAAGTCACCTAATGAAACTGACGAAGAAAAAAATGGAAAAATGAAATGAAGTTCACATTCATCGATTTATTCCAAATGATCGTTAGACTAAGTAAGGCACAGACTGACCATTATAAGGGTAAAATTATACCCGGGGTCAAACAGCAAAGTTACCACAGCATCACAACAAAGTCAGTAACGGGTAAATCCTCCTCTGTTTGCCAAACAAGCATTGATCCGACGTGGCATACTCCTAATGAGACGTCTAAGGTCATTTTGGTCCAGATTGTCCCATTCCTGTTGCAACGCAGCAGCAAGTTCTTGGACATTGGCAGGACGTTGTTGACGTTGACGTAACCTCTGTCCAAGCATGTCCCAGACATGCTCGATGGGGGAGAGGTCGGGACTCAGTGCTGGCCAAGGTAATGTGGTGATGTTCTGTTGTTGGAGGTAACCTGTAACGATCCTGGCCCTGTGACATCTTGCGTTGTCATCCTGGAAGATGAAACGGCGGCCATGACGTCATGCGAACGGCACAACATGGACTGCCAAGATGTTGTCCCGGTAGTACTGGCCTGTAACACGCCCTGCAACAACATGTAAAGCCGTTCTTCCAGCAACAGTGATGCCTCCCCACGCCATAACAGAACCACCCCCAAATCGATCATGTCTGATGACGTTAACGTCTTGGAAGCGCTCGTTTCGACGACGCCACACCCTCCTACATCTGTCCAAAAAATCAACAGTGAACCTTGACTCATCTGAAAACATCACATTGCTCCAGCGTCGATTATCCCAGTGTTGACGATCCCTACACCAACGACGTCTTGCCTGAATGTGATGATCTCTCAAACAAGGGATCACGCGAGGACGTCGGGCGCGAAGGTGACCCCTATGCAGTCGATTCCGAATCGTCTGGCCACTCACTCTCACACCAGTGTCTGTTTGAAGACGAGCGTTGATCTGATTTGCTGTGATGACACGATTTCTCAAGGCCAAGGTACGGATAAATCGATCCTGGGCTTGAGTTGTCGCCCTTGGTCGACCTGAGCGTGGTCTGTCCTGTACAGATTGTGTATCAGGGTATCTGGACCATAGCCTGCTTATGACAGACTGAGAAACATTCATCTTCCGCGCCACAACCGCCTGTGTTGTGCCGATCTGTAGCATGCCAAGGGCACGTAAACTTTCATTTTGGGTAAGCCGACGCATATCAAAATTTGTTTTCTGGTCACTAAAACAATTAAACTGATGTTTCCACCCTGGAATTCAATGCCACAATGACTGTAACATTCAAAGTCAGAGTCGTGCAAATCTTGGGTTGGACCCCCATGATGATCCCAAGCATCACCTGCATTCCATGCGGTAGCTATTGGTGCGTTTGGGCGTCACATGTAACTGGAAATGTTTCTTCTGTTAGGTTCTGTAGTGACTTTTTTCGTAGTCATTTGCATATTTTAGTATTATGCCTCCAAAATCAAATATCCCCTACTTTTTTTGAATAGTATATAAAAAGATAGTGTGTATTATAGGCCTACTAAAGAAATATGTACTATACTTACCTCTTGTAGGTTATATATAATATTCCATGCTAATTGTGATTGACAAGGTGTAGAGTTGCCTGTCAGACCTCGTGGGTTTTCTCTGGGTAAAACTATATTGTGTATTATATTAAAGAAATATATACTGTAGGCCTAATATATATATTCCACGCTTGTAAATGACAGACCTGACAATGACAGCTGTTCAGTTGTTCAGATGGGCCAAAAAAACGAGGTACAGTATAGGCTCGATCTACACATTGGCATGCACGTAAAAAGATCCTTTGTAGGTTGAAGGATGCACTAGAAGACTCATGGAAAACCAACGCGGTTGACAGGCGATCCTACTCCTTGCCGCGTACAACCGGGGAATCGAAACCACGCTAGTTGATTCAATGACAGACCTTATGATACACAGTGCACGCACTAACCATTCAGTCATCCTAACCCCCCTCTTACAAATGTAAACAAGTGGTACAAGATGTTCTAGGAAGCTATAAACATGGTAAAACAACAAATGAAATGAATTTTGAATTTAACATTCTGCGTTTCTGTAGAAACTGGGCATACCTCATGTGGTGTGCTATATGTGTGACATTTTCAAACCCAGAATACACCTCTCAATCCCGCGCCCTTTGCCGTTTCGCTTGGTACATGGCTTTAAGGGCATACCTCAAATGGTGCGCTATATTCGAACCCTGAATATGCCTCCCAACTCCTCCCCCTTTGCCGAAGCGCCTCATGTGTTTTGCTATATGTGTGATATTTTGCTTAGTCAGTGGCATTTCCGCCAATCCTTCACGGAATTCCTACTTTCTAGGGTTCTTTTACATGCACGCCAGCATGAGCAGATGAACCCCACCACTATCAAGACCTGCAAGCCAACATGTACACATGAACCCCCACCAATCAGGATTATCGATGTGGTTTCCCCTTGTCAGTGGTGCAGCACAGAGGGCCTGTCAAGGACTGCTGTCTAGTCCTTAGGACAGGACGAAACAGCGAGATCATGTAGCTTGCACGTATAAGATCCCTGGGCAGTTGGAATTCCATATAAGTGTAGACCACAGTGCTGCTGCCAAGGCAAAATTTCCCAGTCGGAGCAGAACAGTAGGACGTTAATTCCTGTTTCATTTCGTTTTATTTCACAAAGTAACGAGTAAGTTACACAACTGTGATTAATTAACAACAAAGTTGATAATGAAACAATCATTTTCAGCAAATTCCTGTTACATTATGTAGTTTTTAACTTTTATCGTGAGAACTGCCAGCTCTTTATCTAATTTCCCATAATGTATCTTTAATTAACTATAAGGTAGACAATGAAATAATGATGTCATTATCAAAGATGGCACTTCGTAGAATAATCAAAGGTGATAATTTAGATGAGGTAGGCCTACTCTTCTGCACCTAACCTGAGCTAATGGAAGACGGCTGAGAGATGAATCATTAATAACATAACATTATCAATCATGGCACCCACTAAAGGGTGATACATTAATCAAAGGCAATTAATTAGATCTGGGTTAGTGACTTATCAAGAGCTTGAACAAATAAAAATAGAATCAAGAATCGGAAATAGAAATAATAAACCTAAGTTATATGGCAGGTGCGGTCCAGGAATTTTCACAGGAGCAGTTTTGCCAGGTTCCTGTTAAGACAATTTGACAGTTGACAATGCATGATGCCATCATCGTCTCCAAATTACATAGGCATACATTCATACTGAGTTTTTTAAAGACAGAAATCCAATACACTGTCTGACGTCAATTTTTATAATGATGTAGGATCACATTTTGATTTAATTTCATTTATATAGCTGAGCATGTTGAGTTTACCCCCCCCCCCTTCCCCCCTCACCTGCCTCCTGTGGGCCTGAATTAGATGATAGGCTATTATAAGTAGTTTTGGGAAATTTAATGCGTTTTAACATCTTGTAGTCGTGGCTGACAACTTAGTTTGCGTGGTTAGCAACCGTATCTTGTAGATTTGCAGTAAAAGTGACTCATTCAGATGGTCACGAAATATCAGTCAGCAATCATGTGACAGTCACTACAATCTTACTGTCCTGCTCCATCCATGTTAATAAGGACGGGCTTACTGGATCACACTTCAAACTGGTGGGTTTTCTCCGGGTTCTCCGGTTTACTCCCACTGCTAAAGACCCCCTACATGCAAATTATTGAAATAAAATTAAACCATGTGCCTCTGCCAGGATCCACGACTGTAATGTAATGACAGATGGTAGCAGTATCTTGCGTAATTTCCCTCACAGCCCGGTCGGAGCAGAACATATATTAGTCCTGCAATCACTAGCTTGTGTCAAGTGGACGTTAAACCCCATTTCTTTCTTTCTCAATCTTAACACTTTTATATTTGATCTGATAAAGTGGAGTAAACTACGCTTGATTTATTACCTGGATTTATTGTTTAATCAATAATCAATACTAATCAGATCAGTAATAGTATTAACACACCTGTAATTAACACTCCAGGTAATTGGATTATACATATATATATATATAGGTCAAGTGTCTCACATGTATTATAATGGTTAAAGATAAGGGAGGTAATTATAGTAAAATATATAGGCCCTACTAATCCCCGACAAGAACCGTGGAGAGGTTTGATTTTGTCATCAGTGGGGGTACTACGGGGTGAGGGGGGAAGGTGACTGAATGGGTAAGCCTGCGTGTGCTGTATCATAAGGTCTGTCATCGTGTCAAGTGTAATGGTTTCGATTCCCCTGTTAAACGTGACAAGGAGTAGGGTCGCCTGTCCAACCTTTGGCTCTTCCTCAAGTTCTCCGGGCTTCCTCCCCTACTAGCAAGAGAATTATTGAAATAATATTGAACCATATGTTAGTCCCAAAATGACCTAGTTTGTGTCTAGTGGACAGGTAACCACATTTCTCTTTCTCTCTCTCGTCCACAATATTGTTAAATGGTACCGATAAGGAAAGATATGTTGTAGGAGGCCATAGTCTACAAAAATGATAACTTTAAATGATTTCGTACATTATGGATAATTGAAAAAAAAGGTTATTTATGCTTGTGGCCGACAAGCATAGATATGTAATAGATATGCGTATTCTACACAAAGATTTCAAACACTCTTAATTGCCAGCGGGGGTGGGTGGTCGAACAGTTAGCGTGCGCGCTGTATCATAGGGCCTGATATTGAGTCAACTGGCATGATTTCGAATCCCCCCTTGTACGTGGCAAGGAGTAGGGTCGCCTGTCCAACCTCGTGGGTTTTCTCCGGGTACTCAGGTTTTCTCCCAATGCTAAAGACCCCTACGCGCAAGCAAATTATTGAAATAAAATTAAAAAACATATGTTAGTCCCGAAATGACTAGTTTGTGTTGAGTGGACGTTAAACCCCATATCTCTCTCTCTTTTTCTTTCTCTTAATTACCAGTTTCTGACATTGTTTTTTACATGTTTGCGCAATACTGTTTGTGGTTTAGGTTTTATTTTTTACCGATATAAGCGTGTGACCATTCGATTGTATAATTTCTTGATTTGTTAATACGATATGGCGAGGTCACCTTAACTGTAACTGGGTTGTAGTTACTCTGATCATATCGGAATTATTCCCCCATTGTTGATATTTTAAAGTGTATAAATAAAAGGGTCAAGTTGAGGGTAGTTGTGTAATGTTGTTCTATTTTATGTCTATTTCTATAACTCCCACTAGCAAACTAACAACATGAAATCAAATGAAATGACTTGAAATGAAATGAAATGGGGTTTAACATCCTACTGTTCTCCACCTAAACAGGAATAATCAAGACAGTCATACGCCATGCAGTGTGCTGTGAGAAAATTTTACCCGGGCATTGGCGCTACGGCATACTCTTATATCAAATTCCAACTACCAAGGGATCTTTTACGTGCACACCAATGTGTACATGGGACCTCGCTTTTTTGTCCTGTCCGAACGACTAGACGGCATTTGTATAACTCCCACTAGCAAACAATAACATACATGATCTGAATAACAATCATTTAGCAAACCAACCAGGCCCGTAGCTAGCTCAAAATTGTTGGGGAGGGGTGGGGGCAGAGGCTTCTGATGGCGCCGATGTACCTATACTTGACGGTCCATGGTGAATGGCACTGTGGACACACATTCCTTCGGAGAAGGGTCTAAGGTGCTTATTTCCCCTCAGAAAATTTTGGAAAATAGGGTTTGCACCTGAAAATGACGGAAAATTTCAATTTTGAGGCTGAATTTGCGATATTGGTGGATTATGATATTTTGATATGAACATTATAAAAATTTGAAAGAAGGAATATGACTTTAATGTCCCTCTAATAATTTATGAGAAAAGCAAGAAGTTTGGAATCGGGTTAGAGTGGGACTGACCTTTCTCACACGTCATTATGAAAGCCTGCAAATTATATTAAGGACAGGCGTCCCACTAATCTCGGCATTATGGACATCCCTCTGGGATGAGGCACCCCCACCAATCATGTAGTTTTGTGTGCGCCATTGATCAAGCCGTGGGCTCCCAACCAATCTCACTCAGCATTATGCATTACGTGTGGCCCGAAAAGCATATTGTCATTATAAGGCCCCCCCCCCCATAATCATGTCATTATGGGCGCCATTCAGAATAAGGCACCTCACACATCAAGCCATTTTGGGTGGCCCTGTTAATCGTGTGGGTCATTATAAGGAGCCTCACCATTCGGAGAGGGGGGGGCGCCTCATATATGACCACATGATTTGCTAGGAGCCCATAAAACCAAGTGACATTGGTTGGGCGCCACGCCAATCTTGTTGTGGGTGCACAACCAATGTCACTCGCCTTTATGTGGTGCCTGCATAGTCGTAATAGTCAGGGGGGCAGCTGCCCCCCTAACTTTCGGGCAAGCTGACTTTTCGGGCAAAGTAAAAAAAAATTATTTCATCTACTTGGCAAATTAAAGTGCCCGAAATCTAATAAAACACTAATTTTACCGGCTGGAATAGCAGTAAAACGCGTTTGCGGCCGTCAAATATTCCAAATTTTTCTTGGGGTCCATACAAAGTCAGTCCCACTTCTTTGCCTCTCGAAGAGAATCGGCGCCACTGTCTGTAAAACTTAATTTTTTTCAGGCATTTCTAGTTTTGCTTCCTTAACTGTCACCGAGCCCTAATAAAACACTACTTTTACTTTTTAATTGAATACCACGGATTTGTACCGAGTTGACTATGGATTAAAACATTTTGACTGGATCCACCCTACTTTGTGCGACATTTCTTCGGACATCGATTATTATTTGTGAATGCAGCTGCAACAGTCTGATTGGATGGTTGGATTTTGGAGTGAGATTTCGGTTACAAAACCATTGGATACTTTTGGAGTTGCTTACACTGGCTAGATTAGCATAGAACGCATTTGCGTTGGTTAAATTTTCAAAATTTTCTCCGTGAGGGTGAGGCCCCCATACCCCGTGACGATTGATTAAATTGTTTGGAATTCGGGTCAGTCAGGCAGGCGATATTGGACCACATTGAAGTGACCATATTTACAACCTGGAATAGCCGGAAAACGTGTTTGCAACAGTTAAATTTTCTCCCTACGGTCCCGTCTTCGTGCACTGTAAACGATTGATTGGAAATCGAGTCAGCCACCTTAATTAGGCTTCATTAGACCAACTTGTAGTTTCTTTGTTCACGGGCTGAAATAGCAGGAAAACGTGTTTGCGGCCATCAAATATTCCAAAATTTTCGTTGGTGGGGGGGGTCCATACATGGTAAGCTCCGGTCCTTCGCCTCTCGAGGAAGACTGGCACCACTGTTTGTTAACCCTAAATTTTTCGGGCATTTCGGGTTCTGCCCTCCTAACTGTCATTGAGCCCGTATGGGTGCTTATACTGATATGGGCATGTTGGTCGTTGGCTTGGTATTGCGTCCAATGGATAGGATGCCTTTGATGTCCATTCGGGGAGCCGATTTTCTCCAATGGGTGTAGGGCACCAAAGGCGGCTATTAGGGAGTGCCAAATTTTTCACAGGGTGGGGGGACACCTGCCTCTTCTTGCCCCCCACTAGCTTCGGGTCTGCCTACACCAACAACTGGATTCATTCAGTTGTTTTGATATCTATTGTTTATTTCTTACAATGTCAGTGTAGCTTGTGCTGTCCACAGGTTTATCTTGTGGGTTTTGTTTTGCAGTGTGAATCTTCTTCTTTTACGAATACATATTTTTGTGTGACAACCATTAAAAAAAATATATATACAGAATACAATTTTTATGGGAAACAATCACTGGTTTTATTCTAAAAGCACGACGTTTCGACAAGTATCCTCTTATTGTTATCAAGCACAATGACATACAAATTGTGTTCCCCAATCACTAAATGCCACTTAAAGATTATACAGTAGCAAACTTTTATTCTTTATATGAACATGAAGTCGATATGTGAATTAAATATGACAAATATCAAGCCGATGTACTTGGTGTTTTGGGGATATCATTCATATTATTCAGGAAACAATAATAGGATATGTTTCAACATAACAATTGTTGACAGACTATTGACATATGTTGTTTTTTTATTTACCTGAGTTTACCTGGGTGTAATTGCGTGTAGAACGACGACATGAATAATTCTACTCGTGTACCTTACTCTAATTACTGTACGATCAATAAATCAAATGTTGAAAATAGATCTTGGTTGTTCTAGATTAATAGAAATAAGAATCGTCATGGTTATTGGCAGGTTGGTTGGGCAGTTGATTGGTTTAACATGTCCATTTAAGATCATAAGGTCTGTCGTTGAGCATTGAGGCAAGGGGTGTGGTTTTGATTCCCTGGTTGTACATGTCCAGTCTCGTGGGGTTTCTCCAGGGCCTTCACTTTCCTACCACAAGTGAATTATTGAAATAAAATTGAACCAAATGTTAGTTTGTTTCAAGTTTACGTTTATCACCATTTCTCTCTCTCATGTTATTGTTGATGTCTAGAATATGACATTTTACAGTATTATAGTTCTGCTGCTCTCTCTCTCTCTCTCTCTCTCTCTCTCTCTCTCTCTCTCTCTCTCTCTCTCTCTCTCTCTCTCTCTCTCTCTCTGTTTCTCTCCTCCTTTTTTGGAGACAGGTAGTTTGTGATTGGAATGAGTCGTTGACAACCTAACAAAGCTCACTGGAAATCGCAGGCTTCTTCAAGACCGACTCAAATTGGTTTGTATTAGCAAAGTTTGATTCTCTTCATTCCTACATCTGTTATTGTCATCCCATCATCTTCTTTCAGCATCTGTTATCCTCATCCATCATCTGAGTCATCACCATGTTTTGTGATGATGATAAATCTTTTAATAACCCATCTTGTTTTATATTACAGAATACAGAATTATCGGTAAAAAAGGGGAAGGCACCTTTTCTGAGGTCTTAAAATGTCAAAATATAAAAGATGGAGGTTACTGGGCCTGCAAGAAGATGAAACAGACTTATGACAGGTAAGAAATGGCTATTCTCTGTAAAATTATATAAAATACAAGTCTTCACTGGAATTTGAAAATATCTATTTGATAATGAAAAGGGGGGTTGGATGGCCAAATGGTTAGCACGTGCGCGCTGTATTATAAGGTCTGTCGATGAGTCAACTGGGGTGGTGTCGATTCCACGGTTGTACGTGATAAGGAGTAGGGTTGCCTGTCAGACCTTGTGGGTTTTCTCTGGGTTCTCTGGTTTCCTCCCACTGCTAAAGACCCCCTACTCACATGTGAATTATTGAAATAAAATTTAACCATATGTTAGTCCCGAAATGAACTAGTTTGTGTGTGTGTGTCTCTCTCTGCCAGCATATGATATAAAATGTTATTAAACATCAGAAGTTACAATCAACACATCTTTTATTATATAAAAACATAAAAAATCATTGTAGCCTATGATCTTTGAAATATTAGGTCTTATCACCTATCCAGGAGAAATCATCCCCATAATATTACATGAACATGGAAATAAGAATGTCACAAACTCTTTACAAATTCCACTTTTCAATCTACTTTGTTTTTGTCTCTGAAAATTCACAAGAAAATGTCCAAAAAACAAGACCCCTTTTTGAAACTCCTCTATCGGCCCCTTTGAAGATGTTATGACTGTGATTCACACAGGGAACGAGGAAGTTTTCAACTATTATTTTTAGTGGTAATTTTTATAATTTATCAGGTCTGTTTTGTAGGTAGCCAGTTACCTACTTGAAATTTGTAATTGATAGCAGTAATGTTGATAAATGTCCAAAAAACAAGACCCCTTTTTGCTCCCCCTTTTTGAAACTCCTCTATCGGCCCCTTTGAAGATGTTATGACTGTCATTCACACAGGGAACAAGGAAGTTTTCAGCTCGTATTTTGAGTGATAATTTATCAGGCCTGTCTTGTAGGTAGCCAGTTACCTACTTGAAATTTGTAATTTATAGACGTAATGTTGATAGAATTTATTACGTTATTTCGACTGCCTACTGAAAGTTCATGTTGACTTTCTTTATATCATATATTATAGACATAAAAAAACATTTTCATGAAATATATCTGAACGAGGAGCCATGGTAGCTGGGTGAGAAAGACATTGGATTGCTAACCTGCTGGTGTTTCCTAGTTCAATCCCTGTGTTGACTGCGAAAGTTCATCAGGATTTTCCGCCATGTTTCCCTCTTGTCAGTGGTGCAGGATGGGAGGGTCTATCAAACTGACAATGTATAGTCGTTTGGATGGGATGAAAATCCAAGATCTTGTGTACACATTGATTTGACATGTGTAAGCCATAGTTCTGCTGTCTGGGCACAATTCTCCCCATAGCACACTGTACGGCATATGTTTAACCCCATTGCATTTCATTTATTTGAAAGAGGTTATGATATGTTGTTATCCTGCGCCAAAATATTAAAGGAGGGAGGGATACGGTTCTATTTTAGTTCCCAAGTAGATATGTCACATATTCTTCACAGCGATGAGGGCGTAGGGAAACCAGTTGTAGCATAGTTGAATCTACTTCATCTCATGTGGTTTTAGTTCCAAAGTTGTCATGACACGATTGCCACATATACTTTACAGCAATGGGGCATAAGGAAAACAGTTCTGTAACAGTTGGATCTACTTCATCTAATGTGCCTTTAGTCCGCAAGTAGTCATATCACATTTTCTCACAGCGATGGGGAACCAGTTGTAAAATACTTGAATCTGCATCACCTTGAGTAGTTTTGAGTAATTTACAGTAAAATCTACTGACAGAATGGAGAGTAAAAGGTTAGGGTTAGGTTAAGGTACATCATCTTGTCTTCGTGTCTCTGACTGGTCATAAATAAAACAGAACCCGTGTGTAGTCATTTAGGTTACGATAAACTGACCCCTTTGTTGATTATACTTAATCCCACTTAAGCTGAACAGACTGATAATTCCTGTCCCTTATTATGACTGGGTTAACAACCCATATCATAACAAATCAATCAGAATTACCCAGTGCTCTAAATCTAAACAAAATATTAACATAAAAATGTAGAATAACAATCGCGGCTGCACAACTTGATTAAAACACAGATGGATAATGTGAGGGATTAGCCAATGAAAAGGTCTGTTACAGCGACTTCTTGGCGTGCGATGCGCGGAACCCTGGGTAAACCCCTAAAAACGTCAACACTGATCGATTAATCAATGTTTGTTGTCACAGGGTCAAAAGCTGTTCATACGATCCCTGACGTGACCTTCCAGTTCACCTTGTCAGATCTTCATGTAGTGTAGGCCATCAAAAGTAGAAAAACAAATTATAGATCAGTGTACTTTAATCTGATTGACAGCTATATTACATCAAAATATCAAAATGCACAAAATTCATTATGAGCGATTAACCAAAGAATATTGCAGAAAAGCTAAATGTGTGATAAACAAGGCTATCCAAAAGGCTGCAAACAAAGACACTGTCATGTAGAACCTGTTGAACTACACAAAAGACAATCAATATTTTTACAATCTTTAATAAATACATTTAATCAAAGAGACATAATGTCACGTTACGTTTATATCGGGTGCTTTAACAAACTAAATAAAAGCCAGCTACCACTTCCAATAATCGAACTCGGGAGACATTTGATTGAACTAAAGAAAAGACACACCCTTTTCAAAAACCCATTTCGGCCCCAACTGCTGCAATGACTACAGAAGGATCTCTCAGGCCATTGTTTCAGTAATGATCATTTTTGTAACTTTGTCAAAGTCGAATAATTTTTTTGGAAACAAATTTAACAATTGTATACATGGGTTTTCAGTTTGTCTTCTCATCCGAATGACTAGATATCTCTCCTTGCCCAGCCTGATTAAACCACAGATCCTATTTTATATTTTTTCGAAAATATAAATAAAATGAAACCATATATAGATCTGTACTTTAATCAGAGTGTTCCTTGACAGATCCTCAGTATAGCACCATTAACAAAGGGACACCAGGTGAAAAAATCCTGGGGAAAGGTTCTCGACCAACTATAAGATTGAACCCGGGACCTCCTGTTTAATGAGCCAGTGTCTTACTCACTGAATCAGTGCGGCTCATGGTATACAAACATGTAGTAAAACTGCTAAAGGCAGGATTACGTGTTTAACTAAAGAAAGGAAAGTGGTAAAATTTGTTGATCACTCCCCTATTTCCAAATTACGCTAGAGGATTCTCTCATTAACGAATATCTCTTCGTTTGGAGGATTGGGTGGCCAAATGCTTAAAGCATGTTTGTTGCATCAGAAGATCTGTCAATCAGTCACTTCGCATGGTTTCAATTCCCTGCTTGTACCTGACAAGGAAGAGGGATTTTTTTTTAATCTCATGGGTTTTCTCTTGGCTCCACGGTTTCCTCCCACTGTTAAAGATCCCTTCGTGTGGGCTAATTATTTAAATTAAATTTAACTATGTGTTAGTTGCGAAATGATCCAGTCTCCCTGTTTTCTCATGAACTACTTGTCTTGGATATCAGCCAATCTGGAAGCTAGTATTAACCCAAGGTGGAAGCGACTATTAAGCCAGACATCAAGTGAATATAGTAAAATGTCGAGACTCTATTGAAAACCTATCTCTACATATGAAGATCTCTATAAGCTTTGGTTAACATTCGTCTTAAATAAAAGAAATAATTCTGATGTGATTGTATGACGTATAATGACTATGGATTTTAATATAAAGAATTATCAATGACATTATTCGTTGAAAGGTTTAATCGACACGAACAGGGAGTTAACCGGTTAAAATGTTGTAATAACTTGTGTACTAGTTATAGTTATAATACAATAGAAAGCCTGCGTTTACTTAATACTAGGCACGTACTATTCACTCACACACAATCATCTTATATCAATAAGGCAAATAAATATATAGATATAAATAAAATACTTATTGATAGAAAATCAAAGAAGGGGATTTTATAAGGGCTAATATTTACGGGGTCATTTTATGCCTTAATCTATTGTTTATGTATTCCCATGTATTACATGGTTTATCTATTGTTTGTTTATCCCCACATGGTTTATGTCATATTATACTACAGAGACATTGTTTTAACATTAGATTGTTTCGATATTAAATGGTGGGGGGGATTGTGGTTTGAATTCCATATGTGGGCTTAGAATAGCTTTTAGGATCTTCCAAGTCCGTCCTTCTCTTGCCAGAGGTCGATTTTTCCCCAGATTGGAAAGAGAGAGATAATTAGGTTTTAAAGTCCAGGTGACATGAAGTGGGTCATTTCAGGACGAAAATATGGCTCAATTTTATTTCAATAATTCACTTGTGTGTAGAGTGGAGAGGTCTTTAGCAGTGAGAAGAAACTGGAGGACCCGGAGTGACAAGGAGTGACAAGGCAAGTTGTCAGATTTCTGGAACCTTGTCTAGGAAAAAGTCTTGTGTTCAAGTCCAGGTGTTGACTGAGACTTATCTTCTGCTGCCCCTCTCTGTGTTTAGTTGTTCGGACAGAATGAATATCCAGGGTCCACTTCAAAGAGTAGATAAAAAAGCCTATCTGAGTAAAATTATCCAACATTGCAAACAAAACTATAGAATAAATAACTATTGTTTCGTCTCTAAATGACATGAAATATTGGTCGTTGGATGGAAAACCGAAAACCGAAGTTCATAAGCCCAGTCGGAGCAGAATAGTAGGACGTGAAACCTCATTTCATTTCATTTATATTGTGTTGACAAGACATTCCAAATAAAAATTCATTCATTTCAAAATATAGTTACTGGTAACACCAAATTAAAATTTGAGAAATGTGTTCATAGGTCTAGTTTTATGCTTTGTGTAGTTAAAAGTGACTTCGGTTATGCTGGGGAAGAATGACATCAAGTAAAACCCTCAAAAGAAAATTCCTCCGGCACTCCGGTTTCCTCCCACTGCTAAAGACCCCTACGCGCAAGCGAATTATTGAAATAAAATTAAAACCATACGAAATGACCTACAATGTGTCGAGTGGAGGTTAAACCCCATTTCTCTTTCTCTCTCTCAAAAGGATAACCTCAGCCGACATTTTTGCTTATAAACCGTCTATATTTACATGTACGTTATATGAGAATATCCCAGAATCCCAGAAAGAAAAACCTCATATCATGTTTTTTACAGAAAGAAAACCTACTCGGAAAGAATAATAAATTGTTACAGGTTTAATAAAGACCAATTTTCAGAGGAATAACCCCAAATTTCCCTGTAAATCTTCAAAGTTGCCCCCAAATTACTATAATAATAATAATAATAATAATAATAACTTTATTTCCAATCAAGGGTCCACAGGGGACATGTTACAGATCAACAAAGAGAGAAAACCCAAATGACAGACAAATAATAAAATATAACATGATACAACATAGCATGGCTCCCAACGGGGGAGATATAAAATATAGGTACATGGATGCATCAAGGATCCATGCCAAATTACAGACCGCATGTTATTCCGGGCATAAAATATGCCTGTAGGCTACCCCAAAGATCAAAGCGATATACTTTTATAGATTTATAACATTAGTTAACATATCAAGTACTGTGGTAGACCACATAGTCTATGATAGATTCTGACCAGTCAGAAAATACAGATGACACTAGCTATATTGAACTCGACAAAACCATTGACAGTTAGCCGATAGATCGAATATAGGGATATTTATCAGTGCACAAATTTTGCATACCTGCCTTATACAAATCTCAATCTTATACCCATCACATACCCAATTAAATATATTTGATATAGATGAAGATTTGTATGTTTGTTTTGTTCTTTTTTCCAGTATGGAGCAGGTGAATAACCTGCGTGAAATACAAGCCATGAGAAAATTAAATCCTCACATCAACGTCCTCGAGTTGGAGGAAGTCATCTTGTAAGTAAGAGTAGTCGTTTTCCAAATATGTAACATTCTGAGATATCCTGCGGGATTGAGATTTATTAAATGTGAGATTAAGTTAACGGATGTGAGACTAGGGTTTTTTTTTTAAACAATATTTATTCACACAAACTGGATTGGAGAACAGACAAAAGCCTATAGACCCCCTCTAGGTTAATGGAATGGGAGACTAGGTTAATGGAATGGGAGACAATGTTAATGGAATGGAAGACTAGGTTAATGGATGGGAGACAAGGTTAATGGAATGTGAGACTAGGTTTATGGAATGTGAGACTAGATTAATGGAATGGGTGAATGGAATGGGGCACTAGGTTAATGGAATGTGAGACTAGGTTAATGGAATGTGAGACTAGGTTAATGGAATGTGAGACTAGGCTAATCGAATTAGTAAATGGAATGGGTAAATGGATTGAGGGACTAGGTTAATGGAATGGGGGACTAGGTTAATGGAATGGGGGACTACGTTAATGGAATGGGGGACTAGGTAAATGGAATGGGGGACTAGGTTAATGGAATGGGGCTAGGTTAATGGAATGGGAGACAAAGTTAATAGAATGGGAGACTAGTGTTCAGTGACGAAACCACGTAAGATGAGCGTGAGACGAGGGCAAGAGATGTGAAAGACTTGATCCATGTAACTAACTAATGTCTAATTTCTGTTTATTTTATTTACAGTGATAAAAAGTCTGGTACTCTAGTCCTAGTTTGTGAACTGATGGATATGAATATTTATGAGCTTATCCGAGGTAATTAGCATTATGAATATTCATGAAATTATCATTATGAATATTCATGATATTAATATGTTATCGCTACTGTTTGATAATGTAGTTACAAATTGCCTGAATATAATCTGCAAGGTTTCCTTTTTGAGAAATGAGTGGAGAGATATTTCTTTGTTTCAATATTTGGAATTTGTTAACCGAATATTACTAAATTTGATGGCTGTTGCAGTTTTAAAAATATTAGACAAATATTTTTTGAGAATCATGAAAGGTTTTAAATATTAAGATCAGCAGTAAATTAAAATTCTGAGATTTCTGTGGATTTTTAATCCTGTAGAAGAATGGAACTGACTTCCATGGACTTGGTCCCTTAATTACGAGATATTTTATTATTTTCATCAAAATATCAAAAGAAAACCTTCTCTAACCAACTTTTTAGGAAAAAGACATTATTTACAAGAAAAAAAGGTTAAAAATTACATGTACCAGTTATTAAAATCTATAGACCATATGCATCGGTAAGAATTATTGTTTTAATGCAGTAGAATAAACAACCTGTGTCTTAAAGGGCATGGTTCATCTGTTTTTAAATTCTGATGAAAAATAGAAAATGATGACAGCGATTCAGTTCAACGTTTAGAAACTTTTAACTGCCACCCTTAATTAATAAATGTATCAGTGATGTCATTAACTGTTAGTCATGTTTCTGGTTCTAATGTCTATGTTTTAGATCATAAGGTCTATAAGTGAGTTAAGTGGCAAGGTTTTAATTTTCCACTTGTACAGGATGATGAATAGGGTAGCCTCTCCAACCTTATGGGTTTTCAAGAGGTCCTCCAGTTTCCTCCCTCTGCTAAACCTATACGTCATTGAAATAATTGTTTGAACTGATTCTGTCAATGGCATCCCAAACTTGATCTTTGATTTATTGTGGAATTTGAACTGAAGCAGTCGTCATTATTTGTCTATTTTTAGAATACAGAAATATTTGGACCATCTACTTTAGCTAGCTATATTTCACTTTATCTTAGCTTAAACTTAGCTTAAGCCTAGCTTTGAGTTAGTTTAAACCTAGCTTTGAGTTAGCTCAAACCTAGGTTTGAGTTAGCATAAACCTAACTTTGAATTAACTTAAACCTAGCTCCTAGTCAGGCTAAACCTAGCTTTGAGTAAGCTTAAAACTAGCTCTAAGTTAGCTTAAACCTAGCTTTGAGTTAGCCTGAACGTAGCTGTGAGTTAGCTTAAACCTAGCTCTTATTGTTGTAGAACTAGATCTATCTATGAATTCAGAACTAGTTGTTATTTTCATATTGATTGAACCATTTAGATTTTTCTTTTTTATTCTCAAATCCTTTGAAATTCTGATATATTTCGTCTCACTAGTTTTTAGCTACAATAGTTTTCAAATGATTATTAATTGTACAGTGCATGTAGTTTAATTATTTTTATTCCTACTTTAAAAGAGACTATTTCTGCTCTCAAAGATATAATGAACAGATAGAAACATCTTGAAAAAAAATTTTGAATTAAAAAAAAATCGCCTCACTTAAAGGCGGATGACACCCAAAACTCTACAACTTGATGCCTACCAAGAGTGCCAACTTCAGGAAGAACACCTTAGGTTTATATCATCAGTATCAAATTAGAATTTTACCTTAAAATATGTTAGATACAGATAGATTTATATGTTTTATGGTTTTAAAACTCGTGAAAATACATTCTGATGTTACCCAAAAACTCAACAAAGTCTTATTGATGGGATAATGGCCATGGGCATCCATTTTATTAGAATTACCTTTTTTTTTAAATTTACATATTTCTACTTCAAATTGAAAACGAAACTAGAATTAGTAAAATAAGTGACTTTGTTCCACATGAAACCGGGCACAAAACTAAAATTAGTAAATTTTACTAATATCCACTTTAAATTTATTTGTTAAAGTGAAATAGTCTCTTTAATAATCTTTTTTTCTGTAGATGTAGTTGTGTCTTTACCTAGCTGTCTTTTTTTCCAGAACAATCTCACGTTTTTCCTGAACCCGTGGTTGCTAATTTTATGTATCAGTTAGTTAAAGCGGTCGATCACATGCATAGGTAAGCTGACAGCGTGTGTAATGGGTGTTGGTGTTGATGTTTAACTTGATATTAACTAGGGTTAGGGTTAGGGTTAGTGTTAGTAGGCTACATGCATGGGTAAGCTGACGGTGTGATGGGTGTTTGTGTTTAACTTGATAATAACAATTAAGGGTTAGGGTGAGGGTTAGCACATGCATAGGTAAGCTGACGGCGTGTGTAATGGGTGTTGGTGTTGTGATTTTAAACTTGATATTAACAACTAACAAACATATCCAGGTATCCAGATGGTCTGGGACCATGGATGAGCGATGTACTGGGGTGGGTGGGGGTTGTAGTCGAATGGTTGACGCGAACATGTTGCATCACTAGGTCTGTCATTGAGATGAATGACATTAATTAACTTATCCAGACCAAAATCAACTCTCAATGTCATCACTAGCCTGCGATTATTGTTGGATTATTATCCGATTTGCTGCATAACTTTCCTTCATGATTTAATGATTAAATGGATAATTAGGACTATGATTTTTGTCGCAACGACTTTAGTAGTGATGATCGAGGCTAGGCGGAACTTTCATTCCCTTAATTCTCGGTTCATAGGGAATAAATTTGACTGAAATTTTCAGCATATTCCCTTTACATTAGCTAGTTTTTAACTATTATAGTGAGAACTACCAACTCTTTATCTTATCTCCCATAATGTAACTTTAACTCCAAGGTTGAATAAGATCAATATTTTACAATCAGCAGACATTGCCAATAAATGTAATTGTTACCAAGAAGAACCACTTAAGATATAGCTTGAGGCCAAGCCAATTACACGACTTATTTACTGAAAAAATATTGGAGCGATGGAATAAAAGATTTTTTCAAGAAATAAAATTTTACAATAGTAGCCATGGGACAAAAGAATTTTTCAAGAAATGAGATTTAAAAAACTTAAAAACAGTTATGGGAGATAAGACAAAGAGCTGACAGTGCTCACTATATACAGTTAAAAACTACATCATGTAAAGGCAATTTGCTAAAAATTTCAGTCAAATTGATAAAATTTGAACAGAGAATTATTAAGCAATTGAAATTTGTTAATTCATGCTGTAGGATGGCCGAATGGTTAGCGCATGCACGTTGAATACTGTGATGTGAATTCTACTAAAGTTGTAAAAAACAACCTAACGTGACCTGTGACCTGTGACCTAAGTAGTATGTATTGTAATATGATATCGCGTTGTCAATATCTTTGATTGACAGGTATAATGGGTTGCTATTTGATAATAACAACATTTACATTTAGACCTACACCAACTACATATCAGTTCTAATTGATGTTCATTTACATGCCACATATCAACAGCTCCACTCTTAATGGCAAAAAACTTAATGTTTCTTGAAATTGATTTTGTCTTCAAATCATAGGCCTATATGTGATTACATATTTACATAGTTAAAGGCAAAAAATTCTTGAATTGATTATAGGTCATTGCGTGGTTACATATTTATAGCTGGATCATTTCTTTGAATTGATTATATCTTTAAATCTTATACGTGGTAACGAGTGATTTTAAGTGGATTTTAAGTTGTTTTGAAAATGTGAAGCCATAAATGGATTTAAAGTGTTGCAAAAACAATAATTGTGGGCAGTCAGTAAGCCAAATCTATCCCATAATGACTAGACATTTTTCCACGGTGCTTTGACATGCCCACAATGACTAGACAGGCGTGGATGTCTGAATGGTTAGCATGTGCAAGTTCTATAATAAGGTCTGTCGATGAGTCTGTCATGGTTTCGATTTCCCAGCATGCAAGATTTAGATTTTAATTAAAATGTAGCCCTTTATAAAACTTTGTATCAAATACATCAATAAGAAACTATGTGTAAAGTTTTGTGTATCTGGATCAAAGATATTTCTTGTAAACAGTGATCGAAAGATGAGTAAATTGTAGAAAAAAACAAATGAAATGAAACAGGGGCGGATCTAGGAATTTTGATAAGGGGGGGGCGCCGCAAAATGAGGGCACTGACCGCGGAGACAGGGCACGCCGCTGAGAGGGGGTGGGGGCCCCAAGAAAATTTTCCGTCATTTCCTTGCATCTGTAGCCAATCCAAGAGCTATTTGGTTGATATTTTCGTCTAAACGTTCGGAAATCGTAGAAAAAGAGCCTCAAAATCCAACAAAAAAGCTAGTTGAAAGGCACTTTCAGTAGTAAAAAAGGGCACTGTCGAAAATTAGGGGGGCCCGCGCCCCTTGCGCCCCCCCTTGAATCCGCCTCTGTGAAATAGAGTTTGATGTCCTACTTTTTCTGCACTCACCAGGCCGATGGGAATACATCATGTCTTAATGATAAATATTTTAAATTATTGATCTTAAGACGATCGATCACTCCCAGGAAGTTAAGTCAGTCAGGTGATAACGGTATGTCCTTTGATCTCCAGAAGATTGTTGTTGTATTAATCATTTGCTTCAATGAACACAGGAGCAAGGAGTCTGAGATAATTAGTATTACTGCTTGTGGTAACAAGGACATAGATGACGAGTACCAGTGCCAAACCTATTTAATTATAGCTCTTCAAAATCGTGATAAATAATTAGTATGGATGCTGGTAACCATGACATAGATAATGGTGTACCAACTACCAACCCTAAACCTATTTAATTATAATTCTGTAGGATCGTGGTAGGCTTGTCTACGATATCACACCCCCAGTGGAAGTGGACGTTAAACTCCAGAAATGATCGAACAGAAAGATCGTGTTAAATGAATATAGATGATGATATACGAATGCCAAATTTGTTTAGTTATAATTCTTTAGCATCGTGATAAATTATAAGCTACTTGAGTCATTTGAATGATATTTTGTTTAAAATTTAAAAACTTTAAGAAGAGCTCTTTGTTCTTAAAGTACTTTGTACCCTTACAAATAGCAAGCAAAAATTGTAATCAGTGTTGCCATAACACAAAATTTGTAATCAGTGTTCCCAAAAAACACAAATTGTAATCAGTGTCCCCAAAGAACAAATTTGTAATCAGTGTTCTCCCTCCCCCCCCCCCAAAAAAAATTATAATCAGTGTTCCCAAAAAACAAAAAAAAATGTAATAAGTGTTCCAAAAAGAACAGAAATTTCATGCCCTGTCTTTATATCCCAAACATCTCAGTCCCTTTTGATATTTGTGCATTTCAGACCATAACCTTTTGGATTATTGCACCTGATTGTACCAAAAAAATCACTTGCAAAGTGTGGGCGTGTCATGCATGGCAAAAGCTTTATTTAGTCTTTCTGAAATTTCATTTCTTTGATATTCTTGTTTCTCACTTCTCTTATTTGCTAGTAGCCAGACTTTCTCTAGTTGTTATATTATTAGTAGTAGCTCGACTTTTTCTTGTTGTTATATGATATATTAGTAGAGCATAATTATTATTAGTAGATGCTTTCTCTTCAATTGTTAGTCAAATAACGACGTCAATATGTTATTGAGATTATAGTGACTATAGTCTCATTGTTCATTTCACTTCCAGAATCTGAAGACATTTCTTTTTATTGCATGTTCAGTATCACAAAGGTTGTAATATCATTCATTCTCTAAATCTTTTGAGATTTTGGTTTAATAAACTATTTCATTGTATATCTAATCACGGTCAAATGTATGATTATGATGTCTTCATCACAGAATCCGATTTTCTTATCATGGCTTTAAATGATAATGGAGAGATAAACTAACTTATTATCTGACCAATGTTAATAATTATTTCAATCGTCTTTGAGCGACATTTAGCAACCCTCTACAAAACGTTGCTTTAATTAAAATATTAATTGTGTTCCATATTATGTTTTAATTATGTTAATTATTGTAATATTAATATTTCATGATTGATGTTTAAATATTTAAAGGAATGGAATATTTCATCGGGATGTTAAACCAGAAAATATTTTAATTAAGGTAAAAACATTTAAAATTTATTTTTTGATACAGGTAGCAGATACTCTGTAAACATCCATTCAAAGGTTCAGAGGAAAAAAAAAAAATTGATATGTGATATTTAGCGGTTTAACCCTACAGGACTTGGTAATTGTGAATAGCTCTCTGTATTGTAGGACTCGTTGCTAGTTTTTTAGAGGTGGGGGGTGTATGGCACAGCTGTTGATGTGAGTCCGGCAGTTTGTGGTGCACACTAGAAGCATGGATTTGAGGCTGTTCCAGGCAGTTCAAGAGCTAAATGGCATAAAGGGTTAAGAAAATGAAATGAAGAGTCCAGGGGAAGAACGATCCAAGTCACATTTTTGTCTTTTGACATAAAAGGCAAACAGACGTTTGGACGAGAATGCTTGACATGAACAGAACAGCAAGTGGGTTTGATTACAACTTCAAAATGATGTTTAATAAGAATCATAATACCAGTACAACAACTTACTTCCACTTTTCAGCCAAATTAAGGTCAAATAGAGGGTACAATGGGTCGAGGTATTTGTACGCAAAGTCATTTCAGAAGGCCCTGGTTCGATGTGACTCCGATCATTTTTACATGAAATTGATTGTTCCATAGAAAGCTTATACAATTTGCTATCAGATGGCTCCATTACCTGGGGTTCGTTGAAAAAGTGACTTAGATTGTTCTTCCCCTGGACTCTTCAAATAAAATGGGTTTTAATATCCTACTGAGATGTTATACATGTATAAACCTGTGTTTTATTTACAGGATGATTTGCTGAAACTTGCGGATTTTGGTAGTTGTAGAAGCGTTTACTCTAAACAACCGTATACAGAATATATATCTACTAGATGGTAAGTAACATTAACACCAGGATCATATATATCTCTACTCGATGGTAAGTAACATCTACACCAGGATCATATATATATACTCGATGGTAAGTAACATCAACACCAGGTTCATATCGGAGGATGAACTGCCTTGGTCTGAGATGTCCACATCACTTTTTGTTTTAATGTGAACTAAAAACCAATATTGTTTGACACCATGTGATCACTACTGTGAACTTTTGTTCTTTGATTAGGAATGCATATTAAAATTTCTTGTCTAGTTCCATATTTGTATTAAAAGTTTTGAAATTTTAAACAAAAGTGTTTTTTTTTCACCGGCCTCAGAGTGGTATTTTATTTATCAGACCTTGAAAACCTGAAAATCTGCAACTTTATAATATAAAATAATTGTATATAATTCCAGTGTAGGACAATGTTTACAGGTATTTAATTATATATAATTACAGAATGTTTAAAGTATTAATTATATATAATTCCAGATATAGGGCACAAGAATGTTTACAGGGGTAATATTTATTATATATAATTGCAATTGCAGGTATAGGGCACCAGAATGTTTATTAACAGATGGGTTTTATACGTATAAAATGGACATGTGGAGTGTAGGATGTGTCTTCTTTGAAGTTCTCAGGTAAATTTATTAAACAAAACATGTTATAATTATATAGAGAACATATTCTTTTTTTTTATAAACAATATTTTTATTTAGATAAGTATCTGATTAGGGACTGGGGAACAGGCATAGTCAATATTAAACCCCACTTGAGCTGTGTTAGTTGGTATTTGCAAGAAAGCCGTGTTTTGGTCTCCTTAAGCGGTGGACACACTAGCCGACTGATTCGGCTGAGTGAAGGGACACACTTTTTGAATGCTTCGCTAGATTCTCCAATTGATTGCATCATCTTTCACGTGATAAGTCACATGTTAAAACATGGTAGCCACCAAATAAAAGAAAAAAAAACCAGGAAGACTGACAGGTTTAAGTTGTTTGAAAATGTATCACATATATTGAGTTAGTTGCTCTGCCGGAAGGTAGAGGATTTTAAGGGATTTTAACTCAAAATTAAGCAGTTTTATTCTCCAAAATATTATCGGTATTGGCTAGTTAATTTGTTTATAATGTAACGTTTGAATATTTTCAGTTTACATCCATTATTTCCTGGTTCTAATGAAGTGGATCAAATAGCAAAAATACATGACATCATGGGAACACCTGATCCTTCTGTTCTTAAAAAATTACGCAGGTAGGAAGTTTATATTATGGGTTTAGATTTAACTTAATCATTGGCACATTGCGTATGACTGCCACCACACTGGCAGGATGTTACAGATCCAGTGACACCTACAAGATCTCCATGGCACCATAAAGATCCACTGACATGTAAAAGATCTCCGTTGCAGCACGTTAAAGATCCACTGAGACGATAAAGATCCACTGATATGTGGAAATTAAAATAAGAGTAGTCTACACTGCCAGACAAAATTTCAACATGGGTATTACTCTGCATGTGACGAACGCCAAGTCTCACTAGCCCAGTTGGTGCGTTTATGACAGGGGGGTTGGGATGGCCTAGTGGTCTAGAGTGCCGCCCTTCGACCTCTAGCTGGCCGGTCACCTCTGGCTTGCGGCTGTTGTTTCGATCCCTGGTGTGAGCGTATGTGGCATGGAGATATGGGCGCCTTCTCAACCTCGTGGGTTTCCTCCGGGCACTCCGGTTTCCTCCCACTGCTAAAGACCCCTACGCGCAAGCGAATTATTGAAATAAAATTGAAACCATATGTTAGTCCCAAAATGACCTAGTTTGTGTCGAGTGGACGTTAAGCCCCATTTCTCTCTCTCTCTCGCATTTATGACATTAAACCACATTTCGATTCATTTCATTTCTTCTATAAATTGTGCTGTTCATAAGAAAATTAATATTACAAATATTTATTTTAGATCTCGAGGTATGAATTTTAATTTTCCTCCAAAGAAAGGTAGTGGTATAGAGAGATTATTACCTCATGCTACAGAGGATGCTATAGCTTTAATATATTTAATGTGTACCTACGACCCTGATGATAGATTAACAGCTAGACAAGCTCTTAAACATCCATATTTTAAAGAATTACGGTAAGTTTTTTGTTGCTGCCCACCTTGAAATATGGTTGTATTTTGTCGTCGCCTCCTTCCGTTTGTCCATACGTCTGTCCGGCGTCTATGAGCTCCAGAGGGTAAAGTTACACTTTCAAATGTGTCTTTTTAAATGTGTATTAGATATTTTTAAATGTGTATTAGGTGTATTAGATATTTTTATACGCCCACATTTTCATGTGGACGTATATTGTCGTCGCCCCTGTTCGTCCGTCCGTCCGTCCGGGCGTCCGTCCGTCCGTCCACAATTGTTTGTGAACAGTCTACAGGTCACAATTTTTATCCGATTTCAATGAAACTTAAAATATAGGTTTATCACCCTAAGATCTCGGTTCCTTTCGATATTGGCATGTATCGGACCGTAACTTCATGGGTTATGGCCCCTGATTGTACGAAAAATCAGCTTTTTTAGCTTGTGAACAGTGTAGAGGTCACAGTTTTGAACCCATTTGGATGAAACTTGAAATGCATGTTTATAACCCAAAGATCTTGGTTCCTTTCGATATTTGCGCCAATCGGATCGTAACTTCCTGAATTATGGCCCCTGATTCTCCGAAAAATCGCCCTTTTTTAGCTTGTGGTCCCTCTGGAGGTCAAAATTGTTATCCGATTTAAAAAACCGTTTGATTATATCACCGTCCCATGGTTATGAAGGTTGAGTTCGAATTTCGTGAAAATCGGACTAAAATTGACGGACAAAATGGCCGCCGTTTGTATGCGAATAGTGTGAAAATATGTTATATCAAGGTTGTGGACCTTATAGAGGTCACAATTTTAAACCGATTTTGATGAAACTTGACATGTATGTTTATAACCCAAAGATCTTGGTTCCTTTCGATATTTGCGCCCATCGGATCGTAACTTCCTGAATTATGGCCCCTGATTGTCCGAAAAATCGCCCTTTTTAGCTTGTGGTCCCTCTGGAGGTCAAAATTGTTATCCGATTTAAAAAAACGTTTGATTATATCACCGTTCCATGGTTATGAAGGTTGAGTTCGAATTTCGTGAAAATCGGACCAAAATTGACGGACAAAATGGCCGCCGTTTGTACGCGAATGGTGTGAAAATATGTTATATCAAGGTTGTGGACCTTACAGAGGTCACAATTTTGAACCGATTTTGATGAAACGTGACATGCATGTTTATAACCCAAAGATCTTGGTTCCTTTCGATATTTGCGCCCATCGGATCGTAACTTCCTGAATTATGGCCCCTGATTGTCCAAAAAATCGGCCCTTTTTAGCTTGTGGTCCCTCTGGAGGGCAAAATTGTTATCCGATTTAAAAAAAACGTTTGATTATATCACCGTTCCATGGTTATGAAGGTTGAATTCGAATTTCGTGAAAATCGGACCAAAATTGACAGACAAAATGGCCGCCGTATATACGCGAATGGTGTGAAAATATGTTATATCAAGGTTGTGGACCTTATAGAGGTCACAATTTTGAACCGATTTTGATGAAACGTGACATGCATGTTTATAACCCAAAGATCTAGGTTTCTTTCGATATTTGCGCCCATCGAATGATAACTTCCTGAATTATGTCCCCTGATGAAACGTGACATGCATGTTTATAACCCAAAGATCTAGGTTTCTTTCGATATTTGCGCCCATCGAATGATAACTTCCTGAATTATGTCCCCTGATTGTCCGAAAAATCGCTTTTGTTAGCTTGTGGTCCCTCTGGAGGTCAAAATTATTATCCGATTTAAAAAACCGTTTGATTATATCACGGTTTCATGGTAATGAAGAGAGAATTTGAATTTTGTGAAAATCGGACCAGAGTTGACGGATAAAATGGCCGCCGTCTGTACGCGAAAATTGTGTAAAAATATGTTATATCAAGGTTGTCGACCCTATAATAGAGGTCACAATTTTGAACTGATTTTGATGAAACTTGAAATACGTGTTTATAACCTAATGATCTTGGTTTCATTGCATATTTGCCCATATCGGATCGTAACTTCCTGAATCATGGCCCCTGATTGTACGAAAAATCACCCTTTTTAGCTTGTGGTCCCTCTGGAGGTCACAATTATTATCTGATTTAAAAAAACGTTTGATTATATCACAGTTACACCGTAGTTATGGGTGAGTTTGAATTATGATTTTCTGATGATTACTTAAAATGCAACAACTCTTGTTGACTGCCCGGACGATTTGGCTGCTGTGTGGGCGTATGTTTCGTTGCCTGGCAACCTATTTTTAAATGTGTATTAGATATTTTTAAATGTGGATCGGTTACGGACACTATATAACCAGGAGTTTACGAACAGTTGCAGAGACGAGTGGGGATGAGAAGAGAGGAGCAGTGACCAGGATGGGCTCATCCGAGTTACAGCATACAGATATTTTTTAATGTGTACGAGGTAGGAGGTGCACAAGTTTTGTTCATCTACATTTTGACATTTTTGTATTTTCCAGAGATGCTGATAAACGAGTTCACATGATGAAAGTTCGTCAACAGGAACAGGAAGAGAAGAAAAAATCGGAGCATGACAAAAATCCAGTTCCTGCAAACGAAGAAAGAATTCCTGTAAAACAGGAGGAACGCGAGAGACCTGATCCAGAACCACCGCAAAAAAACAAGATGACAGAAATCACCATGTATCCCAGCATACCCAAACCTCATTCACTTCCCCCGCATAATTATATGTACAAAAAAAGGGTACGTAGACGAAAACGAGTAGGTCGGACGATGTCTCCGTTAGACGAATCCGACACCCAATCTGTCTGTCAGTCAGATCGAAGTGTTCCTTATTGTAGTCTGCCAAAAATTAAATTAAAATTTAGCCCATCTGAAACCGAAAGTACCACCTTAGATGGCCTTCCAGTTCTGGTCGCTTCTCCGGTGTCGGGCTCCGATGACGAGAAAATTGATAGAAATGTATCGAATGATGAAATTATTTTGCCTGAGTTAGTAACATGTACTTTATCTGATAGCGAGGCTAAAGAACCGAAGAAAATTATGATAGATTCGTATGCATCTGATAGTGAGGCTACATGTAAAAGTCGTAAAAAGGTATCATCACTGGTCGTGTGAAATAACAAAGCAACCTGAGTGAAAATATTGTAGCACTGAATTTTAATCCAATCACAGGGATGTAAGTGACTGCCCTATTCTCATATTGTTCCTTGTCTTTCAGGGAGAACAGGGGACTATTAAAATGGATGGGTTCGTCCGTCCGTCTGTCTGTTCAAATTTGGTTTTGATGTTTAAAAGGTGAATGTCTTGACTGAGTTTGATAATGAGCATTTCCTGCTTTTGCTAAGCAGAGATAATCGGTTTGATTTGTCAATTATTTTTGACACAATAACATTGTTGCCAATTGATTGAAATTTATGAAACTTTATGCATAGTTTCAAAAGATTAACACCTTGACTGAGTGGCATCTATTTCAGGGAGAGAATTGAGCAGGGATGGACCCGGGCCCCTAGACAAGTTAATGTATTCACGTAGTTTGAGGACATTGCTTTTGATGAATTAATAAGACAACCACACCTTAAATTTATGTATAAGCTAGAAACATCATGGATATACTCTAGAAAGCACCATAACAGTTAGCTCCTTTAAAAAATAAAAAAAGATTATCATGCCCACGGAGAGGAACCCCACATATCAACCCTAGTATGGAGGCCCTCACATGTTTTGGTCCTTAGTATTGAGACAAGGGGGAGTGGTGATTGGGACATCAGTGTTAGGGTTAGTGTTTGGCCCCCAGTTCACTGTTAGTATTGAGACAAGGGAGAGTGGGGACATCAGTGTTAGGGTTAGGGTTTGACGGAATCTTGAAGTATAAAAATGAAACAAATCAGGATCTGTGTTTTAACTCGATTGATTTGTTTACACCAATTGTTTGACGACGTTAGCACATTTTGTCTGATTTTATTTCAAGCACCTGTTTCATCTTAATTCTAAACGTTTGTGTTTCTGGGACTAAATCCACGCTAAATCTCTGAATAATTATTAAATATTTAATTTTAAAAAAAGAAATCACTGCTAGATTTAATCAGATTAAAGGAGAATTCTGCATGTTATGAAATATTTAATTCATGATAACTTTTCGTTTAAAAACCAAACTTAAATTATTTTGTAGGTAGCATGGTGAGTGGCTTTAAAAATCAGGTTTAATTGTTAAAAAAAATAAGACCTTCATACATTCATAATAACACAACTTTTTGGCTTTACTGTGTCTTAGTTTATAACATGCAATCGCCTGTCCAACCTCATGAGTTTCCGAATTATTGAGATAAAATTAAACTATATGTTAATCCCAAAATGAAAAAGTTTGTGTCGAGTGGACGTTAAACCCCATTTCTTTCTTTCTCTATTAGGCGCGGATTCAGAGGGGGTGGCCTCGGGCGCACACCCCCTCTATTTTTTGCGGTGGCGAACAATTTTTAGCTCCATATATTCTCGCGGGAAAGGAGAACAAAAACAGTTTAGGTTGGAAATCGTAATTTACAGTACTAGTTTGAAATTAGTCCGTGTGGGCATTTTTGTCCACTCAAAAATCATGGGTCGGGCTTCGCACTCCCAACTTGGTGCAGCACGCCCCCCTTTCTGAAAATCCTGGATCTGCCCCTGTCTATTACATGCAACATTTCAATATTCTTACAGATATCTTTATCAAAAAAAAGAAATTGTTTGATAAAGATATCTGTAAGAATATTGAAACATTGCATGTAATAAACCAAGAAGTAGTAAATCCATACAGTTGTGTTATTATGAATATTATACCTCTACTACTAAATATCATTCAAAGACACTTTCATACATGCTGTTTTGTAATGCATTTTTTTTATTTTGATAAATTAATTTTATCCACTGAATACTCAGGAAGTAATTTTAGAAATGGGGTTTAAAATCCTATTTTTGTGTGGCAAGCAAAGAAGGAAATTTGTGTGGACAGAGACATTTCGATCCACTTTTGATGGAATTCTTGGATTCACTGTGGCTCAGCTGTATGTTGGCTCGCTAACCGGGAGGTCATGTGTTGGCCAAAAAAGTGAATTGGGATATTCTGGTGTGATTCCCCTTGTCAGTCGTTTGGATGTGACGAAAAACCGAGGTCCCGTGTACACATTCATGTGCACGTATAAGATAACTTGGCAGTTGGAATTCGATATGAGAATAGGCCTTATAGTGCTGCTGTCCAGGCAAAATTTCCTTCACAGCTTACAGAGTGTCATAGGCTCGTCTTTATTAGCCAAGTCAGAGCAGAACAAGAGGATGTTGAACTCCATTTCATTTCATTTCCATCATGGATAATTTCTATAATTATTTTTAATTGTTTTTATTGCAGAGAAAAAATAAACGATATCAATCCAGTCAACAATATTCAAATCATACGGGACTGTTTCCACGAGTTGAGATTCATCCGACAACATATCACACTGTTTACAACGGTTACCCTGGTAACAAATATAAATATAACGGAAATATAGGAACTACTTTATTACCTTCTGTAAATAACGGATATAAACCTCATAAGGTTGGTTCGAACTCTATTCTTACTACTGGGTATAAAAACAAGGTGGGTTTGAACTCTATTCTTACTACTGTGTATAAAAACAAGGTGGGTTCGAACTCTATTCTTACTGCTGGGTATAAAAACAAGGTGGGTTCGAACTCTATTCTTACTACTGGGTATAAAAACAAGGTGGGTTCGAACTCTATTCTTACTACTGGGTATAAAAACAAGGTGGGTTTGAACTCTATTCTTACCACAGGGTATAAAAACAAGGTGGGATCGAACTCTATTCTTACTACTGGGTATAAAAACAAGGTGGGTTCGAACTCTATTCTTACTACTGGATATAAAAACAAGGTGGGTTCGAACTCTATTCTTACTGCTGGGTATAAAAATAAGGTGGGTTTGAACTAATGAGTATGAAAATAAGGTGGGTTCTAACTCTACTGTTACTGCTGTGTATAAAAACATCACATCAGCAGGACCATATTATCCCAAATTGACTAGGCTGAATTCTACGGATCCCACATGGACTAAGAGCTTGTCAAAATGTTTCTCCTGAAAATTTTACTCACTGCGATATTTTATATTTTTTATATTTTGCAGGCTGCTGGTAAACCGAATAAAGCAATGTATGGACAGTATACTTTACCTTCGTTAGATCCACGATATTAAACACCGTATTTATGCTATATACCACGTAACAACACCATAACACCTGGTGTCGACAGAAAACAATGGTGGCTTTACAATCAGAGAAGTGCATCCCTACGTTTCCACAGCAACTACACCCTGTTAACAGGAAACACTTAAATTGTGGCTCTACAATTGTGCACCTCTACTTCCACAGTTTGGAATCACCCCAAGCTTTAATTAAAATGTGTGAACTGTTAAAGTATTAGCGCTGGAAAGGCTAAATGTATGGATATATATATTTATATACAGTTGTTGCAGGTATTCTTGAAGTGTCCTGGTAATATTGGATCTTCATTGCTTTGAATTCTTTACATGTATACCAATATATTATACAGATCAATTCATACTATTAACAGTTAAATGTGGTTTAACGTCCTACTGATCCGCTTCGACAGGGATAACGAAATGAATTGGGGTTTATCGACATCTTACTTTCCGCACCAACTGGGATAACGAAGACTATCTTAACAGTTAAAACAACAGACAATATAATATATGAAGAGTCCAGGGGAAGAACAATCCAAGTCACATTTTTGTATTTTAGCATAAAACGCAAAACAGGCTTTTGGATGAGAATGTTTGAGACGAAGAGAACAACGAGTGGGTTTAATTACAACGTCAAAATGATGTTTAACATGAACCATAATTATCAGTACAACTGACTTCAACTTTTCAGGCAAATTAAGGTCAAATAAAGTGTATATTTGTCTGGGAGGCCATTTCAGAGACCGGCTTTGGTTCGTTGTGACTCTGATCGTTTTTACCTGAAATTGATTGTTCCACAAAAAGCCTATACAATTTGCTACCAGATGGTGCCATTTACTGGGATTCGTGGAAAAAGTGACTTAGCTCCTTTTTTCCCCTGGACTCTTCATACAGAATTCTGAGAAGGACAATTAAGTCACATTAATTTCTTGCTAACCGATATTTTGTGCTTGTTAATTTCTTGTTCTCTTCATTTTTTTCATTTGTAATGTTATGTCCATTGTTGACTCTTTATTTTTCGAAAACAATCGCATATTCTACGAATGTGTGGCTGTTTAGATAAAGATTCAACTTAAATGGTACCCTAGAATATTGTCCAGTTCATGTCCTGCTCTAATGCCTTCTGTCAGTTATAACAATGTTTTATTTTCTTGAGAGATTTTAGTACTATACAGCTTTGTCCAAATTGATGTTATGTTATTTACACCATGTAAAATGCATGAATTTAACCTTAAAAACATTTAAACTGGTTTCTGACCTAGTATTTGTAGAAAAAAACTTACTAAACTGATTAAAGCATGACTCCGAAGTATATATTTTGGGCGGGGGGGGGGAATGGCGAAGATATTTGACCTCGGTGGTTGGTATACACCATAATATTGATTTTAAGAAAAAAATGATAAAAAATTTACAAAAACAAGGTAAGCAAGGTGAAATTATGCTTGATAATGACTAGAGAAGCCTAGTTGAAGCATTCCTCCCCCTCTCTCTCTCTCTCTTCCCTCTCTCTCTCTCTCTCTCTCTCACCTTCAACTATGGATCAGAGTCTTTAACTTATATCAAGGAGAAAATAATATTTCTACCCAATACCGCCGATTAGCTCAAAAGTTTTATTATCTCAATTTTTAAGTGCTCAATGATTGTACATATTTTCAAGCCTTTTTTTTATTATTTTATGGGGTAAATGTGGTTTAAAGGTCAAGAGAGAGACATTACGTAATATATTTATACTGTACGAGGGTGTATACCGGATTGTTGTATGAATATATTACGCAGTGTTTCGGTCAAAAACTTTAACCAATTTAAAATACATATCTATTTTCATGCATGTGAACTTGTATGAAATCAAAAGTCTGTCATCTGGTGTAAATGGCATGTTACCTGTGTTATTATTTGAAATAAAAGTATGGCAACTTCATAAGACCAGTATAAAGGGGGCCCAGTCTGAGACTGTTCCTTTAATGCTTAGTAACCATTGGTAACCATAGTGAGCTGCCATATTGAGAAATATGGCACCACAAGCCTTCACATCATTTAAACATCCACTGTTTATCATGTTTCAATATATTATATATATTATAATAATATAATCTATTTTCTCAATTTGTAAATAAATATAAATATTTTTTTATATTTATCAGAAGTTATGTGAACATTGTGTACATATTGTATTATAACAAATCTTATTAGCAGATTTCATAATCAAGCTGTAGAAGACACAAAACACACAGAAAGTTTTGTGTTTTATGTGTATCAGGGCTTTTCACAGTTTGGCGCTAACTAGTTGCTCATGGGAACAAACTCAAATGTTGAAACCATGGTGATACCTTTTAGATTCACGATTTGAACACCCAGACACTAAAAGATACAAAAGTTGCCGTCAAATTATTATCAAGGGCGGATCTGGGGTGGAGGGGGTTTACCAGATTCCTGTTAAGGAAATATGACAATTGACAATGCATACCCCCTCCCCACCCAAACCCCTCTTCTGGATCTGCCCCTGATGATCTTTTCTAAAATTCTCAAAATTAACACTTGAGGTGGTGGGTTCAAGGAGGTGTATTGACCGCTACATTATTAAATCCATTTGATGCAGACACACTAAGAGTCATTAAAATTTGAAAACACGATGGACAAAATAAGTTTCAATTTGCAACAACTGTTTTATTAATTATCATCTGTTATTAATGTCAGTAAAAAAAATGAATCTTTTCAATGATTTTGTATATAAATTACCTTGTTTTTGATAATTCCAATTTTAATGTTTTCATCAGCATTCCTGCTTCACTGTGATATGACCGAAAAATATATATTGTTATAGTTGGTTACCAGGGCAACCAAACATTGTTATGGTTGGTTACCAGGGCAACTGGACGTTGTTATGGTTGGTTACCTGGGCAACCAAACTTATTTTATGGAGTTCGGTAAATTAGTGTTTTTGGTCTAGATTCAAATTTGATCTGATTAAAACGCAAATCCTATCTTAATCGTTTTGTTTTATATATTTGAAAATTTGGGGTGATTTTCCCTTCCTTGTTTTTAAATAAACTGTGTTTTGTTTGATATGAGAGATTATCCAATGAAATGATCTGTTTAGTTAAGCTTTACCTAAGATGTGCTTGGAATTCTGGGAGACACTTTAATGTTTTCTGGTATAAATTGTCCACTCAGTTTGAAGTTGACGATATAACCTTAAAACCTACTTTCACAAACCAGGTCTCATTCAAAGAAAATCTAAATTTGAAGAAGGAAACCTTTTCATTTGGACTACTATTTTAGTGCTAGCCAGTGAATAATCAATAGCGCCTCCAGATCTGAATCAAGTGGAGGCTGCCCTTATAACCATAAATGAATGAAACCAAATTTAAATCTGTGTTTTAATCGGAATGAATTATGTGATAGTGTCTCTTCTAGTTATTTTAAATATTTTGTTTTTGTAATTGTTTGTTAGATGAATTATAGTCGCCACCTTATTTATATTTATAAGTTTCACAGAAGAAATATCATAAAATATGTACATGTATGTATGTATGTATTATAAAAATAATTTCTTAACTCAATTTGAATATTGTAGATATTGATGTTAAGGGAATAAAAAACAAAGAAACAATAGTTATAGGTTGTTTATTTTATCATGTACCTTATCACATTATTAAGGTCCATGATTTTATCTTTATGGGCATCAAGTGTGGAGCTCAGACTTTCTGAATATACAGAAGAATCAATTCCAGAAGGAAACCTTTTCTTTTTTAGACTGCCCCTAATTCCATCTCAAAAAAAGAGAGAGAGAAATGGAGTTTAAGGTCCACTCTACACAAACTCAGTCATTTTGAGACTAACACATGGTTCAATTTATTTTATTTCAATAGTTCAATAGGAGTCTTTAGCAGTGGGAGGAAACTGGGGGACCTGGAGAAAACCCATCGAGTTGGACAGGAGCCCCTACGTCTTGTCGCGTACAACAGGGGAATCAAAACCACTCCAATTGACTCAATGAGAGAGAGAGAGAGAAAGAAATGGGGTTTAACGTCCACTCGACACAACTAGGTCATTTCGGGACTAACATATGGTTTTTAATTTTATTTCAATAATTTGCTTGCGCGTAGGGGTCTTTAGCAGTGGGAGGAAACCAGAGTGCCCGGAGGAAACCCACGAAGTTGAGAAGGCGCCCCTATCTCCATGCCACATACGCTCACACCAGGGATCGAAACCACAGCCGCAAGCCAGAGGTGACCGGCCAGCTAGAGGTCGAAGCGCGGCACTCTAGACCACTAGGCCATCCCAACCCCCAACTCAATGAACAGACCTTATAATACAATGCGCACATGTGTGCTATGACCCGACAGCGGCACTATGGTCGACTCTTACATCGAATTCCAACTTCCAAGGGATCTGTAAGTGTATGCCTATGTATATACAGGATCTCGGTTTTTTCATCTCATCCGAACAACTAGACAGCTGTCCTTGTCCGGCCCTCCATCCTGCACCACTGACCAGAGGAAAACCTGTGGGAGAATCCCGATGAACTTTCTCGGCCAATGCTAGCGAGCCAGCATCTTACCCAAGCCGCCATGGCTCCCCAATAACGACAGAAACGAAATGAAGTTAAGACATTATTTTAATTAGACCATAAGAAATAGAAGACATAGATTTAAATACAAGAATTACATGTTTATATGAATTAAAAACGATAAATGAAGGATGTTATTGCTTGAGACATTTCATATTTTAACATCTCAATGAAATTTCTTTAAAAAAAGGCCCCTATATATATTTTTGGATGCACTAAAAATTTTATCAAATAAAAATAAAAGAATTTTATACACAATTTCTATTAAAATAAAATATTAAAATTCAGTTTGCTATATCTTATCACGATTAAATTAAACGTAGATGGTTCACAATATTATTTTTTAAATTTATCGAAACTTCGAAACGGCTTAATATTGTGTATATCGTGATTGTTTTTAAATTTTAAAATCTTTTCTTAAGCTGATGATCGTCATTTCAGGGATTTTGAATTTGGCATCCTCTGCAGACTAAATCTTACAGAATGTATCTTTAAAGGGGCATTTTTGAAAGTTCATAACTAGATAATGTAAAGGAAATATGCTAAAAATTTCAGTCAAATTACTATACTCTGAACCGAGATATTAGCGTTTGGATTATCCATTTTTGGATTAAATCATCAATGAGCGTTGAGCAGCAAATCAGATTCAAATACAGTAAAAATCTAACACATACAAGATGGTATCGAGAGTGGATTATGGTCTGGATAAGTTAACTAATGTCTAATTAATAGTTTATATAACATTTCAGGCCTAAAGAAAGACCTGTAATAGGCTGATTTAGCTATAATAAAGAACAGATTCAACTGTGAAAAACTAAGATATTGTGCTGTAAAGGACGATCAACAGCTTTATGAATGCCAATTTGGCGAAAGGAGCATTAATCAATTATTATATAAAATTGGACCATTTGACACAAGGCAGTTTTTTGATTATACCATATATCTATTATTTTACATATCAATCTATCTACATAGGATTATTAATGGACATATAAAGATATCAAATTATACAAGGATTGGAGATAAAAGCACTTGTTTATCCTGCTCAATAATACTCTTCTCTTAAATAGATCTTAAATTATAACGATGATTTGAAGAATGGCAGAGACATTTCATTTGTAGCTACATGTAGTACACATGGTAGTGTATGCTTTCTTTTCTAGACCATTTAAGACCACTGATCCTTGCTTCCGCTGCGTCTTTATAAATTTTAGCTACAAATTGTGGATGACGTTGTGTGTGCTTTTTCTTCCATAACATCTGATGCCACATGGTCTAGATATATAGTATTAATAGGTGTTGTACACAAGACAGGGTATGCTTACCCTCTCTAGAACATGTGATACCACCTAGTCTGGATATATAGTATATTGATAGATGTTGTACATGAGACAGGGTATGCTTACTTCTAGCACAACCCATACAACTGCTCATGATTTCACACCTAGCTAACAAACTTTGGAGTGCTTTGATCTCGGGATCCTTACGTATAATTATATAAGTTAGATACTATGAAATATACCATATGTTTATATTACAAGATAAGTTACAAAGAGATTAACTGAACCACTGTCACGTATCAATAAATATAGAAATATATATCTACAGATAGACTCATTATACATCATTGACCTATAGTGGTGTGAAGAGGTTGGGGGATTCCCCAGGGTCAACTCGCTGATTGTATGTCTACAAGACTCAAGTACCCAGAAATATGAGAATTCAAGACATTTTAAATTTGTAAAAACTGATTAAAATAAACTTTATATTCAAATCATATCAGGCAGTCTGTAGATCGAAGCTAACAGCGATAATTTCAAATTCCAAAAATTTTATTTGTTTTAATTTCACTCAATGAAATGGATGCCCTGATTGTTGTCGTCCCCTCCTCGGCACGGTGTTGTCATATATCATTGAATATACATAATTAAGATGAGAGTATGATAGAATAATTATAAAACATTTAAACAATTATAACCTGCCGTATTTATTTTCTCATCAAGATAACATAACAATATAGACCTATAAAATTACAGATATGCCACAAAAACATACTCCTACTCGATCAAGGCTTGTTCACAGTGAATATTATACATTTTTTTAAAAAGAATATGACAATTTTAGCATCAACCCAATTCGGTAAATGTATTCTTAAGTAATATTAGACATAAAAATTATAAATTTAACTTTTTTGAAAATTCTTATTGTATAACCTATAAACTGACTACATTTTAAGTTCTTCTGTCAGTAAGTCAAGTCTGACAAAGAGTCAGTCAGTCAAATTTCACAACCAGTCAGTCAAATTTGACTAGTAGTTAGTCAGTCAGATTTGACTACGAGTCAGTCAAGACCAGTAAACGTATCTGAGACGATAACCCTGTAAAATATCAGCTGTTTTTTTGTTTATTTTTCTTCTCTAGATTTTTCTATAACATAAATATAATACAATTATATCACAGATACAAATAAGATAACATCAACTATAACATTCATTAATAACGACGAGGGTCACGTCTCTGAGGTGATAGCGATCGAGCTCTGGCACGAGCTTTCGCTGCCTTTCTTCGAGATCGGTCTCGGGAACGTTGTACTGCTGGATCACGAACTATTCTCGTTGAATCTTCATAGCCACTCAAGAATCCATCTTCCACGTCGGCCAGCGCTTCGTCCAGGTTCATGTTAACGTAAGCGTGTGTATTGTGAGATTTAACAAAATTCTCTAAACGGGAAATGATTTCGTAGTCTGGAACGGCCAGTGTGTTTATATCCAGTCCCAACATCCTGGCGACTACGTTACGGAAATCTAGCAACTGTAAAGAAAGACAGAAACATTTTATATAGAGCCCAATGTTATAGAAAGGACCAAGGGGTTAGAGAGAGAGAGAGAGAGAGAGAGAGAGAAATGGGGTTTAACTCCACTCAACACAAACTAGGTCATTTCGGGACTAACATATGGTTTTAATCAACTTTCAATAATTCGCTAGCGCGTAGGGGTCTTCAGCAGTGGGAGGAAACCGGAGTGCCCGGATGAAACCCACGAGATTGAGAAGTCACTCCTATCTCCATACTATATACGCTCACACCAGGTATCGAAACCACAGCCGCAAGTCAGAGGTGACCGGCCAGCTAGAGGTCGAAGCGCGGCACTCTAGACCACTAGGCCATCCCAACCCTTACCGGGGGGTTAGAGGGGTATAATGGAACGATACCACTGGAGATACTGAGTATTCTGTTTCCGCTATGGACAGAACCAGAGGTTAGTGGAGTAGAAAGGAACAATACCACTAGGTCGGAGGTACCAAGGCTGAATGTTTAAATACAATAACCACTGGACTAGAGACCAGGAACAGATTATGACGTCATCACAGCCATCTTGTAATTCTGACATCATATCCAAATCAAACTATGTCAGTCGATGCTCAACTGTTAAAGAAACAAGCATGCAGAGTTTCATGACTAAAGGATTCAAACATTTTCTGGCCTGATAGAGTCTATAGTGAACAATCCTTTTAAAGTCATTTCTCAGATGGGATTTTACAGTGTGCTATGAATAGGAGCGACACTTTGCCCTCACAGTGGCGCCACCCTGATAACTCACCAAGCCACCCTGATTCACCAAGTCACCCTGATAACTAAGCATGACATCTCTGACAATATCATGAAAGATTATTCTAAACACTGTTATCTCCCCTTACCTGTTTCTCTCTATTTTGAATGGCGGTCAGGGCTGTTTTAGTAGTCCTCAGTTCTCCGGACAGGGCATGGACAGCGTTCTCCGATACAACTCTTTTCTCTTGGAAATCTGATCCGTTATGATGAAGTTCTTCTTTAAGTTTTGATATTTTGTGTGACTGATGTTTGCGAAGATTTTCCAGTTCTTCTACTTGTTTCACTAATTCTTGAACATCTCTTTGTTGGTCTAAAGTTCGAGCCTATAAAAATAGTTAAATAAAAGGTTTAAAAACCTTGATGCTAAATAATCAGCATATGAAATATATTTATCTTCTATTTCAACTAGCATACTTCATGGATCTAAGTCCAGTGGGGGGAGGGGGGGAGGGGGGAATGGTTTAATGCATGCCTGTAGGATTATAAAGAGTTGGGTTGCCTATCAAACCTTGTGGGTTTTCTGGGTTCTCCTGTTTCCTGCCACTGCAAATGAATTATCTAAATAAAATTGAACAATACGTTAGTCCCAAAATGACCTAGTTTGTGTTGAGTGGATGTTAAACCCCATGTCTATCTCTCTCTCGCATGGAACCTATCATTTGATGGTTCTTCTATACGTTAAAAGAGCACCTGTCTCAAAACAATTCAGTCTCTGTATAATTAGTCCCCCACCCATATTCATTAGTCCATTCCAGGCAGAAAAGTAGGGCCTTAAATCCCTTTCTTTTCATACAGACCTCATAATATGTACTCCCAAAATATGAAGCACATTTTGTAAACCATTGCTTGAGCTACAGACCTGCTAGAACACTCGTCAAAAAAAACATCAACCACCAGACCAATCTCGATTTTAAAATAAAAACCAACTTACCCTCAAATCTGATGAACCAAGAAGTTGAGCTTTTAAATTGTTGATTTCTTGTCGTGAATCTTGTATTTGTAATTTATACTTAGAAATGACTTTCTCTAATTTTTTAACGCGGAGAGAATCGGAATCTCGATCTTTCTCCAACTCAGCTCGTCCGTGGAGACGTTCCTCTAGATTCGTCACCTTCTTGCGTAGTAGATCAAGATGAAGATCTTTACTCTCGAGCTGGTCTCGTAACGTTTTCACCTTGCGTTGGAGGTTATACGTTGTGCTGGTTTTATCGGCGAGTTTATGATGTTCCATGTTTACAAGTTGCTGAGCACGGGCCTCTAAGGCCTCGAGTATCATATCAAAACCAAGATCGGCAGAAATTTTATCCATTCTCATGGATTCAGCCAATCGCTGTAAACATCTCATATACTGAAACAAACAAAAAAAAACCCTTAAATTAATTTAAAATAATCTATGTCTCAGAAACAGGGCAGTCACTTCAACATTTTGCCGACAGGTCAGATCCTCTCTCTTCTTTTTTTACGTTAACTAAAGGCTGATTTATACTTCACTGATCAATGTTACGCTCCCATGATCCATGTAAAAGCATGGCTGCCCATGACAAGACCAGCTTTACTTAGCTTTGCTCACTAAAACGCCACCTTTTGAATTATTTGGCTATAGCTTTACAGGTATCTGGTTTAATTTAATTCTTTGAAATTCTTATTCTATGGAACAAATGACCATCTTGATTGGCTAATGAAGACGTGCATACGCCATACAGTGTGCTATGAGGAAAATTTTGCCTGGACAGCTGCACTACAACCATTCTTACATCTAATGTCATGGAATCTTTTATGAGCACGCCAATGTGTACACGGAACATCGGTTTTTCATCCCATCCGAATGACTAGACAGTTGCCCTTGTCAGGCCCTCCGTTCTGCATCACTGACATGGGGAAACCACAAGCAGTAAGACTAACTGTATGTTCAGCATTATAGAAAATGATTTTTATTATTTACCCTTTCTTTATCAGATTTAAAGCCATCTCTCAATACGTCAGTTGCCGCTAAATCTCCTTCAGCCAATCGTAACTTCTCTTCTAAATCTCCAGCATCAGTTTCCGCTCGTTTAGCTCGATGTGCCAGACTTCTCTGCATATCAATCTGATTATCCAGTTGTTCCGTTAAACTTTTGACTCTGTTGTCAAGCGTTTCTACTTGCTGAAAAAGAAGGAATAATTAAAGGAAATTATTCGACCAAAAAAATATTCAATTGTTACAAGTTCCCTAAAATTGATTCATGAAAGTGAGGTTTTGTTCTTTGGCTTTAAAAGATGAAACTAAACATGGATTAAGAATTTATTTTGATTTTTAACCCCATTCTGAACCTGGTACATATAAATACTGCCCACCAATCTTCCCTAAAAAAATACATAACCTTAGAGATAAGCCTTGCTTTTAGATTGAGTTTCATGTTTTTATTTTTGTAACCCCAAATTTCTGCTCCCTAGACAAACTCATGTCACAGAACTAGAGAGAATTGACACAAACTAGGTCATTTTGGGACTAACACATGGTTCGATTTTATTTCAATCATTGGCTTGCGGGTTAGCAGTGAGAGGAAAGCGGAGGACCAGGAGAAAACCCATGACGTTAGACAGGCGAGACCCAACTATTTGACATGTACAAGCGAGAAATCAAAACCATGCCAGTTGACTCAATGAAAGACCTTATGATACAGCTTGGCACATGCTAACCATTCGGCCACCCAACCCCCTAATTTGAAACAGTATTTTGTATTGAAAACCTTATTTCACATTTAAAACAGTATTTTATATTTAAAACAGTATTTTATATTTAAAACAGTATTTTATATTTAAAACAGTATTTTATATCTAAAACAGTATCATTCAAAACAGTATTTTATGTTTAACAGAAATATTTACCAGTACGAGTTCCTTGTTATTTTGACTTAGAGCCAATACAGCTTCTTTTACCATTTCTTCGCTGGGAGAGACGCTGGTGTAGCCGTTACTCAACATACCGGCAAGTTGTTCTTTAAATAGATTAAACTGACTGGAAGTACTACGAGTGTTGTTCGCGGTTTCTCGATATTCACGATCCAGATGATTTAATCGACCTTCACGGAGTTCTAGCTCGTTACGTGTGGCATCCAGAGCTCTCTGATTGGCTTCGAGTCTTTCTTTGACTACATCAACTTCTCGTTCCATATCTCTCTTAGCTGCTAGAGCATTGTCTCTTTCCTATTATTAGAAAAAAAACGAGAATAACTTAGACATGGTTAACTTTTATTTCACTGCTTCTAGCATTCTTAATATCTTTTTTATTTTTGATAAAAAGGCCATCTTTAAATACAATATCAGTTGTTTTCTATTGGCAACTAGGTCGGACAAATTCAACAATATCGAGAATTCTGGAATAGGCCTTGGTAAGGACTGTGTTAGAATGGGGTTAGAGTCAAACCTAATTTGATGTACAGGAAGTTCTGTCTGTTAAATAGACCCTCCCAAAACATATATCTGTGAATCAAGGGGGGACAACTCCCAACACACAGAGAGAAAAGACAATGTTTCACTTACCATTCTCAAGTTTTCGATATCTGAACTGTATCGTGTTGCGACTTTTTGTTCCCTTCCTACTTCGCTGACCAGTCTCATTATAGTTTCACGACTAGCTTTTGTTTCTGTTTCTGTATTATTCAGAAGTTCATTCAACGATAAAATTTTACCCTTCAACATGGCGTTTTCCTGCATTAAATCTGTTAGCTGTAAGACAAACATTATAAATGAGGCTGGATGATATCTTAGAAACAAACTAGTTCATTTCATGACTAACATATGATTCAATTTTGTTTCAGTGAGGGGAAACTGCAGCACCCGGAGAAAACTCATAATATTTGACAGACAAACCCACAACTTACCATGTACAAGCGGGGACTCAAAACCACGCTACTTATCCCATTCAGCTACATAATGCCCTGGAATATCTAGATTCGAGCTCAAACGAATATTCAAATAGTCTAAATATTTAGGTTATTAAGATGACCAATTGAATCGCTTTCACACCCGGCTACAAAAGTACGACCCAATTTGATTGGTCACTGGAGACAGCTACGAAGGATTATGTGTTTTTATCTCTCTTACCTTTCTAACAACTGTTTCCACGGAGGCTTGGGACGAATCCAGATCATCAGTACGTAATAAACCACTGATATTAGACAGTAAATCACGTAATTTCTTATCAGCACCCATCGACGAAGCTTCGGCAAGTTCTCTTTCATCCAGTTGTTTCCTACATAAAGAAATAAATTATAACATCTGTAAGAACTAATTACTTCATATTTGACTTTTGATGAGAGGCAAAAAATTAAATCTGGAGAGAGAGAGAGAGGGAGAGAGAGAGAGAAATGAGGTTTAACCTCCACTTGACACAAACTAGGTCATTTCGGGACTAACATATGGTTTCAATTTCATTTCAATAATTTGCTTGCAAGTGGGAGGAAACTGGAGGACCCGGAGAAACCCACGCGGTTGGACAAGCGACCCTACTCCTTGTCATGTACAACCAGGGACTCGAAACCATGTCAGTTGACTCAATAATACAGCATGAACGTGCTAACCATTTGGCCATCCAACCCCCCCCCCCCCCAAATCTGGAGAGAGCTTGACAAAATTTTTAAATGTATTATCGTTTGTACCTAGTCAAAACATATGTATGCAATTTCGTTAAAGCGGCAATTTCATATTTATTAAGTTATATTTTTAAAATATATTAAAATAAAGCCTTAAAATAGATGGTATCTATAAACAGTCCAACTTTGTTAAAGAATAATTCTTTAATTCAATATAAATTGCCAGTTGAGAAATTGGCAAAAATATCACTTTCAAGATTAAATTCAAACGTTTGAAGATAGCTATTGCATGGGGGCAATGGTCAAACAAGGGAGGTAATTGTGTTATTATTTCTGATGTGAAGGATGTTTAAGTGTGGAAAATAATGCCTATGATTGTATAATAGTGAGTTGGCGACCTATTGAGCAAAAGACATAGAAATAAATATGGTTTGACTTTCTTGGAAAATATGAAATTCCTGCTTGTCACTGCCTGCTGTAAACAACAAATGTCTTCCCTATACTTTATACAAGACATTTTCTGGTTCAAAATCCCTTAAATAACAACCAGTGTCAGTTTTGTCCACCCGACACAAACTAGGTCATTTCAGGACTATAATTCAATAATTCACTTGCACGTAGGGGTCTTTAGCAGTCGGAGGAAACCGGAGTACCAAAAGAAAACCTACGAAGTTGGACTGGCTGCTTGTTCTGCAAAAGCAAGAAATCAATACCATACCACTTGATTAGATGCAAGACCTTACGATGTAAAGTGCAGAAATAAAACAATTTGACCATCCACTTCCCCCACATACCTGAGTCTTGCTTCAAGTTGAACAATTCTTTCATTTTTATCACGATTTTCTTCTTGTAAGGCTGCGACAGTATATTCACTTCTGCCAGCGACAGATTCTATCGACCCAGTTTTATTTTGTAAATCGTGGAGCTGTTCTCGTAGATCATTGACTATCTCCGTTAATCTTAGTTCATTCTCACGATTCGTCTCCAACAGCGACTGGAGTTCACGGATTTTAATATCTTTAGCTTCTAGAATATGTTCAGTATCTCGTAGCTGAAAGATCACAATAAAACATAATCAATTATTTTTTTAACTATTCATATATTTGTTAAAATTAGATTATTTTATGATGAATTAAAAATTTTGCAACATCCCAAAAATGACACATATATGAGGGAGAGAGAAAAATGGGGTTTAACATCCACTCAACACAAACTAGGTCATTTTGGGACTAACACATGGTTCAATTTTATTTCAATAATTTGCTTGTGCGTAGGGTTCTTAAGTAGGGAGAAGAGTCATTAGTCCATGAGGTTGGACAGGCGACCCTACTCCTTGTCACCTACAACCAGGGAATCGAAACCACGCCAGTTGACTAAATGACAGACCTTATGATACACTTGCAACTGACGCCAGAAAAACGCCAGCAATAAAGTCACTCATCGAAAAAGCACACGGAAACGCTTACATGGTAACGGTCCCATTACATTTGAATTACACCACCTTTTTTGGCAGCTGAAACATCAGTCCTTCACGTTTTTAAAATTGTGCGGGAGCCATAAAAAGCTCCTGATACCTCGAATGTATGCAGTTTAAAAGTAAACAAAAACTGGAAGTAGTTTATTAATCTCAATATTTAGGAGAGCGATTTAGCTAATATCCAGGAGTCTTTAATGACTCCCGCGAAGGAAAGCCAACGTCTGTCGAGAGGAGCAGGAGTGAAAGCTCGCCTTAAACGTGAAGGACTGAAACATGTACATGGAAAGCAGGTCTAACAGTTTAGGAATCAGAAAAATCCAAATTAAAATCCAAATAAAAAGGTGTATTAAGCATATTAAAAATAAAATTGAGAACAGAAAGTGTAATCTTAACAACATATAACAGTTGAACTTAAAATATAACAAAATAGAAATTCTAATCTCAACAACAAAACTACCATTTACTAAAGTTAAAAATATAGCAACAGAACGTCATCCTTGGTTGATTTTGTGGGTGATAAGCTCCCCTTCCCCCTGTACTAATGTAATTTGGTAAATTTACAGGACAGCATGCTAAAAACAGGTTTTATAATCTAGCATATTTCTTCTCTTATCACAGGCAGTTGAAGCTTTTACCTTAGACATTGTTTTAATACCATAACTTACCTGTGATTGCAAATTCTCATTTTTCACCTTTAATGTGGAAAGGTCAGAGTTCAAATTGTTAATATGAGATCTATCACCTAAATAGTACTGATCTAACTGTAAATCAAAATAAAGCATTAGTGATTTTCAATTAGAACTTGGCTATTAATTGGTAATAAAAACAGCGACTTTAGACATTTGACGTCTTGTTGTTGTAGGTTTAGTCTATCTATCTACAGAAGCAAACTGAATGAGGAGTGATAAAGTAAAATTAACCAAAAAAAGCTAAACAAGAAGAAGAAGAAATGTCAAATAAATAAAAAAATTAAAACAAAATAGAACTACCTAAAACTCTAAATCTATTTGAGACATTTTATGCTATTATTTATAAACTTACCCGAATTGGATCGATTCTGGTTTGTGATTTTGGTGACGAGTCAAGACTATAAATAAAAATATGGAATTGCGTGTTATATAATATCATATATAATATGTAGAATCTAAGTTCCAGGTGTCTGATAATAACATCTGATATCACTTATCATAGACTTTTAAAGATGCAGTATACACAAGAACTAACAAGATCGTTTATATTTCTGTGTTCATTCAAGATGCATTATGCAAGTGCATTAACAAGTTTGTTTATTTTTCTGTCTTCATTCAAGAAGCATTATACAAGAGCATTAACAAGTTCGTTTATATTTCTGTATCTATTAAAGATGCATTATGTAAAATTTAGATATAGAGTTGACTGTTCTTGCTATAATAGTTTAAAAATTCATAATGAAAAAGCAATATATATTGAAAATTTCATTCAAACTACTTGATTCTGAGCAACTTTGTGAATGTTTGAAGAATAGCGTAGTCTTGATTCTCATTGCTACCCCTGTACATAGTTTATCTTTAAGAACAAAAAAATAATACTGGTATATAAAGTTATAAAATATACAACAAAACACCTGTAGGCTACATAAAAACCAAGGCCTATTTACATATACTGGTAGGCCTACATAAAAACCAAGGCCTATTATATTTACCTGATTAAATTCTGAATCATGGCATCTTTCTTTCTTAATTCATCTCTGAACACTTTAACTTGATCTTGAAGCTATCAAATAAAAAACAATCTTTTATTATTATTAATATTCCTCAAATTGTTATTTTAATAATCCATTATCTGAAAACCTTTCTCTAAATTCATACAATAATAAATGAAATAAAATGGCTTTACTGTCATACTTTTCTGCACAGAACTTCTGATTTTTTTGTCCCATCCAAACAACTAGACACTTTTCATTAGTAGGCCACGCCGTTGATATAATAATTGATTTTTTGGGTTGCAAAACAAATATAAATATTACACATCTTTTTAAAAAGAGACTTTAAAAAAAATACACATATATAACATTTTATCATTATTCACTTTTGTTTTCCAAATTATAATTCTATAATTCTATTATCTAAAAAAATAGATGTATATATATTCTTAGACAATAAATTGACACAATTGGGTTATTGATTATTTTTCCGTTCTGTTGCTAATATTATTTTCAAAATAAAACATAGGTCTACATATAATTGTTTAATTATAGCTCGACTGTGCCACAATGTTTAATCTTCTCAATTTCATATCTTTTACGTTTAGGATTCAATTCAATAAAATTTTCTAATTTCATATTTTTTCTACTAGTAGCCTAGTGATAATCAAGTGGCAAGTTTACCTATAACCTCAACATGTTCCAGCAAGTATGGGAGAGGTTTCTATAGATCTCAACATCATAAATATAAACATTGTAACAATCACAAGTAATGAAAAATAGATTTCTCAGGATATCTAATAATAAATCATAGAAAAAATAGTAGTATTCTACAATAGAACTATGAATTTACAAAATTAATGGAATGATACAATTTTGTAAAAAATAAAACAAGAGTTTTATCACAGATTATTGAATAAATTAGCCTAAATCAATGTACAGATATAATTCCAAGAGTGATATAAATTAATTTAACAAACTACCCACCTCTGAAACTGCTCGTCTGTTGGGTTGGGGTTCAAATCTAACTCCTTGTCCGAAAGTTGGAGATGTGGATCTGTAGCCAAGAAGATCATCTTGATCTAAAGCCCGGTATTTTCTCGCACTTGTTGAATCAAGAATGCCCGTCGTTGATGGACGAATGGCCGGCAATCCGTCCCTGTCATATTCTCTAAGATTTGTATAATAATTCGCCATTGAAGCCTGCCCCTTCACCCGTCCGTTATCTTCTGTTTTTCACGGTTACTGATGCAGTTTCTGTTAACTCTAGTTTACCTTTGTTATTTTCTTGATGTCAACGTGAAATTCGGCTATTCTTCACCTGCTTAGCAACAAACACAACAATTATTTACAACATTTAGATCTTGTTGTCAAGACCGCTACCTTGTGTTTATTATTATACGCGTGATGATTGACCGTCTTGATAACCGAGCAAAAATATAACAGTTCATGATTCGAAAGACTGGATAATGACGACTTCGAGCACCTGCTGCACGAGTTTCTCGGGGGATAACGGATTCAACGAGACGGAACGGGTCGGGGGTCAGACAAGGTCACGAATTGTGGGAAAGTGAAGTATTTTGAAAAATGTTTCCAAGATATTTTAGCGCTTTAAGCCGGATTAAAGCATTCACGAAAGCTACGGTTGCCAGCCAACAGGTATTATCTTAAAGAAGTCCCAGGCCGAAAACCCCCAAAATATATTTTTTAACTCAAAACTTGGGTGTTAAAAACACGTTTAAAAAGTTAAAAGACGGGAACGGTTACTGCCACTGCCCGCTGGGATTGTGGGATGGTCAACTTAATTTGTTTTAAATTCCACAAGCCACGACGTAAAATTTCTACAATAATCATTTAAATCTAATTTTCAAGTGCCATATTATTTAATTTCGGTTCTTGTTGTCATGTTTTATTTTATTTTATGAACTACAATTAGGCGATCAAGGCCTAGACTAAAAACGTGGCCTGTTACTGTTAGTGTTGGGCCTTGGGCCAGCCCTACACAGTTACAGGGCACGAGAAGAATAGTTCTAAAGGGGAAGGTTAACCAATGTCACGAAAAGGCGAATCCCAATCGTAATAATGAGGCGCGGCTTGACCCAAAAAGGGTTCGGGATATAAGCAAACCAGGCGGCAGATGTTCCTAACCCTTTTGGGGGCATATCAACACTGTTGACTGTACATACATGTATATATTTGTTTTTATTTTCAGGCAATATCTCCACTGATTTCCAAGATACTTTCTCGTACTATTACATCCAGTGGAACGAAAGTAGCCCAGATATCCAGATCTGGTAAATCTAAACCTCTTGGTTCAATACCCACCGCTCCGGGTTATAAAGAAATACAAAAATTACAGGCCTTGTTTCTTGTAAGTTAATGTCTGTTTCAAATTCAAGACATGAAATGGTTTTAATGTCATCCTAGTCCTACGGTAGGCTACTGTTAGTGTTATGCCATGGGCTAACGAAGACGGGCATACGCCATACAATGTGCTACGAGGGAAATTTTCCCAGAGCAAGGGCTCTATGGCCTACTCTTATATCGATTTCTGTCAAGGGATCTTTTACGTGTACGCTAATGTGTACACGGAACGACTAGACAACGAATGAACGATTTCGGATTTATTCGGATTTTGTCAACATATGGGACCCTACCGGTACGTCAAATTATTGCCCCGCCAATTTTATCCCCACTCCACCCCATCCTCCATACACGCACACATGCTACCCCAACCCCACCTCCCCACAAATCAAAACAGTTGTCCAGGGGCATCATAAACACTTATTTATAGATGGGCAGTCCTAGAAATTTGTTTTATAAATATATTATGTCAACATAATGACCACCCCACCCGCCCACACACACAGCCATTGTAGACTTTGGACCCCTATATCTCGAAAACGCCCCCTCAAACGCCTGATCACCACCAGATTCGTAATCTACACAAAAAACTGGTCTAGAAAAACTTGGTCTCATAAATTCACAGCTCGGGTGGCGATTCCCCCCCCCCTCCTTCAGCCACCGGACTATTACTTCAGAAATGACCTAGTTTGTGTTAAGTCATCTTCAATAGGAGGCTTGATCTCGCCTTAACTAAATACATCTTATCAGGCCCTTCACGTAATACCCTGTATATTTCGCCACTAAGTTCGATTGTCACAAGCCCAGCTTGGGAACCTATCAGATTCATCGGTCGTCGTGAATACCAAGTCCCGTGCTTTATAGCTAAAATGCCTACATGTGACAATCGAGTTGCAAAGTTCAAAGATCGATCAATGTCACGGTTGCTGTTTTCCCACGAGTATCTCAATTTAAAAAACACTGTTTGTTTATAGTGTGTTTGGTGCCACGAACTCTGATTGGACAATGCTAATTAGTCACTTGTAAAAACAACTAGCGCAAATTTCGGGGAATTGCTGAGTATTCAAGCAACGGAGAGATGTTGTATAACTCTCTTAAGGAACATGGGCACACCCTAATATGGAAACTCTGGTGTCACAAGACCAAGATAGTTGTGGTGTTAAGTGGACGTTAAACTCTCTCTCTCTCCCTCTCTCTCTCCCCCTCTCTCTCTCCCTCTCTCTCATTCTCTCTTCTTTCATTTTATAAACAATTGGCGATCAAAAGGGCGAGGCATGGCTTTAGCCACTACCGCAATCACCCCCTTAGATAAGCTATTACGACGCCACTACTGAAACATTGAGATAACCAGAATGCAGTTATTTATATTGATGTTTACATCAGAGATATTATACCTTGGATATTTATATTGATGTTTATAAGAGAATAACTTGGTTATTTATAGAAAGATGACGGATTATTGGTGTGGCAGAAGAGAGGTTTGGACAATATTCTATATTCTACCACCATGATCATCATCGTCATCGGTTTGTTCTTCTCTCTCCAAACTATCTACGTCATGGGCAACAAGAAAAAGAAATAAAAGGTTTTATAATTAAACGTAAGTTAAATAATTTACAAAGAATCGGATTGAAATACCATGCCAATTATTCTTTAATTTGTTTCAGTACAGTTTGCTTTTTTTCATTTTAGGTGAAGCTCGGTGGAAGCTTACGGCTAGCCACCGGATCGTTCGTTCGTTCCTTGAGTTTAACGACCACTTCCACCAGCAGTGACATCATAGCCCCCCTCCCCCCCGGCTACATTCAATCCATTTGATATTGGGGGATCGCGTAGCGAAGTTGGTGAGACGCTGTCTCGCTAGCCTTGAGGTCGGGTGTTCGACCCCTGTATTGGCCGACAAAGTTCATCTAGATTTTCCAGCGTGGTTTCCTCTTGTCAGTGATGCAGAACGGAGGGCCTGACAAGGACAGCTGTTTAGTCGTTCGGGTGGGACGAAAAACCGAGGCCCCGTGTACACATTGGCGTGTACGTAAAAGATCCATTGACAGTTGGAATTCGATATAAGAGTAGGACGTATAGTGCCGCTGTCCGGGTAAAATTTCCCTCATAGCACACTGTATGACGTGTGCTCATCTTCATTAGCTCATTTTAGGAGCAGAACAGTAGGACGTTAAACCCCATTTCCATGTGTTCTTATGGGCCAATCCAATTTTCTTTATTGATGTAGTGGGCTTCGTTTTGGTGTGAGTGAGTTATGGTGGCTCCGTGTCCAAGGCACATGCTCGCTAACCTGGATGTCCCGGGTTCGAGTTCGGCGTTGGCCGGGGACGTTCCTCGGGAGGTTCCAGTGTGGTTTTCTCGTTTACAGTGATCAGTGATGCAGAACGTTGGACCTTACAAGGACAGAGCTTATATACCCCCCCCCCCCCCCACAAAAAAATATATCGAATTTGTCCCGCCAAATATTTCGTCAACTTTAATGATTTTTTAGGAGTGTTCTTAGCTGGCCAATTCCTCAGCCCCTCCAAAAAAATTCTGTATCCCCACCAAATTTTACGAGCATAGAGAAATGTAGGACGATAAAAGCTGGTTTGGGGTTCAACTCGACTAGTTAATAGTCGAATATACATAGAACCGTATGATCAGTTGTCCATGTACGTGTTTCCGCGCGTGTTTATTCATCGTTACATGGAAACGGCCCCCTTTTATTTGCATCTTTTCACTGGTGAAAAACGCGAGCATGGAAAACAGGCCTAATTAGATATACTGTACAGAAAAATGGCCCCACGTGCTCGTGGGAAATTGTCCAGCAGCGTACCCATAGTATGCTGACTAGCTAGTAGCCTATTCATTGTCATGCAGCAAGTAATTGATAATTTTTATATTTTCAGCAGAGGTGTGAGTGAGTTTTGAACAACGGTAAAATGAAAAACTCACGAACTGGAATCTCAGGTTTTTATTTGCCTACATGAAAGACTGGTTTTATATTTTGTTAACAAATTAAAATTGTTTTATATTTTTGTTTAATTAAAAGTTTGTTTTCTTATTCTTGTTTTTGTTCATCATTAAATGTCAATTTGGGATTGCAACTTTTCACATAAAGAAAATTTTTTAAACTCCATGGAATATACCTGGGAAGGATTTCAAGGCCCTCGGCACCGAACAGATTACATAAAGTTCGTCTGTTTCCAGTTTCCAGGTAGTCTGTTTTATTTGAAACAAAAAAAATCAGAAGAACAAAGTAATTAATCTTTAATCTATGTAAAATTTATTAATATATGTAAAGAAAACCCCGAAAGACGGAATTATTGCGCATCTTCATCTAAAGCCAGTCCAAGGGAGATAAATCTATTTATGGTGACTTTATTTTGACGTCACTGGGCAAACACGCAAGCTTCGAAGTATAATATCAACTTCCGTCTACCAGTTTTCGAGGAGGTTGAAGAAAGGAATAGTTGTCACCATGCGAGGTTTACCGGTAATATTGCTGTTGTTTTCATGAGCTTTTAGTAAATTTAATTATAGTTGGGAACGAGTGATGCTGCTCTGGATATTGCTTATTCAGTGTGAAGTCTTTGCAAAGTAACAGTAAAATTTTATTGAAGATAAAGCCGAAGCGTTGACCTTGGCTGGGTGAAAGACATTGATTGAAAAATACATGAAGATCAGCATGTACGAACCTCTCCGTGCTTTCTATGATTAAAATAGTGTTTACTTCTATATACGTGTGTTAGCTTTAAATGTACGGAACACTACTTAAAATTGCCATTATAATCCATTTTGCCGTTGTTAATGTACCGTAGCTCATTCCTTTCCTTGTCCCAAAATGAAAATAAGACTCTTCCCCACCTCTATGGCAATTTTAGAGCCGTTATGTTGTATTTCACAGTAATTTTTCTTTGTTCGCCACAAGGATCATTATTACCACATATACATGTACGACACAATTTGACGATAGTCCAACGCTTATTCTCAAGTCGAATTTGCGATTTAAAAAAAATTAAAAAAGTACTTTGAATCGGGCCGCCATTACGAGAACCGTTCTTGTAAAATCTGGCCCCAAGTTCACAAAGCATTCTCAGACTTAAGTTGAGAATTTACTCAACTTTCAATCACTGTTTATGAGAAATATCTTTGATCCAGAAACACAAAACTTTGCACATAGTTTCTTATTGATGTATTTAAAACCTTTAAACAACAATATTTTTTTTAAAGGGCCATAGGATAGATTAGTTAAGATAAGGCAAACAATTTTGAGTAAATTCTCAACTTAAGTCTGAGAATGCTTTGTGAACTCGGGCCCAGAACAATAGCAGCGTATTATTCTATCTTCTTTATAGGGAGGTTGGGTGGCCGAGTGGATAAATATGAGCTTTTGATCATAAGGCAAGGTTTTCCATTGAGTACCATAATATGACAAGGTTATGTGTGGATTAATGGTCTAAAGTGAGACATTAATAATATATTGATGCTGCCCGAGTGGGGTTTTGATGAGTGGGGTTTTGATGTATAACGCAAAATCTAGTAACTCTTGAACAACTTAAGATACAGACACTATCCCACACATGCTTTTCAATGAAATATGTCAGGAAAGTCCAATATTTGGCAAGTATCAGTATTTTAAACATCTTAACCTTTGGTTTCCTTAAATAAATTTGCACCAATGTAGTTTGTATTGAGTGAACTTCCCTCTCACACTCTCTCTCTCTCTCTCTGTTACCCCTCTCTCTGTTATCCTTCTCTCTCTCTCTCTGTTTTACTCTCTCTCTCTCTTTAGTTATATTTGTGAAACTAGTATTATCACTTCAAGCTGAATAGTCTTGAGATTAATGTTGATAAACACACAATATTGTCTATTTATTTATTGCCATATATCTAAAGAGCAGAGAACACACAAAAGTTACACACAGGGTTACATACAAAATTTGTAATGAACAAAATAAAATGAAATGAAATATGAAAATAAAACGAAACGAAAATCTAATTTACAAACTACATTTGTAGTAAAATTCAGTTCTTAAACAATTAATTTCAATGTTTTATTCTTTATTATAGCAATTACAGTTAATAGCCCGCAGAGGGTTGGCAACAAAAGCCATAAAAGCGAAGCCAGCCGGAACATATCCTGCAGCTGAAGGCTACAAACATATACAACAACTTCAGAATGTATTTACTGTAAGTTTTAAATCTATCAGTTTCTCCTGTTATTTTTCTTTCAAGGGTCACAGATGGAATTGATGAGTAGGCCGTAGTGCCGCTGTCTGATTAAAATTTCCCTCATGGCACACCGTATGGCGTATGCTCGTCTTCATTTGCCCAGTTGGTGCAGAAAAGTAGGACGTTAAACCCATTTCGTTTATTTTTATACGCCCACATTGAAATGTGGTCATATATTGTCGTCGCGTTAATATCCGATTGACTTTAAATTTATACACATTGTTTAAGGACATGAGATGAAGAAGCCTATTGTTTTTTTAGCGATTTCCGATAATAACTACCAGAGTTATGTCCCTTGACGACTTCAAAAAATCTTGTGGACGCTCTAAAAGCCAAAGTTAATATCCGATTGACTTTAAATTTTTACACAGTGTTTAAGGTCATAAGACGAAGAAGCCTATTGATTTTCAGCGATTTCCAATAATTAGTGCCAGAGTTATGGCCCTTGATCACTTCAAAAAATCTTGTGAACGCCCTAAAACCCAAAGTTAATATCCGATTGACTTTAAATTTATACACAGTGTTTAAGGTCAGACGAAGAAGAAGTCTATTGATTTTCAGCGATTTCCAATAATTAGGGCCAGAGTTATCTCCCTTGATCACTTCAAAAAATCTTGTGGACGCTCTAAAAGCCAAAGTTAATATCCGATTGACTTTAAATTTATACACAGTGTTTAAGGTCATAAGACGAAGAAGCCTATTGATTTGCATCAATTTCCGATTAGTGCCAGAGTTATGGCCCTTGATCACATCAAAAAATCCTGTGGACGCTCTAGAGGCCAAAGTTAATATCCGATTGACTTTAAATTTACACACACTGTTTAAGGTCCTGAGAGGAAGAAGCCTACTGATTTTCATCAATTTCAAATAATTACTTCCAGAGTTATCTCCCTTGATCACTTCAAAAAACCTTGTGGCGCTGTAGATGCCAAACTTATCATCCGATTGACTTCAGATTGATACACAGAGTTTAAGGTGTTGAAACAAACAAGTATTTTGATTTTCAATGAATTTTGATAACTGAACAGCTAAATCCATGATATTAAATGTTTCCTATACTAATTGTTAGCGTGGGGCAAAACTTTATAAAAAGAAAACAAATTCTAATGATTTTCTGATAATTACATAATGAGTTGTTACTCAGATTTTAGTGTATTACAAATGTTTCATTACCAAAAAAAAGTAAAAATATGCGACAACTTGCCTGGCAACCTATCTTTCTTTAAACCAGCAGAAGGGAGCCCATGTTCATTAGTATTTGCAGGAACATGTAGTTATTCGAATGAGACAAAAAACAAGTTCCTGTGTACACTTTGGCGTGCATTTGCTATTACTACCATTGTTTCGATAAGTTTATTATCGAATGACAATGAAGGCTACGCCCGCTACGGTGTTGTATCACCAGTAAATTGGAGCAGGCTTATCTAATCTTAAAATAGCATTATGCAAGAGCAAAATCTGCTTATTACAGGTCTTTCTTTAGGCCTGAAATGTTATCTAAATAATCAATTAGACATTAATTAACATATCCAGACCATAATAAACTCTTGATGTCAAGGCTAGCCTTCGATTTTGGCGGATTGAATTCCTATATTCCGCTTAATGGCCATTGATAATTAAATCAATCAAGTGGATAATCGAGACTATGCTGTTTATATTAATGATTTGAGTAATGATGACCGAGGCTATGTGAATATTTCACTCCCTTTGATCTCGTCACTATCATAGTGAAAACTGCCATCTCTTTATCTTATCTCCCATAATGTAACTTTAACTAATTCTACTTTAATGGATGTGTAGAGGAGATGGATTGCCAAATGGTTAGCATGTGCGCGTTGTGTAGTGTATATTTCTTTATTAGTATAATACACTATATCTGTCGGTCGAGGGGGGGGGGGGAAGGTTAGCGCGTGCTGTATCATAAGATCTGTCATTGAGTCTGCTGGTGTGGTTTTGATTCACCGCTTGTCACTGCTTGTATTTGGCAAGCAGTAGTGCCACCTGTTTAACCTCGTGGGTTGTCTCTGCGTCCACCGGTTTTCCCCCCACTGCTAAAGACCCCTATGCACAAATGATTTATTGAAATATAATTGAACCATGTGTTAGTCCCGAATTTACCTAGTTTCCGTGAGTGAACTAAAACCCCATTTCTCTCTGTCTCTCTTTAACCATGTTTTAATGGACGTGTTTGGTATTTGCAGAAGGAGGATGGTTTATTAGTATGGCAGAAACGAGGAGCCACCGATACAGTGATGTACAATTTATCGATGGGGATTATGTTACTCGGATGTATTCCAGCAGCTCTAGTAATATACAAATTGTCATTTCCTCAGAAAAAATAACTGGATGTGTACGGTGAAATGGACGACTTTAATTTGGATTGGTGTAAACTAGATGAAAACAGAAACACTGTGAAACTTGTATTGTTGAATTAAAACATGATAGTAACAAGAAAAAACATACTTTAATATTTTATATTTTGTTTTATCTTGATTTATTTCTACCCCAACCCCACGAACAGACTTGTAACACCATTCCTCACACAGAGTACTATTCTAATCCGAGGGAGGGGGGGGGGGGGGAATTAAGCATGTGACAAGGAATAGGGTCACTTGTCCAACATTGTGTGTTTTTCCAGATACTCCCACTGCTAAAGACCCCTATAAGCCTGGGGTGGTTTCCCTTGTCAGGGGTGCAGGATGAAGGGACTAGCAAGGACAGCTGCTAGTCATTCAGATGATGCAAAAAACTGAGGTCCCATTTACACATTGGTGTGCACTTAAAAGATCCCTTGAAGTTGGAATTCGAAATAACAGTAGGCAGTAGTGCTGCTGTCCGGGCAAAAATGTCCTCAAAGTACACTATACAACGTATGCCTCCTCGATTATCCCTGTCGCAGCAGAACAGTTTCACGTTAAACCTCCGGATCAATGTGCACAGGATTAAGCTTTGCTCACTTCAGAAAATCTCCTGGGTGATGCAGTATGGCAGATAAGTTTTTATAAGGACAAACATTTGAGGCGTGAACCACTCTACCGATTTATCTTTTTAGACCAGTATACACTGTTCACGGTAAATTTTGGTTGGAAAACAACTGCAGATGACAAAAATTAGACAAATAGATAAGAGAGAGAAATGGGGTTAACATCCACTCGACACAACCTAGGTCATTTTGGGACTAACATATGATTTAACTTTATTTCAGTAATTCGCTTGCGCGTAGGGGTCTTTAGCAGTGGGAGGAAACCCACGAGGTTGAGAAGGCGCCCCTATCTTCATGCCACATACGCTCACACAAGGGATTGAAACCACAGCCGCAAGCCAGAGGTGACCGGCCGGCTAGAGGTCGAAGCGCGGCACTCTAGACCACTAGGCCATCCCAACCCCCAGCGATACAATTATAACCTAGCCTTGATTATCATTACTATCGTTGTTACAATAATAAACCAAGTCTCGATTATCTATTTTTACGGTAACCACATTAAGTTCAGAGTTTGATTCTGGTGTTGATTCAGAAAGTAGCCGGTCTGTCCCCAATGTCAGTGGTTCAGGACGGAGGGCCAGGCCAGGAAGTGTCTAGTCATTTGGATGGGACAAAAAAAACCCTGATGTCCTATGTAGGCTACACCTTGGTGTGCCCATATAAGAACACTTGACAATTACATTCAAGTGCTGTGAGGGCAGAATTTCTCATAGCACATTGGATGGAAGTCAAGTCAAGACCAGGAAGTGTCTAGTCGTCTGGATGGGGAAAAAATGATGTAATAAAAGAACACTTGAAAATTTGATTCAATAGCTGTGTTGGCAGAATTTCTCTCCTCATCATAGCACATTGTATCGTGTCTGCATGTCTTCATTTGCTTGGTTGCTGCATGAATGAATGAAATGGGGTTTAACGTCCTACTCTTATGCACTATAACTATAACCTGGGCTAATGGAAGACAGGCATACGCCATACAGTGTGCTATGAGGGTAATTTTGCCCGGGCAGCGGCGCTACGGCCTACTCTTATATCGAATTCCAACTGCCAAGGGATCTTTTACGTGCATTCCAATGTGTACACGGGACCTCGGTTTTTCATCCCATCTGAACGACAAGGCAGCTGTCCTTGTCAGGCCCTCCTTCTGTATCACTGACAAGGGGAATTCACGCCAGAAAATCAAGATGAACTTTCTCGGCCAATGCAGGGATCGAACACCCGACCTCCAGGCTAGCGAACCAGCGCCTTATCCACTTAGCCACCGTAATTCCCCTCTTGGTTGTTGCAGAATGAAATGAAATGATACCGGTATGGGGTTTAACGTCCTACTGTTCTGCTCCTAACCTGGGCTAATAAGGAAGGGTGGTGCAAAACGTTAAAACTCATGTTATTTATTCATTCTGGCTCCATTAGAATAAAAGTTATGGCATTCAATAGCACCAGCAGGTCGAATTGCTTACCCTTAGCGGAATGCCCATTATCCAACTTAGTCTAAGAGCTTTGAGTTTGACCAGTCTACCAAGAAGCTGAGTTATCCAAAGGTGTGACAGACGGACCCGGATTTCAATATGGTCCCTTGATTTCTCCCCAACACAGGATAAAAAATTGCATTTTTTAAAAATATATAAAAAATATCTATTCTTCTAAAATAAAGATTCATGACAATGGCAAAAAATATCTGATTCTTTGGGATAACCCATGAAAATGATTAAACATTACCCATGAAAATAAATATTTGTAAATTGTTATGAAAGACGTTGTACTTGCAATGCAGATTTACATAAATAATAAACAGTCATACTATTATCGTTTTACAAGTAAAACCCACAATTTAATTCTTAGAGTAGCTCCAGAATGGGGTGGATCTGAAAATTAAAATTAAATACGTCGGTTGAATAGCCCCCAGTGCCCTTCTCCGCAGGGACGTTAGGGTATAGCCACAGTGCCTGTGGGTATAGCCTAGGTTAGTAGTATTAGTAACTTAATCTTGATTTTTTTATAGATTACACCTTGACACGTGCTACTGCTAGGTATACACAGGAACAACACAGTCTGATACTGATAGAATAATACTTATTATTTAACATTACAAACAAAACACGCTGGCTAATTTTCTCGGGCAAATTATGTAATTAACTGCATGTGTCAATGACCCTTTGAATACCTATTGATTCGTTGTACAATAAAGTGAAGCTCATAGCTAAACCGCTTAACGGTACGTTTAGTTTAGAAAGAGTTGTCTTTCATTTGGTGACAACCGTCAAGTTGACAGGCGTCCGTTAGTTGCTAAGTGACGGTAAACAAGATGGCCGTGACGAGAGTCGAGAAATGACTTTTATTTACTGACTTATAACGTTCGTGAGACATAGGATAAATATTTAATGTGATTCTGCAGAAAATTAGATATATTTTTTGTTAGCAAGTTTTTGCTTAAGTCCCACGCAATGTTCCTGTAACTGACTTGAAGTAGATTAGCGGAATATGATGTCCTGTTGGTTGTAGGGTCGACCGTTATGTTGAATAACACCCCATAAAGTTCATACAAAATAGTGGAAGTGTGCGGTTATTTTCAGCAAACTTGCCAAAATGCCGGTCGCCGAGAGCAGGTTGGAGATTTTACAAGTTTGTAAATTGTTACAATGTGTACGAGAAAAAGACAAAACTCAAATAGAAAAGATGACAGCTAGTGGTCTACCTCATTTAATTAATTATAATGATGCCACAGAAGGGATGACAGCCCTCATTGTAGCGGCGATAGCTAACGACGATGACATGTTACAGTTTTTGTTGGACCTTGGGGCCCACCCTGATGTGGTTGATTTAAAGGGAAGGACGGCCGCCATGAGAGCAGCCGAATATGGTCATGTACAATGTTTAGAAAAATTAGCAAAAGCTGGTGCCAACATGAGAATAGTGGACTTAGAAGGGAAAGGTATTTTATCTTTAATTTTTTATTTTATAAAATTTCTATTTACATGTCAAAATACAACTCGTCCCGATTTATTTCTTAAACTTAAAGATCTTGAAAAAATACTGTGTAAGTGTGTAACTGTATAAGTAAGCTTAGATCTAATAGGGGTACGGTAATTAAAACATTAACAATGCAACTGAATTAGGTGATTGAATGATATATTATTATATTTATAACTTTCAAACAAAATATTTTATTCACAAATGTAGATCCTGCGACAATCTATTCAATAGTCCAGGTGATTTTCTCTTAAAGCTTATTGGGCTATGCCTTAACAACACCTCCCCATGCACGCTCAAAGTGCCATCCAAATTTTTTTTTTTACTAATACTACTAGTACTATATTATGTAATACTAGTAGACACGCTCGAAAAAATTCATGTTAAATTATTTAACACCAAGCCCTATTTACAGCTTGATGAAGAATTATATTTACAGGCTTTGCCTTTAAAGGATAGTATAATTAAGGGCCAAAATATGGTGTCCTTAGAAATTAAACAATAAAAAACTATTTTTTAAAAATATATTTATTTTGTTTCATGAATGAAAAATTACATCATAATTTATATTTTTATAACAGATATTTTGTAATTAAAGAGAATATTTAATGAGGTGATTTTTGTATAGATAACAACACATAATTAGGATATGATTGCGTGATTCCTATGACGGAATCACTTTGTTCTTCATCAGCCAATCAGATGAATATTTTATAAGATACTAAGGCGTGTACGTAACACGATAATTTTAAAGGAAATGAATTTAACAACAGAAGAGATTGATCAGCAGATTAGAATCAGATATCTTAATTATTTCATTACCTGGCGCACGATGAGCAAGACTCACTGATAATTTATGTTTTGGGTGATTATTATAACAGAATAGGGTTAGTGTTGGATTAGTGCCGGATTAAAAAATAAGTTATTTTAGGATTCATGCCTTGTACTTGTAGATTTTTTTTGGGGAAAAAGCAAACATGGTTAGATACAATAATGGGAGATTAGATAAAGAGCTGGCAGTTCTCACTATAATAATTTATAGTCATAGTCAAATTGATCCACTATTAACCGAGAATTCAGCAATTGAATTTCGGCATAGCCACGATCATCGTTACTAAAGTTGGTACGATGAAAAACATTGTCTCGATTGTCCATTTCATGATTAAATCATGGGTTAAATGGAAGTTGAACAGCAAATTTGAGCCTAATCCAGTAAATATTGCAGACTATGGATGACATTGAGAGTTGATTATGGTCTGGATGAGTTAATTAATGTCTACTTAATACTTTAGATAACATTTCAGGCCTAAAGAAATACCTTCAATAGGCAGATTTAGTTCTTGCATAATGCGTGTTTACTAGGTGTTCCTTTGAAAGGCATCAGTTGAAATTTATGTGGCCTAAATGAAGTTACCTGTAATCTCTGGTCAATAGTTTATTCATACCTGTCCTATTTTGTTTCAGGTATAATATTTTATTGTATATCACCGACACAGCGACACGCCAAATGTTTGGAATTAGTGGTATTGAACGGAGGGGAGGTGAACAACGTGTCTAAAGATGGCGTACCTGTGTTTGTCCTCGCGTGTGAAGCAGCTGTTGAGAATCAGGACATGTGTGAAGTTTTATTACAGAAGGGAGCAGATCCAAATAAAGCTTGTGAGGTAAGTCTTTAGTCAATCAAACATACATGATAACGTCAGATTTAGCCTGGAACTAGCCTGTTTACATTGACAGTTCGTTAGTCAATCAAACATATTTATATAAACAGCGTCATATTTAGGCCTATGGGATGGAAATCAGCCTGTTGACATTAACAGTTCATAATCTAATACACATACTGTTCTGTCGCTTAAAGAGGTATTATGGGAGATTTAGATAAAGAGCTGACAGTTCTCGCTATAATAGTTCAACAGATAATGAAAAGAGAATAATATGTTGAAAATTTTCTGTAGTATCATTTTTGATACAACTGAACATTGTTACTGATTATTTTGTATCTTTACAGAAAAATGGGCGAACAGCTTTAATGGCAGCTGCCACAAGTGGAGGAACGAAAATTGCCCGATTAATTTTAGAAGGTGGCGCTAGTGTTAATCCTGTTGATGTCCGGAGAAATCATGCGGCTCATTTTGCTGCTAAAGGAGGTCACCTGGAAGTACTGGCGCTAATGGCTGGTTACGGAGCTGAATTTAATCAAAATGATTCCCAGAATAACACGCCGATACATATCGCGGCTATAAATGGTCATGGCGGCTGCTGTAAATTCTTGTCACAAAGAGGTAAAATAAATCTAATGAAATTTTAGCTTAGCTATTGACGTACAGCTATGACATCATCCTTTCATTTGCTGTACGGGCAAATTTATACAAGATGGCCGTTACATGATGTTTTCATGGAAATTAACGATCGGTAGGGAGAGAAATGTGGTTAAACGTCCACTCAACAGAAACTTTGTCAGTCGGGATTCACAGGGTTCAATTTTATTTCAATAATTTGTGTGTGCATAGGGGTCTTCAACAATGGGAGGGAACAGGAAGACCCAGAGAAAACCAACAAGGTTGGACAGACGAGGTTGGTAGCGAAGTAAACAACTTATTTGGTATGAGGTATCCTGGTATACACCTGAAGTCAATGGTTCTATTCTGAACAAACAGGTGCCAACCTTGTGGGTTTCCTCCCACTGCTAAAGATGCCTATGCGCAAGAGAATTATTGAAACCATATGTTAGTCTCGAAATGACCTAGCTTGTGTCAAGTGGATGTTAAACCTAATTTCTCTTTCCCCTCTCAATAGGAGTATCTTGTATTAATATAGCATGAAATAAATCAACCCAAATACAACGATATGTATATTTAAACGATGTCACGACTTTCTAATTCCCAGTAAAATATGATGAGTATGAAATGTGGGTTTTAACGTCCTACTGTTCTCCTCCTAAACTGAGCTGATGAAGACGGGCATACGCCATACAGTGTGCTATGAGGGAAATTTTGCCAGGATAGTGGAGCTATGGCCTACTCTTATGTTGAATTTCAACTGCTGAGCAATCTTTCATGTGCACATCAATGTTTACATAGTACCTTGGGTTTTTTCTGTCCCATTTGATTGACTATGTTGTCCCTTGCTAGGTCGTCTGTTCGACATCACTGAAAATGGACACACCTTAAACAGACATGGGAAAAATCGGCTCACGAATAAGACTGAAAAGTTAATACATGTATTTTAAGTCTGTCAGATAGATACACCCCTCAAGTCTCACCCTCAACAACCCTCTTCCCCTCCTTGGGCACCGCCTAAAACGATATTTTAATTTACCAAATGTATTTCAATTTTCCAGGATGCAATCCCAAACCCAAGAACACAGACGGCCAAACTCCCAAAACTCTAGCCAAAGACAATGGTCACAAGGACGCACTTAAGGAATGTCGCAAAGCCGAAAAATCATTTGGAAAAGTCTCGAAAAACAACGAACCGTGGGCGATTCATCTGTACGACTGGGTTCAATCACGACAGCTTAAATTAGAAAATATATTTAAAAAGTTTGATGCTGACGTCACAGGCTACGTTAACAAAGAGGATTTTTTGGATGCATTAACAGATTTGAATGTTCCGCTCGAGGAAGAGGAATTAACGAAAATTGCAACGTTGCACGATAAAAGTAAAGATGGAAAAATAGATTATAATGACCTTATCGCGGGTAAAAAATACCTCAATAAGAACTTTTTAATGAGTGCATTTGAAGGAAAAAAGAAAAAGAAGAAAAAGGGAGGTAAAAAGGGTAAAAAGAAGGGCAAGTTTAAGTTAATTATGCCGATCTGTACGCAAGAAGACGGACCCAGAACGTATGGCGGTAATCCTCCAGAGTTGTTTATAGAACGTCACATACATTTTACGGATACGGTACGATTTGGACGAGATAAACCGCCAACGCATCCCCTTCAGGACGATTCGGCCTGGTATCTACAGCATCCCGATAGAACTTTTATTAATATCAATGAAGCTGCGAAAATGGGTGATTACGATTCGTTGAAGAATGCGTTTTCCCGAGGTTTACCAGCAGATACGAGAGATAAATATTATAAAACCCCTTTAATGGTGGCGTGCGCTGACGGAAAATTAGAGATGGTGAAATTCCTGTTATTGAGTGGGTAAGTTGGTAATGCTGGTCATAATATAGAGAGAGAAATATGGGTTTAATGACAACTCCACACAAACTAGATCATTTTGGGACTAACATATGGTTCATTCAATAATTGTCTTGCTCGTAGGAATCTTCAGCAGTGAAAACCAGAGAAAATCCACGAGGTTGAACACGTGACCCTAATCCTTGTCACGTACCTAAAGCGCATGCCTTAAACCATTCGTTGCCTTTCAGGATTTTTCCAGTTACATTAGAATTATACCAACATTTTTGTTTTGGTTTATTTATTCCATTTTATCTTGGGTTCACAAGGAAATTCAGTACCAAGTGTTGTGATTGGTCGATTCTACTTATTTGAATTGTCCTTGGACAAGGGATCCAAAGGAACATTCCCCAGGGTAGGATATAATTTTAAGTGGTAGGAGTGCCCAAGTTTAGATTTGTCGTTGATTCCATAAAGTAGTTATGTTTTAAAACGGTAAATATTGTGTATTTCAACATGGCGTTTGAGGAGTTTAATACTGTAAAGGTACATATTAGTACCAAATGTTTTATTTATATGAGAGTCAAGGTTTGGACTATGCCTTGGAAATCGGAAGTAGGAGGCGACTAGTATGTGTCCCTCTTTGTGGACCAGACACAGTATTTAACGTTTTAAAACCTAACTAATTTATGGAATCAATGACAAATCTAAACTTGGACACTCCAACCGGTTTTATTTTTGTTTAAGAATTATTTTTGGCGAATTCTGGTTACATTAAAGAAAATGGGGGCTGATGATTACCCTATTTCCTGCTGGGACTTGGACCCAATTCTGGCCTTTTTGTTTCACAATGGATTAAGGACCATATAGTATACATTATATAATTTTTTACAGGGCCCAGATCAATGCTCGAGATAATTTTAAATGGACGCCATTACATCATGCGTGTCACTCGGGACAACTGGACGTAATACAACTGTTGATGGATAATGGAGCAGAGATCGATGCAACAACAATGAATGGAGGAACTCCGTTAACACGAGCTATCGAGAGTTCTAAAGAAGACGTCGTCCAATTCATGATTAATAATGGTGCTAAAATGCAGACGGAAAACAAAAAAGGTAAATAATTGTTAAATCTTTTTGATTCCCCTTGTCAGTAGGATCGATGATCTAGTCATTCGGATGGGATAAAAAAAGCAAGTTTCACACATCCATGAACTCATTGGTGTCCACAGAATCTGTGACAGTTGGAGGTCGTTTGTCTATTCTCTGGGGTTTTCTCCAGGTAATCCTGTGTCCTCCAGTTCTAAACACCCTAAATGTTGGTCCCTAAATGACCTAGTTTCTTTCTCTCTCATGGAATGGCTAGCGTGGGTGCGCTGTATCATAAAGTCAACTTGAGTGGTTTTGATTCCCCTGTTAATGGCATACGTGACAAGGAGTAGGGTCGTCTGCCCAAACTCGTGGGTTTTCTTTAGGTTCTCCGGTTTCCTCCAACTGCTAAAGACTCCTACACACAATCTAATTATTGAAATAAAATTTAACTATGTGTTAATCCCAAATTGGGCTAGTTTGTATCTACTGGACATTAAACCCCAACTCTCTCTCTCTCTCTCTCACCCTCTCTCGCTCTATCTCTCTCATAGATAAGAAGTGATATGAAATGTTCCATATAATATCCCAAATAATAAATATCTATGTTATTCAATTTGTTTCAGGTCAGAATCCCAATGATTTGGCTCAAGTGTGGGCTGATCCTCGTGTGTTAGATATCGTGTCCAAGAAATGGGAGAGTCTACCTCAATCTAAAGATAAGGGAAAGGGAAAGAAAGGATCCACCGCTAGGGCTAAAAGTGGTCGACCTAAGTCAGCAGGTGGTGAAGCTAAAGATGGCGCAGTAACGCAGGTAAGTTATCTTTGTTGTTATCTATTCCTAATCTTGGCCGAGAAAGTTCATCCGATGTTCAGATGTGGTTTCACCTTATCAGTGGTGCAGGACGAAGGGCCTGACAACAGCTGTCTAGTCGATCTGATGGGACCAAAAACCGAGGTCGTGTGTGCACATTGGCGTGCATGTAAAACATCCCTTGGCAGTTGAAATTCGATATTAGAGTAGGCCGTTGTGCCGCTGTCAGGGCAAAATTTACCTCATAACACACTGTATGGCCCATTATCATTAGCCCAGTTCAGAGCAGAACCATAGAACCTTAAACCCAATTTTATTTTATTTCTATTCCTAGTCTGTCCTGGGACACTCCTAGCTTAGAAATAGTCGCTGGAGATGTCCAGCACAAATTAGGCTTTGTCAGGTGGGGGTTGGAAGAACGAATGGTTAGCATGTTTATGTTTTATCATAAGGTCTGTCATTCAGTCAATTGGCGTGGTTTTGATTTCGTTTTACTTGTCTTTACTACACTCTAAGATCTGGAAGAGTTGCTATGTGAGGGATTAGCCAATGAAAGGGTCTGTGGGTATTTCACTAGAAACATCAACATTGATTGATTAATCAGATGTCTAAGGTCATAGGGTCAAAAACCGCTAGTATGACTTGTGACGTGACTTCCTACTTCAACTGCAGTGGAAGCCATCAAAAGTATAAAAAATTGAAACGATATGTAGATCTGTATTTTAATTATTTTCTCACTTTCAGTGGTTATATTCATTATTTGTATATTTCAGTCATTAACGCTAAACCGAGTTGGAGCAGAAGATTTTCATCAACAACGTAAAGGATCTATCTTACGTGCAGCTTCAGCCCTGGCTGGAGGACTGGAAGAAAAAGAAGATATCACATACACTCCTTTAAAGGCCTGGACAAAACAGCCTACAACTGGAGAGTTGATTAAAGAACGTGAAGTGAATCGAGAGAGATTTGGATGGGAAGTTGATTTCAATGATTTTGAGATGCCCTTTAAAAATAATATCAGCAAAAAGATTGAATTGTTTGGTGGACTGGAAGAGGAATAGAAAAAGAAGAAAAAATCTCGCCGAAAAAAGGAATGAATTCCGAGAGGGATGTTTTACTTCTGACTCCATTATCTTCTTTTACTCTAAACAGCTTTAGAAAACAGCATGATCCACAATTTTTTTTATACTCTAAACAGCTTTAGAAAACAGCATGATCCACAATTTTTTTTATACTCTAAACAGCTTTAGAAAACAGTATGATCCGTAAATGTTTTACTCTAAACAGCTTTAGAAAACAGCATGAACTATAATCATTTTCTCTGAACAGCTTCAGAAAACAGCATGGTCTATGAATGTTTACTCTGAACAGCTTTAGAAAACAGCATGATCTGTAAACTTTTACTCTTAACAGCTTTAGAAAACAGTATGAACTATAAACTTTTTTCTCTGAACAGCTTTAGAAAACAGCCTTAGAAAACGAAATATTTTTCCCTATAAAAATTTGATCTGAACAGCTTTCGAATACACTGTATAAACCATTAACAGGAACTGTTTGTCTTTAAAACACAGCATTATGTTTACATTGAACAGCTTTCAAATACACCATGTTGTTTAAAACTTTACACTAAACAGTTATAGAAAACAGCATACTATATCACACTCATTAGCCACCCTCGTAGTTCACCATTTTAAAATATTTCATCAGTTCCTACAAAAATTCAAAATCTAATCTTTCCGCTAAAAACAGGAATCTATATAAATATAAACGAAGATGTGTGTACGGTATGTTTGCTCATCATGCTTCAGCGCTGCGATCAACCCCACATATCATATTAACCAACATGACCTTGTGAGGGTTAAGGCCATCAAATTTGGGCCTTGGGTGACATAGGGCTTGCCCCGTGGGCAAATCGTGTTTCGTTGCTGCGATCCACCCCCACATACATGTAGGTAGTATGAAATTAACCAGTGCGACCTGTGAATGTTTTAGGCCATTGAGTTTAGACCCCTGGCGAAATAATGTCCTGCTAGTATTCATCATATGTAATGGGTGATATATCTACAGATTGTGAAGTATAGTAGAACTTGTTATAACTATATTTATATTAACAATACAATAGTGTACCAAGTATAGTGTACCAGATATTTCTGAAGAAATTCTCTTTTTATCTCTGATCCTTGAAGCAATCTGTGATAAAAGATAAATTTTAAACATTTCTTTTTTAAAGATGATTGATAAGTTTTGTATATCAGGCAGAAATATATTGATTGAGAGGTATGCATTTGAATTTTTTGACCTTTTTTTCGTTTTCAACGGCCTCACCTCGTAATAAGATTTGAGTGAATGTACTGTCGTAAGATGATTGTCAAAATGATTGGTTACCGGGGGTTACCCTTAAACATACATTATGGGGGATTAGATAAAGGGCTGGTAATTCTCTATATAATAGTCAGTCAAATTGATCCACTATGAACCAATATTTTAGTGAATTAATATTATGGTTAGCCTCGATCATCATTACTAAAGTCTATTAGGTTTATCTGTCACTGGGAAAGAGGAAATACCTCTGAGGTTAAACAGTATTCATTTCTTATCTTGAAGTGGCTTGGGGTGGGAGAGAACCATGGAGTGACCCTACCTACAGGATTAAATATATGAATTATTGATTATTTTTTTGTATAATTATATAATATACATCTGGGGTTTTGGGGGGTATAATTATATAATATGCATTTGGGTTGTTTTTTATTTTGTATAATTATATAATATATGGTACATCTGAATGTTTTGTATAATTATATAATTTACATCTTTTTCTTTCCTTTTTTCTGTGTAATTATATAATTTACATCTGGGTTTCTGTATAATTATATGATATACATCTGGGGGTTTGTATAATTATACAATATACATCTGGGTTTCTGTATAATTATATAATATGCATCTGGGGGTTTGTATAATTATATAATATACATCTGATTTTTTTTGTATAATTACAACTGGGTTTCTCCATAATTATTTAATTTCCAACTGGTTCTGTTGTATAATTATATAATATACACCTGTGTGTTTTTGTATAATTTACATAATCTGGTTATTTATTTTTTTTTTTTGTATAATTATATATAATATACATCTGTTTTTGTTTGTTGAAGATATATAATCAATTGTGGTCTTATATTGTATATAGCCTGCTATTAGTTACAGTTTATCATGTACGTGATATTGTTAATAAATTATATTGTTTATCATAAATTTGTGGGGTATTTTTAAACACTACAAGTATTACCTTACTGTGGACCAAAAACATGATTATGACATAAACGCAGCCATCTTGGAATTGTTATGTCATATCATATAAAGAAGAACATCAATCGAAAAGCGCCGCCTTACAGAGAGAGATAGAGGGAGAGAGATAAAGAGATAGAGGGAGAGAGAGAAAGAGATAGAGGGAGAGAGAGAAAGAGATAGAGGGAGAGAGATAAAGAGATAGAGCGAGAGAGAGAAAGAGATAGAGGGAGAGAGAGGAAGAGATAGACAAAAATTAGGACAATTCGGAAATAACGTGGTTCAATTTCAGGTCAGTAATTCGCTTGTGGGTTCTTAAGCTGTGGGAGAAACCTTGAGGACCCGGAGACCCCCCCCCCCCCACGCGGTGGAATAGACGATCGACTCTACTCCTTGCCCTATACAAGTACGGAATGCAACATGCACGCATTAAGCATTCGACCACGCCACGCCCACCCTCACAAAAAGAACCATTCTGCACACAGAGATCCTTACCTTACATACACGCGCGGATCCAGAAGGGGGGTCCAGGGGGTCCGGACCCCCCCCCCCCCCCTGCTCAGGCTTGAAAATTTGAAACTTAAATCTATGCGATTTTATTGGCGATTTTTAGACCTGTAATTTTGGAATTTACCTTCCGGAAATACGCCAGAATGCAAAAAATCCTGGATCCGCGCCTGACATAGCCTACTTCATACTTCCCGAATAAATATCTGTCCTGAATGGTCGGATCTTCGTGTAGTGTAGACCATTGAAAGGATAAGAAAACGAAACGAAATAGGCCTATAGATCTGGGACCTATTTCACGAAATTTTACCTGAGATAAAATCCAAATTTTAGTAATTTGATTGGATAATATTAGATTGATTTTCGTGCTTAGCCAATCAAAATTAACGCATCGACCAAAATTTAAGATTTTAGCTGAAGTTAAAATGTTGAGAAACAGATCCATGTATTTGAATCAGGATGTTCTGGGAAATCAACCGTGTTAAAGCAAAGCGGAAATTTCATATTTTTTAAGAAAGTCAAAACATAATTATTTCTATGTCTTTTGCTCAAAAGGTTGTCAACTCACTATTATACGATCATGGGCAATATTTTACAGGCATAAAAATCCTTGACACCTAAAATAATAACACAATTACTTGAATTAACTCCCTTGTTTTCCCATTCCCCTCCATGCAATGGCGATCTTCAAACGTTTGAATTTGAAGTTGAAAATGATATTTTTGCCAATTTCTCCACTGGCAATAGTGAATTATAGGATTAATAGGATTACATGTATTCTTTAACAAGGTAGTACTGTTTATAGATGCAATCTATTTTAGGGCTTTATTTTAATATATTTTAAAAATATAACTAAAAAATATGAAATTGCCGTTTTAAATAACCCATATTACACAGTTTAAAACAAATAAAAAAATGATTTGGGGTTTAACGCCCTACTGTTCTGCTCCGATCTGGGCTAAAGAAGACGAGTTGGAAATGTTTTGAGATGCAAGGTCTCTAGCGTCATTTTGGCATATGGAATAACTGTAGGTCAGTTTGCTAAAACACAGAAACGACACAAGATATATGACATACCAAATCAGGTACTGGTTTTACTGATGTCAGAGGTACACGATGCTGACAGGGCATTTTATGTGGGCAAACATGGGCAATACGTGACCATGTGACCCTATTCGTTCGGATGGGACGAAAAACCGAGGCCCCGTCTATACATTGGCGTGCACGTAAAAGATATCATGGCAGTTGGAATTAGATACAAGAATAGTGCCATAGTGCCAATGCTCGGCACAATTTCTCTCACAGCAGACTGAACGACAGACTCACCCTAGCTGCAGAGAAGTGACTCTGACACAGTGAATAGCCATGATATCCATATGACGTTGTCTAAACGTCGCAGGTCATGATGTCACATCAACAAACAAAATGTCAACATTACAAGAAACAATGTTACATTGTAAACAAGCCTTCATGTAGCCTTTATAGGGCTGTATAATCCTTACAGCCATAACGTCTTATCGCTTCTTCCAATGATTTTTCACAGAAATAACATCTACAACTCTAGATTTGACGTCGGCATATTGGCACCATTTTGTGCTTCGGTCGTGTCTATTTCAGATATACACAATCATTTCTGTTGGGATTGACTAATAGTTAATTTATTTCAGTTCTAAACAAAAATTTAAAACTTTAACGCAATTTTAAAAAAATAGCCATATTCTGGCTGGGATTACTGAGCAAAATGGCCATTCATTGTATACGTGCGGAAAAAAAGCCAGCTACCATTTAATTTTCGTACTTTAGTTACGTACGAGCAGGTTGTATGACGTAACCCCAGTAGGAGCAGAACAGTAGGACGTTAAACCCCATTCTATTTCATTTTAACAATTCTCACGGGCCCTGTTGAGCGACCGGCAGTAGTAATTATACTGAATTCTAAATAACCAGATCGTGACTACCGACCATTGTAAATGACGGATCACGTTTACGGAACAAGTCATGTCAACAAAAAACAAGAATTATGAGACAGTGACTGAATAATCAGTTTATTTAATTGTGGCCCAAATAAAATTGACTGAATTATGCAAAGTCGATCCGTACCCCCCCCCCCCCCCCTCCCATTCTTCCCCTCCGAAATATGGTGTAGCCTACTCTAGAAATGTGTGCGTCCCTGAAAAAAATCAACATTATTAACGCTATATCACAGACACAACCTTTCAGGGCTAACATATGGTTCAGTTTTAATTCAATAATTCACTTGCGCGTAGGGGTCTTTAGCAGTTGGAGGAAACCGATAATAAACAATAAGATACATGAAATGAAATGGAGTTTAACGTCCTACTCTTCTGCTCCTAAACTGGGCTAATGAAGTCGGCATACGCCATACAGTGTGCTATCAGGGGAATTTTGCCCGGACAGCGGCGTTACGCCTTACTCTTATAACGAATTCCAACTACTAAGTGATCTTTAATGTGCACGCCAAAGTGTACACGGGACCTCGATTTTTCGTCCCATCCGAACGACAGCTGTCCTTGTCAGACCCCCCGTTCTACACCATTGACAAGGGGGGAGGGGGAAACCACGTCGAAAAATCTGGATGAACTTCTAGACCAATGCGTCTCACCCACTTAGCCACTATAATAATAAAGCATCATAAAGTTAATATTTATCTAGGATAATCATCATTTTACATACCTTAAACTGGGGGGGGGGGGCTAGTGGTCTAGAGTGCCGCGCTTGGACCTCTAGCTGCCGGTCACCTCTGGCTTGCGGCTGTGGTTTCGATCCCTGGTGTGAGCGTATGTGGCACGGAGATAGGGGTGCCTTCTCAACCTCGTGGGTTTCCTCCGGGCACCCTGGTTTCCTCCCACTGCTAAAGACCCCTACGCGCGAGCGAATTATTGAAATAAAATTAAACCATATATGTTAGTCCCGAAATGACCTAGTTTGTGTCGAGTGGACGTTAAACCCAATTTCTCTCTCTCTCTCTCTCGCTCTCTCTCTCTCTCTCTCTCTCGCGCTCTCTCTCTCTCTCTCTCTCTCTCTCTCTCTCTCTCTCTCTCTCTCTCACATGCCTTAAACTGCTTTACTTTAAGTTTCAAACATTTTAACATTTTAGATTTTTTATGATAGCCACGGGCACAACATGAAGTTTATCATGACGAATTGGTCTAGAGTGCCGCGCTTGGACCTCTAGCTGCCGGTCACCTCTGGCTTGCGGCTGTGGTTTCGATCCCTGGTGTGAGCGTATGTGGCACGGAGATAGGGGTGCCTTCTCAACCTCGTGGGTTTCCTCTGGGCACCCTGGTTTCCTCCCACTGCTAAAGACCCCTACGCGCAAGCTTATTATTGAAATAAAATTAAACCATATATGTTAGTCCCGAAATGACCTAGTTTGTGTCGAGTGGACGTTAAACCCAATTTCTCTCTCTCTCTCTCTCCCCCTCTCTCTCTCTCTCTCTCGATCTCTCTCTCTCTCACTCACTCACATGCCTTAAACTGCTTTACTTTAAGTTTCAAACATTTTAACATTTTAGATTTTTTATGATAGCCACGGGCACAACATGAAGTTTATCATGACGAATTGAGTTTGTCGACGGTTTTAGGCTTTAACAGAAAGCTGTTTAACATGTCGGACAGGATTAATAATATATTGAAATATATATAATTATTATGTATTATGTACACGGTCAACTTATTCCGGCACAGGAAGGAAAATCGTAATGATCATTGAGTGCATCATCTTCGCATTAATACGGATTTGAAATACAAAGGATACTTCATTGAATACAATCTAATAGCTCAAACATCTATACACAAGGCTAGCGATGAATATAGAATTGCTTGATTTGTTTTTTTAAAGACGAGATGATGAAATGAATTATTCAAACTGTGTATTGTGAGTAGTTCTAAAGTTAAATATAAAGCGACGACTATTACTTGAAATAAAAAAGGGTTTTACCAACAGTGGGATATAACTTGTGAAAGATACGAATCAGTGAATATTTTAGGAGGAGAGATAATGAGTTAAAGACTATAGTATTGAGTCTGGTAAGTGATTAATAATGAACAAGATTGTATAAATTAAACAAACGGTAAATTACAGATCAACATTTTATTTACATTCGAATTCTTCACTGTCACTTTTCCCACTGGTTTCGGTCGATTGTTGAAGGTTTAATTCGTGCAGGGCGAAATGTCACTGTCGTGTTTTTGACGCACACAGGCAATACCATAACCACTGTCCACTGACCCCACTGGGTAGGCCTACGTTATTTGTGTAGGGGTTGGGGTACCTGCATGGGGTTGTGTTAGGTAAGCCCTATATTGCTTTCGTGTACAATTTTTCTACCTGAAATAGGTCACGTAACAATCAAATACGAAACAAATCAAATATATTACATTAATTACATAATGACCCTTTTAACCAGGAAATGACCCCAACTCCAACCCCCTAACCCCTCCCCACCCAGCAATTCCGAACTCATTTTAACATGTGTTAAATTCACCTCATGCAAAGTTAACGGTATAGTTAATTCTTTAATGTTCACGCTTGATTGGATAACAAGTATGCTAAAATGGTGTAAAATCATTGAAGCATGGGTGTAATTATTGAAGTTTTTATTAAATTGAAAGATGTGGTTTATTGTTTTGTTTTTGTATCATCACTTTTATCTGTGGGAACTTCTCAAATGAAATAGGGTTCAACGTTTAACACACAGGTGAATGCAGAACAACATACGCCATGCACTATATGATAATGAGGTACATTTTGTCCTGTTCTTAATGAAATGGTTAGCACGTGCGGGCTGTATCATAAGGTCTGTCATTGAGTCAACTGGTGTGGTTTCGATTCACTGGTTGTACGAAACAGGGAATAGGGTGCAACCATGAGAGTTTTCTCAGGGTCCTCCGGTTTCCACCCACTGATAAAGACCCCTACGCACAAGCGAATTATTACAATACACGTGTATTAGTCCCGAAATGACCTAGTTTGTGTCGAGTTGACGTTAAACATCTCTCTCTCTCTCTCTCTCTCTGTCTCTCTCTCTCTCTGTGAGACGGTGCCTTTAACGAAGATGTAGATAAATACAGTAAACAAAGCCAAGAGAACAAACATTGAACGTGCATTTATAGACTGGTAACCCACATATAAAGGTCAAATGCTAGTTACTACGTGATCTCTGAAAGCTAGGCATCGCAGACGATTACAGTGGCAGTTGGTAGTCAAATCTATTACATAAGGTCGCATGCCGATTTCTCAAGGTCAGGAGATGTAAACGGGGCTAGCACTGACCCTAACTCAAGACCTAGAACCCTAAACCACAATCCACGCCAACAATAACGGGATCTAACCCTGTTTACAGCTTGTAGGCTTGCGGAAATCTGCATGTGGCCTTCTGAAATTGATCTGACCCCATTTGTTGCTCTGTGTGTCTAATGAATGAATCGAACGGGTCATAACGTCCTATTTTTCTGCATCTTCTGGGCTATAATGAAGGTGGACTCATACAGCGCTATGAGTGGAAATTTGCCCGTGCAGTGTTCATGTAAAAGACGCACTGACAATTCGAATTAATAATAATAGGTCGAAGTGTCGCTGTTGGACACGATTTCACCGCTAACACACTGCATACGTGTCCATCTTGAACTATTGGAAATTGGAATTCGATAAGAGAGTAGGCCGTAGCGTCGCTGTCAGGAAAAATTCCCTTCATAGCACACTGTATGGCGTATGCCCGTCTTCATTAGACCAGTCGGACGTTAAACCCCATTTCATTTCATTTCATGATCTTGTACAGCCATCACATGTCAGGGGAGTTAATCCACTTCCATTTTGGTCAAAAAGTCTTGAAATTTCAACACTTGTCTGGGCTAATGATGACGATGTATGGCGCTACGCGGGAATTTGTGCCTAGACATATTATGTTAGCCTTAATATGACATATGTCAAGCCCTTCCATTCTATTCTAGTTATACCACAGTAGACACGGGTTAGGGTTAGGGTAAGGTTTAAGAAATAACTCGTCCATCTGTTTGTGAATTTTATCTATTCGTATCGTACGTTTTGTAATCTGATAGGTATATCAATGGGTTGATTGTTAAACTCTATCGACTATAATTTGACCTCTGTATAAAGTTCAAGGTCATTACAAGTAGTATTTGGATATTAAAGCAGGTGCGAGATAGGTATGTATTGTTGTTTGTTGTCGGTACGATTCCGTTTCATCAATAATTTATACGTATTTGATATGTCAATTACATCTTTTTACCGTGTTCTTAATATAACCCTGCTCCCTCACCCCACCCCACCTTTGTTCGTTCAAGTTGGGGAATCTTTCAATATTTTTTAAAACTTACAAGTCTTATCATATGACTGTTCGATGTGTGTTTCTAACTGAACCAAATTTTCGCACGCTCTGTATTTCGTGAACGGATTTTTGTCCATTTGTCAAAAGAGAGAGGGAGAGAGGTGTGTGTGTGTGTGTGGGGGGGGGGGGGGTGTTAACGTCCACTCGACACAAGCTAGGTCATTTCGGGACTAACATATGGTTTAATTTTATTTCAATAATTCGCTTGCGCTTAGGGGTCTTTAGCAGTGGGAGGAAACTGGAGGACCCGGAGAAAACCGACGAAGGCGACCCTATTCCTTGTCACGTACAACCGGGGATTCGAGCACACGCTAGATGACTCAATGACAGGCTTTATGATACAGCGCACAGGTGCTTACCATTTCGCCATCCACCACCCCCACCCCATTTGTCAAAAGAGTGATTTATTGATAAAAACCCTACTACATCTTATATAAATACGACACGGGGAAATATTAACTAATCCCCATTAGGCCATTTTTCACATGAATATACGTTACAGGGGAAATATTTACCACGGGGAAATATTTACCACTCAGATGATGATATAATAACTTATTTAATTTGTAGTTTTACCTACCCACGTGATCAGACGATATTTCAACTTTCAGCTATTTTAAGATGGTGACAGGGATCGTATTGAAAACCATTGACGTGTGAATTGTAGGCCTATATTCCTAATTCTCCCGTGTGAGTCAATCTAATAAATGCAGCCGAATGATCGCCTCGTTATTACAAACCACTCAGAGGTACACACTAACATATTTTAAAACAGGTACGATAGACGAGGCGCATTTGTTCAAGGAACATGTCGGTGGTATGAATTGGCAGAGCCATAGACTTTTTGGGAAGACGAACAACAGAATGAGTAGCGCCTGGCAGCCATTTCCATCGTCACTTGATTTGATGTTTTTTGTTATTTTCTGTCTTGTCCGTAGGTTTATCTGTAGATTTCTGTTTTGCGTGTAGTGCGGTCCTTCTGCACTTACTATTAGTATAAAGACTGCTAAACTATGAAGACCAAGCTATATCGCTTCTTACTGAGTGGGGAGAGGCGGGGGGGGGGGGGTGGTATGGTGGCTAAGAGGGTGTTCGATCCCTGCATTGGTCTAGAGCGTTCATCCAGATTTTCCGGGATGTTTCCCCTTGTCAGGGCTACAGAACGGAGGGCCAGACAAGGACAGTTGTCTAGTCGTTCGGAAGGTACAAAAACCGAGGTCCCGTGTACACATTGGCTTGCACATAAAAGATCCCTTGGCAGTTGGAATTCGATGTGAGCAGGCCGTAGTACCGCTGTCCGGGCAAAATTTCGTTCATAGCACACTTTATGGTGTATGCCCGTCTTCATTAGCCCAGTTCGGAGCAGAATAGTAGGACGTTAAACCCCATTTTATTTCATTCCAATTCTTAATGGCGGGATGCCACTGTACAGGCGTAAAAAATCCAATCTGTTTTACAGCGGTAGTGCGAAAGACTTCTATATTCAATGCTGATCAGTTTGTAATCGAACATGTACAGTTTAATGTATTTATTCGTGTGGCCTATACATTATTCAAGAGCTAATTCTGCCTACTGCAGGTCTTTCTTTTAGCCTTAAATGAAATATTAATTAATAATTAGACATTTATCGATGTCTTGGGATGCTCGAGATTTTAACTAGATAACATATTATAACAACGGTTCGGCCTTTTACTGGTTTAATTTAAAAAGACTCGAATATAATACCTTGGTTACCATAATAAATGAAATCAATGAACACATCTTGTTAAAACTACAACCAATGATAATTTGGCTCAGGATAAAGTAATTTGAATGAAATTTTCAATATATTCATTTTGCATTTTCTATTTTTGAAGTATTGCGGCAAGAACTGTCAGCTCTTTATCTAAATCTTACACGATGCCAGGCGCGGATCCAGGATTTTTTGCAGGGAGGTTTGGGGGCCTCCCCCAAAAGATTTGGTAAATTAGATTCAATTTGGTGCATTCTGACGTATTTCCGGAAGGTAAATTCCAAAATTACAGGTCTAAAAATCGCCAATAAAATCGCATAAAAATTTTTCAAGTCTGAGCAGGGGGGGGGGGGGTCCGGACCCCCTGGACCCCCCCCCCCCCCCTCTGGATCCGCGCCTGGATGCCCCGATAAAGATACATTATGGAAGATTACATAAATGGTTGGTAGTTCTCACTATTATAGTTAAAAACTAAATAATGAAAAAGTAATTTGCTGAAAATTTCAATCAATTTGATCCACTATGAAACGAGAATCTAGCGTTTGAATTTTCGGCCTAACCTCGCTCATCATTATTACAGTTGGTACGATAAAAAAAAACATAGTCACGATTATCCAATAAATCATGAATGAAAGTTGAGCAGCAAACTGGGCCGTAATCCACTATATATCGCAGGTTATAGCGATGACATCGAGAGATGATTATGATCTGGAATTGTTAATTAATAATTTAAATAGGCAGATTTAGCTCTTAAATAGGCCTACTGTGTGTTTAAGGAGTAATGTGTCATGTGATTTGAATTGTAAGCGCTATTTTCACTTTCGGTTTATCATTAGGGGGTGGGGTGGTGGGGTGGTGGTGCTGATGGAGGTGACCGATTGGTTTGCACGTGCGCGCTGTATCACAAAGCCTGTCATTGAGTCAACTGGCGTGGTTTCGAATCCCCGGTTGTACGTGACAAGGAATAGGGTCGCCTGTTCAACCTCATGGGTTTTCTGCGGGTACCCCGACTGCTAAAGACCCCTACGCGCAAGCGAATTATTGAAATAGAATCAAACCATATTTTAGTCCCGAAATGACCTAGTTTGTGTGGAGTGGACGTTAAACCCCTCTCTCTCTCTCTTCTCTCTCTCTCTCCCTCTCTCTCTCTCTCTCTCTCTCTCTCTCTCTCTCTCTCAGTTTCTCTGTGTAAAGAGATGTTAAACAGTGATCAGCGAGGCCGTTTAATCAGAAGATACACGTGCTGATAAATAGAGATAAGAAATAGATAACGGTGTATTTTTATTGTTGATACATCAGAATTTTCCAATCCCGCCTTATAATAAGCCAAAAATCTATAGGATTTTTCAACCCAGTTTCCCTAGTTGTAAGGAGCGTCACAGGAGTAGGGTGGCAAGTATAGCTCTCCCCTCCTCTCTCTCTCTCTCTCTCTCTCTCTCTCTCTTACACCGCGTGGTAGCCTTAACTTCGTGGTTAAATCGGCAACCACTAATGTTAATCGATGGACCCACGGCGGCTAAGTGAGTAAGACGTTGGTTCGCTAACCTGGAGGTCACGTGTTCTATCCTCGTGTTGACCGTGAAAGATCATCGGTATTTTGCCACGTGTTGATAAAACGTTAGACCCAATTGCATTTTAATAATTCCGATATCATTATCCCGGTTTGGGCAGGAACTGAAATGAAATGAAATTGGGTTTAACGTCCTACTCTTCTGCTCTGACTGGGCTAAGACGTTAAACCTCATTTCGTTTCATTTCAGTTAGAGAACCACCGTGACTCGATGTGTATGACACACTCGGCAAACCTCACACAGAGCTTTCAAATTCTGAAGATGTTTTTCTTTCAAGTTTTTCCGATTTTTTTTAAACAAAGGACAAATTTGCAATGAAATTTCTAGATACGCTTCGATCGGCGCAATTTTGTGAACCACTTTCTACAAGCGGAAGGTTTTCCTAATAAGTAAACCCTTAGCCCAGTGGTTCTCAACCAGTGTGCCGCGGCGCACAGGTGCGCCGCAAAATCTTCCGCAGTGTGCCGCAAAATTTTGAACGGCACGCTAAGAAAATGCGAAAAACCACATGATCCTAATTGAGTATTCACTGTAAGTTCATACTAGAGCTGTGTTTTTCTTTATTTAGTTTGAGTCATTCGATGTGTCTATGACTAATCTGTGTCTACGATTGTATGCCGTCGGTGACTTGCCATGTTTTTATATTGCAAAATTCAAATATTTTTCCTATATATTTAGCCAGGTGTGCCGCTATTTTTCATGTGTTCCAAGGTGTTCCGTTGGCAAAAAAAGGTTGTGAACCACTGCCTTAGCCGCATCGCATTTGTATGTGTAGGTACGTATCACGTGTCGTCATACAGCCGAGGTTGGAGGTAAAGTACCGGAATCTGCCGAGGTTTGTCGAGTGGTGTATTGCACTGATGCGTTAAACGGAATGTCCCTGGTTGGATCCCGATTCCAGTCCGGGTATCCCTTGTCAGGGGCGCAAGACAGGGGCGTTTTAAGGTTTATAATGGCGGAGGCTACACTATTTTGAGGGCCCTCTTTCGCGGGGGGGGGGTCTGTTGATTGATGATTTTTATGCCAATGCAATGACTACATTCTCATTCAGTAGTAGATTCGACAGTAACAGTGTATAGAAAACGATTGACTCGGACACGGGGGCCCTTAAACTTGGCCAGAGGGGCCCTTTTGTCAGACGTAGGGCCCTTTTCTCTGCCTTCAGGCCCCCCTAACTAGGGTACATTTTCATTTTCTCATCGGTTTTAGCATTTTTCTCCCGTTTTACTTTTCCAATTTCTTTGATTTTTTTTCGCGAGGAGGCTGGCGCCTCCAGCGCCTCAGCTATAAAACGCCTTTGGCGCAAGATAAGGGCCTGGCAATGAAAAGAAACTTGTTATTTTGGATGGTACGAAAAACCGAGGTCACGTGTATACCCGGCCAGCACGTTAAAAATTTGAGATTTCGTGTAAATATTAGCGTGAACGTAAAAGAACCTTGACAGTTGGAATTCGGCGATGAGTATAGGTAAAAACGCCGCTGTCCCCTATATCACGACCGTCTTCAATGGCCGGGTTGTTGCATTCGCTAATTGATTCATTCATTTCATTTTATGCTATAGGTTCCCGCGATTGAAATATTGGTTTTAAACGTGGCAGGGCGGATCCAGGATTTTCAGAAAGGGGGGGGGGGCGTGTTGCACCCAGTTGGGAGTGCGAAGCCCGGTACGTGATTTTTGAGTGGAAAAAATGCCCACAAATACTAATTTCATACTAGTACTGTAAATTACGATTTCCAACCTAAACTATTTTGTTCTCCTTTCCCGAGAAAATATATGAAGCTAAAAATTGTTCGCCTCCTCAAAAAATGGATCCGCGCCTGCGTGGGGTAATCGTGGTGATCGTGTCGTAACAATCGTGTTGACCGTATCGCAACGTATCCGAACGTATCTGCACGTAGCAGATCGTGGATTCAGTAGGGACAATTCTATAATCGTAACATATCATAACGACAATGGGAACCTGGCACAATTCATAGATGTAATTAGACACGGCTTAAACAAGCTAAATCGCTAATATTTGGGACCTAGAAATTGACTCAAATGGGTCACAACGCATATAATACTGTAATATGAATGTATATAAACTGATTCCGTTTTTACTCTAATTTCAAATCAGTTATGTTTTACCGAAATACGTCAGAAGACTCAATCGAATGGCAATCTCTAGCGTCTGGTTATTCCAATCCACACCGATAGTCTTTATTGCGCATGCTTTCCAGATAAAAATATGTGGTCGCCATTTGACATGACTTGTGGAACATGTCTAGCCTCGTTCTTCGAGTCCCTTGGTACAAATGGTGCTGAAACGTATTATGGTACACGATTCGTGTACCAATGTTATCTTAAATATTGGATATCAGAAACCCATCTCTTCCCGGTAAGACCACTACATCAATGTTGATTTAAGCTGACATATAATTTGTGTTTTCAATGTCGAAGGTTTTGGATAAGATTGAGTAGTTAGACACTTAGCTACTTTAAAATAGATAAAACCCCACAGTTTAATAGATTTTAATACTTTGAAGATTTTTGGAGAACCAAATCAAAGTCTTTTGGGGCACTCTGAAATCTGAAGTATGTTGTTTCCTGAATTCATTATTTCAAGTATTATCCGTTTTAGTCAACATTTCCTTGCAGACAGAAAGTCATTATTCAATCAAATTTATGTCATTAAGGAGGAAATTTATGTCATTCGGTGTAATTAATTGCAAGGAATTGTAAAGATTTTATGGGGGAGCGGTCATATAACTTAAATCATTATGTAATTTTCTTCTAGGTTCGTTTAATTTGATGGGAAGAAGGTTTTCTAGAACAGGGGGGTTGAATGGCCGAGTAATTATACCCCCCCCCCCTCTCTCTCTCTCTCTCTCTCTCTCTCTCTCTTCTATAACAGTTTGTTCCTGGAAACGCACTTGACGCAATTCTAGGGAATATAACTTTTATTGTTACTGGGTGACTAGGATTCCAGGAGTGTAGCCAGAAGTGGACAGGGGATCCAGGGGGCCCAGATCCTCCCCTGCATATTTGGTTTTTACTAAGTGGCTAGGATTCCAGGAGTGTGACCAGAAGCGGGTGGGTGTGGATGGGGGTCCAAGTGCATCTGTATATTTTTGTTTATTGAAATTACATGTGAAATATTATCGCCATTTTGGCCTCTCTCTGCTGTAATCATGAACACGTGTGCATCAAGGACAAGGACAGCTAGCTTGTCGTTCCGATGGGACGAAAAACCGAGATCCCGTATATACATTGGCATGCACGTAAAAGATCCCTTGGCAGTAGAAATTCTATATAAGAGTAAGCCATGGTGTCGCTTCACGGGCAGACCTAACCAGAGGGTGAGTGCTGGGGTGCGCCACATCAGGGCTCATAAGAGTCTATGGGGCACATGAATACCATAGTTCAAAATTGAAATGGCCCATATATGCATGAATTTTTTATTGTCCCCCGTCTTTCGAAGAAAGTTGGGGGACTATTAAAATGGTTCCGTCCGTCCGTCCGTCCGTCTGTCCGTCCGTCTATCTTTCCGTCACGCTTTTTGGGACACAATACCTCTATTCCTAATTGAGCTAGAATGTTCAAACTTGGTGTAAGTGTTTATTAGGTCAATGCCTTGATGGAGTTCGAAGATGAGCATTTTCCGCTTAGGGTAAGCAGAGATAAGCAATTTGATTGGTTGATACTTTGGGACAAGATAACTTAAGTTCTAATTAAGTGAAAGTGATGAAACTTGGTGTATAGTTTCATTACATCAATACCTCGACTCAGTTCAGCCCAGGGTAAGCAGAGCGATAAGCAATTTGATTGGCTGAGACTTTGGAACACAATAACTCTCCTTCTAACTGAGCGAGAATGTTCAAACTTGGTGTTGGCGTTCATTAGATGAATGACTCGATGGAGTTTGATGATGAACATTTTCGGCTTATAACCAGAGATAAGCAATCTGATTGGTTGATGCTTTAGGGCACAATAACTTTGGTTATAATGAAATGAGAGCGATGAAACTCAGAATATGGGTTCATTATATCATTACCCATGCATTACCTTGACTAAGTTTGATAGTAAGAATTTTCCGCTTAGGCTAAGAAGCGATAAGCAATTTGATTGGTCAAGACTTCGGAACACAACAACTCTGCTTTTATTTGAGTTAGAATGTTTAAACTTGATGTAGATGTTCATTAGGTGAATGTCTTGACTGAGTTCAATGATTAACATTTTGAGCTGAAGCTAAGCATAGCTAATCACTTTCATTGGTCGATGCTTTGGGACAAGATAATCTTCATTCTATCTGATAGAGAGTGATGACACTAAGTGTACAGTTTGATTGCTCCATATTTTTGAAAAAAAAATAAATGTGCGATTAATTAATATGTGTCATCTATTTATTTTTGGATTTCGGCGGGGACATCAGCCTCTCTGTTGGCTTGTTGTTCCTTTAAAGCTTATATAAGTATGTACAAAAGTTGTCGCTTTATCGCAATAAACTAGTGAATCATTACCACGAACAAGCTGCTTTAGAAGACCTTCTCCCCATCGAATTAACGAACTAGAAGGAAATCATTTAATGATTGAGTTATTCGACCTCTCCCTCATACATTCTTTACAATTACACCGAATAAATGCCCCCGCCCCTACCCACCAGCATCCTCCCCTGCTGAAATTCATGAACACGTGCTTAGATTCTCTTACTTTAATCATGCAGGCGATTCAAATCAATTACATGAAAAGATTGGATTTCCTCTACTTGAGAACACTACAGGGGCCTCGGTTTTTCGTCCCATCCGAACTATTAGACAACTATCCTTGTCGGGCCCCGTCCCGCATCACTGACCAGCTCTATAAAAAGTTTTTAGATGGCGGTGACCATATCCTTTATTATCATTATGATCTTCAGTAGTTAGGTCTAAATATTAAGGCCAACTGCAGATTTCGTCACGGCCATTGATGCAGGACAGAGGCCCTGGCGAGGGCAGCAGTCTAGTCGATCGGATGGGAAGAAAAGCCGAGGTTACATCCTATGCAACACCATAAGCATTTTATTTTTATGATAACTTTCATATTTCTATTCAATTCTTTTTATTATTTTCAGACATCACGGACGTTACCAGGGTTACGACAGGACCTCTTCGGTGATTTGACAGTATTATAAGATGCTGTTCTGAAAGATTCGTAAAATGGCCTCCATACGCTGAAATAAAAACAAAAAATACCATATTTATAACTGCATTTATATAGATTAAACGACACAGAAGGGGGCATGGAAGGACGAATCGACCCCCAAAAAAACAAATAAAAGAAACGCGTAGAAGGAAATATTTAAAAGTGAAGTCCAGAATGAATGAAAGTTTACTGATTCATCTTGAGGGTTTTAACAATAAGGATGTGAACTTGAGTGTTTTCGGTTTTAGTCAAATGTTCTTGAACTTCATTCATTAAACAACATACACAGCGTAAAAATCATCGTTTGCCAGATAAACATGTAAATTGAAATCTTCCGTATGTCGGAAAATCCAGGATGATATTGTTAGTTCTGCTTCAACGACGTTTTTGTAAAAGTGATGAATTATAAAGAATCAAATTTCAAGAAAACAGGAAGAATTTTTATAAAATAAGTCTTAATAAGCCATAAAACTCTTGTCGTGAGTCGTGTGAACAAGTGACTTAATACTGTCTGGATTTAAATTATATCAACCACGATAAGCTTTCATCATCTAAATATTTCTAAAAAATGAACAGAAGAAAAAAACCAACAAAATGCCTAGCAGTAGCCTAAACCAAGTCACCAGATTGCTTAACAGAGTGAAATTAAGGTTTGCCTTGAGTTAAGAAATATTAACAACGAACAACTTTGATCATCCAAACGTTTTAAAAAACCGAACAGAAGAAAGAAAATGGCGAGCACTGTGTACACGGATGTGGATCAAATCCCGGTGTTTCTGTTTATCGTTGCTATGATGTGTATCAGTCTCTTTGGTAACGGTATCACGTGCTTTATATATGGATATAAATTACGTCAGACAGTAACGAGGAATTTTATATTTACTTTATCAATGTTGGATCTGATGTCATCTATTATTTGTATGCCCCTGGAGATTTATATTGTAGCGGAAATAACGACATTTAAATATTCGGAACTCTGCAAGTTTTCCCGCTACATAACATACGTGTCGCACTCTGCAACGTCACTTGTGTTGCTAGCCATCGCCTTCGATCGTTATTACAAAGTGTGTCGTCCATTGCAACCATTTTTCAATGTTCGAACATCACGAATTTACTGCTCAATTGCTATTTTGTTTTCGTTTGTGTTAGCGTGGCCTTCTATTGTTCTTTACGGCACGAACACGGTGCCGGAAATAAACGGAACCACGTGTTCAATATCGGAAGACATGGCAACCACGTGGTATCCTCTCATCTTCTACATCATATACACTTCGTGTTTTTTGTTCGTGGCTTTATCCATGTCGATTGTCTACGTGCGGATTATAAAACAGATGAGGCTTCTGAAACAGAACCAGAATTTGAGGAGGAGTCGAGAAACGATACGACAGAGCCCAAATAACGCTGAAGATGGACCAAGCGTCGGTCAAGACGAATCCGCGACAACTGGAGACCACGTGACAAAACGTGCCAACGAAAAAGGCAGTGATACTGGGGGACGTCAGTTACGTTCTGTGGAGGGAACGAGGAGTCTCGCTAGACCTGTTCGACTGCCAACCGAGGAAAACATCACGAGTGAAGTTTCGGGCGCCGAAAACTCTCTGGATAACCCACCTATTTCTGAAGATAGTGGAACAAACACTGATGACCAAGCTTCCGGTAATATGACTGATCATTCCCATGGTCATCAGAATAACAAACGTCATCCCGAGGATCTTCGGTCAAATTTGGATTATGGACCGACTGACTACGAGGAACGCTCGCCAAATTCTGATTGTAGAACAACTCACTCAAAGAAACTCCCGTCGAATTCCGAACGTAGTGCAAGTCATTCTTCCGAACACCCGTCATATTCCGAACGTAGTGCAAGTCATTCTCCAGAACACCCGATATATTCCGAATGTAGTGCAAGTCAGTCCGGGAAGCCCCAGTCAACTTCTGATTGTAGTGAGAACCACCTCAAGGAACTTTCGCCAAATTCGGATTCCATTGTAAGGCACTCCAAGGATCATACTTCGAATTCCGAACATAGTGCAAGTAACTCTTCCAAACATCCGTCATATTCTAGTGCTGGTCACACTGTGCAGCGCCCGTCAAATTCAGAATTTTATTCGAGTAATTCCGAGGAAACCCCGCTAGATTACGAACGTAGTGCTAGTCCCTCTGTGGAGTGCCGGTCAAATCCAGAATGTAGTGCGAGTAATTCCGAGGAACCTCCGTCGGATTCCGTAAACACAGACGATAACCCAGCACAAGTTCCTGATATATTTGTCCAAGCTAACGCCTATGGCACCGAGAGTGGTGAGGGTTCCCCGGACGATAATGAAATAAGTTCGGTTGCGCTACCCGAAGCTAAGGCAAAAATAAACAAGGGCGTTCGGAGATTATCGGACAGAATTTTGAGAAGAGACTCGAGTAAAAAAACAAATAATAAGCAGAAACAATCCGTACGAATTGGAACAATACCCATAATCCTTGTCGATCAGGTGGATGGAGATCAGGAAGTAGAAAGGAAAAGTAGACAAAAATTTGAGCCAATGTGCGCGATAAACCACTTGTTCATCCACGATGATCCAAGTAGCACCCAAATAGAATCGGAAACATCCGGCCATGGTACGCTCACCGATTCCGAAGATGAAAGGAATGTCGAAGCATCAAATACGCGTTTTTCGTTCTCTAGGAAAAATAAAATCCCAAAAATGGACTCGTTGGATGTTCCGCAACAACAAGTCGATTCTCAGAAAAACAATTCCAGATCAACAAGATTTAAATCTATTTATAAACCTGGAAAGACAACTCGTATGCTTCTTACAGTGACTATTCTTTTCTTCACGAGCTTTCTTCCATTCTTTATTATAGTCATTCTCCGGACACGATTAGGGGTCGAGTTCTTCTTCACCTTAAACCACGCGGAGTTTGTTGCCGTGGGAATCTTTATCCGGTCCTACTTAGTGAGTAACGCCTCTAACCCTATAATCTATGGGTTTCTAAATGACAATTTTAGGAATCAAGTGAAGAAACTTTTAAAGGGAAAGCTCCGAAGGACGCCCACCACCAGTAGATATAGGCCGAATTCAAGTCGCTTTATTAGATAAATTATATCTCAAATTCGAATCGCGCTGTAATATAAACATAAATAAACAGGATTATATGATACAATACGTTTAAACCGCGCTGTTATAACCCAAACTGAGGCCCTTATTCACGAAATTCTTTTAAAACGGCATATGATCTGTCGCCCAATAACACATTTGACAGCAGATATCGCTTGTGTGATAAATTACATTTATTACTTTATTTATTACTTTATCGACTAGTGCTGATATTTTTTGATATCAAAAAAGACTCGTAAGAGATTCTCTATATATTACCCCAAAACCGCGTTATAAGACACAATAAATAAACACCCAAGCCTTGCTATAAAAATATAAGTACCAAGTAAAACTGCGTTATAAGGTTTCATAAATACAAATCTAAAACGAGTTTTAAGATTAAACAAAATACTCACTTTGTAAAATGTATTGGGGATTAGTTTCCAGGGAGGTAACTTACTTCTTAGGATGCAGACCACCAAATTTATCATTGTTATTATGTTAAGTATTGGTTATTGGTGCATGAATTAGAGATTGTATTGTATATAAGTATGTATGTACGTTCTTAGTTTACTAAACTAGAATTTGGCTGGGAGTAGACATTATCTTATATATATATATGAAGGAATAAAAACAATAATCTCAACAAATCGTCAACTTGTTCCTAATATGAAGGAAGGAGTGTTTCCTAAATAAAAAAGTTAAAAAAATTCGCGGGCGCGAATGAAGTCGGGGGTAAGGGGTGCATTCCCCAGAAAATTTTGAAAAATTTATTTCATTTCTTGGTGAATTCTGTTGATATGATCAGTGGATACTGAACTATAGAAAGTCGACCTATTCTTTGTTGTCATTCGAAAGACAATCATATAAAATGCAAGAGAAGAAATCTGATTGGGCGACACAAAAGTCTTCATATACAGTATGAATAATACAACCATTCTCTATCGAGCATTCGTTAGTGTGGAATCAACGAAAAATAAAGAACATTTTTCATTTTGGCAATATTAATCTTGAAACAGTTAAATCATACGTCTATCTAGGGGTCTGCTTTTCCAACAACTCAACCTCTAAGTCTGCGATCAGTCAACTTAATAGTAAGGCTAGACGTGCATGGTTCTGGGTGTGCAATAAAATTGGTACGACTGATTTTCTTCCGACCGAGGTTCTCATTAAACTATACCAATCAGTTGTTAAGCAGATAGCTATATATGCGTCGAAGATCTGGGGATCTAGTCCACAGCAAAACTTTCGAAATTAGCAAATGGGACCAAATTTCTCATAATAAACTAACCATTAAGATCTGCAAGTCAATACTGGCACAACCATCAAAAACATCAAACATTGGCTGTCTAGCAGAACTGGGTATTTTCCCGGCCAGCCTTGACATATTTCAAAGAATGATTTCCTATTATAAACGCCCAACGAATTCTAATGTAGAGAGTTTTCTTAAAAGTGTTCTTTTACGTTCTGCCTTCATTACTGATGGCAAACAATGACATTAAATATTCTTGGACAGCAGCCATAGCAAAAATATATGAATATTATGATCTCCCAAATAACCTCTCTCCCACAGCAACTAAACTAAAACTTCAAACTAAATTCAACAATCATTTTACAGAACTAACTAAATCAGGAACAAAGTTAAAAACGTATGGACTATATAAAAATATAATAAACCACCCCGCGCGTTACCTTCTTCAGGTTAAAAATAAAAACTTTAAATCATCCTTTTCATCCCTTCGACTCAGCTCGCACAAATTGGAAATAGAGAGAGGCCGATACAAGAATATTCCACCTGATCAAAGGTTATGCACGCAATGTTCTCTTTCTGCCGTTGAAGATGAATTCCATTTTCTTTTACAGCGTCCCCGATATGAAAACCTGCGTCTGGGATATATCTATCCTACTTTAATACCATCTTGTCAATTAACTTTTGAAATTCTTTTTAATCCGCCAAATTTCCTTGCTAAGGCAGTAGCCATGTACACATTCCAATGCTTTTCGGGAAACGGGTGTACCTGTCGAGTCTAATTCTCTCTTAGTATCTGCTGAATGCTCTTTCCCCATTTGATCATCATACTCTTATGTACACCGATATACTTTTACTACATATTTTATGATTATTTTTATTTCATTGTCATACTTTCATTGTTGTTTTCATTGGTATCATCCCAATGGTGCATGTACATAAATATATTTTCATTATTTATATAGTATTCCATGACAAATGTATCTTTTGCATGCATATGTATGTTGATGTTTTGTATACTGTTCTTAATGGACGTAATATGCAAATAAAAAGTTGAAGTTGAAGGGAAGACAACTCTGTTTGGGAGATTGTAATACAACGTGACAACATGTGGCCACAGATTACTAATTATTTCCCCATTGACTTTAATGTTAATTCTCGTCTCTTAGACCGGCTGTAACTTTTTCCCAAGTATTCGTTGGGTAGAACGCTTTCTGCCACAGATGGAGCAACATGTGGCAAACTCTGGCCCAAAAGCATGTATGAGGTTCACCATGAAAAACTTGAGATACACAGGCTATGGTAGTGACAACTAAACCAGCAATTTTCGGCCCTCCCTTTCAACGTAACCAACCTCACAACCCTTGTATCCTTTCGCCTCAAAATCATGAATATTCACCAAAACCTGGCAGAAAATATATTTTTAAACCCTTTTCTTCGATTCTACACCAAAAAGTCAACAAAAATCGCCATGCAACAGCTCGGTCAATGTTTACTTAACACCTAACTGCTTCGGGCAAAATGATGCATTTTACTCATTTTAATACCCATTTACACTAAATAGGAACTATTTCTTAACTACAAATACTTCAAACGTCTTTATTTATTTTTCTTTTACCTCAAAAAAAAGGTTTGAGAATTTAATTTGTCGGAGTAAAAAAGTTAATATACCGTACTCATTAAGCCTCGTCGATGTCATGCTTATCCGTGATTGTAGCGGCCAAGCGAATATTCACTGCGGGATCAGTTTGGTACTACAAATCGACTCTAGCATGTTCCACATAGCCCAATATTAACCGGTGGTACTGAGAGAACCACCCATCCCCATCCCCCACCCCCACCGTGAGTAAGGCGATGGTTTTGAAATTATTGTTCACTGTATGTTAAATATTCAATATTGTAGGAAACCATATTTTTATGTTTAGATAAAAACTTCACCATTGATTGGAATGAAACAATAATTCGGGTGAGTAGGTGAGTAGTAAGATGTCAATGGCTGTGGATAACCTTAATTGAGCTAAACGCCAAATTCAACATTTTATATAATATTCGAAATTAAACACACGAATTAGAATTAAATATACGTCCATTTCAATCAATATAGACGTAATTTAAAATATTTGATTCGCAAATGACACCATACCATAATTGAATGCAAATCACTTTATGTATATATATATACATGTATATTAACATGTGCTTTTAAACCCATTTCCCCCCATTGGTAAAGACACCTACGAGCAAGCGGATTATTGAAATAAAATTGAGCCATAGTCCCGAAATGACCTAATTTGTGTCGAGTGGACGTTACCCCCCTCTCTCTCTCTCTATCTTACTGTTTAAGGGGTAGCTTTTACGGCGATATCCACGGTGGGTTTTCAGGGGTTTTTTTGTAGTGAACAGCGATGTAAATAGCAAAATAATGTTAATGGTGGTCTGCATCCAAAGAAGCGTGGGTCAATATAGTTATCTCCCCTGAATCTTGAACATCGCCAGAGACCGTCATACATATCGTCAGAAGAAATGTGAATTACTACCATGAGGATCTACGAAAAAGAACAATGAAAATAAAGAGGGATTTTACATTTAATAACCACGGCATTGGTGCATTGAGAAAAGATTGGCCTGTAATAGTCTCTCATCTCTCATCTCTCATCTTAACAAAACTCTCTATGAATGCCCCCTCCCCTTGCCTCAGTCTCTGCAGGGGATGCTCGATTTACATCCAATCGTTTCTGTTTTACTGCAATTTCTAATTACTTCATTACAAATTGCGCTCGAAAGCATATTGGCTTGCGATTCGGGTTTTAAGTTTAAATTTTTCACTGTGTTTTAAATATTCGAACTGACCAATAAGTCGTGTTTTCAATGTCGAAGACAGTGGATGATGTTGAGTTACAGACTTGGCTGCTTTAAAGCCCCAATAACACTCTTGTTGTAATTGAATAATATGTCCCAATCTTTATTCTGGTCAACAAATTGTATTATTTTACAATATTCAAATAAATTGATTATACAAATTTCATCGTAACACACCTAATTTGAAAAATTGGAAAAATTCAACTACATGATTTGAAAAGGTTAACGTAAACCTTTTCAAATGTGACTTGGATTTTAAAATATTTTCGAACCGTCTGGACAAGTAAAATATGATGTAATGGTTAATTTACACAACAGGTAGGACACATAAACATGTGGTACTTAGAATAAGACTATTATTTATTTTCTAGAGCTGCCAAGCCAGCAAGAGTGTTATTAATTGTCCCTTTAACATATTGTGTGTAAAATAAAAAAAAAGATTCAGATAAAAAGCCGGACGTACGTGCTATATAATAGTTCAAAAATAGAAAATGAATGTATTGAAAATCACAGTCAAATTATTTTATTCTGAGCGAAGATATGGATGGTTAAAGTTTTGACGAGATGCATGTTTATTATCGAGGCAACGGTGCTTGACAATCGAGACCATTGTATTGTTAAATATCTAATTGTCAGATATTGCTCTTACATCTTTAAGAGAAAACTAAACTGTTTTTTAACATGAAACCGGCGATTGGAGATGGGTATACGCCATGAGGGAAATTTCTTGCCATCAGAGCGTCTAGTCGGTCCGATGAGACAAATAAGCGAGATCCTGTGCAGACGTGGCGGTGCATGTAAAGGACCCCTGACTCACGGAATTGAAACTAATAGTAGGACGTACCGTCGATATACTCACACACTGCATGGCATATGTCCGTATTGATCACCAGCTTCGTCGGGACGTTAAACCCTCAGTCGAATCCTAACTTAACTGTCGTCGGTTATCTCCAACCCCCAAGGAAAACTTTTTAAAAAATAAAGAACCTCTGACCCGTCAAGCGTACATCTGCTTCCCATGGTTTGGTTAAAAGGGCAATAACTCGAAGTGCCGTCTTTTAACTCTCTATAAGATGACGGACCTTTAAGCTCACGTGCAGTACAGGTCTACACGTGACGTCACATCACAGCATACGATGCCATTGTTTACATCGGACGTAGTAACACAATCTGAACCGGGCATAATTAATCTCTTTTAGTGGGCTTAATCTATTTCGTCACGGTCGCTGAGATAAAAATAAGGTTAGGGCACGTGGTTGTTTGCGAGATAGTAGGTAAGGTTTAGGGGTTAGGGTAAGAATAAGGGCTAGTTCCAAAGTTAGGGGTTAGAGTTGGGATCAGCGTTAGCCCTGTTTACATCTATAATCTTTAAATTTTCATCTTAATAATTTTAAAAAAAATGTTTTATAATCTAATTTGCAGAAGAGAAAAGATAATATCAGGCGCGGATCCAGAGGGGGGTCCAGGGGGTCCGGACCCCCTCCCCCCCCCCCTGCTCAGGCTTGAAAAATTTTTATGCGATTTCATTGGCGATTTTTAGACCTGTAATTTTGGAATTTACCTTCCGGAAATACGTCAGAATACACCGCAATTATCAAACCTAGACCCCCCCCCCCTGCAAAAAATCCTGGATCCGCGCCTGAATATTGAGAACTAATGACCTCGCGCCGCCATTCCTCTCAATCGAATATTTACTACGGATTAAAACCAGAAATTTACGGGTTTTGAAAGACAAAGAAAAAAAGGTGAAAAGAAATCTCAAAATCTCTGACCTGCAAGTAGGCTAATTATTAATGGTTCTTCAAGTGCACACGTCCCATCCGGAAGACTAGACACTGTTTCACGTTGGAACTTTCTCGGCCCTATCCTGGTACCTTCGTTATATATAAATTATTCTTTTTCGGCGTGTTTTCTCCTTGTCAGTGTGATACAGGACGGAGGATCTGCCACATAGGCTACAGCTGTCTAGTCGTTCGGTTTGGGCGAAAAACCGAGGTCCCGTGTACACATTGGCTTGCACGTAAACGATCCCTTTGCAGTTGGAATTCGATATACGAGTAGGCAGTAGCGCCGCTGCCCGGGCAAAATTTCCGTCATAGCAAACTGTATGGCATACTCCTGTCTTCATTCGCCCAGTTTAGGAAGGACAGTAGGACGTTAAACCCCATTTCATCACATTTCATTTTCCATTCCCTAACTAGTACCAGGCGCGGATCCAGAGGGGGGCGCACCCGGCGCACGCCCCCCCCCCCTTTTTATGGGGGTGGCGAACAATTTTTAGCTCCTTATATTCTCGAGGGAAAGGAAAAGAAAAATAATTAAGGTTGGGAATCGTAATTGACAGTACTAGTATGAAATTAGTCCTTGCGGGCATTTTTGTCCACTCAAAAATCACGGACCGGGCTTCGCACTCCCAAGTGCTGCAGCATGCCCCCCCCCCCCCACTTCTGAAAATCCTGGATCCGCCCCTGAGTACCTTGCTTACATATAGATTTTAAAAACTCACACACGTGCACTAGGCCCTCGTATAGTCTTTTCCAGACATATCACAATCTCAAAAGACGAAATTAACTTTCAACTTCTGAACAATGATTTTATACTTGGATGAGACTCAAGCTGTATTATAGGCCTGTAGATAGATAGTGGGAGTGAAGAAGAGCGTGGAACCCTTGGAAGTACACAACCGCCAGAGGGCGCGCTGTCATTAACAGCAGACGAATTTTCTGTTGATGTATAGGATTGGCTGAGAGTCAACTGGGGGGTTTTACCCTATTTGAGTTTGAGCTGTCACATAAGAACTAAGAAACTCCAAAGAAAATCAAAACTTGCTTATTTAGCGTCATTGTAAAAGTTTCTCTTAATAGTCTTAGTCAAAATACGTGGTTTTTATTTTTAGATTTTCTTGCAGTTTACGTTTGAAAACGAACGCAAGTTTAGCGCGTCTACGTTTATAAAACTGTAACGTTTACATAATAATAATATACGAGACCGAGTCGTAGCCCACGCGCTTCATCTATACAGGTAAAAATATTCAAGATTCATTTCTGTAACTGTGTCAATCTGTTTATAAGTGTTTCCAGTTTTCTTTGGGTAAACATTGACTTCGCCATTACACATTTTTCTCCTTGAATTATGACTAACTGCCTTCCCTGCAGCTGTTAATAGCAGACGACAGTCGTGTCGCGGGAGAACGTGTGCTACGGATCTAACAACGGGAGAATAGTCGACGAATTTTAGGATTTTCTTGTTATGTTTTGACTTAAGCACGTGTTTTGCTTCTGCACGTGGACGGGGATAACTCTAAAATGTGCTAATCCTACTGTGTTTCAAGTGTACAGGACATTGAGCAGAAAGTTAATACCAACTGTCGCTGTCCTTCAAGGAAGTTTTCTAACAACTTATTCACGATTTCATAAAGAAACGCTTAAAATGAACCTCGTTAACGGATATACGGACTTACTATTATATGCGTGTATGTAGGCCTAGCATCTACATAATTGTTGGACAATGAACAAATTTTAATATGAATTCTATGCACCCTTTTAAAGATCATATTTATTCGAAAGATGGCGGAATTATAATATTCCAGACATATTTAGATGAATATAGTATACAACTATAATGTAACACGTGAATTTGAGATCTAAAATTTTGTTATTCATTTTGCTGTTTTCTCGTGTAAATTCCGGAACAAAAATACACAAAACGCTGCTGTGGCTTGTAATCGCATAGATTTTTCAAAACAAGTCTTCATGCCAATTCCAACGAAATCTGTAGTTTTGTCCGTATTATTAGACGACCTCAAAGAGTTCCTGAACACCTGAGAGATTTACCTGCCTTTATATTGCATTAACTAGTGCAGGTGTATTTACAGTAATTCTACCCGCGACTCAAGCAGTTTTCGAAAATTAAATTTCTGTTTTTCTCATATTTACGTAAAAGTGACTTTTTAATTTTTAAAAATGAATGATCAAGCCTATTTTCACTGGGATCTGTTGCGGCAGCCTCTGCAGCCACCTGGTTTCGGCATGGGTGCTTCATTCTTTGATGTCAACAGGTAAGTGCAATCATTATTTACCCTTTTAACCTATTTATACATAATGTTTAATTCGCGGAAATCGTTAACACATTTTAAAATCGGGTCTTAAAAGAATTTCGGTTGTCCATTTTATTTTATGTTATTTTATTTTAACGCCTTGAAAATGAACAGGATTTTAGTCTCCGCCGTCTGCTTTTTCTCTTCCGTATTTTCTTACAATTGCGTGTGAATCTAGCCGAATTATATGTATGAAATGTTGCCTTGTACTATTTAAGATTTGTGAATTCTAATGCATCACTCATTTCCTTCTGACCCCCCCCCCCCCAACATATCTTGACTAATCAGGTATTTTACGGCTGGAATTATTAGTTTATGTATAAATGAAACTTTAAAATATTCATTGATTTGGGATGAGGAATTAACTTGGCTTTATTTTCAGCGGATTTATGAATATCGCGACAAAAGCTGATTCGCTTACTCTCTCAAATGATATTTTCTCCACACAAAATTATCTTTCATGAAAACTATATTTAGTTATTTGCTAAACAAATGTCGGAGAAATACCTTTGTTTAGGCCAGGATTTGTTAAACCCATCCTTGTGGTGTAATTTACCCTTCCTTCAAATCTTACATTCTTTCGTTATTTTTATTTTCATTTCTGTTAAATACGCACCAAAGAAACTTAATCTTTAAATTCAAACATTGACACCTCGCTTCGCTCGACAAAGTATTTTCTCCCCACTCTCTTCCACATATTACGATCAATCTATCCCATTAAATAAATTTAAAAAATAATATTTTTCATTGTGTATCATATAGAATGAATATTTAGAAGGACAGTACCACACACTCTAAACCTGCGAGACGTAAACCTTTAATCTCATGATTCTAGCAAAATGTATATGATTATATTTAATGCATGTCTGGGATGACCGCACCGCATCATCAGAGAGAGAAATAGGGTTTAACGTCCACTCGACACAAACTATGTCTTTTCGGGACTAACATATGGTTTAATTTCATTTCAATAATTCGCTTGCGCGTAGGGGTCTTTAGCAGTGGGAGGAAACCAGGCGACCCTTCTCCTTGCCACGTACAACCGGGGATTCGAAACCACGACAGTTGACTCAATGACAGGCTTGATGATACAGCACGCACGTGCTAACCATTCGGCCATCCACCCCCCCCACCCCCCCCCGTAACCCATAAGAAAAACATACCGCGAGAAAAACATGAAACGTTGTCGAAACCCTACGAGAACGATCAAATCAGGGATCTGGGTCCCGAGGACCAGGGGGTTGGGGATGAAGGGGCGGGGTCAATGATGTTCCCGCTAAATAATGAAAGAAACGGAAACAGCATTCTAATCTGCACCTCTTGAACTAATAATGAAAAAGGGCACATGTTGCCCCGGCAGCGGCGCTATGTTCTTTCAATTTCCAGGTGTCAAGGGATCTTTAGCATGCTGCTATAATGGCGTACACACGGCTTTAATATTTCCACTAATCCCACGGAGAATTCGAAGAAAAGATAATTATGCCATATGATACATAAAACACCTTACATGTCAGAATAAATGAATTAAATTTTTTTATTTTATTGTAATTTGATGTCTGTTATGTCATCTTTAATATACACGGGCAATAAACATACAATTATAACATTATTACATGGCAAGATGTAAACATTGTAAATAAAATGGGGTTTAACGTCCTACTCTTCTCGTCCGACTTAGCTGATGAAGACGAGCACACGCCATGCAATGTGCTATGAGGGACATTTTGCCCTGACAGCTGCACAACTGCCTACTCTTGTATCGAATTCCAACTGTCAAGGGATATTTTACGTGCACGCCAGTGTGTACACGAGACCTCAGTTTTTCGTCCCTTCCGAATGACTAGACAGCTGTCCTTGTGACCCTCCGTCCTGCATCACTGAAAAGAGGAAACCAAGTCAGAAAATCTGGATGAATTTCTTGGCCAATGCAAGGATGGAACATAAACACAATACATATGTATAACATATACCATTATTACATATCATTATTATTAAACGTGGGTGTGTGTGGGGGGGGGGGGTAACTCTTAGGTACGGATATTCAGGCGACCCTTATTGGGCGGCTAAATCTATTTGTTAAGGCCATCTTAATATTTGTGAATGTCGCTAAGATGTAAATAAGGTTAGGACTTGTGGTAGTTGGCGAGATTGTAGGTTAGGTTTAAGAATATGGGGTTAAGTCTCCACATAAGCACTGACCTAGGAGGATGAAAATTTGGTTCGTGGTATTTCGTAGTTTAAGTAAAAATACATGCAATACATTAAATTAATATACATAGTTGGTTTGATAGTCCTTAGTGTTAGTGGCGCTTGATGGTCTTCCTTCTATGTCGCTTTCTGGTATTTTCATTTCTGAAGAAAAAGGGAATAAATTTAAGGCTCTCGGGTGAAAACCACATTGGTGTGTTTCCTACTAAGGATTGGGTTTTCACCATCCCGGGGTTAGGGCCAGGGATTCTTACAATTGGTTGATAATTAAGGGTTAGGGCTACGGTTTGATATATTATTTGCTTTGGATTAGCGTGAGGGTTGGTGTTATTTAGTCTAATTTACTGTGCACTAGGATGTCGTTCAGATTTTTATTTTTAAAATATGCAATTATAAGTTTCTGTGTGAAGATTTTTGGGTGATTTTCTTGGAGATCAGTATAGTGTTTTCCTGGTGATTTTGGATGCACTTGCTGTTGTTGCGCTAAATGGAACAACAAAAGGGGATATTACGCTAATCGTATGAATATTCAAACCTTCGGGGGCTGTGTCGGGGCGGGACAGTAGGGTTTCACAAGTGCTCAACATAATTGTAATTTTTCTCATAGCCGACAAATATAGAGGAGTATATGGGACTGTCGCGGTGGAGTGGGGCCTGTTTATTGGAGAATGGCGTGCCAATTTTAACTTACCACACTTGTAACGTGTTGCCAAGTTGTTCGGTTGGGACGGAAACTCGACGAAATTCGATGATGAGTATAAGGCGAAAAGGCCACTGCCGGGGCAAAAACTCCTACTTAACATTGTACATAATTAAATTTGACCATATGTTAGTCTGAAAAGACGGAAGTAGACCCTATTGATAAGATATTAAACTCCATACTTATTCATTAACAGTGCTAGCTCAATAAGATGTTTTTAAAACGAACACGAACAATACGTATTGAGTTTAATTTAATACGTGCATATTTCATAACTACAACTATGACGTCATCCTGACGCCATTGGGCCATATCCGTATTCAGCATTTAGGTTAATCATACGATCATCCACGCGCTCAAAATAACATTTTTGTTTTGTTTCAATATTATGATTTTTTTTGTAAAAATGCATAGATAATATTATATTCAGACCATTTATGCGCATTTCCAAAAGCTCACGACTTTACACCGAATAAAAGATTGGAAATATTCATTTTAGTAGTAAATAGACATCGCAATCCGTCGGTTCAATCTAAAAATAAAATTCTAAAAGCATGTCCACAATTATCTTGATTGCATTGCTTTTCTTTTTATATAAGCGTGCTATTATAGTTCGCCGTATTTACATGAAATTAATTTCTTTGCGTGATCCCAGAAAAAGATTCCATTTATTAAAAAAATGTTAATTATTAAAATGGACGTGTATATATTTCTGCTGTATATTCATTATTCCTCCTTTTATTTGTTTTTTGGAATTTCGAAGGTCACGACTGATTTTATTCTGATATTTAAATTGGAAATTTATTTTGAAATGCGCGGTCTTATCGATATAAAACGATACTGTTGATTCTAAAATAGGAATAATCGTGATGTAAGAAAGCCAGAGTATTATAATTCATTAAAACTTGCTCTAATATTATTCCGTAAAAAGGGTTTAATTGAGAAGGTTTGTCTCGTGACGGGTATTAGGGTTTTTAATTAGTTATGTTTGATTCAATGATTTTGAATATACGGAGCAGGCAGCTTCTCACTATAATATTAGTTTAAATACGGAGCAGGTAGTTCTCACTATAATAGTTATATATAGTCAGCTGAGGAAAGGGGGAAACCAGTCATGTTTTATTAAAAATATACATTATACAAGAGCTAAATCTGCCCATAAGGCCTGAAATGTTATATTAAAGGCACATTATGGGAGATTTGATAAGATGAAGAGCTGGCAATTCTCACTATAATAGTTAAAAACTAGATAATGTAAAGACAATTTGCTGAAAATCTCGATCATTATTACTAAAGCCTGTAGGATAAAAACATAGTCTCCGTTATTTATTTTTTGGTTTAATTATGAATGGAAGTCGAACAGTAAATCGGAACTTAATCCAATAAACATCACAGGCTAGCGATGACATCGAGAGTTTATTATGGTCTGCTGGATAAGTTAATTTATGTCTAATTAATAGTTTAGATAACATTTAGGGTTCAGAATGGAAGACCCGCAATAGGCAGATCTAGCTCTTGCATAATGTATGTTTTGCTAATAATTAGACTTTAATTTACATGAAAGGACCATAATAAAGAAATATTAATTGTGTATGGTAGACTTATATTGAAATTTTATTCTCACATGTTGAGACTGCAACTCAAGGATGACTTGACAGAATTTGTTCAAATTATCGACAATCTAACAACTGTCTCACCTAGACATAGAAATTACAACGCGTATATCTTAATGATGACGACACAGAATTCTCTGAGATTTTCCATAAGATTCTTTTTATTGTGTCAATAGGCCCATTAAATCTTAACTAAAGATAAAATCCAAATTTTAGTAGATACTTCAATTTTAATTGGCTGAGCACTAAACTCAGTCTAATATTATCCAATAATATTACTAATATTTGGATTTTATCTTAGTTAAAATTTCGTGAAACCGGCCCCTGGTGCGAGATTTGTATCAAATTTATCACGGCTGAATCCACGCTAATATGTACGCTGATTGGTTATTCATATTTAAAGAAAACCAAATCAAAATACCAACGCTGGATAACGATCCGGCTTGGATTTAGTCGGGTTTTAAAATAAAATGTCCAATTTTCGCGGAATGATGGTGGTCTTATTACATAACGAGCACCATAGATGGATGAAATTTCAATTTCCCATAACTTTGTAAATAGTGGTGGGCTTCTTGCATAACGAACAGTATAGATCAATGATATTTCAATTCATCATAACGAACAGTAAATAACGAAGGGAATTATTGGACTGATATTCCTATTACAGACAGATTCATCTTTCACAACATTGTGTTTTTTAGCCCAGTCGGAGCTGAAGAGTAGGACGTTAAACCCTATTTCATTTCATTTCATGTATTGAATCATAATCATATTGACAGTCAGACAGTTACATTCAATAATCAAATTGAAACATTTCTGGACCAATTCTTTGTTTTATTTCGAATAGGCCCACTATATGATAAAGTTGTAAAACACGCTTTTCACTTCATTTTCTCACATTTTTTAATTACGTGTAATTTTGCCAATAGCATCAAGCTAATTTTCATTCATAATTTCTACTGAATGAAGAACACGTAATCGGACTATAATATGACGTCAAGTCACGTTCAAGAATAAACACGTGACTAATGGTTTAGGGCTGTACAGATGATAATTTTAATTATTTCACTGGCATCAATGATGATATATTTTAGATTTCCTGTCTGGTTATTTTAAGCTTATTCAATATTATCTAGTTATTATTTGACGTCGCCATCTTTAATTGGGAAAGTAGAATCTCCAAAAGGCACACAATTCTAAAAAATTATTCAACTCTGATGAATTTTGGAACTTGTCAACGTTTGGTATTCTCTTCAGATGATATACACCACATGAATCAGAGTCGCCGATTCCGAGATCGTGCATTTTACCGGCTTAGCTAATCCACGCTTGAATATACATTATGAAAAGAGCTAAATCTACCTATTGCAGGTCTTTCTTTAGGCCTGAAATGTTATCTACATTATTAAACATACATTATGCAAGAGCTAAATCTGCCTATTATTATTAGACATTTAACATATCCAGACAATTATCAACTCTCGATGGCATCGCTAGCCTGCGATCTTTATTGGATTGTGATCCCATTTGCTGCTTAACTTTCCTTCTCGATTTAATTATTAAATGGATCATCGAGATTATGCTATTTACCGTATTGATTTTAGTCATGATGATCGAGGCTAGGCGGAAAATTCACTGGCTTAATTTTCGTTTCATAGTGCATCAATTTGAAATATTTAGCAAATTTCCCTTTACATTATGAAGATTATTAACTCTCGATTCCATCGCTATAGCCTGTTATATTTAGCGGATGGAATACATATTTTAAAAAATAATTAAACGTCAAAATGGACAATCGAGCAGAGGCGAGGGAGTGAACGAGGAATCTATCACGTGCACTTTCACTTTAGATCATACGGTCTGTCTGGCGTCGTTTCGGGCCAACACCTGTGCGCTTCACGGTGTGGGGGTCGCTTGGCCAACCTCGTGGGTTTTCTCCCACAGCAAAAGACCTTATGCGCATGTGAATTACTGAAATAAAATCTCTCCCTCCCCCTCACTCCCCCCCCCCCTCTCTCTCTCTCTCTCTCTCTACCTTCCCCACACCTCTCTGATATCCCCTCTGCCAAGCGACGCGAAGTAAGATATCACTGCCTGCTTATGTTGAGAATGATATTGTGAATATTAGAGAATTTAATATTATTTTTATTATTTTATATGTTATAGTATATGGCTAAGTGATTTATGCCATGCTGTCACTACACGTGTCACTATATACGTGACATGACATTAAGCGTATTGTTTATCACTGACGGTCACCGTCTACACATAAAACTGCCCAATCACTGACAGCTTTTGGTGTCTTTTGTTTTTATTTATTTTTTCATGATCTGGCGACGCGGACTACATGTTTTATGTCGTAAAAATATGATTAATTAAATTAACGTCATTTTTTGTTTTTCTTTTTTCGTTTCGTTTAATAAATAAAGTGTCAGTTGTTTTTTTTATTTTCTGAAACGAAATATGTTTATTACAATATACCGGTCCTTATTCACCCGGATGAAGCTGAATGAGATGAAATGACTTTTCCGCTCCAACTGGGCTAATGAAGAAGGGTTTACGCCATACAGTGTGCAATGAGGGACATTTTGTCCGGGTAGCGACACTGTGGTCTACTCTTTTATCGAATTCCAACTGACAAGGGATATTTTATAAACGGGATCTCGGTTTTCCGTCCCATCCGAACGACTAGACAACTGTCCTGCACCACTGACCTGTGGAAACCACGTCGGAAAATCCCGATGAATTAACTTGGCCAAAGATCGAACATGCGACCTAAAGGCTACGAGCCAGGTTCTTACCCACTTACCCCCGCCCCCGGCTCCCCCCTTCCCCTCCGGATAAATAGGACGTTAACACCCATTTACATTTCATTAAAATATTTTATTGTGAGAGTGTGTTTGTGTGTGCGCGTGTGTGTGGGAAGGGGGAGGGGCAATATTCTTGTTAAAAATAACAACAATCGCCGTTAACGTTGGTGTACTCAAACGGCAAGAGGGAGATTTTCTTTCTGGTGATTTAAGACTGTTACACCAACACGTAATTTTAGAGAATTAATGACGCATGTCATATGGTATCTCCATCTTCATTAGCCCAGTCGGAGCAGAACAGTAGGACGTTAAACCCCATTTCATTTCGCATATGGTACACTTCGCAAATGAATTGTTTATAAGTTGGTAATTTTTTTAGTTAAACCTCAATGCTAGAGCATGCCTAATTTACGGAGAGCTTGAATAGAGTAAGATGATCTTTAAAAGTCGAAATATAATGACTGTTCTTACTTTTATCAGTTGTTCCGATATGCTGGAGCATGCTTTAATATTTTAATGGATATTTTTTCTTGACTGCGGTGGAATTTGAACACAGAATTATTTAAAGCGTGAATTTCATATTTTCCAAGAAAGTCAAAACATATTTATTTCTATGTCTTTTGCTTAGAGGTTGTCAACTCACTATTATACATTCATAGACATTATATTCCACACTTACAAAGCCTTCACATCGGAAATAATAATACAAAAACCTCCCTTGTTTTTCCATTACACCCATGCAATAGCTATCTTCAAACGTTTGAATTAAAAGTTGAAAATGATATTTTTGCCCATTTCTCAACTGGCAATAGTGAATTATAGGATTATTCTTTAACAAGGTAGGACTGTTTATAGATACAATCTATATTAAGGCTTTATTTTAAATATATTTTAAAAATATAACTTAAAAATATGAAATTGCAGCTTTAATCTGTTTCACAGAGGAATTGCCAAAGTCTTCTTAAACTCTGTATACGATGACCGCTTTTAACATGTGACGTCACATCACGGGTTTCGGTCATTGGCTCAACGGTGCGTGCATTGGATGCATCAGACATTATAGCGCAAAACTGGCCTGGGCAAAATGGTGCCTTTCACTCATTTAATATACTCATTTACACAAAATAGGAAATTCAAGCACCTGTATTTATTTTTCTAATACTTCAATAAAATGTTCTAGAATTTAATTCCCAGAAGGTAAAATGTTATTATTGTGAGTTCATTAACCCACAACGATGTCATCGCTCTCAGCTATTGTAACGGCCTTGTCAATATTCACTGCTGAATGTGATTAGTGTGCGAATTATTACGCTCCCTTATAATGGGCATTGATAAACGGCATGGCATATTGCGCTCGCTTTTTAAATATGTTAAGTTATATTACAGAAACGATACAGGCCTCTATTTGAATTATAGCTTCCAATATCAGCCCTATTTAGTTATATTATTATAGGCCAACTGCCAACCCCTATTTATTTATATTACGACCCCAATACCGACCCCTATTTAAGGAGCTAAATCGCTAATATTTGGGACCCAGAAATTGACTTATATGACTCACAACGCATATAATAATGTAATCTGAATGTATATAAACTGATTTTCATTCCATCGTTAATGTTTTTACTCTAATTTCAAATCAGTTATGTAAGGGGAAATACTAGAAAAGTCTCAATCGAATGCCAATCTCTAGCGTCTGGATATTCCAGTCTACAGAAGTAGTATTTATTGCGCATGCTCTCCAGATAAGATATGACTTGTGGAATATACCTAGCTAAAACGCATTATGGTACACGATTCGTGTACTAATAGTAAAATGTTTATTTTGTCATAAATATTGGAAATCAAAAAGCCCATCTTTTTCCGGTGAGCATCAATGTTGATTTATATTGACAAATAATTCGTGTTTTTCAATGTGGAAGATTTTGGATGATAATGAGTTAGAGGCTTAGCTACTTGAATTATAGTATAGCTCGACTATCGACCCCTATTTAGTTATATTATAGCCCGACTATCGACCCCTATTTAGTTATATTTGTCAAGTATTTATCTAATATTGTAGGATATTTACGAGACAAGTGTGAAAACATGGAGGTTTAACACGTGACTGGATCAATGTTGGTTTTAACAGTTGACTTATATATGTTTCACGACTCCTCATTTCACTTAATACAATTCAGTGTAGCGGCTTGACATGGTGCCCCGTTTCATATGGAAAGAGAGAGAAATGAGGTTTAACGTCCACTCGACACAAACTAGGTCATTTCGGGACTAATATAATATGGTGTCTTTAGCAGTGGGCGGACAGGCGAGGTTGGACAGGCGACCCTACTCCTTGTCACGTACAACCGTGGGTTCGAAACCACGTCAGTTGACTCAATGGCAGGCTTTATGATACAGCATGATAACCATTCGGTCACCATATGGAATTATTGATATATTATTTCGAGTAACTTTATATCCATATTATTAGACTATTTAGGATTATTTGAATTCCGTGCTGCATATTATTATACATTACTTAGAAAAATGTCAAGAGCATGATGGTATTTTTGTAATTAAAAAATAATACGGAGTCGGGGTTTCCCCTTTATATCCTCATATCTTTGCAAAGATTAAAAAGAGACCCAACCTAAGATTTAACCGAACACTTATAGCTGGCGCTCGTTTGTTTGTATCGCCTGTTGTTAAATTTTCAATTCATCATATCACTCGATATATCAGTCGGATTATAGAACAGATCATATTTATTTATCGTTTTTGTATAGTTTAAAATATCGTTTTACTCATGTAGTTTAGGCCATTAAAAGTATAAAATTGTTGTACTGTTATAGTATTATATACAAAATAATCGTAACACATTATTAAATTCATGCATTATTTACCCGACAGAAATGTCCAATAACCTAGTATTTATTATTAAATTTTATTCTACGTGTCGATGTTATGTTGTAATGGATTGAATTGAGAATTAACTGAGCATTAAATAATTGAACGTTAATTTAAGAATTAATTAAATATTAAATATATTTTTTAATTGATACTCCTTTTAATATTAAATATATATTTTAATTGATCATCCCTTTAATATTAAATAAATATTTTAATTGATTATCCCTTTAATATTAAATATATATTTTAATTGATACCCCTTATGATATTTAATATATATTTTAATTAATACCACCATTACTATTTAATATATATTTTAATTGATACCCCCTTTAATATTTAATGTAAATTTTAATGAAGTATTAATTTAATCTAAATGTTATGATAGAAGTTATCGAGTATTAATTCAATCTTTTAATTTGATAAAAGTTTTGAATTTTAATTTGATATTAAATATATTTGTAATTTAATATTAAATATATTTGTAATTTAATATTAAATATATTTGTAATTTAATATTAAATATATTTGTAATTTAATATAAAATATATTTGTAATTTAATATTATGATTTTAATTGAATTTTATGATTTTAATTGCATTTTATGATTTTAATTGAATATTATAAACGTTTTTACTGGGTATAGATTACAACTTTTAATTGACGATTAAAACTTTTTAATTGAGGATTAAAACTTATAATTGGGGATTACAAATTTTAATTCAGGATTACAAATTTTAATTCGGGATTACAAATTTTAATTTAGGATTACAAATTATCATTCAGGATTACAAATTTTAATTTAGGATTAAAACTTGTGAAGTATGGCTTTTAATTAAGAATATATAAATTAGATATTAATGTTAAACGTGATTTAATATTAGCGTTAGTATTTAACGGAGTATTGATTCATTCTCTCCATTAATGTAATATTAATGGTGGTTGTAACAAGTCAATGAATTGGGTTGAATATTATTTTAATTGATGTTAAGGTAAGTAATTTTGGATAATTCAAGCAGCTTTCGGGAAAATGAAAGCGATTCTTAAAATAGAAATATAACACAACATTTGAATATTAGGTTATTTTGTAATTGAATACAGTTGTATATTAGATGTTGTATTTGAAAAGATTGAAAAATCGGTATTTTAATTAAATACAATTGATTATTGGGACTTTTAATAGAAAATAGTCGGTATTTTAATTGTATGTTTGTTTGTGACTTTTATTATGTATTGTCCGTAGTTTTGTTTTGTGTAAATCATGTGTGGTGTAGCCCCCCTGCATTTACTATTACAGTTGAATAGGAGGACTTTAAATTGAATATATGTATTTTGAATATGAGATATTTGAATTAAATATGGGCTTTATTGGAATCATATTAACGAGATTTATTGTGAATTATATTTGAGGTTTTATGAATTAAAATACCGATATTAGAATAATACCCTATAGTTATATAAGTTAATATCGATAAATAACTGAAAGTAATCGAGGGTTGGGGTGAATGGTCTGATGCTCGCGCTGTCATATATGCCAGTCGAGAAAAGGGTTAGGGTCGTCTCCCTACACGGATTAGGTTTATATGGGGGTTATATTCGTCGAATTTCTCTCTCTGAAGAGATTCCTGCGAGCAAGCGAATTAATGATGTAAAAATATAACAGATTATGTTAATCTCGACCTGAATAAAGTGTGTCGTGTGGACATTAAACCCCATCCCCACTCTCTCTCTCTGTCCTTTTGAATTGTATACAATGTTATATTGTATATGTGAAACCCGGTCTATACACCTGTAAAGCCAGTGAAATATATCCCAGTTGGCCTTAAAACAAATTTCACGAGTATACGACAACACCGACTTATATCAAGCGTTTATTTGAAAGAAATTTAATGAGATTTCGACAGAGGATTTTCATTAACCGGCCTGCATTCATACGATGGGGTATTACTCGTCACTTTGATGTCGACGGTTGGGTTGGCTTGAACCAAGATACAATTGTTGACACGTACCATTTAGCACACGTACTCAAAGACACGCATAATCTAGCCAATTTCAAAACGTGTGCTCTTGCATTCCAATGTAGGAACCCCGACCGCCGTTTTAATGCCGGCGAATCACCATATGTAATGATGTAAACTTGGGTAGATAGCTCGCAATGCTTGTGTAAATTTGTAAGCGAATTTGGTCGACATTCCACAAGATTGTAAAACAAAGTTAGATCTCTTGAATTTTACTACAAACACCATCTGATATATGTCCGTTTTCTTTTCAACTTTCCTTTCAATTTAAAATGGTCAACTCAGAGTGACAGAGGCTGGTCAACAAATATTTGTTCTTTAGTAGTATTTCTTTAATTGATAAAGCCCCTGTTGTAATTAGCTACAAGTTTCACATATTTCATTTAATAAAACTCGCCACTGTAAGAAAATAAATACCACCGTTTTTATTCGATTCGTTAAACTTTGAAAACGAAAATTTGAGATGTTTCGTTCAATAAAAATCACCAGGAAAAGTGAATAATGCCGTTTTATTCGATTCTTTAAAGATACATTATGGTGAAAAACTACATGATGTAAAGGTAATTTGCTGAAAATTACAGTCAAATGGATCCATTCTGAACCGAGATATTAGCGATTGAATTTTGGGCCTAGCCTTGATCACCATTTTACTAAAGTCGATACGATAATCGTGAATGAGCGTTGAGCAGCAGGTCAGATTATAATCCAGTAAATGTCGCAGGCTAGCGATGACATCGAGTGTTAATTATGGTTTGGATAAGTTAATTAATGTCTAATAATTAATTAAATTAACATTTAATACCTAAAGAAAGACCTGCAATATGCAGATTTAGCGCTTCCATAATGCATGTTTAATAAATGTATAAAATTTAACAAAGAATATATTTTATTAGATTATTAAATGTATTAATATGTTAAGAACTATAAATATAATATATTTAACAAAGTATGTGTATTAATATTAAGTGAATATTAAACAAGCTATATATTAAATAATATTGATATAATATTTAACAAAGTATACAATGTATTAATATTAAGTAAATATTTAACCAAGTATATATTTAATGGAGTACTTCATATATTTAATGTATTAATATTTTAACTAATATTAACAAAGTATATATTAATGTATTAACAGAATAACTAATGTTAAATGACTATTTAACAAAGTATGATTTAATGTATTAATAGAGTAACTAATAACAAAGTATATATTAATGTATTAATAGAACAACTTATATTAAAATAACGCAGCACCATTGACATTTTTTGTCTAAAATATAAAATTTTTCACCGCTTAATTTGTACTCAGATTTGAAACATGACTATTATTAAATTTTCGTGGACAACAGCATGGCGGCGGGCTTATTGCATAGCGAGCAGAATAGATCAATGAAATTTCAATTCCACAATTAAATTTATGCATCAGTTACAGGAGGTGCTGTCTTTCTAAATATCAGCAGAGGGTGACGAATATTACTATATATTCAATTCATTTCACCATACAGTGAGATATCCAACCGCGTGGGTTTTCTCCGGTTTTCCCCCAACTGCTAAATAAAACTGAAACATATGCTAGTCCAGAAATCGTCTAGTTATTGTCGAATGGGTGTTAAATCTCTCTCTCTCTCTCTCTCTCTCTCTCTCTCTCTCTCGCTCTCTCTCCATTTAGGGAGCAGCATAGGCCATATCTTTGTAAATACTGTACGGAAATTAACCATTTTTTAGACTGATGTTTTTTTTTATCAAATTTTAATCTGTTGTGAAATGAAATGAAATGAAATGGGGTTTAACGTCCTACTGTTTTGCTCCTAAGCTGGGCTAATGAAGACGCCAAAAAGTGTGCTATGAGGGAAATTTTGCCCGGACAGCGGCGCCACGGCCTTCTCTTCTATCGAATTCCAACTGCCAAGGGATCTTTTATGTGCCCGCCAACGTGTACACGGGACCGGTTTTTCGTCCCATTCGAACGACTGGTCAGCTGTCCTTGTCAGGCCATCCGTCCAGCATCACTGGAAACCACGCCGGAAAATATGGATGAACTTTCTCGGCCAATGCAGGAGATTGTAGTTGCCAAGAGATTCTTATATTAAAGTAGCTAAGTCTAACTCAATATCATCCAAAATATTCAACTTTGAAAACACGAATTATTTGTTAATTCAAATCAACATTGATGCTGTTATCTTACCGGAAAAAGATGGGCTTCTGATATATAATATTTAAGACAAAATAAACATTTTACCATTGGTACACGAATCGTGTACCATAATGCGATCAGGCCCAGTTGTAACAAGAGACTCGGAGAATGAGGATAGACACATTGCACCAAATCAAACGGCGTATATAGACTGGAATAAACAAGACTCTAGAAATTTGCATTCGATTGAGACTTCTGGCTTATTTCGTGGAACATAACTGATTTGAAATTAGAGTAAAAACGGAAACGAATGTAAATCACTTTATGTACATTCATATTACAGTATTATATGCGTTGCGACCTACTTCTGTCAATTTCTAGGTCCTAAATTTTAGCGATTTAGCTCCTTTAACCAAATCACGCCCATGGTCTTTAAGAGGTGTAATCTATGACATCAGCTGTCAAAAATAAAACGAAGTAAAAGTTGTTATAATTTTAATTAACCTGTCACAAAATCATTTAAAATCCAATAATTAAAGAGTACAAGTCATGTATGACATCACCTGTCAAATATAAAATGGACTAAAATAAAAATATTTATTTAAATGAGAATGGAGGAGTTGAGGATGAAGAGTTTTTATTTTACATAAATCAACAGATATATGAGTCGAGAATAACCGACAGTCATTCGTTAAATACTTCACTTGCTTCAACTAATACTTGAGATAAATGAAAACCTTTGAAGCACGAACCTGTCACCCGTACTTTCTGCTGTTTTTTCTAATGTTATAAGTGGTTTGTGCTTCAAGTATATAGGTAGATGTGGATTATTTTTTTTATATAAAGATAAAGGTTTTGCCCAGTATAGAAATAAAATGGGTTTAACGTCCTACTATTCTGCCCCAAACCTGGGCTAATGAAGACGAACTTATGCCATGCAATGTGCTATGAGGGAAATTTCGCCCGGGCAGCAGCGCTACGACCTACTCTTATATCGAATTCCGACTGCCAATGGATCTTTTACGTTCACGCCAATGTGTACACGGGACGTCGGTTTTTCGTTCCGTCCGAACGACTAGACAGCTGTTCTTGTAAGGCCCTTTGGCCAGTACATGCAGCAACCATGTTTAGTTGATAAACAATTGAGTGTAAATGGAGTTTTATCTGGCGGTCCTGTGTTCGACCCCCGTGTTTGTCGGGATTTCCGTCCGTGCCCCCCCCCCCGGTTGTCAGCGGTGCAGAAGACAAGGTGTAGTCGCCCGGATGGAACACATTGGTATTATAAATGATCCATTGACAGTGTGTGTTATTAGTATATATTTCCAGTGCTAGAATGATTCCAGTGATTGTACAACCGTGATGTAAAAACCTTTTTAACAATTGATATGAAATGTACTTTAACTTTAACATCCTACTGTTCTGCTCCGACTGGGCTAATAAAGACTGGCATACGCCATACAGTGTGCTATGAGGGAAATTTTGCCCGGGCAGCGACACAATGGCCCATTCGAACTGCCATATGCCAATTTATACATGGGATCTCGGTGTATAATAGTGATTGAAAACCTATTCAGCGATAGAGAAAATATACATATGTTTTCACTTTGTTAGAATATATATTAAAATTTATGCAAGAATATCGCTTTAAACGTCATTTTATTTTATTTCACCGAAAACATCGAATGGCCCACTGACATTTACCTGACCAAGGTACACGACGTGTTCTAGGGTTAGAATTAATGTCCTTGATAGAAAATCAACATAGAAAGGATAAGTTCGACAGTTTATCGGTGAAGATAAACCGGGGTTATCAGTACGGATGGACTGTCTATTAGTTACAATCAACCCGGGCACACATAAATATAAAAACTTTATACGCTTACTTAACAAAATGCGACGTGAGTAAAAGAAATCTGTCACAGCGAGCGCTAGGTCCGATATAGGAAATGACCAAACGAGTATTGCGTTTGGCTGGTGGACAGACTATTAGGTAAAAACATAGCATTAATCATTTTATACCGGTGCCGGATTGAGATACAGAGAGGCATCCTAATCTAATGACTAATGCTCCCAATCTCCCACCACCACGATTAATCCCCCAAATGACCCCCTCTCTCTCTCTCTCTCTCTCTCTCTCTCTCTCTCTCTCTCTCTCTCACTTCTTTCTCAACTGAACAAAGCTGGGGATGATGGCGGATTTTTAAGACTATAGTGAATGTAAAACAGACTTATGACAGTGTCAAAAATATCAAACCTAGGCCGGACGACCTCTTGATCTTGAGGCCATAGCCTTCAGTCCGTGAATTAATGTGTTAAAATAAATACGTCAGAATACGTATCTTAAAATAATTATGTTATAGTAAATACGTTTTAATAAATGTGTTATTATAAATAAATAGTAAATACGTTATAATAAATATGTTATAGTACATACGCGATAATAAATACGTTTAATAAATAGTAAATACGTTATTATACATATGTTATAAAAAATATTTTATAATAAATACGTTTTAATAGTTACGTTATAATAAATACGTTTTAATAGTTACGTTATAATAAATACGTTATAGTAAATATGTTATCATACATACGTTAAAATAAATGCGTTATATTTAAAGGGCTATAATAAACATGAAATATAATAAACATGTAATATAATAAACGCGTTATAATAAACATGTAATATAATAAACATGTAATATAATAAACACGCTATAATAAACATGTAATATAATAAACATGTAATATAATAAACACGCTATAATAAATACGTTATAATAAACACGTTACAATAAATACGTTATAATAAACACGTTATTATAAATATGCAATATAATAAACACGTTATGATAAATATGTTATCATACATACGTTATAATAAACACGTTATAATAAACATGTAATATAATGAATACGCTATAATAAATACATTATAATAAACATGTAATATAATAAACATGTGATAATAAATACGCTATAATAAACATGTAATATAATGTGTTATAATAAATATGTTATATTTACATTGATATAATAAATATGTTATAAATAGGAATCTAACAGTGTAGGTTGTTGAAGTTTGTTCGTCTGTGAGGTAATAAATCGGTCAGTCTAGTATCAAGAGGTTAATATACTCTTATATCTACCTATCAACAAGGGATACTATCAACACCTCTAAATATATAGTATATCACTAACTGTACTTTTAATCTAGATTGTCGTATTGATAAAGAGAGAGGGCAGGAATTGGGGTCTTTAGCAGTGGGCGAAAACACCAAGAGGTTGGACACAGATAATTTATATATACGTGCATATATTATTTCACAAACTCTACTTTTAAACTTGACTATGAAAAAGACAGGGTAATAACTAGGGCTAGGGTTAGGAGAAAACCCCACGAGGTTGGACACAGATAATTTATAAATATATTATAAAGTCTATACAAACTGGTATATGACAAACTGTACTGTTATACTTGATTGTCGTATAGAGAGAAAACAAGAGAGAAGGTAATAATTGGGGATCGTAGCTGTGGGAAAAAACCCACGAGGTTAGACAGGCGACTCTACTACCTGTCGTGTACAATCTAAGGATGGAAACCGCGCAACCACCCACCCAATGACAGACCTTATGATCGAAGCGCATGTATTACACCACCCAACCCCCATCCTGCCCTCAAAATAAGAGTCAACGTAAGCATATTTCAGGTTCTATTTAATATCGTTTACACTTTCTCTGTTTGTCGTCCCATCCGAACGACTAAACGATGTTCCTGGCCAGTAAATCTGTTCTACTCGGTACCACTTGCAAGAGGGAAATCATGCTTTCTTTTTCGTCCCATCCGAACGACTAGACGGTGTTCCTTGTCAGTAAATCTGTTCTGCTCTACACCAAATGCGGGGGGGGGGGCATGGTTTGTTTTTCGTGCCATCCGAACGACTAGACGATGTTCCTTGTTTGTAAGTAAGTTTCTGGTTAGTCAGTCAGCGCCTTACTCTCTGGGCCGCCGTGGCCCCAGGATTGTGTTTGTGTTATGCCAGGATTGAAAATCGTGTGCCCCCTTGTAAAACTCAACCCTAAATGACATATATACGTATAGTAAGATAAAAAGGGAATCTGTAAACCATCTTGTTAAACTATACCCTAAATGAAATATTTACTGACTCATGGTAAAAAAAAAAAAGAACATTAGAACTAATTTGATGGCCCCTTTATAATCGCGACCATAGCTACAGTCCGGACAGCTCTTTCCCTTAAATACTCCCTTAATAAATCGACAGCGGCTAAATACCATACTTCAAAATACCAAGCTAGCCTTACTGCTTCTATACACACGTAATGTACCCCTTTTCCGTGCCACTTACTATTTAATTATAGGGCTTTTACATTATATAAAGCTAATTTTGCAAATTATATTGATAATGAAGACGGACATACGCCATACAGCATGCTACGTGTCGAAAGAAATTTTGTTTGGGCAGCGGCTCTACGGCCTACTCTTATATCGAATTCTATTTGCCAAGAGATCTTTTACGTGCACGCCAATGTGCACACAGTACCTCGGCGCGCCGTCCTGCACCACAGACACGGGGAAACATGATAAGAAAACCCTATGAACTTTCTCGGCCATTACCGGAAGCGAACCTGTGACCTCCACACTACCGATCCAGCGTCTTACTCCCTGAGCCACTGTAGTTCCCCTTGTCATAAATACAGCGATTAAGTGATGATAATTTACAGTGAAATATCTTTAAAACAAAGTGTAAACGTACTGGAATAGCCTACATTAGGCCAGGTATATTGAGGTTATATTGATAACGTTATATTACAAATTACAAGACGACGTTGACTGAACAGGTGCGCCAAGTTAAAGGAGCTATATCTCTAACTAAATTATGTAAAATTAAAAACACGAGCGACAATACAATACTAGTTTATATCAATCAATATTTTGTTTTTGTTATCTTACCGTGAATAGATGGGATCATTATATCCAGTATTGAAGACACAGTGAATATTTTATTATCAGTACACGAGTCGTTTGTTCTATTGTTTCTGGCGCAATTTTTAATGAACACAAACATATCCTACAAGACAACGTGGAAATAATTAGTAATGGCTAATTCACAAACATCGAAATAATAATTAAAAACTAAAGGATGGGCTAAGCAGGCGCAAACGTTTGTCGTTCAACTTGAACTGTTCAAGTATTTTACCGAACATAATTTTGATTAGAAATTACAATATTTTTTGAAAACATGGAATATAAATCACTTTATACACATCCAACTAGTTGTACTTATGGACCCATTTTCATTTATTGTAACATTCCAAATAATAGAGCAATACATCCTTTAATATGTTACGCACCCCCATTCCGTCGTAGCGTCAATGTTTACCAAAGCCCCGTTTACAAGATAGTAAGTTGGAGTTGCTATGATTGACTTATAGTAGACCACGGCATAGATCACGTCGTGTACAAGTGGCCTAGACGTGATAGTATTTATCAAGTGGAACAAAACGTGATACCGCTGGACGAACAGACCCTGACCGAATTGTCTCTAGTCAAAGATAACCAAGTATTTTAGAGATGAAAAAGATTACACAATGGCAATAGTCTTTATCAATAAGCAGTGTCATTGTAGCTTCTGCAATGTTATTGTTCTTATGGTTGTCACAAACTTGCCCACGATCTCGACGTGTGCGCTCGTGGCCTTGCTGGATATATCGGTAGTTAAAAATTAGTGTCTACCTTTTTTCGATAATATTTTTATTGTAGGCCTGCAGATATTGATGATAAAAATTGTGTTAAAATGATATGTGAAAAGCTTCACTGGGTACTTTAGATTATTTGTTCTTAAATGCTCATTTTGTATTTTTTACTGAAGGAACCACTTTTCACAAAAATATAAATTTGTGAACGTGGTAGTTAGTTACGTCTGGTCATCGTTAAGAAGAAGAAATGATCGTCACTAACTTGAAATATTTAAACATTTGCGGGGTCTGATTTTTTTAAATTTTGTTTGGTTCTAGTGTTGTATTATACGAGAGGTTTTTGATTCTATTACGTTAGAGGGTCTACCGACAGATCCGTGCAGAGCTCGCCAAGAACTCGCCGTAACAGTCCGTTTCATTGGCTAATTTCTCATATTAACCAGAAGACCGGTTATATAACAACTCTTCCAGATCCTAGTGGAGTACAGACAAGTAAAACGAAATTTTGAACTATAAAAATTTTGCAGCTTTCAAGCGTCTTTTCGACTCACGCCAAAGTTTAAACAAGAATCTGGACTTTTGTCCCATCCGAACGACTGGAGACTTGTTTTTGTATAACCACCGTCCAGCACTACTAACAAGGGTTACCCGCGCCGTAAAAAAACGAGCCACTTTTTCGGACGACACAGAAATCGAACCCCTGTATTCATTGTTCATTAGAAATAAATCTAGACACGAGTTAACAAAGCATTCCCAGACTTACAGTAGCTAAGTCTCAAACTCAATATCATCCAAAGTCTTCGGCATTCAAAACACGAATTATTTATCAATTTAAATCAACATTGATGCTGTGATCTCACTGGGAAAAGATGGGCTTCTCCAATACTTAAAACAAAATAAACATTTTACCACTGGTACACGATTCGTGTACCATAATGCGTTTCACCCCAGTTCTAGCAAGAGACTCGAGTAACGAGGCTAGAAACATTGAACCAAATCAACAATCTGTTTCACAGAGAATTACTTGCGAATTAACTCTGTAACAGATGAGTGTCCACAACACGTGCGTTGACTGCACCCGGCGTCAGTCATTGGCCAAACGGCTCGTGCAATGTTTATTTAACACCTAACTGCTTCGGGCAAAATGATGCATTTTACTCATTTTAATACCCATTTACACTAAATACGAAATAATTTTTAACTACAAAAACTTCAAACGTCTTCATTTATTTTTCTTTTACCTCAAAAAAATGTTTGAGAATTTAATTTGTCGGAATAAAAAAGTTAATATGCCGTACTCATAAAGCCTCGTCGATGTCATGCTTATCAGTGAATGTAGCGGCCAAGCGAATATTCACTGCGGGATCAGTTTGCCAAATCAAACGGCGTATGTTGACTGGAATAACCAGACGCTAGAATTTTTTATTCGATTTAGACTGCTGGCTTATTTCGCCGAACATAACTGATTTGAAATTAAAATAAAACGGAAACCATTGGATGTAAATCAGTTTATATACATTCATATTACAGTATTATATTAGTTGTGAACCACCTGTCTCAATTTCTAGGTCCCAAATTTTAGCGATTTAGCTCCTTTAATTTAAGAATTTACTTTACTTTCAGTCACTGTTTATTAGAAATATCTTTGATCCAGAAACACAAAACTTTATACATAGTTTATTAATGATATATTTGATATATTAAAACAATAAAAGTTTTATAAAAGGCTATATTTAACAATCCTAACTAAATTCTTAAGTCTGAGAATGCTTTGTGAATTCGGGGCCAGAAATCAAGCAAAAAAAACTCTGAAAGATTACAAGAAGATAGCATTCACATACAGAACTAAGGATGGCCTTCAGTTAGTTTTGATCTACTTTTGGTATTTTTTTTATTCTTGTAGATATAAACTAAAGTACAGTAACAATAAGAAAGGTCATTTATTCGCGAATAATCTCTCAGAATTAAAGTCTGTGGGGGCGATTTTCGGGTTTGAGAAATGAAATGTCATTTATTCGAAAATTGTCGGTCACATATAAGTCTGTGAACGCGATTTTCGGGGTTGAGAAATGTCATTTATTCGAAAATGATGTCTCAGAATTAAAGCAGCTAAATCGCTAATATTTGGGGTGTAGAAATTTACCCAAATGGGTCTCAACGCATAAAATAATCTTATATGAATGTATATAAACTCATTTCCGCCTTTAATCTAAATTCAAATCACTTATGTTAGAGGTGAAATACGCCTGAAGTCTTAATAGCATGCCCTATAGCGTCTGGTTCTTCCAGTACACATTATTGCGTATGTTCTCCATGCACCACCATCTAGCCTCGTTCTCCAAGCCCTTTGTTAAAAATGGGCCTGAAACAGATTATGGTACACGATTCGTGTACCACAGATATTTTTTTTTATTTTTATTTTGTCTTAAATATTGGATATAAGAAGCCCATCTTTCCCGATAAGATCACAACATCAATGTTGGTTTAAATTGACAAATAATTTGTTTTTTCATTGTCGAAGATTTTGGATGATATTGAGTTAGAGACTAAGTTAATTTAAAGTCTGTGAACGCTTTTTACGGGATTGAGAAATCTCTTGTAAACTAGAATATTGTGAAGATTGTATTTCACTAACACATACTGAACATAGTCTGTCTATCTACAACTAGCTCCGCTTTAGAACAGACACTAAGCTAGATGACCGACATTTTCAGTTCTAAATCAGAGATTTAAGTAGATATCCTGCTTTCATTTAATAAAATTGAAAATGTTAATCAATTGTTGTGTGTATGCCAGATATGAAACAAAGTAGAACCGCATTAAAACAATATACTGAGTTTTGGATATGGCTGTCATTTAGAGCAGAGATCTATTCTTGAAGTATGGTGGATCTGTGTGTAGAATGTCTCTAACACTGATAGCAGTTCAAAACAATTCAATTCTGTTCGGCTTTTACGAAAATACGACGAATTAAAAATTTGGCATCATTTGGCATTCCTTTGCAGACCAAATGGAAATTGGTAAGACGCCATCGGCACCTAAAATCTTTTGATGGGACTCTTTATCAATTCGATTGAATCCAAGCGGGAGGGGGGGGGGTGTATCAAGTCCTAGAAAAGTCAACGCTGATTGCGTTCAGATTGCGCTAGTGTATTAATTAATGTCTGACGTCATAGGGTCAAACTGTGGAAAGTATAAAAAACGAAACGAAGTATAGATGTGTATTATAATCAGATTGATGTTTTGATGTTGTATTTTTAATGTTTAATAATCAGTTTGACTTGGATGTAGGAATAAATATTGTCTGGCTTAATTACCCAATAGTGCCAATATCTATGTATTGCATGGCGATGAAGAATCTATTCACGTGTTTTTATAGGAGCCAGTAAGGCACAGGCAGGGGCGTAAATGTAGGGGTGGGGTGGGGTGGGGGTACAAAATCAGTGCAGTCGGTCGCAAAATAGGAGAAGTCGGTATGAAAATAAGTGCTCACTGCATACGTCACGCTACTCACGCAAAACTTTAGCACCAACCCTTTCCCACCCCTATTTTCCCTAGAAAACTCGCACCTGTGGTGCACGGCTCCTGATTGCGTCACTCGTACTAGGGGTGGGGTGAGTGGGGGCGTATGTGCATCAGTCGGTCGCATTTTGGCTAAACACCCCCCCTAAACAAATTCGTTATGTACGCCCCTGGGCACAGGCTTACTAACGAACAAGTTTCTGGTTCCACGAAGCCGGAGAGACGTAATGGTTCGGTGAATAAGATTTTTCGCCGTGGTTTCCCCTTGTCAGTGGTGCTATACAGACAGTGTATAGTCTTTCGGATGGTACGAAAAGCTCAAGATTTCGTGTATAAAATGACTGCACGTAAAATAACCCTTGACAACTTAAAATTTGATATAAAGGTCATAGCGTCGCCGTCGGGGTAAAAATTCCCATTCCATTGTCAAATTTCTGAATGGAATTTTAACAGATGTGCATATTGTCATATTCAATGTTAGCCTTGGTTGTCATGTTGAAGACCATTACAAGTGACGTCAAACCCAATTTAATTTCATTTCTAATATATGAATTATGACTGCATATTGACTTCATCATGTGTGATAACTACATGTCATATCGCACGTGATGAAACCAACAGTTATAACGGTTAATTTTAAAGGCTATAACTGCAGTGATAACCTAGTTTAAACATATCTTATTGTAGCTAAAATAGGATCACAATACACTACATGAATGAACAAACGCATGCAGGGTAAATGCATTTTGAATGATGTTATTTTTAGCTCCTAGTTCAATCGAAAAATACAATAAATGACATGACATCGGGTTTGAGTCTCGACAAAATATTTCGGTCTTTTTTTTTCTTTTTTTTTTTAGTAAAATTGGTTACCTGTTCTTTGAAATGAAATGAAATGGAGTTTAACGTCCTACTGTTTTGTTCCGAACTGGGCTAATGAAGACAGACTGACCTGCCCAATTCCAAGACTTTACTGGGATAATTTTGCCCTGGCATAAAGCTCGCATTCTGTCATAATGTATTAAAACTATTTATTGCTCGACTCTCGGCACAGAGATATCAATTTGAAAGTATGTCTTAACGACGGGGTAATGAAATAAATGATATTTTCCCTGACAAACCCTCGTCCTGTACCGAATGTGTAGCCAGCCTAACATGGCATCTCGATTTTGCATTTCAGCCGAGCGGCGATTCTACTGATACTGCGAATGACACGTTGTCTCAAATATAAGCCACGCGAATGTGCAAGCCTTGGAATTAATGATACCGGACTGGAACGATCACAATTGTTTTCCAAACGACATGGAATCCAAACCCGTGGTATCCTAATCTTCGAATTTTTATTTCTTTATTTATTAATGGTGTTTCAATTTACAAATGAACAAGTAGAATAATCATCATGACATGCATAGGGTAGGCCTAGGCCCTATTTGAGACTGAAATACGGTTTTCGGTGGTTAGTGAACCGTGGCGTGCACGTTAACTAGGGTTAGGGCTGTGGTCTGCTCTTTTTGCAAATTCCTCATTTCATTTCATTCATTCAGCCATGTGAAAATGTTCCACAAAACGACGGGATTTTACGAGACAGTCGTTCGGGAGATACGAAAAATCGAGGTCCCGCGTACACATTGGCGCGGACAAAAACAACCCTTGACAGGTGGAATAGGAGCAGGCCCTATATATCCGATGATGTTCGACAAATTCCCTTCATGATACACTGAATAGCATCTACCCGCCTTCATTAGCCCGGTTGGTCCTGTGGACGTTAAACCCCATTTTATTTTATTCCAAGACGGCACTGTTACGATGTGTAGGTTGTCCTATAAAGCAAAGATTAAAGATATATTACACGTTTGTTTATTATATGTTTTTAGATTGATAGTTATTTATTTAGGGCTGTGAGTGGAGAGGATATATATCTTTAAGTGTTACACTATAACAGAATACGTGTTTCCTCGCCACGGTGTCATCGGTTAAGGTCGAAACACTTCAATAGGCTGACAAATTCAAGGCACGTCAAGCTCCAAGCTCGGTTACTGGGACGAAAATGTGAAGTGAAATGGATTGTAATGTTCTGCACCGACTGGGCTAATGAAGACGGGCATACGTCATACAGTGGGCAAGGAGGAAAATTTTGCCCGGGCAGTGGCACTACCGCCTACTCTTATTTTCAATTCCAACTGCCAAGGGTTCGTATCTATGCGCTCAGATGTGTACGCGGGACCTTGATTTTTTGTACCATCCGAACGACTACACGCTGTTTCCTGTCACGCTATCCATCTATCCTACACTCTGGTAAACTTCGACGGGGTTAAAAGATCGAGAAGTAGGCACTCCGACATATTCTTTTATGAACACTTTCTATAACTGTCGGGTGGGATATTTCAACCCCGGTTCGCACTGGTCAGGTGGGCGCATGTTGAGCTGACGAGGGGAGTGTTCTTAGTTGTTCGGATGGTACGAACAAACCGAATCGCATCCATGTAGATATTGGCACGTATATAAATGAACCCTTGGGGTTGGATACTGATGAAGAAATGGTGGAAACGCCAGTTGTCCGGTAACCATGGAAATAGATTTACCATATTGTGGTTCTGAGACGTTCAACCTTTTTTACATGGGTAAATGAAATGATATGGGGGTTAACGTCCTTGAAAGGGACAATCCCGATTTGAAAAAAGTATCAAAAATAAAACCCCGTGTACGTTTGAATTTAAGCGCCACAATACAGAAGAATGGTGTATTTACCTTGTTGCAAAATATTAACTCATAATATTGAGTCAAAATCGCTTATCCGGACACGTAACCCTTCTAAGATTGCGGGTTGGGTGACCTGATAATCGATTGCCGTTCCTTTGAAGGTCTATGCAGTGCATGACCCAAGTGATGCACTTGATAACGAAAGCTAAATGATCTAAAAAAAAAAAACGCGCCTTAGACTATGGGACCACTTTCGGTTTCACTTTCGGTTTCTTCCAACTGCTAAAGACCCCTAAGCTCAAGCGAATTATTGAAATAAAATTGATCCATTTGTTAGTCCCGAAATGACTTAGATTGTGATGAGTGGACTTTAACTGCGCCTCTCTCTCTCTCGCTCTCTCTCTCGCTGCGATACCGAAATATACCTCTTCACTATTTCTCAAAAATTACTTTAAAGTACAACGTATAGTCGATCGGATGGGACGAAAAACCGAGGTCTCGTGTACACATAGGCGTGCACGTAAAAAAATATCCTTCATGTCAGTTTGAATTCGATACAAAAGTATGGCGTACGCCCGTCTTCATTTTGTGAACACGGGGCCAGGTCCTCTCACAAATTAGGGAATAATAATAAAGTAAGCCAAAATTTCTCGAAATTCAAATTAAGGCGATTCTCAAAAAAGATTAAATAATTTATGTTTTGAAAGTTGGTTACAAATTTATTAATGCCCTCGCAAAAGAAGTAACTGTGAGAATGCACCTTTAATCCGTTTGGCTTGTTGTGGACCAGGTCATAACGACCCACCAAACCCCAAATAAACTGTACAAGTCGGTGTACAAAATCGGCCATGAGAGGAAAACATCTTTCTCCATGCGGACTGGCACACTTCCTCCCGAAACTGGGGTGGTTATCCCCCTAAACGTCAAGACAGAGAATGGGGACTGCGATAGGTAAGAGTTGTATATATGTATGCTGTGCTGTTAACTTGGAAGCGTGAACTAGATCTGTACTGAACGTGCACCCGCTATCACCGTCTCGTAAAACGACATAGATAAACTAAACGACACTCTAATTCGGGGCATTATTATTATTAATATATATCCTGCTGGGAGAATAACATCGACTTCTCTCTCTCTCTCCCACCAGACGACAAACTTTAACTGGTTTAATAATAGGAGAATACGAAGTTGGAAGAACTTTATTTGAGTTGGCATGGTTCAAAAAATGACTGAAGTTCATTCGCCTGTTCATGTATTTAACGCACGGTAAGCTGTGTTTACGCTAGATTTTTACTCCGAGAAAGCGCGCCATTTTTGGAATTCCAGCGCGCTCTCTCCACGTGTTCTGTGACACCTGCCGTAAGAGCAGTCACAAACAAAAACATATCATCGCGTGGATTATTTCTCGACCGTTTCAATTCTTTACAGTTTTTATTTAACCCAAAAAGTGTTGTCAGCTGATGACTGGCTGATTTTACGGGAGGTTTTTATTTTCACCAATAAATTCGGCATTTTTTGTTGATGCAACAAAGAAAAATATTAATTAAATGACTGTTAAACCATACTTATATGCTACACTGGTACCATTATGATTTATGCCTAATTATTGTGTAACTTGAATTATAAATTGGGATTTTTTGGTAAAGAAGATAAACATTGCAAAGTAGTTCTTAATCTTATAATAGGGACTACTATTTGAATCAATAAAAAAATGTCATTTTGTGAACAAATATATCCCCCCCCGCCAAACAAAAAATGCCCCCCACCCTCAATTTTTAAAATGTAAATAATAATGATATATTATATATATCTTACAAAATTTTCCTGATTTTTTTTTGTTATTAAGAATATTCAGTTTGATGTGGTAGGCCTAGCAAGGTTTCTAAAAAAGAACTGTATTTGAATATTTCCATTCAGCATCATGGAATTCTCCAGGATTGTAAGCTATAAAATTCTGATATAAGATTGATAAATATGGTTAGCTGAGAATAATATCCTCTAAAATCTCAATTATAAAATATCAGTTATCATATAACACTGTGAAGAACTTTTGAAGGATATGAATGGTGGTTATATTAGAAATATTTGAATATTGGTCCCGAAAATCTTTGTTCGAATATGACCCCAATATTCCAATGTTCAGTGTGATAGAGAGAAATGCAATGATTGTCTAAAATTCTGTGACAGCCAAATATTGAGATACCGTACTCATCTATCATCAGCCATTATCAATTTCTCGACCCTTGACGGAATAAATTCCAGGATGTATTCATAAAAACCAAAAATAATTTTTCATTTTTGATTAGAACCTTTCTATACTTGTTTGTTTGTTTGTTGTCGTACCTGAATTAAATATCACAGATAATCCTGGTAAAAATATTTGAATCACTTGAAATATTGTTAAAGCTGAATTTCTCAAAGGTGTATCATTTTAAAATTATCCATATCCATCAGTATTTATAATTTTGGATACAGATTGTTCTCAGCAACACACCAAAAGTCAATAAATTATCACATGTTTTAAATCCTATTTTGAGAAATTTAAGGAGGATGAATTAAAACAATTTGAACTGATTGCGCTGTGAGTTACCTCAGTGTTTGGAGATCTAGCACTATATAAATCTACATTTTATTTATTGTTAACATTCGACATTCTCTCGAGTTCCAGTCTGGAAATTGTTTACCATTAATAGTTTCAGGTGGCATGGTGTTGATTCCCCGCTTGTACTTGACAAGGAATAGGGTCCCCTGTCAAACCTCTTGAGTTTTTTCTGCATTTTCCTGTTACCTCCCGCTGCTAAAGAACCCTACAGGCCCGCCTACACCCATATGTTGATTCTCAAATGACCTAGTTTGTGTGGAGTGGAGGTTATACTCTCTCTCTCCCCACTGATGGTTCTATTTTATTTCCATAATTAAATATTTAATTATTAATTAGAGCTCGTGAAGAATGAGATATTGTGGAATAAAACATACATGGCGGTCAGAGATGTCTAGCAATATTCATGCATCTTTGAAACATTTTAAAGAATTCCTCTCCTGGAATATCTTGTTTAAAACAATTTGATCTGTTACGCAGCTTTGATATTATTGAGTTGTGTCGGAATTTACCCCGCGATATCCAACTCAACATTGCCTCACAAGAGACACCATGAGTAGAGATTGGAAAATGTGAGCTGAATTCAAAATGAGGTAGAAATTGAATTTGACTTGATCAGCTCTCGTTGTTAACGCTCATCATGACAAAGTATCGGAACTAATCAGAGAAACCTGCCGAAAATGTCCGTATGTGTATTTTTACTAATCGCTACTTGTCAGCGTTAAAACGCGTTGTAAGAAACTTTGCGTCTCTCCGGGGAATTCGAGAAATTGTTCTTGATGCTGATTTATTCCTAATTACATAATTAACGGGGATAAAGAGTTTTATTTTAATTCGAGAAAACGACGGAATCTCAACTTGATTCTCGGTCAAATGGTAAACATACTCAATATTTTAAAACGCTCGATCTTTTCACTATTTTAGGAAAAGTTATTTAATTTAAAAAATAAAAATTAAATTAAAGTATTTCTAAACAAATTGATTTTAAATTCCCAAACCAATATTTTTATGTATTGTGATAATGGAATTGAGAGAGAGAGAGAAAGAATTGGGTTAAACATCCACTCAACACAAACTAGGTCATTACGGTACTAACATATGGTTTAATTTTATTTCATTAATTTGTAGGGGTCTTTAGTAGTGGGGGAAACTGGAGGACCCGGAGAAACCCCATGGGGTTGGACAGGCTACCCTACTACAGTGTGCTATGAGGAAAATTTTGCGCGGGCAGCAGTACAGTGGCTTACTCTTATATTGAATTCCAACTGCCATTTGATCTATTACGTGCACCCATTGTATACATTTGACCTTGTTTTTATGTCCCATCCAAATGAATAGACAGCTTTCCTAGTCAGGCCCTCCATCCAGCACGACTGACAAGGGGCACTCCACGATAAATAAAGGTTAGATAAAATTCTTCCATGTTTTGAGTATATTATTAATAACACATTATGTAAAAACTATAAATTTGCATATTTGAAGATCTCTTTTCTGACTTTATTCACATGACATCCGTATAATCAACTCATAATCAACTCTTTATAACCATGAATAGCTGAAATATTTAGTGGATTAGGCTGCCATGTTTTCGTTAAACTTACTAAATGGAAACTTTATTTATTATCATAACTATGGTACTTGACAATCAAGACTATTTACAATATTTCTTGTCAAAACTTTAAACATTCATAACTTTGCTCAGAATAAAGGAATTTGATTGAAATTTTCAATATATTCATTATTGCATTATTTATTTTTGAACTATTATAGCAATAATGGCCAACACTTTTTTATATAGGGTGAGGGTGGGGGCAAATGGCTAACGCGTTTGATCATAAGGTCTGTCATTGAGTCAACTGGCAGGGTTTCGAATCCCTGCTTGTATGTGACAAGGAGTAGGGTCGTCTGTCCAACCTTGTGGGTTTTCTCCGGGTCCTTCAGAGAGACAGAAATGGGGTTTAACGTCCACTCAACACAAACCAGGTCATTTTGGGACTAACATATGGTTTCAACTTTATTTCAATAATTCGCTTGCGCGTAGGGGTCTTTAGCAGTGGGAGGAAACCGGAGTGCCCGGAGGAAACCCACGAGGTTGAGAAGGCGCCCCTATCTCCATGTCACATACGTTCACTCCAGGGATCGAAACCACAGCCGCAAGCCAGAGGTGACCGGCCAGCTAGAGGTCGAAGCGCGGCACTCTAGACCACTAGGCCATCCCAACCCCCCCGGGGTCCTTCAGGTTTCCTCCCACTACTAAACACCCATACGCACTAGTTAATTATTGAATTAAAATTGAAATTAAAATAAAAGTCCTGAAATGACCTAAACTCCATTTTGTTCTCTGTTTCTCTTTTTATAAATCTTACATAATGTATCTTGAAACTATTATAGCAAGAATGACCAGCTCTTTATCGGAATCTTACAAAATGTGTCTTTAAAGACTAAATTCCTGTTGTTGAGATTCCCCCCTCCCCCATGGTATCTCATTAATTGATATGTTAGTCCCATTATAACCTAGTTGTTGTAGTAATAATGTGTTTAAAGTTAGGATGAGTGTTTTATAATAATGACAAGGGCTACTTCTAGATACAAGGTCATCGAGATACCAGACCATTTCATTAATTTCTGTGATAATCTACGTTAGTAGGTCACCAATACAAGTTGATTGAACTCAAATATTATTTACAAACTGTGTCTTTAAGGCCTTTCACTTCTCTATCTGCGTCATCACACCATTAGTTCACTGTCATATCACATAGGGAGAGTCAAAAAATAGAAAGCAAATGTAATTTAATACTTACTTTTTTGTATCAACTGGTCATGCAGTGCTTTATGATGGCCATTTTGTCTGGACAGCGGTGCCCTATCACTTATTTTTGATTTTTCAACCATCCGGTTTTCACCAGGTGCTCAGGTTTCCTCCCACTGCCAAAGACCCTACGCACAGCCGCATTATTGAAATAAAATTTAACCATATGTTAGTCCCAAACCGACCTAGTTTGTGTAGAGTGGCGTTAAACCCTATTTTAAAGTTGAGTAAATTTCTTGATTCTGAGAATGTTTTGTATACTCAGGGTCTGAATGTTTACAACACGTGTGGTGAAATGGGTGGATGAGTAGTATAATGCATGGACTTAAGGGTCATAAAGCCAGTGTTTGATTCAAATAATCAAAGTGATTTCAATCTCAAGCTTGTATCTGATCAGAAGTAGGATGGCCTGCCTAACTTCACAGGGTTTTCTCTGTTCTTGAACCTATGTAGCACCTTCCCTGAACTGAAATTGGGGTATTCTACTTCACCAACAGTGCTATGCGGGGAATTTTACCCAGACAGTGGCATTTTGATCTACTGTTAATCAAATATCAACTTTCATAGGTACTTTTACATGATTGTGTTAATAAAGCAGATAAGATGATGATAATAATATTTGTATCGTGCAACTATTTTAATCCACTATGGGTACTCCGGTTTCCTCCCACTGCTAAAGACCCCTACGCGCAAGCAAATTATTGAAATAAAATTAAACCACATGTTAGTCCCGAAATGACCTAGTCTGTATCGAGTGGACCTTAAACCCTGTTTCTCTTTAATGCACTAGGCGCTAGAAAACATTCTCACTTTAGATTGTTAACGATAGTGACTAAAGAAAGAAAGAAATGGGGTTTAACATCTACTCGACACAAACTAGGACATTTCGGGACTAACATATTAGGAATCGAAACCATATAGTAACTAAATAACTAAGTTTTCACTTTTGATGTGTACGGATTGTTTGTAGAGAGGATGTTTATTAACACGTATAAAGTTAGCTAATACTTATATCCACAAGTCGTGGATGTTACGCCATTTACTTACATTTCACCGCCACAAACTACTTATATAACAAGATAATATACCATACCCTAGCGCCACCATCAACACAGAGTTACCTGCCCTTTTAACTTGTCGTTAAATATTTGAAGATAGATTATATAAATATCAACTGTGTTTAAATAGCCATGGTGTAAAGGAAATATCATATCCTGGTTGATCAGTCCGAACATTTCAAACTTTTCATGTAATTATCTTAAAGTAACGCTGCACTATTGGTATTTGTCGCTTAAATATCAAATTTCTTTTTGGCTTGATTCGCTTTCATATGTACTTAGATTGATAATTTAACATTTAATTAAGAAAACAAAATCAAAATACGAACACTCGATAATGTCTTGACTTGGGTTCCATCAGATTTAAAACAGGTGTACTATAGAATTTTCGCGGACAACAAAATAGTGGTGGGCTTCTGCATAACGAACATTATAGATCGATGAAATTTCAATTTTACATAACTTTGTCAATACTGAACGGAAAATATTGTACATTATGAACTGTATATATCGACGTGCATGTAAAAGATCCCTTTACAATTTGAATTTGATAGAAGTGTAGGCCATAGTACTGCTGCCCAGGCAAAATTTCCCTCATAGTTATAGCACACAGTATGGTGTATGTCTGTCTTCATTTGCCCAGTTTAGAGCAGAACAGTAGGACGTTAAACCCCTTTTTATTTCATTGACTCTGACTTAAGTGGCATTAAAAACCTGAATTTCGACTTGACTTGAAATATTTATTATCACGAATCAAGATCCCATGAATTGTCCCTACCTCTGTACCAAGTCCTTAGGGACCAGAAGGCCATTAGAAGGCATTTTACACCAAGCCCTAAAAAACCCTTAATGTAAGTAGAACTCGGAAGTACCAGAATGTGATGCCAGCCTTTAATTGTTTTTATTGGGAAGCAACATGGTCCATCATTTAACCAGCTGTGTTACTAATTCTTTAATTAAATCAAACCTGATTGGATCAATTAATCTGATAGTGACCAATCAGGACGCTGTAATTAAGTCGTGTTAATCAGAGCCTTTAAAAGGGGGTGTAAATATTTAAATGAAGGGGAAGAGATAAGCACAAGTCTCCGCTAACATTATTCATTGACGATTTATCCCTAACGAAACATTTTCCGAAGTCGGCTAGATTCAGACGAGGAAATTCAATTAGCCTCAGAGAAGCCATATTTAACATCCGATAATTACTTTTGCTACAAAATAAGCGTTGATGACATTCAATGATTTAATAATGACGACAGACAAATCGCTGGTTACGAATTTTACGTCTCTCCTGGATGTTGGGAGAAACTCGAGGGAGCTGGTAGCAATTGGAGGTCTTTGTGCGCAGAATTGGTTTATCAACATATAAACTAGCCCGCTAATCCAATTTATCAATTATTGAAATGAAGGGGAAATAAGTTACGGGTTTGTTAATCCCCTCCACAAATCTGATTATATCGTACAGAATCAAGTGTGCTCATACACCTTATTCCTAATTGACTTAAATTCTCGTAGAAACTTAACGAAATATGGCCGCAATTCTTTAAACAAATGCCGTTATTTAATTAGTGTTTTATTCTTCCTTATCCCAAAATACATAAATTTGATGAAGTGAAACGGCTATTATGGTAATAGGTGTTTATTTTAAGGATGCTTACGACGGTAATTTATATCTGCTAGGGATTTTAAGGGCTTAAGACAAGTTGATAAATAGGATTGTTGTTGTAAGGAGGCGGTTAATTTGAGGAGACTCGACTCAAAAGCTTCTCTTACTTTATATTTCCATGTCAACTTGATCATCATCTTTACATGTTAGAAAGACTTCGAATCGAGGGTCGTTTTTCATTCGAAAATTTGAAAGAGTTGTTTTTAAAGACGAATAAGTTTTTTAGTACTTTTTGAAGAATATTGGTTTTTGATTTTAAGGGGAGTGTGAATTTTTGTAATTAAATGCTAACTTGATTCCTGGTGAGCTTTCATAACTGGATAGTCAATTTTTGAAATTAAATCGTGAATGATCAGAACTGTGAATATTAAATCAGTGTGTCGTTACAATTGTCGAATTACTGTAACGGTAGTTTTAGGGTTTACTATTTAAAATTGAATCAGGATTTTTTAAAAATGGAACGATCAGAATTGTGAACTATTAAATTAGTGTGTCGTTACAAATTGTCGATTTATTAGAACGATAGTTTTAGGGTTTATTACTTAAACATGTTTGGTCTGTTTTCACCGTTTCCGTATTCACTACAAGATAATATTCACCATTCGTGGTAAGTTGACGTATTAATTTATATTTAATCTGATTCCAGCGATGGATGAAACCTCCGTGTAATCTTATCAGACGTCACATTGAAATGTGACATATTTTACCAAATCAAATTCATTTTTAGTTTTTGGGGGTTTTGACAAATATGACCAATTGAGTCAGTTTTGTTTAAAAAAGTGTTGACAAAAGCATTCAATATTTTTTGTTTTGAATTATTTTTCCCCCATGGTATTGCATAGACTAAATTTAATTACTTTAAATTCCACTTGTTTGTGATAAAAAAAATGTTTATTGAAGATGCATTAGTTAAAGAGTTTAATAAGGAGTTGGTAATTCTTGCTATGATAATTCAAAAATAGACGATTAAAAAAGAACATATTTAAAAATTTCAATCAAATTACTTGATTCTGAGCCAAATTATCACTGTTTGTAGTTTTGGCAAGATGTGTGCATTGTGGTAACCAGGGCACTGGTATATTCGCGACTTAGTCTTGATTTCCCATTTTTAAGTTAAGTTTGTAAATGGCAAACTGTTCTAAACTAGTTAAAATTTCGAGTATCCTATGCCATGGAGAGTTGTTTATGGTCTTGTTTTGTTAATAAATGTCTAATTGATAATTAAGATAACATTTTAGGCCTAAAGAAAGACCTGCAATAGGCAGATTGAGCTCCTGGATAATGTATGTTTAAGTTGCTATTTAAAAAAAAAATCTTATGAATGAATACGTCCTAATGTTAACAGTGATTTTAATCTGTGAAGTAGTAATTATTTTGTTATAAAAAATGTTATGAGAAAATCCTCATTTTTTACAGTAATTTATTTTGCTAAAAAGAGAAGAAGAAATATTCGTTTGAAATTTTGTTAAAACATTTTGAACAGGATATGGACTTGTATTTTAAAGTAATTAAAACGTGATGAATAAAAATCTAAATATAGTCAAAACTTTCAGCTATTTAATTTGCATGAATGAACTTTTGTTAGTTTTGTTAAATGGTATTATATACGCGTCTACGCATCTCAAGAAAATACTTTAGAGATACATTGCTCCCGGAATCTGGAAAAAGTCAAATTTTGGTGAAAATTGAGTTAGACCCATATTTGGACTTAATACTAATACACATGTATATAATAATAGGTTTTTTTCTCCTTCACTTAAAAGGCTTCTAATTATCTTCATCTAAAAAGACAAAATAAAATTGGTTTTATATTCAGTAACTTAATTCTGAAACAAAACAGTTTTCCTTTGTTTTCTCAAATTTACATTCAACAGTGTTACTAGGTTTTTCCAGGTTACAGGAGATTGTGTAAGAGAAAATTCTGCCGATAGCATTTCTTTATATTGGCTTCAAATGTTATATAAACTATTATTTAGATATTTTTTCATTTGATAAGCACATAATCAACTCTCTAGACCGTTTAATGATTTGGTTTGAAAATGGTGAATCAAGGCTGACTCAAAACTTCAAACAGTGATAACTTTGCTCAGATAAAATAATTCAAATGAGATTTTCAAATTATTTATTTTTCATTATCTATTATTTAACTATTATAGCGAGAACTGTCAGCTCTTTATTTAAATCTTACATAATGCATCTTTAATGAAATGAAATTATTAAAGTTACATTATGGGAGATAAGATAAAGAGTTGGCAGTTCTCACTATAATAGTTAAAAACTATATAGTGTAAAGGTAATTTGCTGAAAGTTTCAGTCAAATTGATCCATTATTAGCCGAGAAAAAAGCGTTTGTAATATTCACATAGCCTCGGTCATCATTACTCAAATGGTCTGGATAAGTTAATTAATGTCTAATTGATAATTTAGATAACATTTCGGGCCTAAAGGAAGACATGTAATAGGCAGATTTTGCTCTTGCATAATGCAAGTTTAAGAAAAAATTTATAAGTTTTGTTTAAAGTATTTGTCAAATTAAGGACCACATCGAAACAAAAAGGACTTCATAAGAAATATACATACTTTTGATTTAAGCAGGTTTTTATGAGTTATCCTCAAGAGGCATCTTTACTTTTTCTCTCATCAAAACTTTCTCATCTTATTGTCATGTAACTTTATGTTATCGCCTCTATTGTCATGTTTGATATGCATCTTGGAAAAATAAATAAATACATAGATAAATAAATACTGTCTAAAGACTGCAATTGACAAATTTGGGCTTTTTATGATAAATAATAAATTTTATATGTATAATAAATTATTTTATTACTGGCATGTTTAATATAATTTTCAAAGTAGTCTAGGTAACTACTGTAGGTAGGTATACAAATTTTATATATAGAAATTATTTTTATAAATTCAGCTAATAGTTGGCCTTTCACATAACTTTTTTTTTGTTTTTGAGAATAAAATTAAATAAGTTGATTAATTTATTAAAATAATTTTTATCCTCATTTTGATCCAATAAATCATGGCTAAAAGGTCATTCATCTTTTTTCACAAGAACGACTACAGATTGTTTTAAAAACAGCTGACAAATTTCCCTATTGATGGAATTCGTTTAACGAAGGAAAGAAAATCTCAACTAGAGTACCATCAATCACTTTTGCAAAATCTTTCGGCACTTTTCATTTCTTTTCGCCTTTTCTCAGTGAAATTTATTCATAGATTTGGATGAGTGGTAAATTATTTAGTGAAATGTATGGTCCCTCAATTCATCTTAATCGCGTAAAACCGCGGTTTTCATTAGGAGTATCCTCTATTATCTCCTTCACTGCAGATTGCAACCTCGCTAAATTGACTCCCGTTATACGCAGTTTAATACCCCGGGCCGCGTCGATGAGATCTTTAACCACACCATATAAGGGGGACGATCGACGTTAAATTTGTCATCATTCAATGTTTATTTGACAAGTGGCTGTCATATATCCACGAACTCCTTTAATTATTATCTTATAAAAACCTTTGATCGTTTATTTTTTTAAATTAATCAACCGATCTCTTTTATTTTTCTTAGGCAAATAAATTAGATCATTATTTATTTCATAAAAGAGTATTTAGAACAGGCTTGGCCCATCAAAAATGGCCTTTTGACGGGAGTACACTGACAAAAGATGTTTTTCTGTCGGGACATTGAAAGGATGCATAACATGATTTTATATTTTTGTTTAATACTTTAAAGGATCTAAATCGCTAATATTTGGGTATTGACCCAATTGGGTTGCAACGCATATAATAATGTAATCTGATTGTATATGAACTGATTTACATTCAATTGTTTCCGTTTTGACTCTAATTTCAAATCAGTTATGTCCAGTGAAATACGACATGAATCTCAACTGAATAGAAATTTCTAGTGTCTGGTTATTCCAGTCTATTGCGCATGCTCTGCAGATAAGTTACGGCATTGCCAACATGTAAAACTTTGGACTCATACTGAGATAGAGACTTGGCTACTTTAAACATGTTGGATGAGTGTAGATTAGGGGGTGACAGAGAGAGAGGAATGGGGTTTAATGTCCACTCAACATAAACTAGATCATTTTGGAACTAACATATTATTCAATTGTATTTCAATAATTTGCATGTGCGTAGGGGTCTGTAGCAATAGGAGGAAACTGGAGGACCCAAGAGAAAACCTACAAGGTTGGACCTCATATTGATGCTTTTTCATTCTTTTTTATTTCAGTATCTTAGAAGTCCGTAAAGAGAAATCACGCGATGCTGCACGATCACGAAGAGGTAAAGAAAATTATGAATTCTACGAATTGGCTAAGATGTTGCCGTTACCTGCGGCCATTACAAGTCAGCTGGACAAAGCCTCCATTATACGTCTGTCAATCAGTTATCTAAAATTACGCGATTTCTCTGGTCATGGCGATCCTCCATGGAATCGAGACGGACAGACAAATAAAGGTCTCAAAGGTAAGACAATTTCAATAAGTTTTATTTAACTGTTTTTAAGTGATTCCATTTTGACTGATGAATGAGTGCTGGGTTAGGACGCGCTCTATTTCTTCACATCTCAATGGGAGGGGGCGGTAATAAGGATTAATTCACACAACAGTCTCATAATCAACTCTCTAGATTATCAGAAGGCTGAGTTTTAAATGGATAACCATTGCTACAATAATAAATGAACTATGCTGCATCTTCAAACAGTCATAACTTAGTCTTGGTTGTCAAGTATCATTGTTACGATAATAAACAATCTATGTTACATCTTCAAACAGGCTTAACTTAGTCTTGGTTGTCAAGTATCATTGTTACGATAATAAACAATCTATGTTACATCTTCAAACAGTCTTAATTTAGTCTTGGTTGTCAAGTATCATTGTTACGATAATAAACGAACTATGCTACATCTTCAAACAGACTTAACTTCACCCAGTATAAATTAATCTGAATTAAATTTCTTAAAGTATATTTACTTAATTGTTGATTTAAAAAGAAATACAGATGTACAACATAGAAAGCAGATGTTGTAATTTGTATGTCGTTAATTTTTACAAACTTGCTGATAAACGTCTGATTTATTCCATTAGCCAATCACCCACCTACTGATATCTGTCGTAATTTATTGGAGCCCCACTCGTGGAGGTCAGAGTTCACGTAAAAACCCAGCCAAATAATCTAAATGTTCTCAGGAACTTGATTTGATATGGAGGTTTTTGATCACGAGTCTGGAGTCAAGTTGCACACACATGTTGAGGAAATGTTTTTTAAAGTATTATTTGTTGATAAAAAAACCCAACAATTTTATTTAGTATTTATTCCTGGGAGTTCCTGTCCATGTTTTTATAAATATACCCTGTAGGGCAAGTTGAGTAGCTGAATGGTGTAGCACATGTGGGTCATAAGGTCTGTAATTGAGTCAAATGGCAGGGTTTTGATTCCCCGCTTGTATGTGACAAGAAGTAGGGTCGCCTGTCAAACCTCTTGGGTTTTCTCCGGGTCCTCTGGTTCTCTCCCACTGCTAAAGACCTCTACGCACAAGTGAATTATTGAAAAAGTTTTAGCTAAGATTGATTATTTCACATCACATTGTATAAAATTTGACCTGTTAAAACATAAAACAAATTCAATGTACTTTTCTGTGCAGAATTTCACGTAACTGGGCCGAGAATGGTTTGGGAATAGATAATATCGTAGACTACTTAAAATCAGACCTGGTCCGCTTTATCGATAAGGTCTTTAAAAATAAAAAAACAGGCTAATATAATAACTACTTTTATTATTTTTACGACAACTAGATATGATAAAGGAAGAGTGGCAAACTATGGCTGAAAAGGGTCCGTTACAGACGTTGAAATGAATTTGATTTTAACATGATCATGTTTTAAAAAAACACATAATAATGATGATAGATAATCACCTAACTTCCAGTCAGGCAGATTTCAAAACGGACTTGTCAAAAGAATTTAGCCAAGATTATAGGCGATATGTTTGGACTATTTCCTATTTTACAGTTTGCGATGACTCTTGCTTGACCTTATCCTATTTTATATATCATCTGCAGACGATGCTCAATGTTGACAAATTTTCAATTCATCATAACTTTGTAAATATTGAACAGAATATTGATATTCCCTGTTCACAGCACTAATTCTTCAATGTTTCATGTGACTTTTAGATACTTGAAGATAACCAGGAAGTGTTTAAAATCTGAAATAAATTGATGGAACTTTCAATTCACCATAACTTTGTAAAAACTGAAAGGAACTGAACCATTCTTAGACTGCTATTCTTATTTAGAGATTCGGCGATCACAATATTATAGTTTGTAAGGGTTTTCAAAATCCCTCTAATGAAACCCAGAGACTTTTTAAGATGGCCGATTTTCAGTAGTGAAATAAAGAATCAGTTATCAGCCCTTTTCAAGGCAATTTGCTTTCATGCTGTAATAAAGGAGTAATTTAGGCAATGTTTATCGTGATATTGGTAATAACTGTCACATGGTTTGGCACCAGCGGGGTTATATATTTTATTAGGTGTGATAGAGGTTATCACGGAAGATGGTTACTGATATATTCTGACAGGTTCCATATCACCAGATATTACACTATCTTTATCACTTTTAATTCTGGTTTTATAAAATAGATTGATGGATGAATGAATGGATAGAAAGATGAATAAAGGTTATCTGTATCAGGTTTAATTCTATAGTTTTATAGAAATAGATGGATGAATGAATGGATGGATAGAAGAATGAATAAAGATAGTTTTACAAAATAGATGGATGGATGAGGATGAATGGAAGAATGAATAAAGATAGTTTTACAAAATGGATGGATGGATGAATGGATAGGGATAGATAGAAGAAAGAATAAAGATACAAACTGGATAGACCAAATGCTAGTTTTAAATGTTAATTAGACATGGATGGAAAGAAGAAGAATGAGAACTTTTTTAAATACTACTCATAAATCATAAATCATTTAGGAATTGATGGAAGAATGAATGGAATACACCCCCCCTCCAAAATGACGAAAAATGAATGGAATTATGCCACCCCACCCGCCAAAATGCTATTTTGAGATAACACTGTTTAGATATGTGATTAATGAATAGAGTAGATAAATGGATAATAGAGAGAAGGATAAATGAAAGCATATATTTAGCTGTTTATATAAGAAATGAATGGACAGAAGAATGAATACATTCTTTTTCTTTTCTTTTTGGAAGGATAGAGTTTGTTTTATAAGGATGGAGTTTGTTTTGGAAGGATGGAGTTTGTTTTGAAAGGATAGTGTTTATTTTGTAACGATGGAATTTGTTTTGGAAGGTTTGAGTTTGTTTTGGAAGGTTTGAGTTTATTTTGGAAGGATAGAGTTTATATTGTAAGGATTGAGTTTATTTATTTTGGAATTTGTATATTTTTGGAAGGATAGAATTTGGTTACTGTGGGATTTTATTTTACTTTGAAAGGATACGATTTGTATGTTATTGAAGGATGGAATTTGTTATTGAATGAGGGTATTTGTTTTTTTGTTTTGGAAAGATAGGGTTTGTTGGGTTTTAGATGAATAGATTTTGTCAGGGTTTCTTTGTTACGTGCCACGTTAGGTGTGAGACGAAGAAAGAAAACATAAGAACAAAGAAGTCAGCCATTTAACAGTTCATGAGTACATATGTCAAAATGTAAAAATTTTTGCAAGCTTTAATACAACTGTCAGTAACAAATAATCTAGACCTAATCCCCCAACACTGCTAATGATATTTATCATATTTCTACTTATTCTCTTGTCACTTTTCTATCTCTCAAAAGTTTACTTTTTATGCTACAAATATTTCGTTTAGAACATACGTCGCCTTTACATGAAATATTTCAAAATTTGGACATGGTTGGATTTGACTGATTTTAATTTGACAATACAAAGAGATAAAAAGGAATGTGGTTTAATATTCACTCGATACAAACTAGGTCATTTCTGGACTAACATATTTGATTTCAATAATTTCCTTGCATGTAGGGGTCTTTATAGCAGTGGGAGCAAACGGGAGAAAACCCACGATGCTGAACAGGCGACCCTACTCCTTGTCACGTACAACCATGGTGACAAGATGTCTGATTTGTTCTAGATTTGAGACTGATGATAGTATTATAATTTAATGGTGGTTTAATGTGAGTTTTATTGTTTTATTACGATGATTTAACACATGATATAAATTATACAACATATACTAATTACATAAACAATACAACAAATATGGCAGTTGACAGGTAGATTGTATATGGTGACCGCTGGGATGGTTACAAGCTTTGGACATGGTGGCTGCTGTTGGGAGTCGTGGGACAGGTAGATTATAGCCTTGTACATGATGACCGCTGTTGGGAGTCCTGGGACAATTACATAAACAACACAACAAATATGGCAGTTGACAGTTAGATTGTCTTGTGTATGGTGGTATGGTTACAAGCCTTGGACATGGTAACTGCTGTTGGTAGTCGTGGGACAGTTAGAAGCCTTCTTCATGGTAACCGCTTAGTCAAGGGGGCAGCTACAAGCCTTGTACATGGTGACCGCTGTTGGAAATCGTAGGACAGTTACAAGCCTTGTACATGGTGACTGCTTTTGGGGGTTATAGGACGGTTACAAACTTTGTCTTAAAATGTCCAGGGTGGTGTCATATTCCTGAAGCACGACAGAGACCCGGAGGAACCCATGAGGTTGGATGGATGACCTTGTCACGCACAACTGGAGAATCGAAACCATGCCAGTTTACTCAATGACAAACCTTATGATACAGCGTGCACACTATCGATTTGTCCATCCACCCCCCACCCCCCTAACCATTTAGCCAAAACGCACAATTTATTCACCTAGATGGTTCATTTTTGATTTTCTTCTAAAAGACAAAATCACAGGTGAAGGTTCGAGACGGTTTTAAAGGACCAAATTCTTGATCCCCAGACAGGGGCCGTCCTTTCACATTGATCCCCAGACAAGGGCCATATCCTGTCACATTCGCTTTAAAGAAAATGACAATGATGTGACTTTTCCAAGAATTTGACTTGATTTACAAGTTGCTGTTTTTTGTGTTTTTTTGTCATCTGACCATCCTAGAAGAAGACGTAAACAATGATGTTTATTTAATTACGAAAAACATGTCGAAATAAAATAAACAATCAAGATGGACAAACAACTGGACAAGCCATAAATATTGTACAGCCAGAGGTGATAAACAAAAAACATTCCCTGGCAGAAAAAAACCCTGAGGTGAAGACCCGTAACGTACATGGTTTGTCAGCCATCAGCTTGTGATAATTACAATAATAACGTGGCTGTTACACGTTGATTTACACAAACGTCGTCTGCTCAAGACATTTATATTAAACGCCTAATATTTGTTGATTTACTACTGCTCAGGGATCTTTCACACGATAATTGTCATATTTTCTTTCCTGGAAATGTTTAAAATATTTTATTTTGATTTATTTCAAGACATGAGATACTTTTGAATATGAGATAATATTTATAGGGTTGTTGACCCCAAATTTTTACATTTCATCAAAGCCCAATTTTGTGTTGCATGTGCCTTTAAAATGAGCTGATTCAGAAGGTTCATTGCCCTTTGAAGGGGACTGGAACGTGGAATCATTTTCAGGGGTCATTAAGTTTTTTTTGTCTTATGACAATTTTTGTCCCATCCAGATAACTGGATGGTTTTCCTTACCAGTTCCTCCATAATTCTTATCATTAATTCTTAACGTAACCCTACCCCTAGCTCCCTCCGACACCATTCAGACAAGAATAATAGGATGTCAAACCCCATTTCATTTCATTTCCTTCGACAACAAAAAGAGGGAGAAGGTGAAGGTAGCGCCTTTCTGCATCCCGCCTCAGGATTCTGTGTTTAGGGTATAAAAAGGGTTTGGGCAGTTGACCAACAATCTCACCTATTTGTTTCAGAGAGAGAGAGAGAGAGAAATGGGTTTTAGTGTCCACACGACACAAACTAGGTGATAGGGGAACTAACATATGGTTTAATTTTATTTTAATAATTCGCTAGCACATAGGGGGTTTTAGCAGTGGGAGGAAACCAGAGGACCTGGAGAAAACCCACAAGGTGGGACAGGCGACCCTACTCCTTGTCACGTACAACCGGGGAATTGAAGACACATGCCATATGATCAACCCACCCACCACCCCACACATATTTGTTTAGCTCTGAAATCCCCACCTTAAAATATCTTTACAATTGAAAATCACTGAAAACATTCATAAAAATGATTAATTAACGGCAAAAACCAAAATCCCCTGATTATACAATTATTGGCTTATTAAAACCAATGGGAGACTAATCTCTAGTAAAGACAATTTATAGATTTGTTGAAACAGGGTAAGAAAACAATTTAAAACCAGCCATCATGATAAAACATGTAAAGGTTATAAAAACTTGTTCATACATTAAATAATAAACAATAAAAACACGATTATTATCGTCATAAAAACCCGAGATTCAGACAAATAAAAACTTCGCTTCTCAACTTGACATCGTGTCAGATGTCATGTGACAACTTCATTAAATAAATAAACAACGGTATTTATCTTATTGTTGGTCTTGTGTATGGACAGCTTTACATCATTTTCCAAATTTATGGAAGGCATTTCTGTTCATAATTAATAGAAATGGAATCGATGGGGCAGGGGGATGGACAGCTTTACATCAGTTTACGAATTTATGGAAGACATTTCAGTTCATAATTTGTAGAAATGGGATCCGGGAGGGGGGGGATGCTACAGGAATTCCTGATGAGCTTTCTCGGCCAACGTCGGAGTCAAACACGGAGCCTACAGGCTAGCGAGCTGGCATCTTGTTCTCTGAGCAACCGCAGCTCCAACAAAACATGTCCAAGGTATTTTGTTATCTGGTGTAGTATCAGTCTGATTAAAATACAGATCCTATTTCATTTCATTTCAATTTTTATAGTTCAAAAATTTCGTTTTACTTGTCTTTACCACACTAGAGTCTGGAAGAGTTGTTACATCGAGTTATTGGCGCGAAGTGCACGGAACGATGGGTAACCCACTAGAAACATCAACGCTGATTGGTTAATCAAATGTCTGACATCATAGGGTCAAAAGCCGCTTGTATGACTCCTGACACGAACTCCCACTACAACTGGTCAGATCTTCATGTAGTAGTGGCCATTAAAAGTATAAAAAAACGAAACGAAATATACATCTTTATTTTAATCTGATTGTTGTAGTATAGATCATTCACCTCATTCTCAGAAAGTTTCATAATCTCTGGTTTAGCTGACAATTTTATACTTGGACCATGGGTTATATGGTTTTACTGAATCTCACTGAACTTTGTGTCATCTTGCAGGTGGTGGAAGACGAAGAACCAATATGGCCGTGGAAATATTTGAAACGCGTCAAGGAACACATGTTCTCCAGGTGAGTGCTGATAGTTTTTTATTTTTTATTATTTTATCAAAATATATCTAAAAAGAAATATAGATATATAAAAAGGGATGATAAAAAAGCTTTATGGATAATTTGTGAAAGAGTTCATCAAGTGGAGGAAACCATGCCACACATATCAGAATCAGAACAACCAAAAAGAGAGATCTCCACTAAGGATTGCGAAATTCAAAATGTTCATCGCGCCTTGGGAAGACACAACTGTCCTGCACCACCTATGCCCCAGTTCTTAAGGTTCCTTAAAAATTACCCTGAGTTTCCGTAAAAAATGCTGTGAGATTCCTTAATAAATACCATAACACAAAAGCACTATCAAATTGAATGAATGGATCCAGTGTTTTATCGTCATGAGGATGATTCGTCTGTATTCATACCGTAATCATCTTGTATTTATGTAGAAATTATGGGACCAGCAGGAATTTTACTAGAGAGAGAGGACCAGATCAATAAAGTTATGATTTCTCCATTCTTGTGAATATTGTTTTGTTTTGAATTTATGAACTCTGAAATTTCCCCTTAGAGATTTTGTATTTATTTGTCTGTTATTTTTAAGCTTATTCCTCCGGTCACCTGTTACCACTGTTTGTCGTTTATTTTGTACACGGTAAACAGTCCATATGCTGATTACACTATTTTGCTTGATTACACTATTTTGCCTATACCGTTTTTTTAGGAATTTGAATTTTGTACACGGTGAACAGTCCATTTGCTGATTACACCATTTTGCCTTTAACGTTTTTTAGGACTTCAAATTTTGTCTCATGATTTGGATCGTCTGTATTTGGTTTTATTTTATTTTAAGCAGGGATCTTAACATTTATGTAACTGTAAATTCTTACGCTGTTTTGAACAAATTTTAATGTAAATATAAGATTAGTTTTAGTTTTAAATCCAATGAGGATGAGAATTAATCGAAACTTTCAGTTGTAATTAATTAACGAACTGAACATCAAAGAAACAATTAAATGAAAAAATGTCAGATTACATGTAAGAAGTAATTTAATACGTGTGCAATCGGATTGATTTTAAATCCAAATTTACTCGTGGCTAATGACGGAAGTAGAAAAGGATCTTTTGAATATTGAATGAATAGCAGGGCACCTGAGTTTATCGGGGCCCAATTTACCAAGGGCCGAAATTCGATGGCCTAAAACATTCACAGGGCCATACTGGTAAATTGGCCCAGGGCCCAAATTCGATGGCCAATTATTATCGTCGGCAAAGGATGCCACATGTTGCGTAATTTTAAAGTCCTATATCTTTATAAATACCAAACGGTGAATGGAACCATATTTAGACGGATTATCCTTTTAAGGATTAAACTTTCACGACATGTAGTTTGCAGTGGATTAAAATTCCCTCAAATGACGTTCACACATTTTTAATCCTTAAATCCCCTGGGGTAGATTAGCTGTTTTTATTAATTAAGATTTTTAGATAATTGAAGGAAGATAATGTAGAATAGTCTAATGTCAATGTTTGTGGTTGGATTTGTCTTGGAGTTGTAGGTGGATAAAAAATGACGTCTTGAAATAAAAATAACATTGAACTCATGAAGTAAATTAATTTTGTTTTATTTTAAAATTTTAATATGATTGTAGGAGCAATTCAAAATGATAATTTAAGTAAAATGTGTGTATTTGTGATTGGATAAGTGCTGATTTGTAGGAGTATAAGAAATTACATCTGAAATCTTTTTTTAAGATAATTGCAGTAGCATATCAAACAAATTTTTTAAATATAATAAGATTTGTGGGTGTGGAAGAAATCATGAATTATTTTTAATAAAGTTAAAACATTTTTTTAGATAGAAAATCCTTAAATGTCAGAATAAAAGATTAAATATAGGAATTAGGCCTTAAACTTTAAAGTCATTGGGTCAGTGTACTTTTATTTAAAGTATTTTGGTTCAAAAGTATTCAATTGAATCTATCAGTTGGTTATTGCCAATTTTTCATCAAGTTGATTGGATGTTAAGAGAGAGAGAGAGAGAGATGGGGTTTAACGTCCACTCAACACAAACTAGGTCATTTCGGGACTAACATATGGTTTGATTTTATTATAATAATTCATGTGGGCGTAGGGTTCTTTAGCCGTGGGAGGAGACCGGAGAACCCGGAGAAAACCCATGAGGTTGGACAGGCGACCCTATTCCTTGTCACGTACAACCGGGATTCGAAACCCCGACAGTTGACTCAATGACAGGCTTTATGATACTGCGCGCACTTCCTAACCATTCAACCTTCCAACTCCATGATGGGATGTTAAACCCAGTTCTATCCCAGGAACCACGGTGGCTCAGAGAGTAAGACAGTGGCCCAATAACCTGGAAGTTCCATGTTTGATCCTGTGAAGGCCAAGAAAGTTCATCAGGATTTTTCAGCGTTGTTCCACCATGTCAGTGGTGCCGAATAGAACGCCTGACAAGGAACAATGTATAATCGTTCAGATGTGACCAAAACGTCTACGCTTGTTTCTATTGATTTTGCATGTCCAGCTATAAAGTAGTAATAATTGCAAGTAAAACAACCATTGGCAGTCAAAATGGAAAAAAGAGTAAGCAGAATGCTCATGCATCACCATATTTGGCAAAGGAACATTAGACCTGAAACGCTGTTCATTAGACAACCCTCTGTGTGTGCCCCCCCCCCCCCCATCTCACGGTATCCTTATCCATACTATATAATAATTACTTTGCTTGAAATATTAGAAATTGTATATAATCATCTTATGATGCTACATATATCATAGTTGCTTTATTTAATATATTAACCAGTTTAAAATATTAGAACCTTATTTAACATATTGGGAATATAGAACTTTGTTGAAAATATTAGGCATTTTTAAAACTTTGTTTTAAATATAAGGCAGAACAGTAGGACGTTAAACACCATTTTATTTAATTACATTTCTTTAAATATCAGGCATTATTGAACTTTAAAGCAGCAAGTTATATTTTTAAAATATAATAATAATAAAATAATATGTCCATTTATATAGCGCCAAATCCACAAAATCGTGTTCATAGCGCATACAACAACTATACAAAGTCCTTTGGCTCTAAGCTTTTTGTCAATTTCTGTTGTGAATTTTGAACAGATGAGTCTTTAATCGAGATTTGAAAATTGGTAAAGTAGTCACAAAACGGAGTTCAACTGGGAGTGAATTCCATTTTTCAGCGGCAGCAACAGCAAACGCTCTTTGTCCAAAGGAAGCAAGTTTCCACTTAGGTACCACTAACTGTTTGAGGTACCACTAACTGTTTGAGATTGTTTGAACACAACCGTCTTTTAGGAATATACTGTTGAATTAAATTGCACAAGTAATCGGGAGCCTCTCCACTGACACACTGATATGTTAGGCAGAGTACTTTAAAGTCTATCCGAGCTCTGACTGGTAACCAATGAAGGGCTTGGAGAACGGGAGTTATATGACAATGATATGGAGATCTTGTGACCATTATATTAAAATAAAGCCTTAAAATAGATGGTATCTATAATTAGTCCAAACTTGTTAAAGAATAATCCTATAATCCACTATTGCCAGTTGAGAAATTGGCAAAAATATCACTTTAAACATTAAATTCAAACGTTTGAAGATAGCTATTGTATAGGGGGAATGGGAAAACAAGGAGGTAATTGTGTTATTATTTCCGATGCGAAAGATGTTTCAGTATGGAAAATAATGCCTATGATTGTAAAATAGTGAGTTGACAACTTATTGAGCAAAAGACATAGAAATAAATATGTTTTGACTTTCTTGCAAAATATGAAATTCCCGCTTTAAGCATTATAAAAGCATTTAGAACTTTATTTAAAATACTAGGCATTATATCATATTGGACATTATTATAGAACTTTGTTTAAAATATTGGACATAACAATTACTTTGTTTGAAATATTAGGAATTATAGAACTTTATTTAAAACATTGATTAGAAAAAATATTGATTTTTAACGAATACTTTCTTAATTATACAGATATGAAAAAACAAAAGCACTTTTTCATCACCAAATTAATTATTTTAAAAGATTTCGACAAATAATAGGGTTATGTTATCACTACGTAATTACAGACTTAATGAATGAATATTATATCCGTATTAGGTCGTAAGAGCCATATAAGGTAGTAAAACAGAGTTAATGAATGAAATATAATTCAGTGATTTATGGAGTATCGTAAACCTCTCAATGACGTCTGCTAATCACGTCGTAACTCGTCGGATTCCATTCATTTGCATGTTAATAGAATACGGACAGGAAGAGTTTTATGGCGTCTGTGAAGATTTAGTTGTTAGCAGTACGTATTGATTAGAGGCAATCTTTAGTCAATAATTAATTTTCAATAGTAACGACCCACGGTTAACAGGACGGCTGCCATTGTTTTCACAGAGCCTCTTTTGTGTTGGGTGTTGTTTGTGATTTAGTTTAGTTAGATATTGATTCCAGTTAGCAAAGTTTGCATCCCGGTTTTATCGTTTGTCAACTTTAATGCCCGTGGAATTGACATTGGATAGAGTAAAAATTGAAATAAAATGGGGGTTTAACGTCCTACTGTTCTGCTCCGACTTGGCTGATGATTTGAGCATCGGCCATACGGTGTGCTACAGGGAAATTTGACCCTATGTAAGTCTCAAAATGACCATGAAAAAAAATTTACACTACATTTTAGGTACATAAGCAATTTGTATGCAGTATCTGAAACCAGAGGCAAAGAAATGGGAGTTAAATTTCCACTCAAGACAGACTAGGTTATTTCGGTGCTAATGTATAGCAAGACAGTGGAATTTGACTGCTACTGTGGCAAAATTCTTCTCAGTGTTGAACACTTAACTTTAGAACTTAATTGCTCTTGTGTTAACCCGCAAAATGGCCGGATGGACATGCCACTGTCTGGGCAGAATTCTCCCTCGCATTGTGTATGAAACTATAGTTAATAAAAAAAATATTTGTCTGGATATAATGATGAGGAAAATTTCCTTTGTGACCTTAAATTCCTTTCTTTTCATTTTTATCTATCTCTCCAAAAAAAAGTTGTTTTGTTTTCTTTCAACGAGGAGCAGAAAAAAAGGATGTAAAACCACTTTTCATTTTATTTATTCTTATATCTCTCAGAGATCCAACAGCAACATCGTGGGTTTTCTCCGGGTCATCTGGTTTCCTCCCTCTGCTAAAGACCCCTACACGCAAGCGAATTATTGAAATAAAATTTAACCATATGTTAGTCCCGAAATAACCTAGTTTGTGTCGCGTGGACAATAAACCCCATTTCTCTCCCTATCTCTCAGTATTCCTGTTTCCATTTGAAAGTAAATTGTATTCCTTTTTCCATCTGTATCTCTGAAAGAACATTCATTGTATTCCTTTTTCTCTCAATCTCTCAAATAGAGGAAGTTTATAAAAGAACAGGAATGGGTTATTTGTCAGTAAATTGATTTCTAATCCAATAAAATCGAACACAGCTTGATTTATGATTGAATCCCGGGATTTTCTAACAATGACCACGACCGTAATTAAAAGGGGTCGAGGGATTAGAACAAAATGTTACGAGTGTAACTTTAGTTGATTTTTAGTTATTAGGGGTAATAATAACAACACCGTTATTAAATTACATCTAGCGTTAACCTCTGTCTTGTGACGTCCAATCAATTCAATATTTCTATAAAACATGGCCTCCGCTTTCCGTCTGTCCTATTATCGTCACCGAGATACAAATGTTCGTCATCACAGGGAAATAAAAATTTCATCAAGAAAGACTAAAGGAACTATCAAGGGAAGACTTTTTCTACGATCTGGATTCAACTCACGTACAACTTTGGCCAAATATGATATTCACAGGAAATTTGATTTAAGATAGAAATTTATGGAATAATTTTACAATTGTTTATCGTAAAGCTTAATTGTTAATTGGGTTTAAAGTTGGATTCTTCCGAATTTATTTTTATGTGGTTGGCATATTTTATTTCATTTGTTTAAGTCATGGTAATTTTCCGTGGAGATGTTTAAAAACAACTTAAAATAGACTCATATCTATGGTTGGGATGGCCTAGTGGTCTAGAGTGCAGCGCTTCGACCACTAGCTGGCCGGTCACCTCTGGCTTGCAGCTGTGGTTTCGATCCCTGGTGTGAGCGTATGTGGCATGGAGATAGGGGCGCCTTCTCAACCTCGTGGGTTTCCTCCGGGCACTCCGGTTTCCTCCCACTGCTAAAGACCCCTATGCGCAAGCGAATTATTGAAATTAAATTGAAATCACATGTTAGTCCCAAAATGACCGAGTTTGTGTCGAGTGGACGTTAAACCCCATTTCTCTCTCTCTCTCATATCTATGCAAGAACATCTTTATTTTCGCTTCAAATATTATATAAATTATCATCTAAAGATACATTATGTAAGATTTAGATAAGTAGCTCGCCATTCTCGCGATAATAGTTCGAAAGTAGATAATGCAAAATTAACATATTGAAAATATCATTACTGTTTGTAGTTTTAACAAGATGTGTGCATTCATTATCATCGTTAGCACAGTGCGTAGGTTCTTGTTATTCAAGACTTAGCCTCACTTCTTCATTTTTAAATTAAATCATTAACAGTTCTAATCTACTTAAAATCGGAGCCACCGGATGAGATGGTCTTAATAATTTGATAACGGCTAATTGATAATTTGAATAAAATTTAAGGCCTAAAAAAGACCTGTAATAGGCAGATTTGGCTCTTACATAATATATGTTTATACATTTATTAACATGAGGAGCCTATAATTAACTCTCTAGACCATCAGTTGGCCAGGATTTTAAATATGATGATAAAATGGATAATCAACACGTATGCATGGGTCACACTGAGAATTTTTTGCCTCAGGATGTACTTCCGATGGAAATTGATGAGACGTCGGGAACAGGTTCAACTACATGCAAGGAAAACTCAGGGTCATGTGGAACTATCAACAGGCCTTGAGAGAACTGCGAAAAATTTCAATGCTTGCATTGTCAGGAAACAGGCACATCAATTTATATCGGTAGTACATCACCGAGACAAAACATACACAGTGGCACCTAGGCTTTAGTCTCTATTGCCAAGTATTGTTGCTACAATGATAATCATTCTATGCTTCATCTTCTAAAAACATCAAACATTCATTATAACATTTCAGAATAAAGCCAGAATGAAATTTTCAATATATTCATTTTTCATTATCAGGTATCTATTGAAGAACGTCCTACAGATGTTACATAATGCATCCTTATTTTAGATTTCAGTACCTTATTTTCCAGGGTATTTCAAACCTTTAATTTCCACACCTAAGTTTGTTCCTGATACCCTTACAAGGTATTCAATATATGAAGGGACTTTATCAAGCTGTTTTAAACAATTTTAGAATTTTAGTCCAGTTCATAAAATATTTCATGACAAATTTTAAAAAAAGATTATTATTCCAAAACCATGAAATGAATATCAAAGATTTGAATGATTGTAAAAACCCATTAGAATATTTGTAAAATCAGGTGTTTTGTTTGTGAGAAGGATGGACGGAGAATGGAAGCCATGGATTAACAAGATTTAACACTGTGTTTGTCGTGGTGATCTCTGTCAGCTGTGTCAATACGGGAGTTGTAATGAGGGCAAGTCCGTGAAACAAGGGAGATAATAGTACAGATAGTATAGACAAGTTTCTAGGTGTTGCGTTATATTAGTTTGAGACACCTTCTTAACATAATAGTCATTACTCACTGTCTTAATCCTAATCTCACATCTTTTAAAGGGGCTTACACATGTCACAGTGAAATGGAGTTCAACTTCGTACATATTTTAAAGGGGCTTACACGTGTCACAGTGAAAAGGGTTCCAGAGCCTCACATGTTTTAAAGGTGCTTGTATGTGTCGCAGCGAAATTGGGTTTAACGTCTCACATATTTTAAAGGGCTTAATTACACATGTTATGTCTCACATGTTTTAAAGGAGCTTACACATGCATCACAATGAAATTAAATTGGGTTCAGAGAGTTTAACATCCACTCGACACAACTAGGTCATTTTGGGACTAAAATATAGTTTCAATTTTATTTCAATAATTCGCTTGTGTGTAGGGGTCTTTTAGCAGTGGGAGGAAACCGGAGTGCACGGAGGAAACGCACAAGGTTGAGAAGGTGCCCCTATCTCCATGCCACATACGCTCACACCAGGGATCGAAACCACAGCCGCAAGCCAGAGGTGACCGGCCAGCTAGAGGTCGAAGCGCGGCACTCTAGACCACTAGGCCATCCCAACCAACCAAATTGGGTTCAATGTCTCACTTATTTTAAAGGAGCTTACACATGCATCATGTGTAATTAAATTGGGTTCAGCGTCTCGCTTAAAAGGGCTTACACGTGTCGCAATCAAATGGGATTTAATGTCTCACATATTTTAAAGAGGCTTATACACATGTCACACATAACAGTGAAATGGGATTTAGCAACTCACATCTTTTAAAGGGGCTTACACATGCGTCACAATTAAATTAAATGGGATTCAATGTCTCACATGTTTTAAAAGGGCTCACACAATGAAATTAAATGGGATTCAGCTTCTCACATGTTTTAAAGGGGCTCACACATTTAAATCAAATGGGATTCAATGTCTCACTAATTTTAAGGGCCTTACACATGTCACAATGAAATGCACAAAGAAATGGGGTTGAATGTCTCACATATTTATAATTGAGACTAACATGAAGTTGTTTGTGTATATGCTCACACTTAACGTAGAGGTATACTAATATTGAGAAACATGAATATCACAGTGGATACTGACAACCATCTTCTCTTATGACTTACAATGTCAGCGTTTCGTCTCATCCCTGGGTTTCTAGTAAGTTGTCCTGCTCTAGCAACATCTTTAAGATAAAATATATCAGCAACAACGGGCCTTTAAACAACCTGTAATGCTTGAACTTGACCTCATTTCTAAAGAATATTTTAGAGCCAAGATGTGAGAAAATTGACATTTCTCTCTGTTACACCTGAATATACCTCTCGAATATAACACAGTATAATATATATATATATACAAGATGTGCATAGAAAGAGAATCAATTAAATTAATGGTTAATTGTTACTTAATGATTATTTAATCAAAGAACAGGTTTTTTGATAAAAGATAAAAATAAAATATATACTTTAAAACAGAAATATTTATATTGAAAGCTAATTAATTTGTTGTAAACAAAATATTCATGATTTTTCTATAATTAATCATCAATTATTAATTATTTAGAGAGAGAGAGAAGGAGAGAGAGAGAAAGAAAAGGGGTCTAAGGTCCACTTGATGCATACTATTTCAGTAATTTGCTAGTGTGTAGGGGTCTTTATCAATGGAAGTAAACCAAAGGACCCTGAGAAAACCCACAAGGTTGGACAGGCCAGTTGACTCAATGACAGAACTTATAATACAACGTGCATGCGCTAGCCATGAGCTATTGTCATATTCTCTTCCCAAGAGTTTTTACCTCAGACTTTTAAGTTTGGATATTTAAGGAAATCAAGCGGCTATTTATTTTTAAGATACAGAAGAATTAAGAATTAATAGTTTGGTCTTAGTACATAAACATTTTTACTGGGCTTGTAGTACATGAACGTTTTTATTGGACTTATAACATTTTTATTGTGCGTGAGATGATTATTTAAGTAGACATTTAATGATAATTTCAAATTAAACAAACATTATACAAGTGGTAATCTGCATATTACAAGTTTTTCTTTAGGCCTAAATTGTCATCTTAATTACTAATTAGCTTATCCAGACCATAATCAACTCTTGATGTCATCACTAGCTGTCCATATTTACTGGATTGGGATTTGATTTGCTGCTCAACAATACTTGAGACTTATGTTTTTAAGAATTCAATTGCTAAATTCACGTTCCAGAGTTGATCAATTTGACTGAAATTTTCAGCAAATTGCCTTTATATTATCTAGTTTTTAACTATTATAGTGAGAACTGCCATCTCTTTATCTTATCTCCCATAATGTAACTTTAACTTTAATTAATTGGCAAATTTTGATATTTTTGTTTTTTATTCTGAAATGATAAAAAGAAAACCTGTATGTAAATGTAAACTTAACTTGATATTTACTCACTTTACCTGCAATCCTTTGAAGCGCGGAGAAATCACACCTGGACTGCACTTTGATTGTTTGAAGTTTTTGATTCCGTAAATACAGGTAAATTATTTCAACTATCAAGAGTCATTATTTGTGTTGAATATTTAACAACGATATGCAACAGCAAATAAACGGAGAACTAGTTGACTCCTGTCAGACGTTACGATTGTCAAATTTTAGTTTGTTTCAATAAAAAGACAAATAGTAAAACTTGTTTGTATTGATATTGAAAAATAAAAATTGAGAAACATTTGTGTATTTATATATATTTTGAGGTTTTTTTTAATAATGTTTTCAACATATCTGTTTGCCTGTCAAATAGCAATCTTTGTGGCGAGGTGGGTCCATTTATTTAAGGTCTTAAGGTCCGCCATTGAGTCAAGTGGCATATGTTGGCTGAGTAAGATGCTGGCTCGCTTGCCTTGAAGTGCACGGGCGTCATCCTTATGTAGGCCAAATAAATAGGTAAAAGGGGAACATTGAGGAATAAATTTACTTGTTTACAGTTGTATTCAAAAACTATTCTTAGGTTCTTTGTTATGATATATTCATTTATTTACAATTTTATTAAAAATATGTCTTTGGTTTCCTCCTCATGGTAAATTTATTTGTTTAAAATATTATTCAAAATATATTTGACTAGAATATTATTCAAAATCAGTATTTAGTTACCTTGTCTTTTGTACTTTGTACAGATAAAATCATTTCTTTGTCGTCTGAATTGGCCCCGTTCGAAGCAGAACAGTAGGACGTTAAACTCCATTTTATTTTATTTCATTGTTTGAAATTTCATTCAAAATCTATTTTTGTTAACTTCGTCACGATGGTTGTCGGTGTTTTAGAATTTTATCGTTTGGCAGATGAAAGGTTGAAGTGTGATTTTTTTTGTCCCGCATGTATATCCCTCGGCGGAGGTTGACTCGCAAATTGACGTTTTTTTAAACGTTGAAACTGCCTCTGATAGATGTGCCATGTCGTAGTATGTCACAGCTAATCTTTTCGTTTGTTTTAGAATTTTCACGAATCAAACTCAGAGGTCTTTTATTATGGTTACCATGTGAAACGTTTCCAAGTCGATTATTTACTGTGGAGCTACAAAGAACGCGTAGACTTCTGCTCCAATATTGACATAAATTTATCCGTATTTGTTTGGTATACATACCGCCTTTGAACTTATTATCCAAACATCGGCAAATTCGCCTGTAATTACCCTCTGACAAAACATAGATGGACATTTTCTGTCAAAAAATGTCAAGTTATTTAGTAGAATTAATTTCTTCAAGTTATAATTATCTCGGACTATTGATTCAACTTTTTTGATGGACGGTTTTTTGTTGACTTTGAATTTGGTGTATATCGCTTTATTCATCCCCTCGTGAGATATTTTTGTTCCGTCTTTTATTGAAGTTTCGATGTTTTAGTGGCTGATGTTTGAAATTAAATGAGATTTTTTGTTAATTAAATCCTTGCATATTTAATTCAATTAGAAAAACTATCAATAACAGAGCTGGGATAATAGTGAGGGAATATAATCATGTTTAGGGGCGGATCTACCCGTTCTAATTGTCCTATATATTATTCCCAAAGAGAGAGAGAGAGAGAGAGAGAGAGAGAGAGAGAGCGAGAGCGAGCACAACCTCTTGTACAGGTTTATTTGTTAATGATGTATGGAGTGGACTTTAGCTAGGAAATGTGTGTAGTCATTTGGATGGACCTCAAAAAAAACCCTGTGTTCTCCTGTATACCATTAGCAGCATGCTAAAGATCCACTGACGTTTTTTAAATCAAAATAAGACCAAACCCTAGAATCACCCTCTTAGCACAATCCATAGTGTTTGCCCATCTTTATTAGCCCGAGGGAGCCACAGTGGCGCCATGAGTAAAACATTGGTTCGCTACCTTAGAGGACACGTGTTCAATCTCTGCATTGGCCAAGAAAGTTCATCAGGATTTTTTGGGCATATTTCTTCCTTGTCAGTGGTGCAGGACTGACGTATAGTCGTTTGGATGGGATGAAAAAACCAAGGTCCTTTGTTCACATTGCCATGGCCGTTAAAGATCCCTTGACAGTTAGAATTTGATATAAGAGTAGCGCCTCTGTCCGGCAAAATTTCTTTCATTAGCCAAGCAGGAACAGAACAGTAGGACAGTAATATATTTTAAGTCCATTATTTCATTTTGTTCCATTAGCCCACTTTTGATTTCATTTCATATTTCGTTCAACTATCAATCCCCAATTTCACAAAGCATTCTTCCCAGAATTAAGTTAAGAATTTACTCAACTTGAAGTTTTATAAAGGCAACAATTTTGAGTAAATTCTTAACTTCAGTCTGAGAATGTTTTGTGAACTCGGGGCGAGGAATCAACAGTTTTACATCAAATTATTATTACTTCTGATTATTAATTATACTTATTTTGTTTATTTCAGTCTTTAGATGGATTTGGTTTTGCGATATCGAATGATGGTAGATTTCTGTATATATCTGAAACAGTATCAATATATCTCGGTCTTTCACAGGTATGTAAAATGTGTCTTGGACTTTCACAGAAACGTCAAATATTATTTCGAATTTTTACAGACACGCCAAATATTATATATCTTGAATTATTTATTCCTGACATGATCGCTTGCATCATAATACAGCAATTACACTGATCTACCAGCGTCTCCCTCCTCACCCCTGTTACGTAAAATATATCAATATGTTTCCGTTATTCATAGTTACGTAAGATATTCAATAACAACTGGCAAGAGTCGACGACCATCAAATAAAACGATTAGATTGAGAATTGTGTAAATATTTTAAGATTAGTGATGCGATTAATTCGAATTATGGGAACAAATCTTAAATTGATTTGAAGATGTAAATTAGTCGAGATAATTTGATTGGTTATAATTGATATTAATTATAAGCAACGAGAGAGACGTCCACTTGTTTAAATACGACGGGACCCAACTAATCTTCAAACAAATCGTATTAACGTTGACAAATTTTGTGTGAGTGTTGCCGCCAGTCATGAAGGAAAATGCCGTTATAGTTTGTTAAGATGATTCTGTGTAATTAAACCTGATAATAATACACAGGAGAGAAAAAGGGGCTTGTGGGGATGGTCACCTTAAGACAGGGGTTGACATTTGCAACAAGATGAATGAACCGAAAATGAAATCTTTTAGTTTATTGGTCCTGTGGGGTTGTGAATAACGAGCCTTAAGGTCATTCAAGGTCGTCCCCTGCGACCTGATTATTTGTAAGAATAATGACCCTCAATTAATCCCCCTAGGGGTTTGAACGTGTAAATTGTTTGCCCGTGTGTACGAGACCTGGTGCTGACATCTGGGTTATTATTACACCACTAACCATGCTGAGTTCACAGATTGATCTGTCAATCAAATTACTCCACCATTAATTGGCTCCTCCCACGTATAATTGGTGTCAAATAGATTGTAAAATGATTACCGTGATGGATAGATGGACCCTGATGTTAGTTAATTTGTGAGGAAACTTTCAATCAATTCGTATTTATTTCATTTACTCACCTCATTTCCTCTCATCAATCATTCAATAAAACTTCAATATATTCCACCAACAGCTTTTTTTTTTGTCTCAAAATCAGTTTGTTTTTATCATATCCTTTTTCGTTTATTTGGAATTTATTTTTTTTTATAAATGAAAAAAATAACTTTTTTGTCTTTTTATGATTCTTTTAGATTTTTTGTTTATATATTCCACCAATGGGTTTTTTCGTCTGTTTTTATTATATCCTTTTTCTGTTTATTTAGAATTTATTTTTTATAAAGGAAAAAATAAACTATTACTTTTTTTTTTTTATGATTCTTTTAAATTTTTGTTTTCATTCATTTTTATTCCCTTTTTTTTGTCTGAAAATCATTTTGGTTTTAACATAACTTTTTTTTTTATTTGGATATTTTTTTTTATAAATGAAAAAAAAAACCTATTATTTTTTTTCTTATTCTGTTGTTTCTTTTAAAAAAATTTGAAACAAATCTTTTCATTCATTCATTCATTCATTCATTCATTCATTCATTCATTCATTCATTCATTCATTCATTCATTCATTCATTTTGAAGTAAATTAATAGTGTATACAACATTTATTTATTTTATTTTATTTATTTATTAATTCAGGTAGAGATGACAGGTAGTAGTATATTTGATTATGTACATCAAGCCGATCATCCAGAATTAGCTGAACAACTTGGTCTCTGTCTTCCACAATGTAAGTTGAAAATCACCACTGTTGGTATATATAACTATCATTTGTTTAGTTTGGTCATTTTGAGATTAATATGTGGCATTATTCAGTTCGATAAAACTAGTGGGGGGGGGGGTGTATAGTCGAATGGTTTAACGTGTGTGTTTTGTATCATAAGGTCTGTCATTGAGTCAAGTGACGTGGTTTCAAATCCTCACTCATACGTAACACAAATGGGGGATTGGGATGGCCTAGTGGTCTAGAGTGCCGCACTTCGACCTCTAGCTGGCCGGTCACCTCTGGCTTGCGGCTGTGGTTTCGATCCCTGGTGTGAGCATCTGTGGCATGGATATAGGGGCGCCTTCTCAACCTGGTAGGTTTCCTCCGGGCACTCCGGTTTCCTCCCACTGCTAAAGACCCCTACGCGCAAGCGAATAATGGGAATAAAATTGAAACTATATGTTGGTCTCAAAATGAACTAGTTTGTGTCAAGTGGACGTTAAACCCCATTTCTCTCTCTCTTTCAAATCCTCACTCATATAACACAAAGTAGAGTCACCTATCCAACCCTGTGGGTATTCACTGGGTCCTCAGCTAAAGAACCGTATGTGCAAGCAAGTTTTTGAAATGAAATTGATATGTTATTTCCCAAAAGGAACTAGGTTTTTTTTGAATGGACGACAATAACCAGATTTATCTGTATCCAAAATGAAATGAAATGAAATGGGGTTTAATGTCGTAATGTTCTGCTGCAAGGAAAAAAAAACTTAATTCTAAAATAAGTTTTCTCCGGTTCTTCCGGTTTCCTCCCACTGCTAAAGAACCCTACGTGCAATCGAATTATTGAAATAAAATTAAACCATATGTTAGTCTCAAAATGACCTAGTATGTTCACTCCCTTATAAAATATTTTTGATTATAGGTAGTTCTAGTTCCATGTCATCACCCAATTCTTCGTCTGATGATGTCTCCTCATCACGACCCCGATCAGTCACACCTCCAGGAGAACGAGGTAAATATATATATAACATAGGCAGAACTCGGATAAACAATTTGATTGCTTGATAATTTATAAAAAGATAAATGTGACAGTAATTAACCAGTGACAACTATTTATTTCTGGATTATGGTCGGGGACATCGGACACACTGTTGACTTGTTTACAAATATTATTGCAAAGATTAAGTCTTGAAATGTCTTTTAAATATATCAGAATTGGGGCTGTTTTGGAAAGAGGTAATGAATGAATAGATTATGTTATTTTTCTGAAGAATGTGGAATAGAACCTTTCAGACCTAATCATTATTTCAATTTTGATGTTTTTGAAACAATCTGTGTTATTGTTATAAATATATACTGATAGTTATTCCTGTATTTTTCTCCAGGATTTGTAATGAATCCTAATCCACAGAAAGGTTTAGATCGATCGTTTTGTGTTCGGATGAAATCTACGTTAACCAAGCGAGGTGTTCATGTTAAATCACAGGGCTACAGGGTAAGACATTTTCTTTTTTGACAAGAACATCATAAATATATTAAAGTTTAAAGATACATTAGATAAGATTAGATAAATAGCTGAAAGTTCTAGCTATAATAGTTAAACAAATAGATAATGAATAGAGAATATGCTGAAAATTTGAGTCAAATTACTTTATCCTGAGCGGGGTTATGGCCACTTGAGGAACAGCGTAGTCTTGATCGTCATCGCTATCAAGCTGTGAAAATGGATGTTGCGGATCAGTTACCATGCAGATAATCTCACTCATTTCATTGGTTGAGAATTGAAATCTGTAAGTGTATCGAATCAACAGTTGGAATTAGATCACAAGCCGATGATATTATCTTCCCTTGTCCTACATATAATCACTAATACAGACAAAAATTAATTGTTAGTCTCAAAATAATCTAGTAAGAAATTGACGAGATATTTATCCCCCATTGATTGCTATATTTTTATTGTTTACAGGTCGTCCATATACTGGGTAGAATGAGACATCAGCTGTCATTCACTGTCAATCGTAAACAACCACCACCCTTATTAGGTTTAGTAGGCGTTGCTATAGCAATGCCTCCGCCCACTATCACAGAACTACGAATTGACAACGATACATTTATAACTCGCCTTACACCAGACTTTAAATTAGTCTATTGTGAACCCATGTAAGTCTGTAATTATTATCTCTCCAAACAATTCTTCTGCTTCTTCCTGCCTTATGCCAAGTTCCCACTGTCGTACGTTAGGATTACCCTTATTGAGTCTACAATCTTATATGTGCTAGATTCCCACTTTCATATGATGCGTTACGATAGAATTGTCCCTATTGAGTCCACGATCTGCTATGTGCAGATACGATATTGGATATGTTTCGATACGATCAACACGATTGCTACGACTGACCTCTATATATGTTAAGACCTGATAGGATCACTACGAATACTCTGCAACTAAAATACGGTAAACTCGATTGCTACGAATGACCTCAGTGTAAGATAAGACCTGATAGGATTGCTACGATTACTCCACAATTAAAACGGTGATTTCAATCGTAGCGTGAATCGTGATGGCTTCAACCTATTATTAAAAATCTTCCTACACAATCTGTCATGCTGGTTAATATGATATCACATATGCTGGAATAGATGGCAGCAACGAAGTGTGATGGACGAACTAGACATGTTTGATTTTATTTATATTGATTGTTTTGGTTTGTTTTTGTAGAATCTGTGAATTAATGGATTTATCAGCAGAAGATGTGAACAATAAACTACTCTATGATTTCTGTCATGCTGGGGATCTCATCAAATTACGTAAAGCACATGTCGATTGTAAGTTGATTTATTTACTGCTCGATTTAACGTCACTACTCAGTCTGTCAATACAGATTAACGGATAATAACCCCCTGGCACTAGTCCTGCCAGAAACCTGTCTGATTCCTAACCTGGGTTCTACGGTTTCCTCCCACTGCTAAAGACCTCTACAAGCAAGCAAATTATTGATATAGAACTAAACCAGATGTTAGTCCCCAAATGACCTAGTTTGTGTCAAGTGGACATTAAACCCCATTTCGCTCGTTCTCTCTGCCTGATTCTTGTAAAAATCTGTAAACAAGCTCTGTGACTCTTAAAGGTTCCAGGTGTGGTTTAAGGAGCATTTTGTCAAAGATGGGGTACAAGCTCAATGTATAAAAATGATTATTTCTCCCATTGTTTCAAGGACCCTAGGTTGTCCAGATTTACATACTGTACCTTAAGGGTTAAATGCTACGTATGTCCTTCAAGTATCTGTTAAGATTTGGATCTCCCTCAATAATTTAAGAGATATTCGATTTTAAAACATTCTGTAATTGAATTCTCTCAATCCCCAAAATAGTGACAACTGAGTGAAAAGGTGGACTTTGAGGGTACAATGCAACAATGACAACTGAAAATTTTGTTGTGTTTAATTACATCACAATTATACTCACATCACTTCCAGAACGGTAACTGGACCAAATTTCACATCACTCCATTTCAATTCTGATACTAGGAGCTTTGAAGACTAAAGGGAGACAACTCACAAAAATATGATTCTTAAAGTATTTAATTCATGATTGAACGATGGTAATAATAAAAATGTACCTTTATGACTGTGCTAATTCCATCCATATTGCATGCTCTAAGTGCATGGAAGATATTAGCTTATACTGATAATACGTAACAAACAGATGAGTTTTAAGTTTGGATTTGAACACATGTACAGTTAATGTTTAAGAACTCTGTATGGAAGATAATAGCTAATCCTGATAGTATGTAACAAACAGATGAGTTTTGAATTTGGAATTGAACGCAGCTAATGTCTGAGAACTCTGTATCTCCACACTGAATTGGTTATAACATGTAGACAAGGAGAGTTAAGATGTATCTTCAATGGTAAGTTATTCCACGGACACGGAATGTTAGTAACATGTATACAAGGATGAGAGTTTTATATTTATATTTTCAGTACTAGCTAAAGGTCAGGTATTATCAGATTATTATCGACTAACTAATAAAAATGGTGGCTACGTATGGATACAGACGTGTGCTACTACCATATATAACAATAAGAGTAACGATGAACAGAGCATTATCGCTATTAATTATGTTTTAAGGTACGTTAATAAAATCACGTTTAACATTGTTAGTCTCTGTAGATGATATAAATGAAATGGGGTTTAACGTCCTACTGTTTTTACAGACCATATAAACAATTAAATGAAAACAAAAGGGGAATAACGTCCTACTCTTCTTCTCCGACTGGGCTAATGAAGACGGGTATACGCCATACAATGTGCTCTGTGGGAAATTTTGCTGGGACAGCGGCACTACTGCTTAATCTCATATCGAATTCCAACTGTCATGGGATCGTTTATGTGCACGTCAATATGTACAAGGGACCTCTGGTTCCGTCCCATCCGAACGACTAGACACTGTCGCCTTAAACTTTCTCTGTCAAAACATAGATCGAACACATAATCTCTCACAATGTCCCCATTAAATGAAATTTATGATGACTTAAATAAAATTTGCTGATTGTTGTTTTAGTGGTGTGGAATGCGATCATATTGTTTTCGACACATGGCAACTTCCTTCATCATCTCATTTGGGTACCGACCAATCAGATCACAGCGATCATAGTGAAATAGGTTCACAACCAGGTATGTTTCATCACAGTCTTTCTTCTACAATATTATTATAATTGACAGGGGCTATGGTATTATTATAATTGACAAGGGCTGTCATATTATATTAAAACGTTCATCTAATAAACTCCTGAGACAATAAATACCTAGGCCGCTCGTTAATATCTAATGACTTCTTTTTACATCGACATTTTCTGGTATTTGTTCAGCAGAGCTCCTTATCTGATCCCTGGTGCCTTACTCTGACAGGCATCATGTCGCACTGCTCCCATTCTAATCCCTGATGCCTTACTCTGTCCTGTATTTGTACCACAGAGCTCCCGATCTGAACGGTAGTGCCTTACTCAGGCAATGTAGTGGTAAAGTTAGAAACCCTGTTGTCTTTGTACAGATGTGGGGGAGGGAGGGAATATTTGTACAGATGTTGGGGAGGAGGGGAGGCAATATTTGTCTTGATCTCTGTGAAAGTTGGAAACTCTTTCTGTTATTTGTAAGGTTGCTCTTTTTCAAAGACATTTAAATCCAAATTTTGTATTTTTATTCTCTAGACTTTTATTACTTAAGTCCGGGCACATTCTTCTATCAAATGCAATGGAAGTGGAACTTGCACCTTCTATGTTGAATAAAACAATTTTAGAGGGTACTATGGGGAGCTCCTCCTACCACACACACCACTGGCGGAACTTAAGAATTGGGTTTCTGTGGTCTCCTAACCCAGCCATACACCACTAACATCCCAAACCTTCTGCAGCTTTCATGTCGAACAAAACCCACCTAGCTCCTTGACCATTAAATTGATTTTTGTACATGATTTAAAAAAATCAGAAAATCAAACGGTTTATAGAATGTTTTATTGTAATTTCAGGTTCTTCGAGTCCACAAATTGAAGATCTAGCAATGCGGAACAAACCGAATATGGACAGCACAACGGAAGACAGAATATCGTCACCACCGGAAACTAGTCTTAATTTAAAAAAAGAAACAACCAAAGATGAAAACCTGAGCAAAGATCTGGTGGAGGATTTGTCTTTATATGGTGAAAGGAACGACAAAGACACAAAAAATAGTCGGAGGAAAATGGACAAACCGCGGAAGCGAAAGCGGGATAACGATAATCCACAGTTAGATTTTTCCGTTGATAAAAAGTTACGCAATCATTTTAGTTATTCCGACGGATCGGATGTTTTGTGTCCATCGTCGTTAGATTCGAGCAGTAATAGTTTAATCTCTCCGACACCTCAAGATTTGTCGTTTAAATCATTAAATCATAATACCGAATCTGATAAAGACTGGACGTTAGCAAACTCCTCGACAACAGGGGAGGCAACTCCTAGCTCGGTTAAGGAATTGGAGGCGGCCATGAACAGACATTTACCAGCCCCAGACAGTAAAGACTCTCATAAGCCGGATCACATGACCAGATCCTACCCTAAAAAGGGAACCATCCAATGGGCAGGGTCAAATAATACAAACCACACAGAAAGCGGGGAGATCCTTCCAGCCACCAATTTTTTACGTACTTTGTATGCGAATCGTGAATCTGTTATACGCTGCAATAACCGTCCAACATTCTACAACGAGATGTCTCCTAATTTATTAACGCCACCTTCAGCAGACGCATACAAGGATCAGCCATGTTTTAGTGTCTCGAACTTGTCAAAATCAACGTTAAATGGACATTATTCAAATATGGCTGCCTACTCGTCAGCCTCTCTTTCAGTGTCAATGACTGCTGCTAGTGATTCATATGGCATGACACCGCCGTCATCTGTGTCACCGCAGGAAAAACTTCAGTCACCTTTCGGCGATCCAAATTACGCGGAGAACTGTACCAGCTCGTCTCATGGTAATTCCCATTTGACGTTAAAACAGCCATACCATGTGACTGCCATGACAACCAATCCCATGGAATATAATGGCGTAAAATCACCGTATTTCTCTTCGGTCTCATCATACCCTAGTGTTGAAGACTATCAACCAGAAGTGAATCATGAAACTGTTTCGTACGAACCGTGTTCCCGTTCCGTGTTACCATGGTATCCTGTCTCGTTCTCATCTTGAGGCTGGTTTCATTTATTTGAAGTCTGATAAAGAATTATTTAAAGTTGCTATATCTCAGTGATTTGGGGAAAACGTTGGTTTACATTGATTAGTGATGAAACAGGGTACAATAAGACAGAGAGAGAAAATGGGGTTTAACGTCCAACTTGACACAAACTAGGTCATTTTGGGACTAACATATGGTTCAATATTTCAATAATTCGCTTGCAGATAGGGGTCTTTAGCAGTTGGAGGAACCCAGAGAAAACCCACGAGGTTGGACAGGTGACCCTACTCCTGGGGAATCAAAACTTTCTCTCTCTATGGTGCCCTATGCCTCTTTTAACTTTTATTTCAATCTTTTGCTGTTTAAAAGTGGGAGCTGTGGGAGGATACTGGAGGTCTCCGGGGGGAGGGGGGGAACCCCACAAAGTTAGACAGGCAACCAATCATACTCCTGGCCTTGTTACTACCAGCCTGGGATCGCATCGCCCCCGTCCACCCATTAAATTGAAATCTAAACAATGGGAGCTGTGGGAGGATACTGGAGGTCCCTGGGGGATTACTGATCACACTCCTTGTTACATACCAGCTTGGGGTCTTCCCCACCCCACCCACCTCAAATCTTAGGTAATTTAGAATTGAGATCTACTCAATACCAGAAAAATTGTATATAAGGTGTGAACAGAGTCTAGATTGATACTGTATATACATGTATTTGTATATATTTAAGATTGTATATATATGTGGATATAATGACAAATTGTTATTTGTTATTTGACTGTAAATGTTATTGTTACTTCTTTTATATGTAGGTCATCAAGCTTTAATTTTATATAAAGGCCTCAAAGCTTTCAATTTTAAATGTAGGCCTTAAAGCTTTAAGTTTATATAAAAGCCTCAAAGCTTTAAATTTTAAATGTAGGCTTCAAAGTTTTTTTATGTAGGCCTTAAAGCTTTAAGTTTATATGTAGGCTTTAAGTTTATGTATAGGCCTTGAAGTTTAAAGGCTTTTATATATAGGCCTGAAAGCTTAAAGGCTTTTATATATAGGTGGGAAAGTTTCAAGTTTTAAATGTAGGCCTGAAAGCTAAAAGTATTTATGTGGACTTAAAGATTTATATGTAGGTCGTAAAGCTTACAGTTTATATGTAAGCCTCAAAGCATTAAGTTTTACATAATGGGGTCAAAGGTTTAAATTTTATATGCCCATATTTCAATCTGTCCGACACAATTCGAGTAAACATTCTGAATTACAAAATGTTTTGCCACAGGTAGACAAAGCAGCTAATAGGTAGGCCTATATGTTTCATTGCCTGGCAGCCTTAGTTCTCAATTAATAAGGGTCTGTGTTTAACCAAATAATAATTCTTAATTTGAATTAGAATAAGTTGTTTATTAGACATGTATTTGTAAATGATATTCAATTGTTTTATTGGAGGTGTTGAGAATCTTGGTTTAAAGTAAAATATTACAGAACACAAAAATATGTAGTCCCTATTTACTTTACAGCTGACCCTTTAACCTAAATTACCGCTGCATCTAGCTCCTGATCCACCTGACCCTTTAACCTTAATTACCGCTGCATCTAGCTCCTGATCCACCCTAAATTACTTCTCCCTATAACTCTCGACCAACCTAAATTACTGTAAAAAGGGTACGATTTTCTGTTATATTTTCATGAATCTACGGTAATCAATATTTATATGTGTCAGATTCTATAGGGTAAATATCTGACTAGTTGCTATGGTGGATGTTAATATCTGACTAGTTGATATGGTGGATGTTAATATCTGACTAGTTGCTATTGTGGATGTTAATATCTGACTAGTTGCTATGGTGAATGTTAATATCTGACTAGTTGCTATGGTGAATGTTAATATCTGACTAGTTGCTATGGTGAATGTTTATATCTGACTAGTTGCTATGGTGAATAAAAAAAGAAATTGTTAATAATGATCTCAACTTAGTGTTTCTTAGTCAATTTTTGTATTGGCATTATTATTGTAGTTTACAGTGTATCATAATCTGTTTAGAATATCTGATACCACCTTTACAAGTCAGGATTTTACATAACTAACAAATTCTTGTTGTACTTTGTATATGAAGTTTCTGACCAATATGATTGGGCTTGTTCTTGTCTTAATGTAGTTTTGTACAAATGTCTGCAACTGTTGCTGGGGAAACAAAGTGTTAGCATAGATACTGTTGTCACGAAGATAAATACCCATGTTACTGTTGTTATGGATACCTAGAGCTGACACAATTTGTAAAAATTGATGCTTTGACTATGAAAGTTGAGTTTTTCATCTGCTTTTATTAGTTTGTGGCATCAGACTTTTGGTAAGGGCTAAAAAGGGAAGGTCCTTAATTTATTAACAATTTGGTCACCTTTAAAAGTCTTGAATTTCATGGTCAATTCATATGCCAATCAGGTATTTCAAAAATTAAACCATGATACACACATAACTGGAATTGAACTATGAACTCAGCCTCCCAACCCCATATTGAAAGTATTCTGCAGAATAGTCCAATAATGAATTATCAAGCCATTGAGAGATGTAGTTTCCAAACAATGGGTAACCATGACGATGGAGTGGAGCGGGATGGGCCGATGGTGATTGTGTCCCTATAGCAACCATAATCATTATTCTACCGATTTCTAGACACATTTCTTATCATATTGCATTCTCCTCGCAAGACTGGCTACCCAGCATCTGTGTGAACCTCAAGGGAAGACAACTCTGTTTGGGAGATTGATCATTTTGTTGTATATTTACTTATACCCCGTATTTCATGGTTCATGTATGTAACTATATAATATACTGTTGTATTTTGGTCATTAAACTTAATAAACCTATTTTATAACGAATATTGTCTTGATTACTTAGTGGGATGGGGAAGCCATGCTGGCTCAGTGAGTAAGACGCTTGCTTGCTAAAAGGGAAGTCTCAGGATCGCTCCCTGTGTTGACCAAAAACGTTCTTCAGGATTTTCCAGCGTAGTTCCCCCCTTGACAGCTGTCTAGTCATACGGATGGGACAAAAAACAAAGCCTTGTGTACACATTGGCTTGCGCATTAGCTATCCCCAACCAGTAGAGGTTAGCTACAACTGACCTATTGATCCTAGCTACCCTTGACTCGACCTGAGAAAGTCTGAATGCTCTGCTCTATCAATGCCGGTATTGAAACAGAGGGAGAAATGGGCCCCCAACACAAACTAGGTCATTTCGGGACCAACATGCATCAATTATATTTCACCAATTCGCTTGAGCGTCTTTAGCTGTGGGAGGAAACGACTGGTTCCGAAGAAAATCAACAAGGTTGAACAGGCAAACCTACTCCTTGTGACCGGGGTATCGAAACCACGTTACTGGACTCAATGATGGACCTAATAATCTAATGTGCACATTTAAAACCATTCAGCCCCCAGACTCTGGACCTTTATCAAACCACAAAGTATGCGGTCCTTGATGAAATAAAATAAAAACAAAACATTTAATTTGTGGTTTTATGAATATATTACAATTTTTATTTTTTCTCGGTGTAGTTATTATTATTATTATACAAGTCCCCCAACTTTCAAATTTTGATAAAATATGGTATCTCTGATATACATAATGTTTCCTAGCAACGTATTGATTATCGTCATGACAACGTTAATATAAGTATAAAAAGGCTACTAGTATTTCTCAATCAAAGGTCCATAACTCTTTATTTATTTCAAATCCCCTCCTTAACACACATGGCGGTTGAGGGTTTAAAATACTAGCATGAATCTTAACTCTTACAGATTAATTAAAATATTTTTTGAAAAAGCTCAAGTTCAAGTTCCAGAACATGTTCTCATTCGTTAATTAATGATATAATTTTTTGTTTCTTATACTGCCACAATTAAGTGCTTGTCAAATCTTTCAGAAATAACATGAAGATGAGGCTAAGATTATTATGCATACAATGTATTTGTTTAATAAGGGAGATAATGTAATTCAAGGGCAAATAACTCATACTAAACAAAGGCTTGATTATATATTTTTACGTTGAATCATCAATCACAAATCTGTCGAAAATCTAGACTATCCAAAGATATCAAGAGTTGATTATGGTTTTGATAAATTAATTAATGTCTAATTATTAATTTACATAAAATTTCAGTCCTAAAGAAAGCCGTGCAATAGGCAGATTTAATGCTTGCATAATGCATGTTTAACCTTAATGTTATCTTTGAAAGGAATATTCCAATTTACAAGCATGTGTGATTATAGCATGTCTTCCCTTGACCAGCAAAGGATTTCAATACAGAGTTATGGGCCTTTGATGCTGTGAATGGTGTATTAATATATTAATTAGTAGATAAACCATGTACACACATTTATATAGAGCAACCATACAGTATAAAATATTACATTCATCATCTACATATATAACATACTGGTATGTTCAAGTCAAAAAGACACTTTTATCAAGACACTTGTATAATTAGTCTCTACCATCCAAGCCTTGTCTTTGTTCTGGACAATTGTGGCTAAGATGGTGTAGACTTGTGTATATAAGACGTATTTAATAGTATTGATATAGATACAATATACATGTATATATATATATAGAATAACTGAACACAATGACACACACTAATTAAGACACGCCCATTAAATACACGGCTCTTTACCTAGATGCATATAATATTGTTTGATTGAATGATAATTTACCTCCATATAAGACAACTAACGTCCATATAAGGCAACTAAGCCCCATAATATAAGGTAACTGACCTCCATAAAAGGCAATTGATTTCCATATAAGGCAACTGACTTCCATATAAGGTCATTTAATCCATATAACGAACATACATTAAAATAACGAGCCAGTTCACTAAACAATGTCAGAATAAAAATCGCACTTCAATATCTCTTTGAAATGAAATAGGGTTTAAGTTCTTGCAACTACTGGGCTACTACGCCATGAGTGAAATTTAGCTGAACAGCACCATTTCTGCTCACTCTTCATCAAGGAGGGGGTCACGGTGGCTAAGTGGATAAGGCGCTGGTTCGCTAGCCTGGAGGTCGGGTGTTTGATCCCTGCATTGGCCGAGAAAGTTCATTCGATTTTCCGGCGTGATTTCCCCTTGTCAGTGATGCAGAAGGAGGGCCTGACAAGGACAGCTGCCTAGTCATTTGGATGGGACGAAAAACCGAGGTCCCGTGTACACATTGGAGTGCACGTAAAAGATCCCTTGGCAGTTGGAATTCAATATAAGAGTAGGCCGTAGCGCCGCTGGCCGGACAAAATTTCCTTCATAGCACGCGTATGCCCGTCATCCATTAGCCCAGGTTAGGTGCAGAAGAGTAGGACGTTAAACCCCATTTCATTTCATTTCACTTCATCAAGGATTCCTTTATGCGAGAACGAAACCTCCGTTGGTCGTAGCATCCCAACAGCGAGACACTGTTTGAAAACCCTGCTAGACTTTCTTGGCTAACACTTTGTTTTATGGTTTTTGAACAGTCCCTACGGTGCTTAAGAGTGATTTTTATACGTCTGCTATTTAGTGAAACAGGGCTCTGATATCGAGAGAAATTGAGATCTTGATTGGTAACCGATATTTATTTTGTTCGTAACATCGTAATATATATCATACATATCTTCGGTATTAAATCCTCGTCTAAAGGTGTTTGAAAAAGGCAAGAGTTTCAAGGCAGAGAGAAAAACATGGCAAACATTATGCTTAATTAATTGTTGTACATGTATTTGGTTGGATCAAGGTACAGTGCTGTAATAATCCTGTAAAATTCTTTAGCTGGTTTAATTCAAGACAAGTTACACAAAGACGCAAGTCCGACTTAAGTTACAATGGCAGCAGTAACATGCACATTTTTTTTCCCCGTTTGAGGCTTTTCATTTGCTGTGAATTATGTACTCAACCAATGAAAAGACCTGTTCGTAAAAACTTAAAGTAATATATTTTAAGAGTACAGTCGTTTCATTGGTTGTGGGCTAAAATTTATGCTGCGATTTATTTACATTTTCAACCAATTAAAATGCTTATGCAAGAAAACTTCATAAAATATTTTATGCATTTGACAATGAAAATAGTTTAGTTAAAGTTTCAATGAATAAAGACCATAGTTAATGAAATCAAGGGATTCAGTCCTGCAAGGATCGGACAACGAGAAAATACAGGTACAACACAGAGAGAGAAATTGGGTTTAACAGCCACTCAACACACACTAGGTGATTTCAATAATTCGCATGCGCATAGGGATCTTTAGCAGTGGGATGAAACCAGAGAACTCAGAGAAAACCCACAAGGTTAGAAAGGCGACCTTGCCCCTTGTCAAGTACAATTAGGGAATCGAAACCATGCCAGTTGACTCAATGACAGACGCACATGCTTACAGTTCGGCCATCGAACCCCCAACACACATGAAAACTACAGGTAGGTTGCTAGAGAGGAGACGAAATAATAATAATAATAAGTAAGTAATTATTATAATGTAAGCGTATATAAAAGGTATAATAAAGTATATATATATATAATCTAATTGGTTAATACTTATATAAATATTCCACAATGAGGTATATAGATCATGTTGTTTTTATTCTATCGTATAGTTACAGGTACAAATACAGGGGGGGGGGATCTGTTACTAAAAATAACATCTTATATCACTCAATTCACTTCTACAGAAACAAACGGTTGCCATGCCCATATATATATATATATATATACGCCCACATTTTGTCAGAGATGGACGGAGAGCTTGGAAAATTGGTAAGGCTCATTCTCTCATTGTCCCATTGCTTTACATCGAATTTGAACAAATCTGTAAAAAACGAACGCTGATTATCAATAAGGTTTGTCTTTTATCGCATTCATATGTTTTTTCGGAAAAAGAAGGTCCAAGACGCAAGAAAATTAAACTCATCTCCTAAGATTTGTTCATCCTTAACAAGCATTTTAATTTTCATCTAAATCGTAAAAAAAGGGTGGGCTCTCGAGTGTGCACAAACTTTAAACATATTTCAGAGTTTACATAAAGGCATGGGCAACAATCGTAGATATTTAGGTTTGAGGGGCGACGGCATGAAAATGTGGGCATACAAAATAAAGTATGCGAAGATGGATATGAATATATATTTTGATCCGTTTCACAATTAAAATCATTTTGTTTTAAAATAATATTTAAATCTGTTTTCCTTCCTATACCTTGAAATCAACTTAATTCTAACAGAAAACAGCCATATTTTCCCCAAACACCAGGCCCCAATTTCACAAAGCATTCTCAGACTTAAGTTAAGAATTCACTCAAAATTGTTCACCTTATTTTAACTAAAATAAAGCCTTTCAAAAAATTTAAATTGTTTTAATGTATCAAATACACCAATAAGAAACTATGCACAAAGTTTTGTGTGTCTGGATGAAAGATATTTCTCATAAACAGTGATTGAAACTTGAGTAAATTCTCAACTTAAGTCTGAGAATACTTTGTGAACTCGGGGCCATATCATTTCATTTCTGATGATAAAGTTGAGAAAAATATGGTTGTTTTACTTCCCTACATCAACATGAGAAATGATGACATCGCTAAGCAGTATGTGGGAGATTTTGCCTGAACAGCAGTGTTTCGACGGACTCTTCATCGAATTCAAACGTTGAAACCCCGAAATACATGGCTTTTAATCATCTGTCCAGTAGCACACAAGCGGAACCTGTGGGCTTTTATGATAAACGAGGAGATAGAAATCGGGACCGTCTGGTTTGTGAGCACTACAACTCTCCGAGAGACATTTTTTGAGCAGAGACAAATTAAAGATATGTATATCAACGCTTCCCATGGCAACCAGTTGAAAATGGAATCAATGAATTTAAATGTGAAGTAGAATTGAGACATAAAATTGATTTAGTAACAAATCCCCACCTTTTCTTCCCTTTTCCTTACATTCATAAGGTAAGTTTTTAACATAATTTGGTTTTATTAAAAAAAAAACTCTAGTTTTAACACCGAATGAACATCAGGTTGTTCTGAATGAAATTTGATTGATAAATATTTCCTACATAGACAGACAGAAACTGAAGGATCTTAATTAAAAAAATAATGTTTTTACTTTAGAGAACGCTAGATCGAAGACGGTCCTACGCATTTAAGCACATACGACATCATATATAGTTTATGGGTTAGGGTTAGGGTAAGGGCTAGGACATGTAGATTTTGTCAAAGTCTCGAAATATAAGCAGGGCCAAGCCTAACCCTTACCCACAATCCACATATGACGTCTTAATATGCGTAGGACCGTCTCCGATCTAGAGAGAATATTGAAATGGATAAAACATGGGGTTAGATTACAATCTAATTAAAATTATTCTCTCATTTTGTTTCTTTAATGGTTCTTTTTTATTTCAATACGGTTGGACAGGTGAACCCTACTCCTTGTCATGTTCATCCGGGGATTCGGGGAATCAAAACCACCCCAAATGATGAAACGAGCATGCACTAACCAGTCGTAGACGTAACAAACAAAATCAAAATAATATCGAAACAAAATATAGATCTAATATCAATTAGATTCAATAGGGATCTTGCTCCCCAGTCCAAGTGCGTCTGATAAAAAGTTTCAAGGGAAATCCCCTTGATATAAAACATTACAAGGCACCTGACATTCAACCATCATGTATTAGTTTCCATGGTTACAGCAATAATAATACAGGATATTTACACGATATAAATCGTTTGTTTGGTTTTTAACTAATATTATGCACAAGTTAAACAAATTATACAAAATATTATTATATGCACTGATCAAAATCTAAATATAGAATGAATTTAAGTCTGCATTTAAAAACAATGGAGTCGTATTGTGTGAATAAATATCAAAATTTAGTTTTTTAAGATAATATTCCAAAAGAGAATTTTTTGGAGAGGGCCTAGATGTTGGTTGGAGAGGGCCTACCAATGTTCAATGGAGGCAACGTAAAACATGTGCTTTTAAGACAATCCCAATGACATACAGGACAATCCCCAGCACACAGGGTATTTGAGGACAATCCCCAGCACATATGGTACAAAGACTATACCCGCGCAAACACGCTACTGGGAAAATCCCCAAGCACACCCACTATTGCGACAGTCCTCGAGCAAACCCTGCTACTGGGACAATCCCCGAGCACATACTACTCTTAACTAACATACGTTAAGAATATGTACAGTTCATTGGTTGAGCATTATAATTCTTGTACCTCTGGTCCATTGAAAAGACTTAATTCTAAAAACAGTTTAGTTCAAGGAAGTAGGCCCCTGATATCAAATATTTAACAGAGTTTATGTTTAATCTATTAATATGTTCTCAGCTCATTATTACAAACATTAAATTATAATAATAACATTAAAAAAAAACACAGAGACATATTTACAACACATAATTGAGTATAAAATAAAAACAAACTCATTTCATCCATCATACATATATATTTGATTTATTGTATTGTTTTTACTAAGTTAACGTCAGACCAATTCAATTCTAGTTGTTCAATAGACTCGTTAAATAAACTGTCAGGAGATTAATCACTAGGGTTTTTGTTTTTAGGGTTTTGTTGTTCATTGGTCTTGATAATTCACAAGAAGATATACTACTACGGTTTTGTTTTTACGGGTTTTCACACGGTGATCTAATTGTTCAATGGTGTTGATAAGTCACAAGATTATATAACTACAGCGGTTTTTGTTTTTAGAGGTTACACAGTGATCTAATTGTTCAAAGGTCTTGATAAGTCACAAGATTATATAACTACAGCGGTTTTTGTTTTTAGGGGTTACACAGTGATCTAATTGTTCAATGGTCTTGATAAGTCATAAGATTATATAACTACTGCGGTTTTTGTTTTTAGGGGTTACACAGTGATCTAGCTGTTCAGTCACCTTGATAAATAGATGGTTTTAAGGTCTTTAAACAGTGATCTCGAAGAACGAAAATTTAAATTGATGAGGTGTAAATTAAAGTATCTATTAATTCAACTTCTCTATGCATTATTTAAGAAATCCAAGCTGGTTAAAGTACAGATCTATATTTCGTTTCGTTTTTATTAAAACTTTCGACAGCCCCACTACATGAAGATCTGCCCAGTTATAGTGGGGAGAGAGAGAAATGGGGTTTAACGTCCACTCGACACAAACCAAGTCATTTCGGGACTAACATATGGTTTTAATTTCATTTCAATAATTCGCTTGCACGTAGGGGTTTTTAGCAGTGGGAGTTATAGTGAGAGTTCATGTCAGGAGTCAAACATGCGACTTTTGACCCTATGACATCAGACATTCATTAATCAATCATTGTTGACATTTCTAGAGGTTTACCCATAAGAACGACAAGAGACAGTTTCATTGGCAAATTCCTCACCTAAATACGAAAGCTGGTAATATAACAACTCTCTCAGATCACAATGTAGTGAAGACAAGTAAAACGAAAGTTTGAACTATAAAAAACAAACGAAATAGGATCAGTGTTTTAATCAGATTAATAAGAAGTCATAATGTTTAATTAATCAACTGTAAATTATCTCCCTTGCCTGATTATCTCCCCTGTCTGATTATCTCCCCCTGATGAAGTGCTGTATTTGAACAGTGATGTGGTTTTAATATAAATAACAGAACAACTAAACTAATGAAGAAATCTCAAAATGATAAAAACCCACAAACCCTTAGATATTCGACCCTTTTAGACTACTTGTCTCGAAATAGGGGATACCCTCAAATTTGTGAGCAAGAGTTTTGTAAGTGGGAGGACACTCAAGTGTTTTAGAAGTGGGATGAAGCAATGTACATGGAGAAAAGCTGCATTAAATCTTTCAAAAATATTCCACACAACAAAGTTTACGAAAAAGTCGGCCAAACCAGTCAAGGTTAGATGTATAGGATGAAATAATTAAAAGTATGATGAGTAAAAGATGAAAATTAAAACAAACTTGATTTAAAGGCCAAGAAACGAAAAAAAAAAGCTTGTTAAAAATAAATAACAATTCAATGATTAAAAATCTAAAACAAAATAAATATATGCACCATTTTAAAAATTGTTTTGAGTTTTACAATGTTGAGAAGAAGATGATTGAGAGGAGGAAATGGGACTGGTTGCTAATAACAACAACGATGATGAGACAACTTCGATTTGAACACACATTTTGATTATTTTTAAACTAAAGACATCTTACAAATAAAATGTACTGATCCAAAATTCATTCATGATGGCCCTAACAATTTTACAACACAGACATTTTCATTTATACGTCAACGTATAAATCAGCCCTATGAGAAGATAATAAATCAGAAATACTAAAATAGTAACCATAGCAATCGTTAATGAAGGTAACAAAAAAACTGGTAACCAATGACCTACACTCGTCTCTGCTTAAAGAATTTCACTAATTTCATAACAATCAACAAAACGAAACAGAAATTAAAACGAAAATAGATGAACACAGAAAATTTTAAATATCAATATTTCCTTAATTTATAATCAGCCGTTCTAAGTCAAACGTCACTTTGTAGACAGTCAATAAAAAAAAATTGGGGTTTAACGTTCTACTTTTTTGCACCAACTTGGCTAATGGAAGAAAGGCATACGCCATTACAGTATTCAAGGACATCGGCAATCCAACTGTCAAGGTTCTTTCACGTACACGTCACATCCAAACGACTAAAATGAGATAAAACTCTTCAAACTAAAAACCTTAAACATCAACATTAACCAATAATACAGAGCTTTAAAATACAAATTATATTAAATATTAGATATTTAGCATGTGTGGTAAAAACTGTGGCAATGTTTTGTTAGTTTCCATGTTTTCTTGTTTTTAACTTTACTTTAGCTTCAACTCCCATTCGCTCGTGATATATTGAGCATATTACATCAGCCATATTTACAAAGACAGAAATATACTCAAATTAATTTCACAGGAGTTGGTCAAATTGTTTAATTTGGGAGGAAACCAGAGGAGTTTACAGGAACAATGCTTCACAACAGGGTCAACAGCTAAGTAAAGTTAAAATACAGGATCTGATATTTCACTGAATAAGCATATCTATCTTTTTAATAAGCACCATGTCAGCACCTTGTAATAAGGGTAGGCCTACATGTATACATGCGCCATGTCAGCACCTTGTAATAAGGGTAGGCCTACATGTATACATGCGCCATGTCAGCACCTTGTAATAAGGGTAGGCCTACATGTATACATGCGCCATGTCAGCACCTTGTAATAAGGGTAGGCCTACGTGTATACAAGTGCCATGTCAGCACCTTGTAATAAGGGCAGGCCTACATGTATACATGCGCCATGTCAGCACCTTGTTATAAGGGTAGGCCTACATGTATGCAAGCGCCATGTCAGCACCTTGTAATAAGGACAGGCCTACATGTATACACGCGCCATGTCAGCAACTTGTATCAAGGATAGGCCTACATTTATACAAGAAAAGATTCTATATCAAGAGTGGCCAACCTTCTACATTCTGTATGCCAAATATTGTCCGTATGAATTTAAAATGAATAGATTAAATTAATAACTATTTATCCTCTTACACGTTGGACCATCTTCAAACTCTGACAGACGGGCAATTAAAGAATGTCACGAGCAACTTGTGCCACAGAACAGTCAGGTCTTTATCTAAATCTTTAAAATATTATACCAAGAACGTATCGCGTTGTGTTTGAATTGAATCAGAGGAATTAAATGTATCAACAACACGGTTCTATATCAGCTTTACTCAAAGGGAAAATAAACTTATAATCCACACAAAAATAGGAATATTTCCTAAACATCTGAGAGAGAGAGGAATGGGGTTTAAGTTTCATATTGAGACTAACATATGCTTCAATTTTATTTCAAATTTTTTGTTTTGCTTTAGCGCAGGGGTCGTTAGCAGTGGGAGGGAAGTGGAGAATGGACAGAACATGGATTGGCCACTCCGGCTTATTCAGTAAAATATACAGATTATTAATCGAGATATACTGATGTTAATATTCCTCACCCAGCCATAGCGTAGGAAATGTTTGGTAAAATTGCTGGATTGAACGCTTAAATCTACAACGGTAAGGCCATTTATGGATAAATGTTATAACGACATTTGTTAAAGACATTTCGTTTAAAATTTCAAATCTTAAAAATTTGAAAATAAAAGCTTTTGAGAAGTGCTTTTTGTTTTTAAATAATTTTGTCCAGAAAAAATAGAATGGAAAATTTTTAACAGGAGTCCTGAAAAAAGGAAATTCGACACAGTGTGGCCTTAGTGTAAACCAGTCCTGATGTATGATAAGAATTCAACCCAACAATTAATCATCACTGTAACGAAAGATGTCAATAAACAGCTCATAACGAAAAAGTTAGCCAAACTGAACAAAATGCTGTAACAAAATAAATTTCAAGCAAAACATAACAGAATGGTAAACCAAAAATTAAACAAAATCCAAATGGCTGGCAAGAAGTGAAACAAATTTGAACATTTTATTTATATCTACTCATTAACTTATAACTTCCTGTGGTTTTTTGTAGTAACATTGATTTTAAAACAGACATTTTTCCAAATGTTCTCCCCAAGAAGAAGAACAGCATCAAGATATGTAACTCCTGGGGATGAGTTCTAGGTACAAGAAAGACAGAAGACAATATGGTTTTGTGAGTGTCATTATCTAGGTCAATGATTCGAGTTTAAACTGATTTCAAAATATAGATGCGACCTTAAATAATGGAACAGGAACTTTACCAAACATACATTATCTATACAATATGACCAAGACCGGACTAAAGTTGGGCTGAAAATGGTGGGAGATAGAGAGAGAGAGGGTGAGAGAGAGAGAGAGAGTTTGGACATGAGGTTTCACAGGCAACCGTACTACTTGCCACTTACAGACCCTACTACTTGTCACTTACAGACCCTACTACTTGTCACTTACAACAGGGGCAATTTTATAGAAATGCACAGTATACATAATAGTGTATCTGTATTTAAAGTTATCTAAAGGTTTTGAGCCAGACAATGTGTAATATATCGATACAACACTCTAGTTAACATCCTTGTGCGACATCAATATATTGCTTAATGTCACGCTTAAGACCTTTAAAACACACTAAACACTAGAGAGAGAGAGAGAGAGAGAGAGAGAGAGAGAGAGAGAGAGAGAGAGAGAGAGAGAGAGAGAGAGAGAGAGAGAGAGAATGGGGTTTAACGTCCACTTGACACAAACTAGGTCATTTCGGGACCAACATATGGTTTAATTTTATTTCAACAATTCACTTGCGCGTAGGGATCTTTAGCAGTGGTAGGAAACCGGAGTACCCGGAGGAAACCCACAAGGTTGAGAAGGCGATGAAGGTTATAGTAATATGTATATAATATCTGATATGATTACAACATGATTATAATACACATCTATATTTCCTTTCACTCTATTATACTTTCCATGGCCTACACTACATGAAGATCAGACGGGCTAAACTGGAAGGTTGCGTTAGGTGTCGTACCAGCGGCTTTTGACCCTATGATGTCAGGCATTGATTAATAAATCAGTGTTGATGTTTCAAATGGTTTACCCACAGTTTTAACCATTGCATGCCAAGAAGTTGCCATAACAGACTGTTTCATTGGCTAATCCCTCACATCAACCAGAAGGCAGGTTATATAACAACTCTTCCAGATCATACTGTAGTACAGACAAGTAAAACAAAATATTGAACAATAAAATATGAAAGGAAATAGGATGTGTGTTTTAATCATATTGGATATGATTTACTGAGTGAGAATCCAAGTTAATGTCCAGAACTCAATCAATAGAGTTAATGATTTAATTATAAATAAACAATGTAAATAGAAAACCACTTGTAACTTATTCACAAAATCCCTACACTTCCCCAACCCCCTTCTCAGGCTTACAATATCTGAAAACCACTTGAAACTAATTCGTGCCCCAACCCCCATTCTCAGGCGTACAATATCAGATTTAAATAAATGCATTTATTTTTTTGTGGGTGTAGACTATATGAAGTTATTGGTCTAGTTATATATGTTTAAAGGAGTTACATAAGTTACATCAGTTACAAATATATATACATTAAACATCAGGAGTATGGGGTGGGGGATGTAGGCTACACCTCTTCCCTTGTCCTTTTCATCCATCGAGCCGTCATATTAGAAAAAAAAGTCCATCAAGTTATGTGCAATTATCCAGGAAACCTGCATGCCTTAGGCCTTTTACGAAACGTTAAACACGTGTAACTCATGCGTGTTTATTTTCAGACCGAATGGAGAGGTTGTAGAATCTCACACGCCCCGATTAGGGTCCATGTTAGGGGTAGGCTATAGAGCAGATATAAAACCTAGAGTTTCTAAATATAAAATCCAAATTTTAGTAGATACTTCATTCTTAGTTAAAATTTCGTGAAACCGGCCCCCAGACTTCTCCAATCAGCTTGAAAATAGACATTATTTTATTTAAGCAGAACTGGAAGAATAGAATATTATGAAAATCTATACATTGTACATACGACTAATTAATCAACTTGGCTTTTTTAACATTGGCTACATAGTAAAACTGGCTACCCATATTCCCTGAATATTTGAGAGAAAAGGTGATCTTTTGTTAGTTTTTTTGCCCAACTGCCTAAAAATACTGCTGAATACAGACAACCTTGTTTACAGTCCCGGGAGCCAAAGGGTCAAAATTCATGGCTCATTAATAGCTAACCAATAGTGTCAACAGTTTAGTCACCTTGCAGATATCTAAAATTATATCAAATTGTTTTCCGATTTTAATATATCCTAATTTAACACAAGTAAATCTTGATCGCAAGTTCACAAAGCATTCTCAGTTAACTAGAATATAGCCCTTTATGAAACTGTGGTTGTTTTAATGTATCAAATACATCAATACGAAACTATGTGCAAAGTTTTGTATAAACAGTGATTGAAAGTTAAGTAAATTCTTAACTTAAGACTGAGAATGCTTTGTGAACTGGAGGCCTAATGTTTTACATATATAAATCTTTGAATTGGTGTTGATAACTTGAAGTATTCACAAAATCTTTTAATTAAGAACTTTGCCATTTCATTGGGTTACAATTTTAATAGGATTTTATTTCCAGCCAATGAAAAAGCAGAATTCTTAAAATATTTCATGAATAAATCCTGCAGAATTAATATACAAACCTCAGAAGGATGGTTGAATCTATTAACAAGGGGGGTAATTATCCCAATTTAAAACAAAAGCCGCGTTACGTCACGTCACATAAATATTAAAACGACTTGTGGATAACACATGGTTTGTACAACAAGGCCCTGATTATTTAATTACAGAAATAGGAGACCGTTACTTCAACACTTCCTGTCAAAAGAAATCTCCGTAGGAAACATTTTCACAAAAGCACAAAATCTGTTGACTGTTTTCTGAAGAGATGAACCGTCTTCGTATAACTTGATGTTGTATCTGAAGTTGTTGCTGTATCCTTTAATATTTGAAACTGAAAAACCTGATGCCTTATCTGAAGTTGTTGCTGTATCCTTGACTATTTGAAAGTGAAAATGGCCATTTAGTAGTGAATTATCTCCCTTACCTCTCTCATAATAATAATAATATAATGCACTTTGGTTAACGAACAGTTGTATATAAAAACACACCTTGAACTTGTAGTTTTAGTTACCTATAATTTAGTATATTTCTTCAATGATATATAAAAAAAACGTATCTTTGTCAATGATTTTAAAAAATTAATGAACCTAACACAGATTTTACATCAGAACAAAAACTCTTGCTCGAGTTCGTGTACACGGAACCGATTTTTCGGAGTATGTAACACCAAGGGCTGCGTGCTGTCTCTACTCTGCCCCTCAACGTCGATATCTAGTAAAGTTTTGGCGTGAGAAACGTGTGGTGGAGTGTTGCCCGGGCTGAGACGCGACCGTGTGGAAAAGAAAGTTGGATTTTCCATTTCCGATGGAGTGAAATAGTTTCTAGGGGAGTCCCTTGTATCCCCTTGATTACTCGTGTCGAACTTAACTTTGGTTCTGGATGTCGTGCCTATGGCTAAAGTTGTCGGTCTTTGAAGTGGTGACTCTCCAACTGGATTGCGTCGAGGGGGGATGGATAGGGGGCTATTATTTGTAGGATACACATCATTATAAGATGTTTTAGGGTTCGTGGAAGACGAAGGGGACGCGTCCGAGGATGGAGTAGGTTTTGGATTGTAAGTACCAATAGGGGTTGAGGTGGCAGATGGCAAATTATTCAAATCTGGATTAAAATTATCATCAAAAGTCACAGAGTGTCGTTTTCTATTGGAAGATCTCAACGTATCACGCGTCTGGTCGTCGTTGCTCCCTCCCGAATGCTGGCGATGAAACGTGATCATATCCGAGGAGGGAATCGGTGAGATCATATTTCCCCCGTTTGTATCACATATTCGGGTGTTTTTAATGCGCTCCAGGATAAAAGGTTGAAAAGTGTAATCTGGGCTCTCATTGGATAGATCCAATGGTGGTGAATCGTCATCCATATATAACTTTGCACGAGAACGACTGTTGGTACCATGATATGTATGTCGAAATGCAGACGGGTTCGTATAATTAGATGTTCGAAATTCCCCTTCCCCTTCGATTAGGTTATCACGAACAGCACCTAAATAAGCATCGCGACGTTGTCCAATAAAAGAATCACGTTTCTTCATGCTGTCGTCTGTTCCGTGTAACTGGGGATGAATCGCTGTAGAGTTTGCGACGCGTATATCAAAGCCACTACCAACAGACGCCAACATCATTCCCATCTTGCACCAAACACTCATGTGTTTCTTTTGGGAAGTTGGCCGTTTGGTATCATGATTTCCGTTAACCAACGTGCTTGGAATGTTCTTTTGGTCATCAATAAACTCCGGCCATGCCGATTCTTCATTATCTACAACAGAACCATATATAGTTAATATATAGTTAAGTAACAGTGAGAGGGAAAGGGAGAAGAAGGGAGTTTTGAAATCAATTATCCCTTACTGTACTCCTTCTCCTCCTCGGAATAAATCTTTACAGATATCAAAACAAAAGATAGGTTGCCAGGCAACGAAACATACGCCCACAGCAGCTAAATCGTCCAGGCAGTCAACAAGGGTTGTCGCATATTTTTACTTTTTTTTGGTAATAAAACATTTGTAATACACTAAAATCTGAGTAACAACTCATTATGTAATTATCTGAGAATCATTAGAATTTGTTTGCTTTTTATAAAGTTTTGCCCCAAACTAACAATTAGTATAGGAAACATTTAACATCATGGATTTAGCTGTTCAGTTATCAAAATTCATTGAAAATCAAAATACTTTTTCGTTTCAACACCTTAAACTCTGTGTATCAATCTGAAGTCAATCGGATGATTTATAAGTTTGGCATCTACAGCGCTACAAGGTTTTTCGAAGTGATCAAGGGAGATAACTCTGGAAGTAATTATTTGAAATCGATGAAAATCAGTAGGCTTTTTTGTCTCAGGACCTTAAACAGTGTGTGTAAATTTAAAGTCAATCGGATATTAACTTTGGCCTCTAGAGCATCCACAGGATTTTTTGATCTGATCAAGGGCCATAACTCTGGCACTAATTATCGGAAATTGATGCAAATCATTAGGCTTCTTCGTCTTATGACCTTATACAATGTGTATAAATTTAAAGTCAATCGGATATTAACTTTGGCTTTTAGAGCGTCCACAAGATTTTTTGAAGTGATCAAGGGAGATAACTTTGGCACTAATTATCGGAAATCGCTGAAAATCAATAGGCTTCTTCGTCTTATGACCTTAAACACTGTGTATAAATTTAAAGTCAATCGGATATTAACTTCGGCTTTTAGGGCGTTCACAAGATTTTTTGAAGTGATCAAGGGCCATAACTCTGGCACTAATTATCGGAAATTGCTGAAAATCAATAGGCTTCTTCGTCTTATGACCTTAAACACTGTGTATAAATCTAAAGTCAATCGGATATTAACTTTGGCTTTTAGAGCGTCAAGATTTTTTGAAGTGATCAAGGGCCATAACTCTGGCACTAATTATCGGAAATCGCTGAAAATCGATAGGCTTCCTCGTCTTATGACCATAAACACTGTGTATAAATTTAAAGTCAATCGGATATTAACTTTGGCTTTTAGGGCGTTCACAAGATTTTTTGAAGTGATCAAGGGCCATAACTCTGGCACTAATTATCGGAAATTGCTGAAAATCAATAGGCTTCTTCGTCTTATGACCTTAAACACTGTGTATAAATCTAAAGTCAATCGGATATTAACTTTGGCTTTTAGAGCGTCCACAAGATTTTTTGAAGTGATCAAGGGCCATAACTCTGGCACTAATTATCGGAAATCGCTGAAAATCAATAGGCTTCTTCGTCTTATGACCTTAAACACTGTGTATAAATTTAAAGCCAATCGGATATTAACTTTGGCCTCTAGAGCGTCCACAAGATTTTTTGAAGTCGTCAAGGGCCATAACTCTGGTAGTTATTATCGGAAATCGCTGAAAAACAATAGGCTTCTTCGTCTCATGACCGTAAACACTGTGTATAAATTTAAAGTCAATCGGATATTAACTTTAGCCTCTAGAGCGTCCACAAGCAATTGTGGACGCCGGACCGACGGACGGACGGACGGACGGACGGACGGACGGACGGACGGACCGACGGACGGACCGACGGACGGACGGGGGCGACGACAATATACGACCACATTTCAATGTGGGCGTATAAAAAAGGGCTTAACTTAAAATAACTGCAAACCCTTACTTGTTGACACGTGTTAACATTAGATTGCGAATTAACTCTGGCGGTACAGTACATGTTACGATACAATGGGAGATTAGATAAAGAGCTGGCGGTTCTCACTATAATAGTTAAAAACTAGGTAACGTAAAGGCAATTTATTGAAAATTGCAGTCAATTTGCTTCATTTTCAGGCAAGAGAACCTTACCACTGTCACGATAACTAAACAAAGTCTCGATTATCCATTTTTTAGTTTAATCATCAATGGGTGTTGAATTAATAGTTTAGATAAGATTTCAGGCGTAAAGAAAGACATTCAACATGTTTCAGACTAATGTTATCTATCTGCATTGTATTAAACAATTGAAGAGTACAGGGGAAGAACGATCTAAGTCACATTTTTGTTTTTTCGCATAAAAGGCAAAACAAATGCTTGACGCGAACAGAACAACGAGTGGGTTTAATTACAACTTCAAAACTATGTTTAATACGAATCATTATACCAGTACAACAACTGACTTCAACTTTTCAGCCAAAATAAGGTCAAATAAAGGGAATGATGGACGCATTTGTCCAGAGGTCATTTCAGAAGGGCCTTGATTCGATGTGACTTTGATCGTTTTTACCTGAAATTGATTGTTCCACCGAAAGCTTATACAATTTGCTACCAGATGGCGCCATTAACTGGGATTCGTTGAAAAAGTGACTTAGATCGTTTTTCCCCCTGTACTCTTCAATTACTTACGCATTTGACCTGTGCATGTATTAAACTTGAATGATCCCCAGCATGAGCACTGGATGCTATATTTTATAAACAATTAAAACTTACACAAAGTGTTGGAATGTCCCCCCATATTACGTAGTGTTTTTTCTAAGTTCGGAGCACTCTTCGACCATCTACCGTCGGCCATTATGATAGAGGAACGTTGATGTCGATCTGTTTGAACTGAACTTGGTCCCCATGTTTTTCCCTTTTTCTGTTTACCGGAAGACGGGTCTGAAATAATTATAATTTTTCATGTTTACATCAATTTTTTTACAAAATAACCTGAAATGAAATAGAGTTTAACGTCCTACTGTTTTGCCTCAACTGGGCTAATTAAAACGGGCATACACCATACAGTGTGCTTTTAAGGATATTTTGCTCGGACAGCGACTCATCCGACTACTCTCAGACAAATTTGAAATGTCAAGGGTTTTGAGTGCATGGCGTTTACGACAGGACCCGGTTTTTCATCCCACTAAATGACTAAGCATTGTTTATTGCCAAACGGCAACCATGCTGAATTGTCCAATGTTTTTTGACAAACACCTGGATGAAACTTGTAACCTTGCCTTACTCACCAGACCACCCACGTTCTTCAAAGCCATGTTTTTCATTCGATATTGGAAGCCTACTTTAGCTGTGGGAAGAAACTTGAGAACCAGGAGAAAACCCACAAAATAAGAGAGAAGCCCTACTCCTTGTCATGTACAAGCTGGCAATCAAAACCACGCCACACAATGACAGACCCTATGATCTAAGGATATAAACTTACAAGCTATAGCTCTGAGCCTAACTTGAGGATATGCAGGAGAAACTGGTGGACTATCTGGACTCTGTCTTTCAGGACTGGTTATTTTATCACTAGTAACAGTTATATTGTGTGTAAAACCTAGAAATAACAATAATATAACATGGTATTTTATCACTGGTAACAGTTAGAATATATGGTATTTTATCATTGGTAACAGTTATATTGTGTGTAAAACCTAGAAATAACAATAATATAACATGGCATTTTATCACTGGTAACTCTAATAATAATACATGGTATTTTATCAGTGGTAACTATAATAATACATGGTATTTATCACTGGTAACTATAATAATAATACATAGTATTTTATCACTGGTAACTGTTATATTGTGTATAATAATCAGCCAATAATACATTCTGCGGTAGATATCGCTTGTGTAATAAATTTCATAATCTACCTCACAAATAAATCAATATAATTCTTACATGAATTTCATTGGTCAGTTAAAAAGGAACTACTGAGAAAAGACAGACACACAACAAAGGGGAATAACTCTACCTGAAGGTTCACTAATCATAGTTCCACCAAGTGTCCTCAAACTTTTTAATTTACTTTTTTTATTGCGTTTTTTGGGTGTTGGTTTCTGCACCAATTGCTGTAAAATCAAAATGTTTAATTCCCGTTCTAAAACCTCAAATTCTCGCTCTGTTAAATCTTGTTCACGTTTCCGTAGCGATGCTTCATGGATTTTCTGTTGCAATTCAGCTTTTGTTATTTCTTCTTCTCTACATCTCAACTCCTGAAATAGACGGTGAGAATGTAAATAAAATGAAATGGGGTTTAACGTCCTACTGTTCTGCTCCAACTGGGCTAATGAAGACAAACCACGCCAGAAAATCTGGATGAACTTTCTCGGCCAATGCGTCTTACCCACCATGACCCCCCCAGTACATCTCTTATATATCTCTTGCGTCGCTTTCAATGAACCATTAAAAAGTCAGTCTAATGCAAATGTAACTGGACCTCTTCCAATTTCAGTAAGCCGTCCAACGAGCGTGAACATGCAAGCAGAAAAATGAGCGACCATTTTGCAGCATTTTTTTTCATGTTAACTATGCACATGTCCAACGAAGTCTCTCGAATCTAAATCATGCTCAAAGCTCTTTCAATTATATTTACAACACAATAACTAACCTTTTCACAGCTTCGTAGTTCTTCAAACATGGCTTCAATCTCTAACTTCCAATCCTCTTGCAGAGTGTGGAAAGATTCCTGTGGATAAGCCATGAATGATGAGGTAGCAATTTCTTCCAGTGTCTCCAATATTTCACTAAATGTTGGTCGTTCATGTGGTTCCTGGGACCAGCAGTCTGGTAAAACAACGATACAGTATATTGATAGTACAGAATATCTCAATCAAGAGCGATAAAACAACAATACAATACATGTACATTACATTGATAGGTGTTACTTGGACCAGCAGTCTGGTAAAACAATTTAATACATTGATAGTAAAGAATATCTGAATCAAGAGCGATAAAACAACAATACATTTGATAGTACAGAATATCTCAATCTAGAGCTGGTTCTTCTTGTTGTTCCTCGTCAGTATGATGATCTTCTAACAAAGCCAAGGCTCTACCATATCAAGTAGGACAAACAGGCCAGGCTTGTTATTAGGACAATAATATTGTGTTTGGTTGACCGGCTTCAACTTCTGTTACGTCAAAACCATGATGGTTGCACTGATGTCATTGACCAGTCTGGTCTAACATCCACTCGACCCAAACTATGTCAATTTGAGATTAATATATCGTTCGATTTTTTTTCAATACTTTGCTGGCACGTAGGGGTCTTTCGCAGTGAGAGGAAACTGGAGGACCCCCTGAAAACCCACGAGGTTGTACAGACGACCTTACTCCTTACCGTGTCCAACTGGGGAATTGAAACTACACCACTCAGGACTTAATGACACCAACCTACATTTTTCAAAAAAGAAGATGGCTTACCTGACATAAGTTGAGAGAAAGGAGCTGGACACGTTGAAGGTACAGGTAATTTCAACTTATTAACAGCAACACCATACGCAACACCTAACGTATCTATACCCTTATATGGTGTTTCTCCTGTTAATAATTCCCATAATACAACACCATAACTGAAATATATTTAAATAATACATTACATTATCATTTAAAGATAGGTTGCTAGGCAATGAAATATATGCCAACAGCAGCTAAATTAATTAATTACGCATCATCTTCTATAAATATCATATGATGTGATTTATTTGCAGTCGCATGTAAATTTGATTACATTTGGTTAACCCAATTCTTTTCGATTATTCAATTTCATTCGACAATTTTTTGCGGTTATTTGAGGTTTTCTTGAATGATTTAATTTCAGTTAGTATCCATACAAATAGAGTGAAAATTTGTTGACATTTGGTATCTTCTTCACACGATTGTACGATATTGTCAAAACAACCCAGCGCTACCTATAATTCTCAATGAAATTGAAAATTCGGCATGCTCTGAAAGTAAAAGGTGATATCGATGCCATAGTTCTGGAAGGTTGTAAGTGCCACTTATGACCCAAATACCTTTTTTGCATAGGATGACTAATCACATTTAGAGGCTTCTCTATGCAAAATGTCGTAACATTCACAAAAACATTGCTATTAAAATGTTGATATCCTAATTGCGTTATTAAGAATGGAATAGGTTTTCCTCTCATATCACAAAGATAGGTTGCCAGGCAACGAAACATACGCCCACAGCAGCTAAATCGTCCGGGCAGTCAACAAGGGTTGTCGCATATTTTTACTTTTTTGGGGAATGAAACATTTGTAATACACTAAAATCTGATTAAGAGTAACAACTCATTATGTAATTATCTAAAAATCATTAGAATTTGTTTGCTTTTTATAAAGTTTTGCCCCACGCTAACAATTAGTATAGGAAACATTTAATATCATGGATTTAGCTGTTCAGTTATCAAAATTCATTGAAAATCAAAATACTTGTTCGTTTCAACACCTTAAACTCTGTGTATCAATCTGAAGTCAATCGGATGATAAGTTTGGCATCTATAGTGTCACAAGGTTTTTTGAAGTGATCAAGGGAGATAACTCTGGACGTAATTATTTGAAATCGCTGAAAATCAGTAGGCTTCTTCGTCTCATGACCTTAAACAGTGTGTGTAAATTTAAAGTCAATCGGATATTAACTTTGGCCTCTAAGAGTATCCACAGGATTTTTTGATGTGACCAAGGGCCATAACTCTGGCAATAATTATCCGAAATCGCTGAAAATCAATAGGCTTCTTCGTCACTGTGTATAAATTTAAAGTCAATCAGATATTAACTTTGGCCTCTAGAGCATCCACAAGATTTTGTGAAGTGATCAAGGGCCATAACTCTGGCACTAATTATCGGAAATTGCTGAAAATCAATAGGCTTCTTCGTCTCATGACCTTAAACACTGTATAAATTTGAAGTCAATCGGACATCATCTTTGTCCTATAGAGCATCCACAAGATTTTTTGAAGTGATCAAGGGCCATAACTCTGGCACTAATTATCGGAAATCCGTGAAAATCAATAGGCTTCTTCGTCTTATGACCTTAAACACTGTGTATAAATTTAAAGTCAATCGGATATTAACTTTAGCCTCTCGAGCATTCACAAGATTTTTCAAAGTGATCAAGGGTCATAACTCTGGCAGTAATTATCGGATATTGCTGAAAATCAATAGGCTTCTTCATATCATGACCTTGAACACTGTGTATAAATTTAAAGTCAATCCAATATTAACTTTAGCCTCTAGAGGGTTCACAAGATTTTTCAAAGTGATCAAGGGTCATAACTCTGGCAGTAATTATCGGATATCGCTGAAAATCAATAGGCTTCTTCGTCTCATGACCTTAAACACTGTGTATAAATTAAAGGTCAATCGGATATTAAATTTAGCCTTTAGAGCGTTCACAAGATTTTTCAAAGTGATCAAGGGTCATAACTCTGGCAGTAATTATCGGATATTGCTGAAAATCAATAGGCTTCTTCGTCTCATGACCTTAAACACTGTGTATAAATTTAAAGTCAATCGGATATTAACCCTGGCCTCTAGTGCGTTCACAAGAAATTGTGGACGATGGACGGACGGACCGACGGACGGACCGACGGACGGACCGACAGACGGACGGACGGGGGCGACGGCAATATACGTCCACATTTCTATGTGGGCGTATAAAAACTAAATCCGACAATTTTTGAGACTTAACACCTGTCAGAACTATGACATTGATATACTAATTGTAAGCCGGTTGGTTAGGTTCAGGAATCTCTTGAGTCCACTATGGTTGCCGTCCATAAATAGGTAGTTTGGGGAATACCAACCCCAGCCCAAACCCTTTTAAGAAAGGTAAATTAGATCCAAGGTTAGTCTTCTACAAATACTCATTTATATAAAGCAGCCACTGTTAACTCTTGAAATTCCTGATCCTCCCCCACAATCAGTGTGTCCTCTCTAAAATCGCTAACTACAAGTGTTGGATATTATATTATTTAAATACAGCTGAATCGAAGTAAGGTCTGCTTTTCAAGGATGCATTTGCATCCCATTTCTGAACAAGTTTTCACCAGCATGGCGTTTCTGAATATGTTTATTCTAATCCAAATGTAACGAACACTGATTCCATGTAACCAATGAAATTGTTTATATGGGAAACAGGCTCCAGGATATTATTTTCTATGAACATGTTTATCTTATTACCGTTTTCTCTTCATTGAATGTATAATAACTTTGAGTACATTCTAACTTGGGGTTTAACGTCCTTTCGTTCTGCTCCGACAGGGATAATAAAGACAGGCATACTCTATAATGGTGTGCTACGACAGACATTTTGTGGACAGCAGCACCACAGTCTCCTCTTATAATGTATTCCAACTGCCAATGGATCTTTTACGTGCATACCAATGTGTACACACGATCTCAGTTTTTTGTCTCATCCAAATGACTAGACAGCTGTACTTGTTCGGCCCTCTTTTCCTGCACCAGACTAGTAGGCCAGCATCTTACTCACTTAGCCACTGTGGCTCCAATATTTCATCTTGGAATAACGATTATATCATATGATATGTCTACGGCTTTAATACAGAACTGTGTTTTGTCTTTTATTTGCAGTTGTAGAATGAACCAAATTACACTTTGTAATTTTTGTGGTATGGACAGAAGTAAAATGAGCTGTCATATTAAACATACATTATGGGAGAGCAAAAACTGACTTTTGTCGGTCTTCCTTTGAGCCTCAGATGTCATAGAAATTATAAATTAGATCTTTATTTAAACAACAAGCCCAAAATGAACACTGTAGACCCACGGATGGCTTGGATTGGGCTCGGATTAAAACAGGATTTCGTCGACTGATTTAATCACTATGGCGTCGTGGGTGGGGTTTCTCCGTGACGTTGACGTCATCATACTTCCGGAAATTATTCATAAAAGACAGTGATGACCGAGGCTATACGCAAGCTTCACTAGATACCGTTTAAACATTACTTGATGATCGAGACTATGTAGGCGGAGTTAATGCCTGTCAATCAACAATCGGCCATAGTGGGAAAAGGGTGTCGATGATTTTAACTACTATTTCTAGTAAAAAATTATAGTGGTAACAACTTTGTTCAGGATAAAGTTATTTGACTGAAATTTTCAATATATTCTTGTTTCAACATCTATTTTTGAACTTTTATAGCAAGAATGGCTAACTCCTTGTCAAAATCTCCCATAATGTATCTTTAAAAGAAATTTTAACTTTTTTCTGGAGTGAATACATTTACCTTGCTGTAAGTAGGCCATTACTACATGTATTATTCTATCCTTAGATCTTATCGGATTCTAAATATAGACCGAGTACAATTCTTGTTAAAAGTGATAACATCTTATTTATCAAGATGAAATACATAATTGGTTTACTAAGATTCATTTCTCAATATATAGAGAAACAGAATACATCTACTCTAGGTCATTTCAGGACTAACATATGGTTTAATTTTCTCCCAATAACTTGATTGCGTGTAGGGGTCTTTAGCAGTGTGAGTAAACCAGAGGACCCAGAGAAAAAAACAGAGAGAAATGGGGTTAATGTCCACTTGACAAAAACGAGGTCATTTCGGTACTAACATATGGTTTAATTTTATTTCAATAATTTGCTTGCATGTAGGGATCTTTAGCAGTGGAAGGAAACCGGAGGACCCGGATAAAACCCACGAGGTTGGACAGACGACCCTACTCCTTGTCACATATAACCGAATTTCTGAAATACAATTTCTAAAATACACAAGTACAAAACAAGTATTCCATCTTTAAGTATGGTAATAAATACAAGTGAAATTGTCATAAAATTAACCATACTTGTATCAGTAGGCATCAGAATCAGAAATTTATTGATTTTATGGAAAATTTTGATCACAAAGAGTGACAATCTCCTTCCAAGACGCTCGTAATTTCCGGATTCAATTCCGTAATTCATAAATTCATTTATGCAGCGTGTGGTTTTTTTTTATTGATGAAACAATATGTAATGGATCATACTTGTTTTACCAAGATCCGACAATTTTAAAAATCAGTGATCGTTTAAATTAAGAATGTTATTCACAGAAATTTTGAAAGACAAATGGATATATTGAAAATTTTTTTTCTAAATTTCTTCAAGTATTTTGTTGAATTTCCAAAACTGCAATCAACACAAAATCTTTAACGATAGATTAAGATAAAGAGCTGGTCGTTCTTGTTTAAAGTTTAAAGATACATTTCGTAAGGTTTAGATAAAGAGCTGGTCGTTCTTGCTACATGTATAATAGTTCAAAAAGATATATAAAATTTCGATAAAAGAGCTGGCCGTTCTTTATTCTTGCTATAATAGTTCAAAAAGATATATAAAATTTCGATAAAAGAGCTGGCCGTTCTTCATTCTTGCTATAATAGTTCAACAAGCCAACAGTGAGGCTGATGTCCCCCGCCGAAATCCCAAAATAAATAGATGACACATATTAATTAATCGCACATTTATCGACCAATCAAACTGAACACGAAGTGTCATCCAAAAATTGCTTATCTCTGCCTACCGTAAGAAAAAAAATGCTCATCTTCGAACTCCATCAAGGCATTGACCTAATAAGCATACACACCAATTTTGAACATTTTAACTCAATTCGAAGGAGAGTTATAGTCAGTCGTTGTTTTTTGTATTTTAGAGGAGAGCCGAAAAATGCTCCCCTTAATGAAGAAACTGAAAAAATCGCTCTCCTAAAAAAGCTCTCCCAGTTTCGATAAGAAGAGTGATTTAGACGTTAAGGAGAGTGATCTGATATTAAGAAGAGTGATTAGTTTTCTGTATATGGAAAATGGTTCTGAAGATCAATAACTTGGTGCAAGGGGTCATTCTTGGTTACATAATTGATAATATACATCGTCTGCTAAATAATAGCATTCGTTCGTCGCCGTACGGTCAAGTAAAACTTCTGCTATCGTCTATATATACTACTATAACTACTTACAGTATTCCAATAGAAATACTTGTCAAAATTTCTAAATATATTTAGCTTGTATAATTATTTCTAAAAAACATAACCCCCATTCAAAATATAATCATAAACGCTTGAAAATTCCATCAAAATATCTATTTCTTCCGAAATTATTCGCCTTGGAAATTTTTACGTGCCATCTCTCGTAATTTCTCATGTCTCGCGAACGTTCTACTTTTCATTTCAGTTAAATTAAGCAATGGCGTATTGGCGCCATCTATTTTTAGCAACATATTCATCGGAATTTTATTACAATGTGCTATCACATACTAATCGAATACACCAAATAATTTAATTTCACAATGACAGCATGGCGGAGATCGAATACATGTCCATGATTTACAAATATGGAGAGCGATTTTCAATTTTAAGGCGAGGGAGAAAAACCTCCTCTCGGCCGACATTCAGGTGCGCGGCAGGCGCTCGCGAGCGATCGCGCGCCTCAAAAAACAATGACTGTATAGTGTTCCAAAGTCTCGGCAAATCAAATTGCTTATCGCTCTGCTTACCCTGAGCAGAAAATGCTCATTATCGAACTTAGTCAAGGTATTACTGTAATGAAACTATACACCAAGTTTCATCACTCTCACTTAATTAGAACTAAAGTTATTGTGTCTCAAAGCATCAACCAATCAAATTGCTTATCTCTGCCTACCCTAAGCGGAAAATGCTCATCTTCGAACTCCATCAAGGCATTGGCCTAATAAGCATATACACCAAGTTTGAACATTTTAACTCAATTAGAAGGAGAGTTATTGTGTTCCAAAGTCTCGACCAATCAAATTGTGTATCGCTCTGCTTACCCTGAGCAGAAAATGCTCATTATCGAACTTAGTCAAGGTATTACTGTAATGAAACTATACACCAAGTTTCATCACTCTCACTTAATTAGAACTAAAGTTATCGTGTCCCAAAGCATCAACCAATCAAATTGCTTGTCTCTGCTTACCCTAAGCGGAAAATGCTCATCTCCAAACTCCATCAAGGCATTGACCTAATAAGCATATACACCAAGTTTAAACATTTTAACTCAATTAGAAGGAGAGTTATTGTGTTCCAAATTCTCGACCAATCAAATTGCGTATAGCTCTGCTTACCCCGAGCAGAAAATGCTCATTATCGAACTTAGTCAAGGTATTACTATAATGAAACTATACACCAAGTTTCATCAATCTCACTTAATTAGAACTAAAGTTATCGTGTCCCAAAGCATCAACCAATCAAATTGCTTATCTCTGCTTACCCTAAGCGGAAAATGCTCATCTTCGAACTCCATCAAGGCATTGACCTAATAAACACATACACCAAGTTTGAACATTCTAGCTCAATTAGGAAGAGAGTTATTGTGTCCCAAAAAGTGTGACGGACGGACAGACAGACAGACAGACAGACAGACAGACAGACAGACAGACGGACGAACCCATTTTAATAGTCCCCCAACTTTCTTCGAAAGGCGGGGGACAAAAAGATATATTATATAAAATTTCGATAAAAGAGCTGGCCGTTCTTCATTCTTGCTATAATAGTTCAAAAAGATATATAAAATTTAGATAAAAGAGCTGGCCGTTCTTTGTTCTTGCTATCATAGGTTAAAAATACATTGAAAATTTCATTCAAATCAATGACTCTGATGAAATGAAATGAAATTGGGAACGTTGGAACATCCTAATGTTCAACTCCGACTGAGCTAATAAAGACAAGTTATTCTGAGTAAAGTTACATGTATGAATGATTAAAGTTTTGACAACATAATAGTTTAAATTGTCTTGATTGTCAACTATCATTGCTAAGACAATAAACAAAGTCAGAATTAACCATTTTTACATTAAATTATTAAAAGGCATGGATGATCCATTCTATCTCTGTCATCTGATAGTCTAGAGAGTTGATTATAGGCCTGTGTTGTGATACAAGAGACAGATATAGCTCTTCCATAATGTATATTTAAGTTTAACAAATGACTTACATGTACATGTATAAATAATAGGGATCCATGGGGGTTCAATAATTAAGGGAGAGAGAGAGAAATGGGGTTTAACGTACCCTCAACACAAACTGGAGTTTAACGTTCAGTCAATAGAGAGAGAGAGAAATGGGGTTTAACGTCCACTCAACACAAACTGGGGATAGATTTAACTTCTACACAATCTATCCCTAATGATTCTGTTTCTCAAAGGGTCCCTTTGACTTGTTTTTGATTCAAAAAAAAAACAAGTTTGATTAATTACTTCACGCAAACATTTTACATACGGTTACATGAAGTAAATTTATTCTGAAATAATCCAAAATTGTACAGCAACACATATCCCATTATCAAAGATTATTTTTTTTTGAGAACAAGAATATTTCTTTCTTCTTTCTGGCCTAATTAAATTATTTTAAATATTTCTACGTGTATGTATTATCAAATTCCGACATTACAATCATATGTCATATGGCTTTGTTAGTGATAACTGTAATCATTGAGAATAAATTGAAAGTAAAATTGATCTATGTTGTTTTATCTATCAAGTGTACATTGTGTCGACTCAATAAATCATACACGTAGCTGATGTAAGAATACTATTTATAACTATTCCGTAATCCAAATAGCTGATCCAAAAATAACCTTAAAGATATATTCCATTTTACAATTGAGATTGTTTAATTTTGTATTACACTGGCAAAAATTTCCATTATTTTAATAATTATAAATCTCTTGCTAACTCTTGACAATAAATTTATTGTTTTTATAATTCACGGAAAATGTCACAGTTGGTAATTTGTAATATTCGGTACAGTATTTACTGCACCAATGCTAAATAATCTCTCCTCTTCGATTCAATTGCTTGGGTGCCACAGTGGCTAAGTGGGTAAGACGATGGCTCACTAGCTGCTTGTAGGTCCCGTGTTCGATTCCTGCATTGGCCGAGATAGTTCATCCGAGGACGGAGCGTCCGACAAATACATGTAGGTGGGAATGGTTGAATTATATTGTCTGTACACAGTGAATGCTGACTATCGCAAAATTTTGAATTCATCATGCTGTTATATGTTGAGAAATACTGTACAGAAATTGTTTTTTTGCAAGGGGTTCACAATCCCAAAATTGTAACATTGGTTTAAAAAATATAAGGGAGTTCTATTGATGACTTAAATATCATTTCAAGTATGTATTCAAAATGTGTTAACATCATAAGTTGTAAAAATACATGAACATGTAGTAGAGGAAATATTTGAGGTATTTGAGAGATATGCACTAAGCCAATAGAACCTATCTACTGTATACAGATAGAGATAATAACCACCACACCTATATACATATAGTTGTATAATAAGACACCTGTTGACAGGTAAATTAACAGGTAATATTTATTTTATCTACCTGTATAGATTGAATCATACATTTACATAATCTTTAACTTTCTTTTTTTTCATTTAAAGAGACAGACAGAAAGGCTGACAGAGAGAGAGACAGAGAGAGAAATGGGGTTTAACCTCCACTCGACACAAACTAGGTCGTTTCGGGTTACTAACACATGATTTAATTTTTATTTAATTCGCTTGTACGTAGGGGTCTTTAGCAGTGGGAGGAAACCAGAGGACCCAGAGAAAACCTACGAGGTTGGACAGGCGACCCAACAACCGGGGAATCGAAACCATTCCAGTTGATTCAATGACAGACTTTATGATACAGCGCCCACACACTAACCATTTAGCCATCCAACCCCACTTTTTCATTTAAAAATCACATGTTAGCCTAAAGACTCATAATAGTGGTTTATCAAGTTTAATACACGTCAGGAAATATGAATTATCCATTTTAATATCATATTTAAAACCCACAATTAATAATAGAAATCCAGAGATTTACCTACATATGGGCCTCTACTGACGGAGGGCTGATAAGGAACCGAACCACGTCTAGTCATTCAAATGGGGCGGGAAAAACAGATCTGTGACCGTGTACACATTAGAAAAAAATATTGAGAAATGGAATTCAATTGCTTTCCAATACTACTCTCTAGCACACAGCAGACGTATATGGTTTTCTTTAGCCCAGATGAACCAGAAAAGTAGGACGCTAAACCCCATTTCATTTGTTCCTACTTTGATTAAAGTGTAACCTTGACTACCGCAGCTTAACTATCTGATGGAATTTGTCAGTTTATTACTAATCATCGCAATCTGATTAATACACACATCTAGATTTCATTTCATTTTTTATACTTTTCATGGCCTATACTACATGAAGATCTGACCAGTTATAGTGGAAGATCATGTCAGGGGTTGTACGAGCGGCTTTTGACCCTATTAACCAATTAGCATTGACCCCCAGTTCAGTGCCCCTCATGCCAAAAATGTGCCGTAACAGACCACGTCATTGGCTAATCCCTCACTGACCCTCACATCATCCAGAATGCGAGTCACATAACAATGTTTCCAGACCCTAGTGCAGAAAAGACAAGTAAAAATAAAAAGATATTTTGAAATATAAAAAACAAAACGAAATATGATCTGTGTTTGAATCAGCTTGTTTCGATTAGGAAATAAGATTAATAGAGCAAAGCTTTCTGCACACCTGTAGTGTCTAGACTGTTAAATGAAGATTAACTATAATTGTATATTCTTTATTAGCTATCAGACGTACGTCTGCCTTTCATGGCTACATACATAAAAGTGATGAATGATGATCTACAAACACATAAGGACCGAGGCGTCCTCTCACTGCACGTGCGCTATACTATACAAAACTAATTAATATTCATGAGTCTGACATTCACCGTCTTTCTTTATCTCTCAATTAAAAAAGGTTCACATCTAATACTTTCTGCAATGACTGATTAAAACCATATTTTTATCATTGAAATAAACTATTCACACCATTTTGTTCTTTTGTTCTTTTTTTTGTTTTTCTTTTAGTATGATGCAGTACTTAAAAAATCTAATCACAACTTTTGTTACAATACTGACAAAACAATTTTCCTCCATTCAAAATCTTCAGAAGAGAAGCACTAGAGGCGCCAGTTTTTGTCAGACAGTCAGCTAACTGACTTTGACTGTCTGTCCACTCAATATTTTTGATTTCCCCTCGCGACAACATATCACGCAAAACACAGACATCAATTTTCAATCGCTTATCCACCAGTGTTTTGGTTGAATACACAGTATCGTAAAGAGATTTGTTGTCTACAACACAGTGGATGGGAACAGCAGTAGTGTTAAGTCCTAATATTTCACACAAAATTGTTCGTAAAAGACAGCAAGCTTCAGCAGATTCTAATAGTGCCAATGCCTCTGCTGCTATTGTACTCTTAACAACACGACGAATTTTCTTAGACTGCCACAAGAGTGGAGCTAGATTTCCATTATCCCCTATAAGAAACACAATGAAGCCACCCTGTGAACCACTATCTCTCAGATTTGCAAGCGACGCATCACTAAATGCCAATAAACAAAGTTTCTTGATATTGCCTAAATTAGGAAATCTCAAACACAATTGTTCGGATTTTAATTTTTTTATGCTTTTATTAGCCCTGAATAAGTCCTCAACAGTTCCGTTCTTTTGCGCAACACTAATTTCACATGCATTAAAGGCAATATCCGGTCGCGTTTGATTAGCAGCCCAATTCAGCTGCCCTGCTATCCCTCGCAACTGTTTTATCTCAGAATCCTCAAGCAAATCAGATTTCTGTCTTTCTTTTCTGGTAATTACTAACTGCTCTATTTCAGCAATATATTCCTGTTGATGCATTTTTATTTCAGAGTCAGATTGTTCTAAATCTAAGCCGACATAGCGGAAAATATCATGATCTTCTGTACTAATTTGAAATTTGAGCCTAATCACATTAATAACACTTGCTTGAAACTGTTCTGTGCCTCCCCAACAAAAGTCATCAACGTGACAACAAATAACACCACCTAATTTGCTATTCTGTCTCCAGAAAAATACTGCTTCATCACATGAACTCATAATGCATCCGCAGCACAGTAATTCTTCCTTAATACGTAAATACCAAACTCGGGGCGCGTCACAGAGACCATACACTGTTGTTCTTAATTTCCACAGTTTGTCACTCCCTGCCTCTGGTGGTGGTTTTAGGAAAACATCTCTATCAATACTTCGACCTTGTAAAAAGGCTGATTTTACATCTAGGGAATGAAGTCTCCAACCGAACGTTGAAATTAAGGTTAATACAAGTCTTAAGTTTTCCTTGCAGCATGTAGGAGAGTCTTTCCGTAGCTGGTCAAGTGCTTGCTCCTCAAAGCCGCGTGCTACGAGTCTTGCTTTAACACATGACACACCATTTTTTATTTTCTCCGTTATGACCCATCTAACAGATACACAAAGCTGATCATTATCCTCTACTTCCATAAAAACATTGTGATCTTTCCAGTTACTAATCTCCTTAATTTTTGCTTCTGAAATTTCCAACGCTTCAGGTTCACGTTTATTACTGAGTCGGGTAATTAACACTTCTTCAATTTTCTTCCACTCTACTGCTTCTAAATTTAGACTTTTTAATGTTCCGTCTTTGCAGTCCTTCACATTAACCCAGAATCTGTTAATGCCAGTTGCCTTCCCAGCTCTACCCAACACAATTCCTTCATGCCATTCAGTGTCATCCAGATTTTCACTACATGTATATGTAATTCGGTTACCCTTTTCAGGAAAAGCGTTTTCTAATGTCTTATTTCCAAACTCATCATTCTGACAACTACCTAGATCATCAGTGACTGAGGGCTCATTCTCTCCTTCATTTTTATCGCATTCCGTGTCAAACAATTTATCTATAGATGAAACTGAATCCTCAAACGTTTCATTCGACAGCGGTTTTGGAACTTTAGGTCTGGAACTCGCTGCGTTACTTATAGAAACAGCAGTGGGAATGTTTTTTTCATGTCGTAAATGACACGGGTGGACTCTCACATACACTCCCCCATGTTTTACAAAAACCTGATGATTGTCCTTTCCAATCACAACACCTGGACCCCTCCATTTATTAGAGTCATTTCTTTTATAGAAAACACTGTCGCCCTGCTCAAAAATTAAACTGGTTGAAGGCCTTACTTGATGACGCAACGCTCTTCGGATTTTCTGACTTGATTCACTTGCAACAAATGCTCTCCTTGCTGCATGTAAAGAGTTCAAATGTTCTGCAATCAATTCACTTGTAGTAATTCCTTCCAAAGAAGGAGGTTTGTCATTCAATACACATGGGTTATTGGGGTTTCTTCCAAATACTAACTGGTTAGGACTATACCCATAAACATTTTGAAGCGCATTTTTCGCACTGAGGGCCCAGGCAAGAGCCACATCATTTGAACAGCTAGTATCTGCACTTATTTTCTCCATCATATTAGCAATAATTGCATTATGTCTCTCGGTGATTCCATTTGACCAGGGAGCCTCCGCAGCAGTTGTCATCACTGTAACGTTTAGGTTATCAGCCATGTCTCTAAACATATCATTGTTAAACTCACCCCCATTATCACTCAGAAATTTCTTAGGCACACCAAATATAGCAATCCAGAATTTAAATATTTTATCTATTATTTCTTCCTTTTCCTTTGATTTCACAAACGTCCCTGCGCTGTAGCGTGTGGCATGGTCAATCATGTGTAAAAGTAATTTACCATTGATAGTTTTTAAGTCCATTGACACAACATCATTAAATTCTTTTGAAAGAGAAACACCAACGACTGGACGGAGTCCTGGTTTCCTATATCTGAGACAAATGTCACATTCATTTTCATACCCTTTTAAAATGTCAATTAATTGTTCATCGTCCACACCAGAATCTTTCACCAGTTTCAACAATTTTTCCCCTGGTGGATGACCAAACTGTTTGTGCAATTTGGAAACCAGTTGATATTTTTGTTGTCTAGTTTTTCCTGTCAACACACAATCACTGAGTAGAACAAATTTCGTCTCGACAATGGGTATAGCATAATGTCCACTTGTCGTAAAGTAGAGACTTATGTCTTTTCCTAATATTGTTGCTTTATCTGCAGCAAAGTCTATCTTTGTATCTGTTTGTTTCATAAAGTCTTTGCTTAGTAGCAATGGCAATTCACAATCTACTACTTCAGTTTTTATTATCAAACGTTTACCACCTATATAAACTGGAAGAGATACACACCGATTTGATTTATGAACAGGACCCGAGCCAAATCGAAATGAAACATTACTGCTATCTTCAAAAACGCTTGAACGATCAAGGCTATTTAGAGTCATCAGAAAACAATCAAGCCACACTTTTCCGCAAACATTTTGGGTACAACCACTGTCCAAAATTCCATGGTTTAATGATTCGCCAAGGAATTTTTGGAGGTAACATTCCTGAATTTCTTCCGAGAAAAGCGTTACTTTCTCTGATTCTCTGTCTCTTCTGGCCTCATGGCTATCAGGACATGCATTAGCCCAATGAAATATTGACTTACATATTGCGCATGTAGATGGATTTCCAAATCTATCTGGAGGATTAGTCTTTCTTCCACCACGAGATGGCTGTGACATTCTCTGAGGCTGAGCAAAACCTCTTTGGTTGTATCTCGGTTTTCTCCATCGCTGCCTTCCAAAATTACTGCTGTTAAAAAGGACTTCTTCCTCTTCGACTTTTATTTCATCTCGATCCTCTTTTTTAATTTCGCCAACACCAATATCTGTACAGTAATCAAAGATTGATTTCAACTGCTTTTTCATATTTTCGTAAGTCAATTCACCAATTGTTGCTCTTGCAAGTTGTTCTTTCTCTACATTGATATTTGAGCTCTTCAGAAGTCTATATGCCAATACACCATCAGGTAGTTCCATCTTACAGCACTTTATCTTGAAATAGCGTCTTTCAAATTCATTAATGTAATCATTCACACTCATTGTCTTAGGTCGATTTAGCTTTTCAAAGTTTTCATAGTTCAAAAATGCCATTTGATTGACATCTTTCAAATACAAAGATTTTAATTTCTTTAAAAGAATATCTACTCCATCATTTCCACTAAGATCTTTTACATCAATGTCCAAGCAAGAGTTCCTCATTTTCTGACCTAACGACAAATATATAGCAGGACCCTGTCTTTTTTTGTCCAAGTTACAATTAGCATGAAGGTGCATGTGGCATTTCAATGGAAAGTACTTTAGGTACTTGTTAAATGAAGATTAACTATAATTGTATATTCTTTATTAGCTATCAGACGTACGTCTGCCTTTCATGGCTACATACATAAAAGTGATGAATGATGATCTACAAACACATAAGGACCGAGGCGTCCTCTCACTGCACGTGCGCTATACTATACAAAACTAATTAATATTCATGAGTCTGACATAGACTAGATAAACTACCTGATGGGGAGATGGAGAGAGAGAGAGAGAGAGAGAGAGAGAGAGAGAGAGAGAGAGAGAGAAATGAAATGGGGTTTAATGTCCTACTCTTCTGCACCTAACCTGGGCTAATGGAAGACGGGCATACGCCATACAGTGTGCTATGAGGGAAATTTTGCCCGGGCAGCGGCGCTACGGCCTACTCTTATATCGAATTCCAACTGCCAAGGGATCTTTTACGTGCACTCCAATGTGTACACGGGACCTCGGTTTTTCGTCCCATCCGAACGACTAGGCAGCTGTCCTTGTCAGACCCTCCTTCTGCATCACTGACAAGGGGAAATCGCGCCGGAAAGAGAGAGAGAGAGAGGGAAGCATATGGTCCACTCCACACAAACTAGACATTTCGGGACTAACACATGTTTCAATTTTATTTCAATAATTCTCTTGTCTGTAGGGGTCTTTAGCAGTGTGAGGAAACCAGAGGAATTGGGAAAATCCATGCCGTATGGTAGTAAAAACTAGACCATTTTGGGACTAACACATGGTTCAATTTCAGGGGTCTTTAGCAGTTGAAGGAAAACAGAAGACCTGGAGAAAACCCATGAGGTTGGACAGACGAACCTACTCCTTGTCACGTAGTTTATACTCGTATAATGTATCTTTAATATTGTCCAGTAAAAATCGGTGATATTATTCAAATCTTAAATGTACTTTACTTTTTTTCATTGACAAACAACACATGTTTTTCAATACTACCGTAGACGGTGATTCATGTTGGATGTCTGGATGTCATATGATCTCTTTAATTTATTTTTACCTTTATAACTTAAATCCCTGTCAGTTATAATAATTGAAATACTTCAAACTTTTAAATATAGATGGGCTGTACTATATGCAAACCAAATCTGATCACATAAACTTGCAGACAAAAAATACTACACACCAATACAGACATTGCAGCAAAAAAACAACAAATATCTAATCAAATGATACACAGAGAGAGAGAGAGAGAGAGAGAGAGAGAGAGAGAGAGAGAGAGAGGGGGGATTAACATGCACTCAACATAAACTAGGTCTTTTCGGGACTAACGCATGGTTCAATTTTACTTCAATAATTGGCTTGCGCGTAGGAGTCTTTAGAAATGGAGGGGAAACCAGAGGACCCGGAGAAAACCCACGAGGTTGGACAAGCCACCTACTCCTTGTCACTTACATGTATAACCGGGGAATCGAAATTAAAATTACGCCAGTTGACTCAATGACAACCCTTACGACTACAGCCGGCATACAAATGTACGCTAACCATTCATCCTACTCCTTGTTATACTAATATCACTTGAAATTAAACGAAATGGGGTTTAACACCTGCCCAGGTGGACTAATGGCGACAGGTACATGCACATGTATATATATACCATGTGGTATGCTATTAGGGTAATTTGCGTGGACAGATTCAGCCTCAACCCCCGAAGGAACCGGTCACAGACTTAGTCCAGTACAAATTATAACACCAAGTGAAAGGGAATGAATAGCATGTGCATGCTGCATCATAAGGCCTGTCATTGAGTCAACTGGCGTGGTTTCGAATCCCTGGTTATATGTGACAATGAGTAGGGTCACCTGTCCAACCTCACGTGTTTTCTCCGGGTCCTCCAGTTTCCTCCCACTGCTAAAAAGACCTTAACTCAACTAAACTCAAGCAAATTATAAAAATAAAATTAAACAATTTGTTAGTCCCGAAATGACCTAGATTGTGTTGAGTGGAGCTAAACCCCATTTATCTCTTTCTCGCAAGTCTTGAGAAGACACCTGTCTTGTCATACATGTAAATACATATTATCTAACAACATCTATATTATAAGACATTGGCTGATGTCCAGCCTTGGATGTGTGGGAAGCAAGATTGTTAAACTGACATAAAACCACTTAATCCAACCCAAGCTTTGGAAAATACATTTACGTGGGCGGGATGCTTTACATAGAATATTTGTATTGAAGGTTGTGAAAGGAAAGAGGTCAACTATTATGTCACTGATGGTGTAAAAGGATCGAGGTCAACTGGAAGTGTAACACATGTTTATTCTATTTGATTTGTTAGTTTGATGTCGACAGTGAAAGACGAATAAATAACACAGATCTATTCATCTGTATATCATACATATTCGTAGTAAACTTGCCAGACAAAGAAAAGAAAGGAAATAGGGTTCAGCACCAATTGGACTAATGATGGGGGGTTGGCGTATATGTAAGCAATGTACAGTCACACTAACATTCACTACATAGACGCTGATTGAACATGTACATGTAATCAATCCTCGAAATAAGGTACCTGTCACTGACAATTTCAGACACAAATTCAGACTTTTTAAGGCACAAAACCTCTGGGGCCTGTCGTTTTGTCAGGCACTAATTAGTCCTTTTAATGATATTATTAATATATGTCCAGCACTGAGTTGAAAATGTCAGGTACCCGGTACATATAAAACCGTTATTTCCATTACGGCCTACTCTTACATCAAATTCCCACTACCAATAGTTCTTTTACATCCGTCCCATCCAACTAAGTCCTGCGCCACCGACAAGGGGGAACCAAGCCCGAAAATCACCATGAACATTCTTGGAGGAGAGGAGTGAAAGAAATACAGTTTTTAAAGGCCATTTTGCCTGTGTTATCATCTGACACGTACTTTATGATTTCTGCGTATTGTTTTTTGTTCGTCAACTTGTTTTGTGTAATTGTGTGTGGTGCAGTCAACCTGCACTTACTATTACAATATAACATGTTATCATTTATAATATCATACGATACATCAGTGGTTCTCACCTGGGTAAATATATATGAAATATATCTAAATTTTGTCAAATAAAAACATGGCAAGTCACAGACGGCATATAATCATAGACTCAGACTAGTCATAGAATGACTCAAACTAAATAAAGAAAAACGCAGCTATGAACTGGTAGGAACCAGTGAATACTCAATTGGGATCACCTGCTTTTTCTCAGTGTGCCGTTGAAAATTTCGCGGCACACTTGGGATGATCTTACCACGGCACACTGGTTGAGAATCACTGCAATACATGAATGTACGGGGTTTGTGATTTCTGTGTCTTGTCCGTCAATTTGTTTTGTGTAGTTGTATGTGGTGCAGTCCACCTGCACTAACTACATGTATTACAATATAACATGTTACATGTATTATATGATACATGTATGTACTGTTGTTTCTGATTTCTGTGTATTGTGTCTTGACAGTCTTATTTGTTTTGTGTAATTGTATGTGGTGCAATTGTGTATGGAGCAGTAATCTATACCTCCATAGATCACTATTTGTTTTGGCCCAGGCAGCAGCACTACGGCTTACTCTTTTATCAAATTCCAACTTGAACGGATCTTTTACATGTACGCCAATGTGTACACGGGATATCGGTTTTTCGTCCCATCTGGTTGACTTGACAGCTGTCCTTGTCAGGCCCTCCGTCCTGCATCACTGATAAACCACGCCGGAAAATCTGGATGAACTTGCTCGGCCAATAGATCGAACACCCGACCTCCACACTAGAGAGTCTTCGTTTTACCCCCTTAGCCACGTGAACCCCTCCCAATATAACATGGACATGTACTAACCTCCATATATCACTGGTTTTTGAATATTTAGAAAACTTGATAACTTCTGGTGCCATCCATGCATATGTCCCAGCTTGACTCATTCTTGTTGTTTTCTGTACTTCTCTAGCCAGACCAAAATCTGTGATCTTCAGAGTCTTCCGTGACAAATCACCATTTTCTATCGATTCCTTCAATAAAACTGAAAAAAAAAGAATTATAATTAATTTTTCATTTTATCTTTGAATTAAAAAAAAAACCATATTCTTTTCATGTCTGAAGTAATAAACATGGACAGGGGCGTATTACTACTACTGTACTAGTGCTCGCAGAATATAAGCTTACAATGTATTGTTGTCTATGTATCAAGATTCACCTTAACACAATTTCTTGAATTGAATCGGCGGACTTTGAATTGATTATTTATGATACTTTTTATGTATTTTTGTTGCTGGTGGGTTAGGATGGCCTAGTGGTCTAGAGTGCCGCGCTTCGACCTCTAGCTGGCCGGTCACCTCAGGCTTGCGGCTGTGGTTTCGATCCCTGGTATGAGCGTACATGTATGTGGCATGGAGATAGGGGCGCCTTCTCAACCTCGTGGGCTTCCTCCGGGCACTCTGGTTTCCACTCACTGCTAAGACCCCTACGCGCAAGCGAATTATTGAAATAAAATTGAACCCATATGTTAGTCCCCAAATGACCTAGTTTGTGTCGAGTGGACGTTAAACCCCATTTCTCTCTCTCTCTATTTTTGTTGCTATAGTAACTAACCTGTCACTGTTAATTATCCATATCACACATTATTCACACATGTACATGTGATACACAATCATTTTTAAATTGTTTTCGTCCTTATTTTAATTTAATCCATATGAATGTTGTGTTATAAAACAGTTCTATTTTTTCTCGAGTGATCAAGGGCCATAATGGCACTAATTTTCGGAAATCTGTCTCAAGACATTAAACACTGTGCATAAATTTAAAGTCAATCGGCCCCCATAGAGCGTCAACAAACAATTGTGGACACCGGAACAACTGATGGGGGAGGTGGCAATATATGAGTTTTTGTCTGAGACAAATGCCACATTTCCAGGCCTGGCTATGTATACTGATTTCACAGTTTGACTTGGTACATGACATGATTTAGTAAAACGTACATGTACATGTAACCCTCGGATCCATTCACTTAATTTGATACGTTCGCTTGTTTGTGATGTCTGCATATTGTGTTGTCTGTAGTTTTGTTTTTGTGTACATTATGTGTGGTGCCGTCCCCTTGCACTTACTAATAATACAGTTGTATAAATTTGGTTAACCGTTGTCAAATGGAAGCCACATGTATTTTATAACAGGTGGGAATTAAGGATCATGCTCCAGGTGTCATCACTACCATAACAAATCAACTGGTACATGTATGTAAATCTTTGTATTTCTTATTTTTTATTATTTTACACATGAAAGGTTGCAATTACAATTACATGTAGGTAAAATTAGATAAAGAGCCGATAGTCCTCACTACTAGTTAAAATCAAGATAATAAAAATAGGAAAAGCTGAAAATTTCAATCAAATTGCTTCATTCTAAACTGAGATATTAACAATTCAACCTAGGCCAGAGTTCACAAAGCATTCTCAGGCTTAAGTTGTGAATTTACTCAACTTTCAATCATTGTTTATAAGAAATATCTTTGATCTACTAACACAAAACTTTGCACACAGTTTCTTAGCGATGTATTCAATACATACGTTAAAACAAAAAAAAATTAATAAAGGGCCATATTTTAGTTAAAACGAGGAGAACAATTTTGAGTAAATTCTTAACTTAAGTATGAGAATGCTTTGTGAACTCGAGGCCTAGCCTTCACTATTATTTGTAAATTACATGTACCAAAATATAATCTTATACTTTTTTCTCATCAATAAAACAAAATAACATCTAGACTCACTCCAATTCATCATTCATTTTGGCCTAATAAATATATTTGTACAATACCTCCTTCAAGACTATTTACTTTATATGTTTTTACTTTATATTTAATATGTTTAAATAGGACTGTATTAGTAGTAGTAAGTTAGGCATAGTGTGAAAGATTTTATTGTTATTTTGATGACAATCTCATCTATCTACCTACATCTACCTAGCTCTTGTTGTCACCCGGCAATAAAACCAAAATCCTCCTCATTACACTAAAATATAAACACACAACAACCTGCCAGGTGATAGAGAGAGAGAGAGAGAGAGAGAGATCCTCCTCTTACTGGAAAATATAAAGCAACAACAAGCTCCCGATTGATCATTCATTTCATCTTGGAAGAATAAATTATAGAACAAGCTTCAATTTTATTTCAGTAATTCACTGAAGGACTAACTAGAGTGTCCACAACCATATGGCATTAAATTGGGGCTTTAACTTCTACATTTTGATTTTCACCAAAACGTTGTTGTTGTTTATTACAAATTCAATGTCTAATACATTATTATATATCATGAGCAGGTTGATTTTTTAAGTAATGTACATGATGATGTCATAAGAAATAAACTGGGCAAAAACATTAAAAAATAGTTCTTGTTTATCAAAATATCACTTTCCTAAAAAAGAAAGAGGAGGTCGGTCATTTTCTCCTTTTGTCATAACAAAATCAAGTTTTTATAGTTATAGCCTCTTTAACCAAATCTCCTAAATTAAAGAGGTCATCATATTGTTAAATAATTAATGGGATGATATTGATTCCTAAATTAAAGGGGTCATCATGTATTGTTAAATAATTAATGGGATGATATTGATTCCTGATAAATCAATCAAGAAGTGATCAGGACTCCAGATTAAACAATTAACCAGATGATGTGTATTGAAGATAAACTAATCAATCAGGAGATGTGGATTCAAGAGATTAAGTTGTGAGGTGATTGATGGTGTTTACATGTTTCTCCTACTACTGTTGTTTACATGTTTCTCCTACTGGGTGTTTACGTGTGTTTCCTAACAACAGGTGTTTATTTCCGAACAGAAAACATCCTACTGTATAGGCATACAGTATATAGGACTATTTGATTATCTTACCATGATTAGACCATCATAAGCATAGCTACATATAATGATATACATGTATGTTTCAAAACAGAAAACATCCTACTGTAGGCTATAGGCATACAGGATTATTTGATTCTATTAGTATAGTGTGATTAGACCATCATAAGTACATGTATAGCTACATGTGTATGTTTTGTACTGGGTCGTGTATTGTATGAACTTGTACCGTGACTTTTTGAATCTTGTGCTTGACAAAATATTGATCAAAGATAGATCTGTACCAGACCAACTGACAGTGGGGCCTACAATGTATCAGAAAGATTGTCTGTGTCTGGTGCTTATTTCCAGATTGGGTATCTAGGCTACATGTACATCTGGTAGTGGGAGGAAAAGGGAGGACCCAGAGGAAACCAACGAGGGACACCAGATCCTACTCCTTGTCACATACAATCAGGGAATGGAAACAATGTCTGTTGACTCAATGACAGACCTTATGATACAGCGCGCACGTACTAACCATTCCGCCTTCCGCCCCACCCCCCTTTCTTTGTAGGCCTACTACTAGTATCACACATATACTTACTATTGCTAGATTTTAAATCTCGATGGACCAGCGGCAATGGTGCCTCTTCGTGAAGATAATGCATTCCTCTTGCTATCTGTATTGCCCAATCTACCAAAATATCTGGAGGTATTCGTTGTGCCCCTAAAATTCTATTCAAAGATCCCCCCGCAGCGTATTCCATCACTAGACATAAGTCTGGCTCCTTGAGACAAACCCCCACTAAATTTGATATATTAGGGTGGTCTAGAAGCCAAAATAATTTTGCTTCTTGACAAATGTTCTCCAAAGCACTGCCTGGCTTCTCTGGATCGGAATCTTGTCGGGCGACTTTGATGGCCACAGTCTTTTTCCGCCACATTCCCCGATACACTTTCCCGAAGCCACCCACACCAATCACTTCATTTAACTCTAATTCCTGAAAATCAATTTCAAATGGTCGTTTGGAATCGCGGCTAATCGGAGGAAGAACATTCACGTCCTTTGTGACAAAGTTACTGGGGAAAATGCCGACTTTTGATCCCACGCTACCCGTCCACCATCCATCGTTGCCGGATATGGACTCATCCGTGGATAAAATCCGCACCTCCTCTCCCTGTTTTATCGTCAACTCATCCTCTTTCGTGGCAGCATAATCAAACACTGCTGTCCATACTGGGGTTGTTTGAGGTGGCAACAATGACGCAGGTCGTTCCACCCTCTCATTGTTCCTACGCCAGTTATTCAATCTATATGGATCCATCGATCCAGTAAAATTTAATGTCTATACCATTCAATAAATAACAGTTGGTTGTCAAATATCCTACCACACCAATGACAGTCACAAAACGTTCCACACTTGTCATTGAAGCACTAGCCCTTTTATCCATTTATGATTTTGACATCCAAATAAAAACGATTGACTTCTTCTCTTTATAAAAATATCCAGTTTTAGTCTGGCATTTTATGTCAATGTATTATAAAAATATAAAATGTGCTTAATGGTCAAAGTTTGAACGCTCCTTCTGCTTCACTAGCAGGAATCAACGTTGGAATATCAGTGTGAATTTCGGTCACAATTGGGGCTTGTTTGTCCTCGTCCGCCATTTTTGTTTTCATTCCCATCGCTTTATCCAAAATTAGTCCAGCAATTTGGCCTCATTTACAGTCTTGATTCAGGCCGTTAATAATATATAAAACACTATAAATATATATCAAAATGTACTGTAAGTCTTGCACAACTTTTTGACTACTTTAAAATATAAATGTTGGTCAAAAAAGGCGAATAAAATGCAAGCCCTAAATACTGAAAACCATCAATTTTCCAATGATAATAGACCAAGTCTCGTGACTTCACGCGAGATTGGACGTGAATTGTAAAATGTAATCCAGAGTTGAGGAAACGAGAAGAGATGTAGCTTAAAAAACACGTCTTCGGGACTCAAATTAGGCTACGTAGAGGCATGGAAAGATAGCAGAATTTTGTATACTAATCCCGCAGATGGGGTCTCATATTTTGGACATTCTGCGTCAAGGAATTTGTGCTTCCTTGACGGGGGGTTGGTTCTATGATCCCCATCAAGGCATATTTTGTAACACTTTTCATCTTTATTTATGGATGTTTCTGCTGGCCTTTCCTCTAATAATTTATCTTGTAAGTCATCTATGATTTATCAAATATTATTTTTATCATATAGTCTTTGAATATCTCTGCTGAAAATTCTAATATGAACGAAAGAAATATTATTTTAATTTAGTTTCAAGTTCAAGGATATAAACAATTTTATATTATTAGGTGCATTGAAATGGATACCGAATAAATGCATGTAGAGTCAACTGTAACTACTAGTGTGTATGGAGAGAGAGAAATGGGGTTTAACATCCACCCAACACAAACTAGGTCATTTCGGGACTAACATGGTTCAATTTTATTTCAATAATTCACTTGCGCGTAGGGGGTCTTAAGCAGTGGGAGGAAACCGGAGAATCAAAACCACGTCAATTGACTCAATGACAGACCTTAGGATGGAATGCGAACACGCTAACTATTTACACCCCCCCCCCCTTATTAACTAGTATATCAACTGATTTTGACCAGATTCATGGTAGGCCTGTTGAAATTGACTACCGGTTAGGCCCACACAATAGGGGAAACTGAAAATAGTAAATTTTTGTCATGTCATTCATCTGACCATCATAGCAATGATTGAATCACTTTAATTAATTTCACCTGGCAATTTCATGTTTTTTATTAGGCCTCTGAACATCTCAAAAATAGGATGAGTTTATAGTTTACCCTCCTACTCCTGGTGTTGTAACAAAGTGTTAATTATTGTTTGTTGATTAAGATATAAGAAAGCCGTCGAACAGTCATATCTTCTACATGTACGGTACAATCACTGTTAATACTTATCATGTAATGCAGCTCGATAGTATCGAGTGCTTAGATTAGTTTGGTGAGTGGTGACCTTGACACTTAGAACTGTATTTTAAGTCTTTAAAAGTTCAAGTAAAGACAAGTACGGTAAAACAAAATTTTGATGAAACTGTGTTCAAACTTCAGTCTGTTATAATAGTTGTGTCTTTTGCTCATTCAGAATTTCTTCTAATTAATCATTTTTGTGTTTCCATGGAAACAAATTTGATTTATTTTTTGGTATACAGGTGTGTAGGATGTTATTATTTAGCATATCATGTTTTTTCTGGTTTCCTCTCACTGCTAAAGAAGGGGGGTTGGGATGGCCTAGTGGTCTAGAGTGCCGCGCCTCGACCTCTAGCTGGCCGGTCACCTCTGGCTTGCAGCTGTGGTTTCGAACCCTGGTGTGAGCGTATGTGGCATGGAGATAGGGGCGCCTTCTCAACCTCGTGGGTTTCCTCCGGGCACTCCGGTTTCCACTCACTGCTAAAGACCCAGGCTACGCGCAAGCGAATTATTGAAATAAAATTGAAGCCATATGTTAGTCCCAAAATGACTTAGTTTGTGTCGAGTGGACATTAAATCCCATTTCTCTCTCTCTCTCTCTCTCACTGCTAAAGAAGACCCCTACACCCAACCAAATTATTGAATTGATATTGAACCATGTGTTAATCTCTCTCTCTATACATGTATATATTGATGTATTCTTAAAGATGCTTTATGTAAGAGCTAATTCTGCCGATTGTTAAATTGCAAAAATGTTGAGAACGCTGATTATGTTAAATTGCAAAAATGTTGAGAACGCTGATTACTTATTTCATAAGTTGAAGCTCTATGTGTTGATTTGTATTTGTTTTTTGCAGACATTAGAAGCGAGTGTAGGCATATGGGCGATATATTGTGGTGTTTTAGCCGTTTTATTCTCCGTGTTAAAGTTGATCAACTTTCACCTTCATCATATGTATGATACAGGGGAGGTAATCGAAGATGATGTGAAATCAGAAACCCCCGCTAGTAAAGGTGGATCAACCGAGAACACCAATAAAACTATAGAAATTTGGTATGTTAGAACTACTATAACTATAGAAATTTGGTTACTTGTATGTTGAAAGTAATATATTTATATTTAGTATGTTTCAAGTTTAAACTAATGTTAAAATATGATATGTTAAAACTGCTATAGAAATATGGTAGGCTAAAACTACTCTCAGTTTTAGTGAAATTCTAATTCTGCAACATGAATTCAGTTATTGGTCAGTCGAATAATAATTAAAATATTATAAGCCATTATTCAAATGGTATTTGAATACATATATTTTCGATTAAATTCAAATAAACAAATATGTGGTGCAATTTTGGTGCATCATTGATTTAGGATGAAGGTTCTGACGGGGAACAGTCTCTATGCATTTGGATGGGATGAAAAACCAAGGTCACCAATATACATTGGCATGTAAAGAAGCTGGACAGTTGGAATTCAATATAAGAGTAGAACTTCCCTCAGACATTAAGCACACTGCATGGCCGTCTTCATTAGATCAGTCGGAGCAGAACAGTAGAATAATAAACTCTATTTCAATTCATTTAAGTATGAGATAATGTAGAGTTTTCTGATTATTAATGAAATTTTAATTTGTTATAATTATAGCAATGAAAATGAAGTTCCTGAAAATATTGAGATGGTTTCAATCAGTCGTGCAAGGGAGACAACTCCAGCAGAGGCTGAATCCAAATTGGAGATTATTTCAGAGACAGACACACACAATACATCTGAATCAAAACCTTTAAAGGGTAAAAACAAATATATGTACATGTAGTTATTTCTGTTATAGAAAATAGCTATATTTAAAGCAATCTGATTAAAACACAGATTTTATTTCGTTTCGTTTTTTATAGTTCAAGATTTTGTTTAGCCAAAGGAAAGGTATGTTATGGCGAGCTTTTGGCTTGAGGGGCTAGGAACAGTACTATGAGTTACAATATACCGCCGAAGTAACTCATTATACTATGAGTGACTATATACTACCTGAGTTACTCATTATGATATGAATGACAATATACACTTTGTACCACACAAGTAACTCATTATAGGATGAGGGACATGAATAATAATATACCACCCAAGTAACTCACACTATGAGCAATAATATACCTCCTGAGTAACTCATGATTTGTATATTTTAGTAAAACAGTGGGATACAGGAATAGCACCATTAGCTGTTATAGAGGATGATTTAACTGGTGAAAGTCCTGGTGGTAAAAATTCTACGGGTAGTACCACTAGTAGTGTAGATGGTATGTATAAAACAACCTACAACAATTTCAGGATAGGGGTGCTGCAGTGGCTCAGTTTGTGAGATGCTGGCTCACTAAACAGGAGATCTGGCCTCGGTTTCACTAAGAATTTACTCAACTTATACAATCACTGTTTATGAGAAATACGATGTATCTTTGATCCAGAAACACAAAACTTTGTACATATAGTTTCTTATTGATGAATTTGATACATTAAAACCACGAAAGTTTTATAAAAGGTTCTATTTTAGTAAAAAAAAGGCAAACAATTTTAAGTAAATTCTTATCTCAAGTCAGACTATGTATCAACATAAATGCAACATAAATATTATTGTGATCATTCATAACCTAGTGTGAATGTAAAAGAAGCCCTTCGAGAGTGGGAAGAAATGTCGCTCTCCAGCCAAATTCTCTGCCCTATCATAACGCATGTCCTCATGGAAAAATAACAACATTTGTCTAAAAACAATAACGGAAGTATTATGTCAACGAGACTTAACACCTCCGTGTGTAAACATGTTATTGGAATATAATATGTTAGTCCCGAAATAACCTGGTCATTCTTGCATGGTTTAGATTTCCTGCTTGTACTTGACAAGTAGCCTGTCTAACCTCATTGGTTTGCTCCCACAAAGACCCCTACATGTATGTGCAACCAAATTATTGAAATAAAATTGAACCATCTGTTCGTGACCTGGTTTGTGTCGAGTGGACATTAAACTCCATTTCTCTCTCTCCTCTCTCTACTGTATTAAACATATCATTGTCTCTTTGCAGAATCAAATCCCAACTCCTCAAAAAATGTTAGGTCAGAAGTTCCTCATCCGATAACAACGCAAGTTGAAGTTGAAATTAATCCCCAGATACCAAAAGATACGCAGAACGAGACAAAAAGATTACGAGAGGAAAGTGATTCCGACCTCTCTCCCGATTATATTCCAAAATTACGCCTGAGACGTGAAAGAAGGGCTGTACGAAGATCAAAAAGTGCTTTGGAGCCGTGCACAGTGGCTCACTTACCTATAGACAATAAGCCGGCATCCCGGATGTCATTACCTCCCTTGAATAGAGTTGCCGTGTCGGTTATTCAGAAGAGTCCGGTTGATAATCAAAACATCTCACCCAAGAGTAAAAATAAGAAAGAAAAAACAGTAAAACGATTCGAACATGATGGTGTTATACGATTACGAAATCGGACACAGAGTTCAAAATCTGTTGATGCCATTAAACCACGTATTGGAAAGGGGAAACAAGATGTTTGGACAGATCAGAGTTCACGAACAACATCGGCGAGTAATAGTCCTCATGTTTCACGACCAGGATCGTTGATATTATCCGCAGATGGAAACAAGTTCATTTCCCATTCATCATCCCATTCTAGTATAAGTGATTCATCCGAGTTGAGTGTCGGAGAGGTCATGTTCCGTAGTCAGAAATCGCGATCTCGTCCAGGCAGCGGAGGCACAACCAGCTCTGGACAAACATTAACGGAGAATATGGTGGCTGGTAAAAAGGCTCGGAACAAGGAAATCATGGGACTATTCAAAGTGTCGCGATTATTACAGGATGAACGGAAGAGGGAGTCGGGTATCCCAGGGAGCAGTATTGGAGGTGGGTCAGATAACGATATAACGGAACCTGAGAGTATTACAGGTATCTATTACATCACAAACATAATTCTAAGGTCAAAGGGCAAGTTAGGCCCCTGGGAATCTTGTTCATGGACTTAAAATCGTGGGTTGATCTGTCTTCAGTAGGGAGTTGAATGACCGGATGGTTAGCGCATGCATGTTGTATCATGGGGTCTGCGATTGAGTCAAGTGGCGTGGTTTCGATTCTCTGGTTGTACTTGACAAGGAGTAGGGTCACCTGTACAATCTCGTGGGTTTTCCCCGGGTCCTCCAGATTTCTCCCACCGCTATAGACCAGGACTTGAACATGGGCTGATTTCGCCTTCTAAAGAACCCAAGGCGAAGTTGAAGTCGCCCTCGTGTTGGCGTGACTCAAGGCAAATGTGAAAATAAGACATGTTGTGAATTGGGAGATGATTTCTACATTTTTATATGAGAAACTAGGCAAATTTTTTTTAACTGTTACGTTAAAGATGTTTAAATCAATCTAAAGACGATAATTATTCAAAATATAGTCAAGGAATCTAATTATTTTGTCTCAATTAGAACCTCTTAACTCCAAAAATTGAACCATATGTTAGTCCCGAAGTGACCTAGTTTGTGATGAGTGGAAGTTAAATATTACTTATTCTCTTTTGTTCAGGTGATGGCAAGTCGTCAGATTTATCAGAGAGTACCATAAGCTATGACGGGAGTTCATTTGATCTCGGTTCCGATGAGCAACACACAGAAATCCTACCAGCCCCTATTTCCGATTATACAACCACGCCCAGTAGTCCCAGCACAGATGATCTACAAACGTTACGCAATCAGGGAGCTATCCCTAAATGTTATCCTAAAAAACCTGTTATAGAACCCCTACCACAGCCCTTTCCTGTAGTTTCAGGTAAGACTACCACGCTTCCAATCGGATTCAAATACAGGTCTATATCTCGTTTGTTTTTATACTTTGGATGGCCTTTATTACATGAAGATCCGACCGGTTGCAGTCGCGTCAGAGGTCATACAAGTGGCTATTAACATTAGGGATGCTCGATTCGCAGTCCAGAACGTCCCGAATCGACAGAATTACAATCGAGTGACGCAAAATTCTGTCCTGTCACAGTTCTGCCAGTCCCGATAGCTTGGGTGGAGTGAGTAGAATTGTGACGTATTCCCAGTAAAAAAATATGTTTCAGCTGCCATGATTGGTTGAAATATTTTTTATACAGTCGGCACATGCGTTGTCCTCCGAAATTCTCCTTTTCACTCAATTGACACCAGTTTTGGAATTTAATTCCGGAACTGTGAATCGAGCATCCCCCCTATGACATCACACATTTCTTTTACCAATCAACGTTGATGTTTCGAGTGGATTACCCACAGTTCCGTGCAACTCACACCAAAAGCTCGCTGTAACAGACTGTTGCATTGGTTAATCCCTCCCTTCAACCAGATTGTCGGATTTGAACTATAAAAAGCGAAACTAAATAGGATCTGCATTTTGATCGAATTGTCATGGATCATTTCTACTGCTGGGGTAACAAGATGACTTAGTGACAAGGACGCTGGCTTATTAATCAAGGGTTATTGGGTTTGATCCCGGTATTGACAGAGGAAGTTCTTCATGTATTGCAAGGGATAGTATCTAGTCATTCGTATTGGAAGAAAAAAAAACAGGCACTTCGTATCTTGGTCTGAACCAGCTCAGTTCAAGAACAGAACTAAGTGTTGGTTTTATATTAGAGTGCTGTATGTATGAAACTGAGATAATATATTTTATTTTGTAGGTAATACGCAATCCACAAGTCCCGGTTCAACGGATTACTCTGATCCAGAGACAATAAGTCGCAAGATTATAGAAATACTCCGTGATCCAAGCGAACATTCAGAAGAATTGAAGAGATTGCAGGAATTTGTTAAACTTAAAAGTAGGTTACAATTTTAAATACTTCATCAGTTTTCAAGTGGCTGTGATTAGGTCAATAGACTGAACTTTAAACTAGAATCTAGACGGGTGGCGTGGTTGGCTGACTGTTTAAACATGTAGGCGGTACATAAGGTCTTTCATGGAGTAACCTGGTGTTGTTTTAATTCCCCAGTTGTATGTGACAAGGAGTAGGGTTGCCGTTCCATCCTCGAGGGTTTTGTCCGAGTCCTCCGGTTTCCTCCCACAGTTAAATACTCCTACGGACAAACGATTATTGAAATAAAACTGAACCATGTGTTAACCCCGAATTGACCTAGTTTGCCTGGTGTGGTTCTTAAACCAGAGAGAGAGAAGGAGAAAAGGGAAGAGAGAGAGATTCAAAATAAGTATCTGGGCTCTAACAGATACAAATCTGTCTCTCTCTTGTCAGGGATTATACCCTAGGCTCTTAAAATGACTGTAGTATATAAGCTCTATTCCCTTCTTTCTAAATTTCCTCAAGTGTTCATAAATTAGATTAAATGTTTTTATCAATAGTGAATCTTTTATTTATAGAAACACAGTCGAATACAGAAGATTCACCTAAAGAAAAACCAGTAAAAGAAGAAAGACGTCGAAGATCAGGTAATTTCTAACTAGTCCTCATATTCAATCATCATTTTACCATTTGAATTTTCTGTATCATGAGGGGCCACGGTGGCTCGGTGAGTAAGACTTTGACTGTCTTACCTTTAACCCCTGGATCCAGCCACTTGATCTGGTATGTTCGTTTGTTTGTGATTTATAGTCTCTTGTCCGTAGTTTTGTTTTAAGTAATTATGTGAGGTTCAGTCCCCCTTGAATATTCTATGTCGTATGGGTAGTCACAATGGCTCAGTCAGTAAGATGTTGGCTAGCTAACCTAGAGGTCCTGTTTTCGATCCTAGTGTTGACAGAGAAACCTTGTCAGGATTATACAGTGGCGCAGGTTGGGGTCTGGCAAGCGGATAATCCAGGTTCCATGTGTTTTAATCCAATTGATTCACCTCTTGTATATTTAAAATGTCATCATGTGTTTTGTAGAATCTAATGCTGTTGGAAAAGTTGGTCCGACGCCAGAATCATTAAACAAAGAGAAGCAGGATGAAGGTGGGGCTGTAGGTGGAGCTGTCAATCATCCAGGTGAACATGAAGAATCGAAATCAACCACACCCACGGAATTCTCAGCGTTATTGCCACCTGTGGACGAGAAAACTAGCGATTCAACACCTGGTTGGCAAGGTGGTGCTAGGTAAGAATGATTCTCATATGAGACTTACACTGTCTATACAACTCAGCTTGAAATCAGACATTTTAATTTGACGGTTATAGTTGAAAACTAGCGCTGTGTATTGCGGCCAAAAATCGTATTGCAATATATTGCGATACGCGAAAAAAAGTATTGCAATATATTGCAGTATTGCAATACTTTCAATAAAGGCTTAGTTTATTATAAGGCCAAAAAAAAAAAGAGTTCTGTTTCCTGTAACGGATGGAAAATAGGGTAGGGTCGGTAGGTAGGGTTTTTTTTTTTTTTTTTTTAAATATTAGATCTTCTACCACCGTACTACGGGAGTTCATGTCAAAGTTTCAAATGACATAAACAATTTTTTTAAAAATATTTTTTGAAAACATACATAAAAAGCTACCCAATTTTTATATTTCATCAAAATATTCCAATTAGATCCAAAATCATGGAATTTTAAAATCCGAACTCGACGTCAAAAATGTAATCAAAACTGTCCGTAGTGGCCGTATGTCGTCGTCGTATATAGGCCTAATTCTGTACGAAAATCTTCAATTTTATGTTGGGTTGAGTCGGCGCCGTGAACATAAAGTACGAATAGGTTTGTGGGTGGAATTCTTGAATAATTGATTAAAATGTATCAGAGACTCGATTACGATTTAAATATTATCTTTGGTGGCAAAAGAACTTTTAATCGTTCTATGAAGATAAAAACAATAGCGTCGGGAGGCCATTTTGTTTAAGGGAAATAACTCGCGCTGAAAACTAAATTGTACCGTTGCACGAAATCGGTCCGTAATAGATTTATTTGTCTTCTTTTAAATACCAATCGAGCAGATCCTATCCACCTATTTGAAATATAGGCTCACTTGTTTTTGTCCATTTGCGAGCCGTTACTAATTAGAACAAAAGTTGTGAGGTTTATAGCTTTTCGGAATGTGCATTGGTAAATCTATACGAAACCCGAAGTCTCGTTTTTCACGTCAGTTATGGCAGATCTATAAACGTTCGCTGTACCCGCTTATTCCGATCGGTAAATGCCGATTCAAAGAATGATGACATTAATATTCATTTATAGCAACAAATAATATATATTTTTTCACGAATCCGGTAGGTTTAGAGTATTCTGAACGGTCGCTTGGTGAACAAAAAACTTTTTTATTTCTCTTGACGCTAAAAAAAAAATTTGAGTCGGCAGGTTTTGTAATGGGTCGGTCGGGTTACCGGAAACATAACATTTTTTTTTTTTGGCCTAATACGCATTTTATATTGAATAGTTTTAATAGTTGTTTAACTGTAATATTTGTTATTTGTCTTGGTAAGTCATGGTTTATATTTTCGGGAAATCGCATAACTTTTATTAAGTTTCTCGAAAACCAAAGTGTCCCGAAATTGTGGACTTTCCTTTGCTATTTGAAACAATTTTACGTGAATTTCCGGTTGCCGTAGCATAAAGTGATTCGTTAGTCGACGATTTTTAACAATAGGTCAAATGAATGTTGCATATGAAGAAAAAGAAAAACGAATTTGAAATACTGGTAATCTAGTCTAGAATAGCTTACATAGCATAGATACAAGACAAGATCACTTGAAATTTGAATATATTCAGATGAATAGGATATTGATTATTATTTTCTTAGTCTATGGCACATTTCATGACAATTGGACCAATAAAATGAGTAGCCGCAATTTACGTGACTTGGCTCCCTGCCATCATGGTGCCAAATTCTTCACGTGCAGTTTGTTTGTAAAACAAACTTTTTATGACTTGTCGCATTTATTGGCTTCTAATATCAACCAATGAAAGTAAAAATATTGCTATCTTATCTCATTATCTACCGCAAAAATCTGTTCCGCTGACATTTTATTGTTCATGAAAACATTTACTAAATTTTACTTCGTTTTTGCCGACTTTTATCATAGTACTTCGTGGTTGTCGTAAATTTGACCGAGATTTTTTTAATTTACGCATTACGACAATATAATGCTATAACGAGTGACTATGGTCTAAAATAGGAAAGAAAATAAGAATTCTAAGTACGAACGTCGGGTTGAAAAAATTATAAATAAGATCTACGACAACCGGCAAAAATAAAACGAAAGTAGAAAAATATTGATACAAAAAAAACGTATCGATACAGTGTATCGCGGGAAGGTCGTATTGCAATATATCGATATTGCAATTATTTTTGACAGCCCTATTGAAAACACTAAGTTTATTCATATTCCACTTCATATTTATTGAAGTTAAATTTTATTTAATCATGACATGGATAGCTGTTGAGTCATTTCTAGGGGACAAAAAAATCTAGGTTCTTTACAGGTGTACACAATCGTGAACACGTAAAAGATCCCTAACGATTGGAATTCGATATTTTAATATCTCTCTTATGCCCATCTTCATCAGTCCAGTCGTTGTAGAATAGTAGGACATTTAACCACATTTCATTGCATTTATATCATCAGGAGACGGAGAAATCGACGTCTAGCACAGCGACGAAGAAGAGAATCCCCACCTATAGCAGCATTAACCACACAAGTGATTGGTACTGGTGGCCATTTTGCTACATCACATGAAGATACAACTGATGGTGCTCTACATTATTTTCAAGATGAAAAAGGTGAAATATTCATTGAAACAAATACAACCATATGTTAGTCTCAAAATGAGAACAAGTATGATATATAAATATGGACATTATAACAATCTCATTTAAACACAGATTCTATTTTGATAACCAACATTCTGTATGATGTGAGGAATTAGCCAATGAAACGGTCTTTTACAACGAGTTTTTGGCGTGAGATGCACGAAACTGTGGGGAATCCACTAGAAACATCAGTGCTGATGGGTTAATCAAATGTCATACGGTCAAAAGCTGCTCGTATAACCTCTGATGTGACCTATCGCAACAACCAATCAGATTTTCATGTAGTGTAGGCGATAGAAAGTATTAAAAAAATGAAACGAAATATATAGAGGATATTTGTTGTTTAAGAGTGAATATAACATATTTTATTTTGATAAGATTGAGTGGATCATGGTATAGTCAATATTGTTTATATTTTAGGAGAGTGGTATAGTTATACATTTGGAGAAGGTAGCGTTGGTGTAGCTATTGGTCTCGGAGTCCAAGAATCACAAGAAAACTGGCAAAACTCTCAGGATCAAAAAGCGTAAGTTCTACGGTGGCTAAGTGGGTAAGACCTTGGGGTCAGGTATATCCATCCCTGCATTGGTCGAGAAAACTCACCCAGATTTCCGGCGCCTGAAAATATTATTCAAGTATGCATGACAAAGGTTGCAAAAATTCATGTTAAATCCAGTATAACCCCTGCATTAAAATCACTCCAATGGCTCCGTATCGCAGAAAGAACTGGCTTTGAAATTATGTCTATAGTGTGTCATTGTTTAAATGGAACTGGTCTCGCATACTTGAATGATATTTTCAGACTTAACCAACAACCAATAAATCTTAGATCTTAAAACGTTATTGGGCTGATATTTCTCTCTCTCTATTAAAGTTGGCGTTATTCCACATTTTGTTTTGTTTTTTCAGAGATTCAACAAGCTCAAGTTGTTCTGGTTCCACTGTGATATTAGATTCTCCGAAGTCGGAAGAAAGACAAGAAAATAATTTTATTTACGGATTTCGTGCAGCGACGTCCCCTGATAATCGTACCCCAAGTAGTGCTATTCAATCGTATGTTCAGGCTCTTTTAGAAGGAGGGGCCTTAAATCGTACAGCCATATCTGAGTTAACATCGGACAGTGATGAGACACATAATAATACAAATATAGAAGAAAAACCGAAACACTTTTATAAGTTAAAAATGTTACATCAACGTTTTGTTAAAATCCGATTTGATAGATTAGCTCTACTAGCTGTGTTAGACAGGTAGGTTCCAAGTTTTTCTCATTTTGTTCTTTAACATTCCGCTGTGGTGCTTAGTCAGACCAAGGAGTGGAGTTGGCTAAATGTTTTCTCTCTCTCTCTGAAGTCCAACCATGTGGATTTTCTTTGTGTCCTCCAGTTTCCTCCCACTGCTAAGTGTTTTCTCTCTCTCTCTCTGAAGTCCAACGTCGTGGATTTTCTCTGGGTCCTCCAGATTCCTCCTACTGCTAAAGACCTATGCGGAAGTTGATTATTGAAATAAAACTCAACCATATGTTAGTTTCTCTCTCTGAAGGTTTTCTCTAGGTCCTCCGGTTTCCTCCCACTGCTAAAGAGCTCTATGCACCAGCGGATTATTGAAATAAAATTGAACCGTATGTTAGTCCCAAAATGACCTAGTTTGTGTCCCAGTAAGTTAAACCCTATTTCTCTCTCTCCCCCTCTCTCTCTCTCTCTGAATTATGAAAATTTGTCGGACATTAGATTTTACCCAGAGATGTTTCAGTTCCTATACATCAAATCAAAGTCAGAGACAAACGAACATACCGCACGAATCAAAAGGACATACAGCACGTGGTTCTCAAATTCGTGACCTTCACTGCTGACCTAGCTCATTCATCATTTTAGATGAGATTTAAATGTTTACATTTCAGGAACATATCATATATAGAGAATATAATAGCTGTGATAATGGCGGTGGCTGTAGGGGCATTAGGTGCTCTTGTTTTATCATCCCATTTCTATGAGGATTTCTGGATATTTGTTTTCTGTTTTATACTTGCTGGTTGTCAATACTGTCTGCTCAAGGTAAATAATAATATCATCTCCTTTAAATAAAATATGCGGGGTTGGATGGCCGAATGGTTAACGAATATGTGCTGTATCATAAAGCCTGTCATTAACTCAACTTGCGTGGTTTAGAATCCCCGGTTGTACGTGACAAGGAGTAGGGTCACCTGTCCGGTCCAACCTCGTGGATTTTCTCCTGGTTCTCTGTTTTCCTCCAACTGCTAAAAAAACATACGCGCAAGCGAATTATTGAAATAAAATTAAACCTTATGTTAGTCCTGAAATGACCTAGTTTGTGCCGAGTGAACGTTAAACCCGAAGTCTCCATCTCTTTAAATAAAATACAATAAAATCAGGTTTATTGGCCTAGCTAATGAAGACAGGCATACAATCATAAACTGTGCAACGAGGGAATTTTGCCCAGGCGGTGACTCTACAGACTAAACTTATTTCGAATTGTAACTAAAAACGGTTCTTTTATGTGCATGCCAATGTGAACACAGGACCTCGGTTGGTGTGCATGTCAAAGAACTGTTTGTCCAGACAAAATTCTCCCTCATAGCATATGTATGGCATCTTCATTAGTTCATACTTAGTGTAAGTTAATGCTTTGATGTAGTTCGAAGATAAGCATTTTCTGCTTAGGTTAAGCAGAGATAAGCAATTTGATTGGTTGATGCTTTTGTTATAATTAAGTGAGAGTGATGAAACTTGTTGTATAGTTTTATTACATCAATACCTTGACTAAGTTCGATAATGAACATTTTCTGCTATGGGTAAGCAGAGCAATAAGCAATCTAATAGTTAGAGACTTTGGAAAACAGCACCACAATTAATTCATATTTGTCATCAATTTATTTTGGTGGGGAACATCAGCCACACTGCTTGCTTGTTTTTCTTGTTAAAGTTGGGTTCCCAGATAAGTATTTATCGGGTGGTTATTGCCTATAAAAGTATGACAATTTTGGTATATATGGAAAGTAGAGATATCCAATCTTACTAGAAAAATACTGGATTCCCTGAAAAACATGCATGGAGCGTATACAGGACAAAAATGTAAGGGGTTCCCTTAATAGTCAACCCGACGAATAAGGTTACCTGCATGCTTGGCGTTGTAGGCTGCACGCGAACTTGAGCGATTTGTGTACATGTTGAAAAACTTTATGAAGAGTTAGACGTACAACAATTTCTGGGATAAAAATCACGGAAAAAGACGCGGGCAGTGGATAATCCGAGAATTTAATTAGGATTCGATATTTGTAGTAAATAGTCAGCGCTTACAGACAACATCGTCTTGTGTATGCAATGCATTCTCCCTTGTCCTCCGCCGCTGTTGCCATTGGTTACGGAGGGGTGTAATCGCCTGACGCAAACATGGTCTCTTTCGATAGATTTTTATAGCAGGCTATACTCGTCAATTACAATGTTTTGAGAACGATTTGAAGCAAAATTATGATAAAATAATTAGTTTGAATATGTTTTTAGTTCTAATATATCATCAAATCACCCAGTTTGTACTGTCTTCTGTAGCCCAGTTGAAGCAGAACAGTAGGACCTTAAACCCCATTTCATTCCTTGTTAAGTGAAGGTTAATCTCTCTCTCTCCCTCTCTCTCTCTGTGCCTCTCTCTCATTTATCTGGGTTTATTTTACAGAGTGTACAACCTGATGCTGCATCACCAATGCATGTAAGTTGACGTCTGTTTTAGAGCATTGTTTTTTCAATTTCCTCTCTTTATTGGACAAAAATAACTAAATGTACTAGGGGCAAGGTGTTCATTAAACATCTCTTGGAACCCCTTACTCATTGAGCTACCGTAGATCCCTATTATATAACCTATTTTATATACTCTTGAAAATCGATACTAGATATTCAAAGACATGTGTAACTAAGCTCAGAATAAAGGAAATTAAATAAAGTTTTCAATATATTCATTTTGTATTAACTATTATAGCAAAAACATTCAGATTTTTAGATGGTTGTCATGGTTAATTCTATAAGAACGGACAGCTCATGTAAATCTTATATAATGAACGTTTGGATGGTTGTCATGGATACTAATAAATGTATTTTCTGTTTCCAGGGTTACAATCGAATGATTGTTTTTAGCCGTCCATTCTATTTCTGTGTATTTTGTGGCCTCATCTTGTTGTTAGATTACATGAGTAAAATCGTTGGTAACGAGACTCTAACTCTCTACGGAAGGCCTTTTTCTGTTATGTCTTCGTTGACTTTTACCAGGGATCTTCTCAAAGGTACGTTTACATAACTCATTATATAGATTACCAGGGATCTTCTCAAAGGTACGTTTTCATGCCTGTCCAATCTTGTGAGTTTTTTTCCACAGGTCTTCTGGTTTCCTCCCACTGCTAAAGACTCCTACACACAAGTGAATTATTGAAATAAAATTGAACCATATGTTAGTCCCAAAATGACTCAGTTTGTGTTTTACTGTAGTTAAGCCCCATATCTCTATCTCTCTCTATTTCTAGGCCTTGTTTGTGTCCAGAGGTTGTGTTCATCTATTCCCCCCCCCCCCCTTCTACTTGACAATGGTTACAGATAAAGTATTAATGTTATATTTTTGTCTATTTTCAGTATTTATTCTGTGTTTTCCACTGTTATTTACGTTAGGTTTACTACCTCAAGTTAATACATTTATCATGTTTATACTAGAACAGATCGATATGAATGTTTTTGGTGGAAACGGTGAGTTAAATCAACCTTTTATGCTATGGACAGATGAGCCTATTTTTCGACAGATTGTCTCGAGACTGTATGTCATTCTGCAAATAAATTAAGTCGATCATGTAAAATTGTAGCTTGCTATTTATTGGTGGAAATGGTGTGCAATAACTTAATTCATCCATTTATGCTATGGACGGACGATTGTATCTTTTTGCCTGATCGCCTCGTTATTATTTATAAATATTATATATGTTGCTACAATTAGTGTTTTAAATGTTATATTTCTATATTATATTTAGCTACAACCAGCGTAACATCAGCATTATACTGTGTTATAAGAAGTACGATTGCTGTAGCCGTGCTTTATGGTTTCTCATACGCAGCTTTACAGGTTAGTTAGAAGTAAATCAGGGTGTTGGGTGACCGAAGGGTTAGCGTGTGCACGCTGTATCATAAGGTCTGTCATTGAGTCAACTGGTGGGGTTTCAATTCTCTGGTTGTAGGTGACAAGGAGTAGGGTCACCTGTCCAATCTCATGGGGTTTTTGCCGGGTCCTCTGGTTTCCTGCTAAAACACCCCTACGCGCAAGGAAATTATTGAAATTAAATTGAACCATATGTTAGTTTGTGAAGAGTGGACGTTACTCCCCCCCCCTCTCTTTACAAGATCCTAACTGAGATGGGGTTTAAGACCCTACTTTTCCTTTTCTGACTGTGTTAATGAAGATGGGTATACACAACATAGTGTGCTATGAGGGAAATTTGGCATCACAGACTACCCATATTTTGATTATCAAATGTTCCAAGGGATCTTTTACATACAAACCAACGTATACCTAACCTCTGTTTTTCGTCCCATCCACATCCAATATTTTTCCCTTGCCAGACTAGTCCCGAAATGACTTGGTTTGTGTCGAGTGGACGTTAAACCCCATTTCTCTCTCTCTCTCTCCCTTGCCAGACTCCCGCTCCACTGACTTGGTGGAGAACCACTCTGGAAAATCTCAATGAACCTTCACCGCCGATCCCAGATTCAAACTTTGAGTGTACTGCTCTGTGTTAGTTAGTTATCTGGTTCACCATGGATGGCATGGATTAAAATAATATATGGGAGATAACTCTTGAGTCCTCAATCAATAACAAAGGGGAGAGAACTCTTTCATGAAAGGTAGCATTACTATATGACAGTAGCGAGTGTAAGGATCCAGTGTTTAGTTCAAGTGAATGGTGGTTGTAATGTATTTTATTATTTCAGGACGTGGGTGGAGATCAGTATCCATGTAATGATAAAGTGGATATAGAAGCCGCTCAGAATCCAATATTCTCTATATTCTGTGCTCTGTTAGTCTCTTTATCATATCATCTCAGTCGTAGTGCCAGTGATCCAAGTATATTATGGTAAATATTCATATTTATATATTTACTACTTCTTGGTTTATTACATGCAACGTTTCAATACTCTTACAGGTATCTTTATCAAGCAATCGTAAATATAATGTTAAACATGCATTATGGAAGAGCTAAAACTGCCAATTGCTGGTCTTTCTTTAGGCCTGAAATATTATCTTAATTATTTATTAGACCTTAATTTACTTTTGCAGACTGTAATCAACTCTTGATGGCATCTTGTATGTCAGATTTTTACTGTATTTGAATCAGAGCTGCTGCTCAACGTTCATTGATGATTAAATCAAAAAATGGATAATCGAGACTATTTTTTATATCATACTGACTTTAGTAATGATGATCGAGACTAGGTCCAAAATTCGATCTATAAAATCTCTGTTCAGAGTGGATCAGTTTGACTGAAATTTTCAGCAAATTGCCTTTACATCAGCTAATTTTAAACTATTATAGTGAGAACTGCCAGCTCTGTATCTTATCTCCCATAATGTATCTTTAAGCTTATTGAATATCTACATTTGAAATTGTCTACATAAAATGAACAAAGCAGGATCATTGAAATTTGTTTTAAAAAAATGAAATATACAAATATTAATATATAAATTGAATATGTTGCCTGGCAACTATTGATTGATTGATGTACATATTTTACAGGATGTTTATAAAAGATTCTATATTTAAAAAAGATGTGAATGATAACGAGAAGAAAGGAGCTGAAGGAGGAGGAGGGGCAGGGGGAGAAGCAGGGAATGAAGTCACTGAAGATTTAGTTGATCCCTTACCTGAAAAACTTAAAAAATGTGTTGTAAGTTATTCTTCCTTTGTTCACCACTTACCTGGAATAAGTTGTTTGGATGAGACAAAAAAAATGAGGTCTTGTGGACGTAGGAGAACCCTTCATAATTCAGATCCTACAAAAATTACCCTTAAAGCACACTGCATGGCCTGAATAAGTCTTTCAGATGAAACAAAAATGAGGTGTTGGCCATGATTCAGATTCTACTTCTACAAGATTACCCTCAAAGCATACTGTGTGGCCAGATTGGTCCCCAAAAGTAGGACGTTGAAACCCTTTTTATTTCATTTGACTGGAATAAGCTGACAATATCAGGCCGATATGATTGTTTATGTTTGTAACAATGTTATTATTTATATTACAGAGTGAACGATTACAATCTGACATGATTGTTTGTGTTTTTGTAACTGTTTTTGTTTTTGCTGTTCATGTTAGTACAGCTTTCACCAGCCCTGTTCTACAGGTAAGATAACATAGTTTACATCCCCTAGACATTACCTTGTAAAATATCTTCAAATCCCCTAGAATTCAACTTGTAATATAGGTTAAATCCCCTAGAATTCAACTTTTAAAGTATTTCAAAATCTGTTAGAATACAGCTTGTAAAATATTTTACATCCTCTTGAAATCAAAGTATAAGAGAATTAAACTTGTAAAATATTTAAAAATCCCTAAAAAATCAACTTGTAAGATATTTTTTTAAAAAAAACTAGAAAGATATTTTAAATTCCCCTAGAAATTAATTGTAAGATATTTTAGATCTCCCTTAAAATCAACTTGTATAATATTTTACAATCCCTGATTTCCCCTAGAAATCAGATTTTAAATTATCGTAGACATAAACTTGTAAAATATGCAAAATCCCAAATGACATTGGCCATAATTCACCCTCTTCAGCTGTTTTTAAGTGACATTGGTTTGTTGTGTATTTTGTACACTGTGAACAGTCCATTTGCTGATTACACTATTTTGCCTATAACGTTTTTTAGGACTTCGAATTTTGTCTAATGGTTTGGATTGTTTGTACTTGGTTTTTATTTTATCCCCCCCTCTTACCTTTTCTGTTACAGATGCTATCAACTCACCTGTTTCTTTTTTATATTCCACCCATTATTAACTGACATTAAGGATGACTCACCCCTTTTGTTTTCTCTATTTCAGCCGTTACTAAGTGATATATTATATTATCTCGCCGCTAGTATAGGTTTTATCATTCATTACATCATTCCAATGTTACGGAAAGAAATGCCGTGGTTGTGTTGTTCACATCCAATATTCCAGAGTAGAGAAAGAAATTATTTTGAAGTTAAAGGTAGGATCTACTTTCGCTTTCACCTTTACTGTTAAATTATACAGCAGATTAATAGGTGTAGGAGCTGTGGGGAGAGTTGTAGCCTCCCCAGATTCTGTGAACAATCTGTTTCTTGGGCCCAAACATCGGAGAATGGGAAATATTAAGTTGTTTTTCTTATATTGTTGTATAATTAATTGAAAAATAAACGACACAGCCTCAACTCCCCAACTAAGATTGGCCACCTATGCCTATGTGCAGTAATCTGTACTACAGTCAGCGTCTCAGGACTCAACTTGAACTAGAGGTGCGAGACGTGCGTCTCACCTGGGACTTGAGGTCTCAAAACTTGACACTTCAACTCGTACTCAAGATGTGAAACTTGGCACTTGACAGGGACTTAAGGTCCCTCTGCTTGTTCCCACCTCTGATCATCGTTCATATGAATACCATATTATGTTAGTCTCAAAATTACCAATGTATTATTGTGACGGCGTTATATTCCATTGCTCATAAAAATCACTTGTATAGAATGTTTATAATTTGAAACAGAATTAGTAATTGTTGTAAAATGATAATTGTATATTTGTTTTTAGAACCAGCTAAGATTATGTGGTTTGAGAGATTGTATCTATGGTTACGTTTTTTTGAGAGAAATTGTATGTATCCTGTCGTCTGTCTCTGTGCCTTAACCACATCAGCACCAGCCATCGTCTGTAAATTTAGATATTAGTAAGTACACTTTACCCAAATATGGAAATTATCATTTAAATCCTGAGGTGTATCGAGAAAAATGTTTAATTAAGTCTGGATCTTGCTTGTCATTAGCGGGGTTGGAAGGCTGAATGGTTAACTTTGCATCATAAGATCTTACATTTAGTCCACTTGCATGGTTTCGAATTAGTCCACTAGCCTGTCCAATTTCGTGGGTTTTCTCTGGGTCTCCGTTTTCGTCCAACTGCTGAAGATCCCCACACAAGGGAATTATTGAAACAGAATTAAACCATATATTAGTCCCAAATGACCCAATTTGTGTGGAGTGGACCTTAAACCCCATTTCTCTCTCTCTCAAAAACTTAGTAGTTATATTAGATAATGATAATCAATTTAGCACTGAGTGGTTCGGCTAACAAGCTGCTTCACAGTGCTGTTCACAATTAAAATACATACAATGTAAAACAAATAGTTCTAACATTTTTAAATATCAACATGTTCATAGTTTAAAAGCACATTTAAAAAGTTCAACTCTCTCTCTCTCTCTCTCTCTCTCTCTCTCTCTGCTATATTTAAACATGCATTATGCAAGAGCTAAATCTGCCTATTGCACATTTTTCTATAGGCCTTAAATGTTATCTAAATTATTAATGAGACATTAGTTAAATTATCCATATCATAATCAATTCTCGATGTCAACTCTACGCTGCGATGTTTATTGTATTACGTTTCGATTTGCTGTTCGACATCCATTCAAAATTAAATCAAAAGAATGGATAATCGAGACCTTGTTCTTTATCCGTTAGAAATGATGATCGAGGCTAGCCCCAATTTTCAATTGATCCACTACTGTTCACAGTGGATCAATTTGACTGAAATAATGAGCAAATTGCCTTTACATTATGTAGTTTGTAACTATTATTGTGAGAACTGTCAGCTCTTTATCTAATCTTCCATAATGTATCTTTAAAATAAAAGAATATAAACAGTGTATTTATAAATAATGGATATATTTTTGTTATTTTTCAGTATTGGACCATTGATAGTTGTTGTATGTGGTATGAAACTGCTGAGGTTTTCGTTCTCTGATACGCCAAAACAATACATGATATTAATCTTTACCATATTCTTCTTTAAATACGACCATAGAACAGCATCCGAGACATTTCTTATAGATTATTTCTTTATGGCCATCTTCTTTAATAAGGTCAGTTTTACACATGTTTCCCTTTTTCAATGGTGGGGGTCACATTGACTAAGTGGGTAAGATGCTGGCTTGCTAGTCTGGAGGTCGGGTGTTCGATCCCTGCGTTGGCCGACAATGTTCACCCAGATTTTCAGGCGTGGTTTCTCCTTGTCAGTGATGCAGGGTGGAGGGCCTGTCAAGGGCTGTTTCTAGTCATTCAAATCAGGCGAAAAAACCTTGGATCCGTGTAAACATTGGTGTAAATGTAAAAGAAAGTACATACCCCTTCCCACCCAACCTATTAATCTTGTTGGGTTAACTTAAAGCCCCTATTTACGTAGTATTAAATAGAAGCACATACCCCCTCCCCCACCTATTTGGGTTATATTAAAGCCCCTATTTTATTCAGTATATTTATCAAATTGTATGTATTTTCTGAGTATTGAATTTGTTTATTTATAGTTTTGTGATTGGGTTTTGAAGATGAAGTTTATTATAACGTATATAGCACCATGGCAGATAACCTGGGGTTCAGCATTTCATGCCTTCGCTCAACCTTTTAGTGTGCCTCGTATCCTTTTATATAAGAACATCTGATATCACTCCTCAGTCACATTGACAACAATGTTGGCTTATTAACCTTGTGGTCCTGTGTTCGATCTTTTAGACTGGCTCACGCTTGGCAGTAGTACAGAAAGGAGGACCAGGCATCGGAAAAAGTATAGTCTTTGGTTGGGACGGAAAACTGAGGTCCCTTGTACAAGTTGGCATGCATGTAAAACACCCCACTGTGAATTAATGACATTAAAATGAATCATATGTTAGTCTTGAAATGACATAGTTTGTGTCCAGTAGAGGATAACTCTCTCTCTCTTTCTCTCTATCTCTCTCTCTCTAAAAACAGGAGAAACAACACATGACAATTGAAATATTTGAAAGTAGATGAAAATAACACTATTCTACCAAGGACACTGAATATGTCAACTTAGATATCAACCTACAAGTAAAACATTGAAGCCAATTTCATATCGTTTTTATATCTTTAACGGAATAACTTAGATTCTGCGATGCTATTCCTGCAGGCAGCTATTTCAGCCATATTCTCTACACCGTTAAATCCCTTCCTTGGTAGCGCCATCTTTATAACATCTTATATACGACCTGTTAAATTCTGGGAACGTGACTACAAGTAAGTCATTTACCTCAATATAATTCTATCCTAACAGTTTTTAAGCGTCCCATACACGTTCAATTTTTTCGTCGCCTATCCAACATTGTGGGTTTCCCCGGGTACTCCGGTTTCCACCCACTGCTGATGACCCCTATGCGCAAGCGAATTATCGAAATAATATTAAACCATTTGTTAGTCCTGAAACGACCTAGTTTGTGTCGAGTGGACGTTAAAACCCATTTCTCTCTCTCTCTCCCTCAATTTTTTCACCAATTAATTGCTCACTAGTTCATCGGTTTAGGTTCCAGTTATTGTGGTGGTTTAGTTATTTCTTGACCTTTTGAACTTGACTGTTGACCTATTGTGTTTTTTCTCGAGCCTTGATGAAATTATTATCTGATTATAACACAGTTCCTATTTTGCTTCGTTTCTTATAGTTCAAAATTTTGTTTTATTTGTCTGTACTACACTAAGATCTGAAAGAGTTGTTATATAACCAGCATTCTGGTTGAAGTGACGGATAAGCCAATGAAATTCTGTTATGGCAAGTTATGTTCTGCACGGAACTGTGGGTAAACCACTAGAAACAACAATGTCATAGGGTCAAAAGCTGCTTGTTAGACCCCCCTTCACGACCTTCCACTACACCTGGTCAGATCTTCATGTAATTGAGGCTATCGAAAGTATGAAAAAATGAAATGAAATATAAATCTGTTTTTGAATCAGATTGATGACATTAATGAAATATTTTATTTTGATTACAGCACTAAAAGAGTGGATCACACGAATACCCGTTTGGCGTCCCAACTTGACAGAAACCCTGGTGCAGACGACAATAATTTAAATTCTATTTTCTACGAACATTTAACGCGATCATTACAACATAGTTTATGTGGTGATCTGATGATTGGTCGCTGGGGTAACTACACACAGGGTGACTGTTTTATCATGGCGTCTGATTATCTCAATGCTCTTGTACATATTGTCGAGACGGGAAACGGACTGGTGACATTTCAACTTCGAGGACTGGAATTCAGAGGTAAGTGAATTTGAATTCATCTTATGCCAGGTTCTTACTGTTGTGCGATAAAGTCAACACGATTGCTAAGATTGACCCCAATTAACGATAGGATCACCACTATTTCAATCGTAGCACAAATCATGATAGTGGGAATCTAGCATTAGGCAACATACAGAAATATTCTGGTTTACAGAATGACAGATATAACCACTTTCCAAAAAAAAAAAAATGAGCATACTAATTGGGGAACATATCGATTGTATTGGAAGAGCAGTATATATATTCTAGGTACATATTGATATATTGACTAGGTACATATTGATGTATGATATATACTATTGATATATGATATATATTCCAGGTACATATTGTCAACAGAGAGAAGTAGAAGCTATAACAGAAGGTGTCGAGGATAACGAAGGTAGGTCAGCACTAAGTACTATAAGGTGGAGCAGTGGGATCAGGAGGAGTTACTATCTATTTCACTATAAGGCAGGGATGGGATGAGGGGGGGAAACAGGGACTCTTCGTAACCATCATAGTACATATTTAATATCTCGGAACTCCTACATATGGCACTGAAAAAAGTCATTTTACGGACATTACCCAAGCATTCAAGTTCTAAATTGTCCTTTAACATATACAAAGTTTCTCACTAATGCAAGATGTATTAAAAAGAGGATTTTTTTCCACGTGGATGTAATAGTTATTAGCACACTTTCCGTATGAGCCCCCGACCAAAACTGTCCTGATATTCACCGATACACCGAGGAAAGGTGCTAATAAGTTACTTACATCACATTTCTATCGAGTATTATGAAGCAAAATGTGAAAAATAGTATTTATTATCGAGTCGTTTCAACCGAAAAGTGACAAATAATTTCAGCTCTTTTATTTATCCCTTTCTGTGCCTCACGTTACATTTCATGGTAGTATTTACACATGCGTCTTGTTGTGAAACCCCGAGCGTGAAACAGCCACGTGTTTGTTTAGACCACATCGTCAAAACAATTTGTCTATGGCATAGAGGACTGCAATGATATTAAATGTAGTGTAAAGGAAATTCGAAACGTGGGTCGTTCCTGGTGAAAGTATGCATCGGCGCATAGTTCGTCCGTTGAAATTTAATTGTAATGAAATTTATAACTTTCTAGGCGTTTTTTTATATCCTGCTTATTTTCAAGGCTTGTCTAGCAAGAGAATCACAATTAGTTAAAATAATTATTCAATATTCTCATTTATATGTTTTGCATAATAAATCAAACCAAATTATGGAATAGATGCCAATTGATATGTGTAATAATTGTTTTTTGTAATATGTTGTTATGTTGATTTTATGTCATTGCATATATTTTTGCACTGCCATGTAGTTCTTACCGGTTTGTTTTGTTACTATGATTTTGATTAGTTGTCTCATGTACCTTAACCTAGTGCAGTATGAAACAAGTAGTTATCATTGCGATCTGATTCGGACTAAACGTCCGCTTCTTATTGCTTGATAAGTTTCTTAAACGGTGTGGAATGTATGAACAGTACTCTTTTTAAAAAGTGTACAGTTCATTTCTGATACACGGTGTGGAAAGTATGAACAGTACTCTTTTTAAAAAGTGTACTGTTCATTTCTGATACACGGCTACTTTTACGCATGTATTGGAAATGAACAGGACAGTTTCATCAAAGGTACTTTTACGCATGTTTTGGAAATGAACAGGACAGTTTCAACAAAGGTTGCCATTGGCAACGAGTGGGATGTAATTTACAATATATGGCACTACGCTTGACTTGACTGCTTCAGCTTCACGATACATTGCAATACACTTGATTGGATCATGATACATTGCAGTTTGCTTGATTGGCTCACAATACATTGCAGGATGCCTGACAGGATCACGATGCATTGCAGTTTGCTTGACTGGATCATGATACATTGCTGTGTGCTTGACCGGATTACGATACATTGCAGTATGCTTGACCGGATTACGATACATTGCAGTATGCTTGACCGGATCACGATACACTGCATGATACATTGCAATAGGCTTGACGGATCATGATACATTGCAGTATGATTTTGTATCAAAGCACTATGCTATAACTTTAAAATGTTTTTTATTTATTTCAGGCTTTTGTTGTTTTGAACCTGGTCATCTTCCCCATTTTTTAAGTTTAAACACAGCGTTTAATCAGCGTTGGTTAGCGTGGGAAGTTGTTGTAACTAAGTACGTACTAGAAGGTTACAGTATATCAGATAACAGCGCTGCGTCCATGTTACAAGTCTTCGATCTTAGAAAAGTTTTAATTACTTATTACATTAAGGTAAGTTGGGTTTATATGACATTGGCTAAGAAAATTCATCAAGATTTTCCAGCGTTGTTCCCCCTTGTCTGTGATGCTGGACGGGAAGGCCTGGCTTGGACAACTATCTCGTCATTCGGATGGGATGAAAAACTGAAGTCCTGTGTACACATTGGCATGCTATTGAAAGATCGCTTGAAGTTGAATTTGATATAAGAGTAGGCCATAGTGCCGCTGTCCAGGTTAAATGACCCTTATAGCACACTGTATCCTGGCATTCAATAGCCCAATTCCGAGCAAAACAGTAGGATGTTAAACCACATTTCATTTCGTTTTGGTTTTTATGAACCCACATTAAAATATATTGTCGTCGCCCCATCTTGTGGACAGTCCAGAAGCTAATGTTATTATCTGATTGGCTTTCAATTTATACACAATAATGAGACAAATTTCCGATAATTACTGCCATTGATCACAATGGAAAATATCTTGTGGACACTTTTGAGACTGAAGTTAATTTATACATATTTGTAATCTATTACTCTTGTTCATAATTTACGACACAGACCTGTTAAATTATCACGAAATACATATTTTTTTTTTCCAGAGTATAATTTACTACACTGTACGTTCACCTCGTCTCTTAGATTGGTTAGAAAACTCAAATATCATGGAAGCCCTCCAATTAACAACGAACGAAGACTATGTTGATCTCGACCCAACATTTAATATACATGTTGATGAAGACTATGATCCAAAGATGTCTGGTATATCAAGGAATAGTTTTTGTCGTGTTTATCACACATGGATTCAGTATTGTGCTTCACGGAGAGACAAGGTATTTCTACTTTCAGTTTAGTTTTGAGTGAATATATCCAATTGGGTATTTATATTTGTTTTACAGCAATGGATTATGTTTAAATCTATCAGAAATGATAGTCTGGACTTGAATGGCCTTGGTGTGAATCCCTGCTGGAAACTAGAAGAATCATCCAGATTTTGGAATCCACGATTTCCACTATCAGGAGAGGCACGTCCTAATCTTTGGATAAAACAAAAACCAGCGAATGTCCACAGGAACCCTTGACAGTTACAAATCCAAGACAAAAGCTGCTGTCAGAGGAAAATTCTATTTGCTTTGTAAAATTTACAATTTGTTTGTCTGAAAATGACTTGAGTATTGTGATGATGAGACATCTCATCTGTCCATCATGTTATACAGTTTCATTCTATTTACACGTTTCTCCGTTTGGTTGATTTGTAGAATAGACTTGTATTATTTCAGGCTGTAATATAATTAATAACTTCTATATTTTTTCAGACTATTGTAATTTTTAACTTGTATTTTATCAGATTGCATCTTTATATTATAATTTAACTTTTATTTCAGACTGTATCGTGTGATACTAGTTCAGATTTAGTATCGTTATGTTATAGTTTAAGTTTATTGGGTAGAAGAGCTCTAGGAGCAGCATCGCAGAATGTAGCATCTGCCAGGTTCGTATATTTCATGTTTTTTTTATAGACTGCAGTTAACCCTTTAGTACCTGGTACATGTAAATATAAACTACCCTCATTTAAACCTTTAATAACTTACATATTAAATGTTCTTCGGGGTGCCACAGCTGTGCATGTGACAGGACTGTTTCGAACAGTTTAAGGAACCCTTGTTGAGATATTTTAGGCAGTGTAAGTGCCAAAGGATTAAGTACAGTCTCTGTTTATTATATCAAATATAATGTGTCGATCGATGAAGCTGTGAGAAATACAAGATCAGGGTTGGTTATACAAATCTATCTAGATTATAACTTGCCATATAAAATCCTGGTTGAGGCTGTCATGCGATATCCAGAGGTCCTGCAATTTAACGGTCCAACGAAACTCCAGGTTGAGGCTGTCATTACACATGTCTATAATATTACCCCTGGTGGAAGTAGACGTTAAACTCTATACAAACAAACGAATGTCATGCTATGTCCTGAGATCCTGCCCAACTAAACTCTGCATATTATAATATTACCCCACTCAAAACTTGTACGATTTTATTTTTATTTTTCAGCGTTGATTTTTTCCTCTATGGTCTACATGCCTTATTTAAAGGAGATTTTCGTATAACGTCTCCGCGAGATGAGTGGGTGTTTGCTGATATGGAAATGATGAGACGAGTTGTTGCCCCTGCCATTCGAATGTCTCTAAAATTACATCAGGTCAGTGTGAAGATATCTCTATTTCAACATTCATACCAAGTAGCTATATAAGTGGAAACGATCAAACCAATCATACTGGTTAATGAATTTGTTTGACAGGTCATGCTTTTTCACATTCTGTCCGTCCATGGGTTGTGTCAGTTGAATTGATATAAAACAGGTCATGGTTTTTTGCATTCTAACTGCCCTTGGTCTGTTTATTACAGGGTCATTTTATCGTCCGATATTGAATGTATATCTTCAGTGTTGTTTATTGTCCGATACTGAATTATATCTTCAGTGTTGTTTATCATCAGATATTGAATGTATATCTTCAGTGTTGTTTATTGTCCGATATTGAATTATTTATATCTTCAGTGTTGTTTATCATCAGATATTGAATGTATATCTTCAGTGTTGTTTATCGTCCGATATTGAATTACATCTTCAGTGTTGTTTATCGTCCGATATTGAAGATTTATTATTGGATCATTTTGATCATTCGACTGTATTTGTATCGTCTTATATGAAATATGTATTTTTACAGGATCATTTTACGTCACCTGATGAAGATGATGTAGCTGAAGGTCTTTACGAAGCTATAACTAGTCATGAACAAAATATGGTCATATCTCATGAAGCAGATCCCGCGTGGAGAAACGCTGTTTTATCTAATGTCTCATCACTACTTGCTCTCAGGTTTCTTTTTATATTTTAATTTAAAATTTTTCACTGGATATGAACTGATCTTTTGTTTCAGGTGGATGGGGTCATTCATGAGAAAATTTATTCTGAATTTCATAGTTATCTGCCCATTTACTTTCAAATTCATTAAATATCTTAGCGTTTTGACATCTGATAGGTATCTATGTATCTATGTATGTTGTAGGTTACACCCATACAATATCCTATTGACTTTTGTATACAATTTCTCTAGATGTTCAAAAATATTAACAGTGTTAAACTTTCAAATTCATTTGTCATTAAAGGTCATGAAGTGTAAGTTTTAGATCAGCGGAAATCCGATTTTAAGTTCATGAAGATGTTTATTTTATCAATAATGTATCTATATTTCAGACATGTGTTTGATGAAGGATCAGATGAATATAAAATTATTATGTTAAATAAAAGATATCTCAGTTTTAGAGTAGTAAAAGTAAGTAAATTATTATGTTAAATAAGATATATTTTAGTTTTAGAGTAGTTAATGTAAGTAAATGTGTGTTAATAGAGCGGTGAGGTGTGGCCAAATGGTATCATAAGGTCTGTCATTGAGTCGACTGGCATGATTTTGATTCGCCTGTCCAACCTCGTTGGTTTGCTCAGGGTCCTCTGGTTTCCTCCCACTGCTAAAGCCCCGTACAAGCAAGCAAATTATCAAAATAAAATTAAACCATATGTTTAACCCCAAATGACCTAGTTGGTGTCGAGTGATTATTAAACCTCATTCCTCTCTTTCGCTTGTTTAATTTGTACTAAAATTCAATATTTTGGTTTCAGGTGAATCGTGAATGTGTACGAGGATTATGGGCCGGACAGCAACAAGAACTTATTTTTCTACGCAACAGAAATCCAGAACGAGGCAGTATTCAGAATGCGAAACAAGCATTACGTAATATGATTAACTCGTCATGTGACCAACCAATCGGATATCCCATCTATGTATCTCCATTAACCACGTCTTATTCGTCAACTCATGAACAAATCGGTGGTGAATTTATTCTAGCTAATGTTCGTAAATTCTTTCATCGAGTATGGCGAAGGTAATATTTGAAAAATGTTTTAAATTATATCTTCCGTGCATTCTATAACTACACGCAAATACAAGCAAATATCATTGAATACAGTCATTGGCTAGAAAACGTACTACTTTTATCCAGAATAACGTCACTTTCAGAATTACGTCAAATAGTAATGACGTCACCACTGAACCACCACAATTTTTGTAAAAAATACGAAAGAAAAAAGGGCGGAACCTATGATGAATTCTAACTTTGTTGGTGATGATATTTTGATAATCTTAATAGTACAGTGTATTTTGAGATTTGCATGTAGTTATAGAATAAAAACAGAACTTAATGACCATTAATTAAATACCGCTCGGGTTATTCAATGGATAACTCGCTGTTGCTCTTGGAATATTTGCACAGGAATACACTCTCTTGAACCAGTATTCAATGGTCATTGAGTTTTATCTATGTATTTTAATATAGAGGTTTCGAGGACAGTGTGATACTACGTGTGTTGGTGGTAGTTCAGTATAAATGTATATATTGTATTATACAGGTTTCGAGGACAGTGTGATGCTACATGTGTTGGTGGTAGTTCAGCGTATCATGATGATCTCCCTTATACAGTTAGTCACAGTCAACAGGTGGCAGTAGCAACATTAGGTAAATGTGATGAAGGTATGTATATAATCTATATATCATAGAGCACCTGTCACCTACCATATATCAGGAGCGATGGATGGCTGAATGGATATCGCAGGCGTGATGTATCATAAAGTCTATCATTGAGTCAACTGCCGTGGTTTCAAATCCCCGGTTGTATGTGACAAGGAGTAGGGTCACCTGTCCAACCTCGTGGGTTTTCTCTGGGGTCCTCCGGTTTCCTCCCACTGCTAAATCCCCCTATGCGAAATGACCTAGTTTGTCTCTCTCTCCCCTACCAAATCTCCGTGCAGTATATCTCAACAGCACATCCTGTCAAATCAATCGTATGTTTTCACTGTATGTATGTAATGATGAAGTAGTCGATGGGGGGGGGGGGGCAAATGGCTAGCGTGTGCTCGCTGTATCATAAAGTCTGTCATTTAATCAGTGAGTTAGTTACAGGTTATAAGGTCTATATACTATGTATTATATGTATATTGTAGTATCGACACCAACTAACGCTGGTCAGGAGATATCGTTACAGAATCTTGGTAATAGAGGTAGTTTAATATCGACTGCTAGTTCCGCTAGTAAACCTAATGCTTTAGCTTCCCTCGCTAATCTAATAGCTGATCCTACTGCTAGTAAAGAACCAACACCATACCGAGTCAGGGTACGTATCTAGTCTCAATCTATCCAGCCCTAATGACAAGCAGTCTCGATCACTCCAGCCCAAATGGCAAGCAGTCTCAATTGCTCCAGCCCAAATGACAAACAGTTTCAATTGCTCCAGCCCAATTGGCAAATAAGTCTGTCGCTCTAGCCCAAATGACGTCATCTTTTGATGTTTGTATACTCCTTGCCTTACCTATTATGTTCTTTCCATGTAAACCGAATTATTATGCTTCATCCTTACCATCCAACAGCAATATATTTTATAATATTTACAACATTAATCTAAAATATAGGAAAGGTTTATATTCATGACTTTCAGTCTGCCCATACTGCTTCACACCACAGCTCTGTTGATGACTTTTTCAAACACATCTCTCACTTGTCACCGGGGAGTGTCTGTGGTTCTAGGAGGGTCTGTGGGTCTGGGTGACGTGTCAAATGATACGATAAACTTGTATTAATTGGTAGTGCATGTAAAAGATCCCTTATGAGTTGGAATACAATGAAGATTAGCCAAAACACTGCTGTCGAGGCTAAATTCCCCGCATACACACAGCATGGTATATGCCAGTCTTGATTAAATTGATGCAGAAAGGGGGATCCGCGTATTGACGAGTTAACCTGGTTGTACTGTGTTTGATCTCAGTGTAGGCCCCCAAACAGACGACAGCCTGACGAGGAACTATGTTCTTCAGGATTTACCAAACAGACAGCCTGACGAGGAACTATGTATAGTCTTAAGACGGTCCGCAAATAACAAGGTGCTTGTAAAAGAAATTTGGACAGTTGGAATTTGAAATAACGCTTTCCAGTCAAAATTTCACTTTTAGCACATTGCATGGTATATGCCAGTCTACGTAAGCCCTGTCGTTCCAGAAAAGCAGGACATTAAATTCCATTTCATTTCATTTCTATTACAGCTAATGGATCCTCAACAAATATTTGATAACCTGAATCTTGGTCGACGGATCGACGTTCAGTGGCCGAACGACGACTGGAAACAAAATGGAGGTAAAAACTCCTGGAACGATTGGAGACCGTCAAAAGGAACGGAAGGGTCTGTGGTCCATCGTTGGGTTCCGGGACATCGGGACCCCAATAAACGTTCTCACGTGGATAAAACGATTTTATTAGTGCAAATAGGAGAACGTTACGTGCCAATAGCGGATTCAGGAGTTTTAGAATTAGGAGCAGAAGTTTGATGTTGGTCATGTGACGTGTGAATTCCCCTCTTGTGCTTTGTTTTCACATTCCGTATAAGGTAAACATTTGATGTGTTACCATGACAGTTTAAAACTGTGATATATTGTACTATATACCCCACCCTGCGATGTGTAGAGCCAGCCAATGAAACGCTTCCTTATATGATTACCAAAGGTTGGTGGATTACAGCCAATCAGCACAGTGCATTCCGTGACGATTTGATGATTAGTTTTTTTTATTTTTTAAACGTGCTACACGATCGAAATCTTGCTATTACATTTGTCTTGTTGCTTTCTTCCTATTTAATTTTCATCAACTACCGATAATGTGAATTTAGTTATTATTTTATATGCAAGTGCCATGCCTTTTATCACGAAACCTTGTCCTTAATATTCAGCATAATAAATTTGAAACCAGTTTCTGCGGTAGTATTTGCAGTGGCGCCTGACTGACATGAATAAAAAAAAATCCAAAATATAAATGATCAAAGAATTTCAAGGAATTGATCCTTAAAAAAGTGGACTTTAAACCCCATTTCTCTCACTCTCTTTAAAACAGTTAAATTTATCATTTTAATGTAAAAAAAAAAACCCAATTAAAACTTGGCATAATTTTAAAACTGTTATATTCTCAGGAAAAAATATATTGCAGATTTGAGGTGAACAAAATTTGTGAAAACTTGATAGGCTGGCTGAAATAAGCAGTGAAATTATGTAAATATGGTTAATTGAATTAATTATGTAATATGTTTAATAAGAGACTACATCCTCGTATTCTTTGTAAGCTTTATTAAACATACTTTATGTACAAACTAAACCTTCCTATTACTCGTTATTTTGGCGTCAAATGTTTTGAGCTTGTGTCAACATGGTGAAGACGCTTTATAAAACCTCATTATTATTTATTATTATTATTATAAAAGTAATGAATTAGATATTTATTCACATGACTAGCCTTTATTCAACTCTCGATGGCATCAGAAGGTCATGATTTGCAAAACTGACAGATTTCACTCAGAATAAAGTAGTTTAAATGGATTGAAACACTTTCGTCATTTAATTATTGATTTAGAAATGGATAATCAAGACTCTTTATTATCGTATTAATGGTGCTTGACAATCAAGGCTATATTGTGAAAACTTCAAAGACTGACAGATTTCACTCAGAATAAAGTAATTTCACTGAAAGTTTCAATATATTAATTTTCTTTTTTAAACGATTATAGAAAGAACGTCCAGCTCTTTATCTAAATCTTACATAATACCTCGGTAAAGACCTTGGTTGTAAAGGGAGGCAATCAGGCTTCACCTGTCTCTGGAGACTGGGATAGTAAAAGACTGTCTCAATAATTTTACGTCTATCTCTAAACAAATCACCCGTGGAACTGGATAGGTGCGTTGAATACAAAATCATTGTTTCATAGTAGTAAACTTGTATAATTATCCTCCGCTATCAAAATCCTATTGATGTAAACATGATAGTAACAGACTTGTCATTAGTTTTAACAAATAAATAAAAACAAAATTTGGATTTTATGTTGAGTTAAGATTTCGAGAAAGGGCCTTGATAAACAAAAACAAGTGTAATGGTGGTAATAAGATAAAAACAACTAATCCCCAATTTTAACAGATAAAAACAAACAAAATTGTAATTTTATTTAAATTGAATATATATTTGAATTTGCTGTAAATTATGATGTAATATTAACCTGTGTTTGTATAAAGATGATATTTTATATGAGGAGGAGATTGTATCATATAATTAATATATATATAAAAACATCTGTATATTATATTACGTATGCTCTCTGTTCTCTGTTTATATAGCAAACCATTTTAAAGATGCAATAGCTAAATCTGTCCTCTGAGTTCACAGTAGCCGTTATTAACACTTTAGTCACTTGCAGATCAATTTGGTCACATGACCATAATGAGAGGTGGTATGGGGTGTTCTTTTCTGATTTAAGAACAAATCAAAGGGCCACTTGATTGCTCTACTTAAAAGCTATTAATTTCAAACTATTAAATTTTAACCAAAAAACACTGTTCATGAGAATCCAGTGACTATTTTTTTCCAACCTCGTGGGTTTTCTCCAGGTCCTCTGGTTTCCTCCCACTGCTAAAGACCTCTTTATTTATTTATCAGAACCACAAAGATCTACAAATAATTGGGGGGGGGGGGGGGGGGTACTGCCTACTGTCATTGGCTCGAAGACACTAGGGGGGGAGAAGGGGGGGGGACTGCCTACTGTCATTGACTCGAGGACACTGTGACAACCACTACCTAGTTTATCGAACTAAACAGAAAACAGAGAGTATAAAAACAATCTGATAAAAACACAGATCCTATTTCGTTTAGTTTTTTATACAGGCGCGGATACAGAGGGGGGCGCACGCCCCCTCTATTTTTTGTGGTGGCGAACAATTTTTAGCACCATATATTCTCGCGGGAAAGGAGAGCAAAAACAGTTTAGGTTGGAAATCGTAATTTACAGTACAAGTATGAAATTAGTCCTTGTGGGCATTTTAGTCCACTCAAAATTCACGGGCCGGGCTTCGCATTCCCAAGTGGGTGCAGCACGCCACCCCTTTCTGAAAATCCTGGATCCGCCCCTGTTATAGTTCAAAATTTCGCTTTTACTTGTCTTCACAACACTAGGATCTGGAAGAGTTGTTATCATTGACGTGTTACAGGGAGTTTTTGGCGTTACATGGAGTTTTTGGCGTGAGTTGCACGGAACTTTGGGTAATCCACTAGTAAACATCAATGCTGATTGGTTAATTAAATTTCTGACATCATAGGGTCAAAAGCCACGTGTAAGACCTCTGACGCAACCTCCCAAAACAACTGGTTCAATTTTCATGTTGTGTAGGCAGTCGAAATTATAAAGAAACAAAACGAAATATAGATCTGTATTTTAATCAGATTTATTAGTAAAAAGATTGATGAAAGAAAAGATTTATTTTTATTATATTGTAAGTAGGATAGTACGATCATTATTAATGATATTTGTATATTTTATAATTTTCACGTCGGTATATCATTTCTTCTTTGTAATAAACAACTTCATAAATAGATGATATTTGTTACACATTAGCTAGATATTCACAGGAATAACATCAGGATTCTCATTCCAGTTCTATTGACCGGTCATGACTGACTGACTGTTAAATTGACCAACTTGGTTATCAGTCAGTTTAAATAAATTAAACTAGAATTTAAAAAAATTGACTGACTGACATCAAGTGAGAGCCCTGAGTTATGTCGTTGTTTGGGATTTGTAATATAATGGTGCATAAAATATTTCTGGCATTAAATTATTATGATTGAAAACATATATATATACGCAGTATTGAAATAGCTTTTATATATATAATACGACAAATCCTCTGTGGCTATTTTTAATGTTATTATTACATACGCTTTTGTTTTGTAATATACTCACCCATATAAGGAATTGATGAATATCAATAAGCTATATTACTATTGGTTACTTACCCATATTAGGAATTGATGAAACTAATGAATATTAATGAGATGTATAATTACCATTAAGTACTTACCCATTGATGTGTCTAATGAATATTAATTAGATGTTTGAGAATAGGTTACTAACCCATAAAAGGAATAGATGGAACTGATGAATATTAATGAGATATAATAGGTTACTATTGGTTACACGTATAGACTGTAATCTATATAATTTGTTGTGATCTAAAGAGCAACGTATAAATTACTTCAGACACCCAAAGTTCATATTTATCACAGTCTTTTCATGCTCACAAAGTTCTTTTGTTTTATAGTATAAAGTGTCTTCACCATGTCAAGATCTTATGACATAGGTTGATAAATTTGTTTTGCTTTTTTTATCAAAAGTGTGCTTATACCGTTTTATATTATTGTTAATGTTGCTGGTTCTGTTTGATTCGCTTTTATATCGCTTCCGATTTCGATATTTTGTTAAGGCTCTCTCGAAAACAGGTAAACACCATTTTTCACTGAGGCGCTGACAAGGAACAGTGTTTAGTCATTCGGATGGAACAAAATAGACGATTCTGTGTACAGATTGGCAGGGAGATGGAAACGCTCTTGTGCAAGCTAAATTTCCGTCAGTGCACGGGGTTGGTTGAAGTCTTCTCTTGTTGGTAGAAAGATCATTTTAAATTTACCATAGATCTATAACGGTATGTTTAAATTACTGGCATATATTTAAATACAATAATTTTATATTGGAAAATTGAGACAAATTCGTCGATCCATCACGAGATACTTCCGTACATTTTGTTTATTGTTTTTAAAAAATCTGTATGAACTAACCTGACATGATTATTAAATTTAGAAGAATCGTACCACATGTAAACAAACCAGAAACCCAGAAAACACGACACAGACATCACAGACGTAATGCAAAATGAAAATAAACTTAAAACAAGGGAGGCAACTCATATTGGAATGTGAATAATGTCAAATATATATTTCTAAAATATTCAAACCAATAGACAATTGGTGATGAAATTCAAAATGGCGAAGGCCTGGCTTCAGCAGAAGAATTGTAGGTAGTGTATAGGGGACAGAACCATTCTGTCAAGCATGAGTTGTCTTCCCTTGTAGTCCCCACGTTTAAGATATTGAAACTTGCATCATGGGACAGATCTTGTAAATTATGTGTGTATTTGACTATGTATATAATTTGTCTATATTTGACTGTGTGTATTTGATTGTGTATTTGTCTGTGTTATGAATGATGTGTATTTGACTCTGTGTGTATTTGACTCTGTGGGTATTTTGACTGTGTGTATATTATTTATGTATGATATTTGTTTGTAAATGTACAGGAATCTGTGTAATATATTCTCACCAAACAATTCTTATCATTTCATAATGAACTACGTATGTAACTACTCTCGTCGAGACATTTTAGTATGATTTCAACAAAATATAATTAAATAAATCAATGCAAAAAAATGAATAAAAAGTTTGAAATATTAATTGAAATTGTTTGTGTTTAAAGGAGGGGATGATCGAATAGTTAGCATGTGCCGCGCTGTATCATAAGGTCTGTCATTGAGTCAGCCGGTGTGGTTTCGATTCCCAGATTTTATGTGACAAGTAGTGTCGCCTGTCCAACCTCGTGGGTTTTCTCCGGGCACTCCTGTTTCCTCTCACTGCTGAAGACGCCTACGCGCAAGCGAATTATTGAAATAAAATTAAACACCATATGTTAGTCCCGAAATGACCTAGTTTGTGACCAGTTGAACTCTCTCTCTCCCTCCCTCTGTCTTTCCCTCCCTCAAACATAACGAATGAGGAGGTAGATGCATTAGAGGCAGTCAACCCATAACTGAGAGAAATGATCTCATCTCCTATTTACCACTGTTCTACATATAAAACGAAAAAGATTATTTTTACATTTGATTGAAGTATTTAATCATTTTATGATTATTACATTAAAATAGCATTATGCAAGAGCAAAATCTAAAGCCACATTTTCATCGAAATATATTCACATATTTTATACAATTTTTATTGTTTCACGGCTTAATATACTCTAGCAGCATTACTTGGTAATCAAGACTCGACCTCACTTCTCCAATTTGTATCTTGTTAATCAAGACTCAGTCTCACTTCTCCCATTTAATTAACAAAGTTCACCATTTTCTCTGAGTCACAGGGGAATTCTTATATAGAACATTACCAAACTAACCTGTCGCAACCCCAAAAGGGTGACAAATCTAGTAAAGATGAGATATTGAAGCGGCAAGGTAGGCATAAGCTAAACATGAGACGATTTCAACCAATTGATACTGCTGTTTGATTACATCATATTTCTAACCCACATCACACATTATTTACCGGGATTGACAGAAAACAAGACAGTCACAATTATGTATATTCGAACGTTATAGGGGGATTGGGATGGCCTAGTGGTCTAGAGTGCCGCGCTTCGACATCTAGCTGGCCGGTCACCTCTGGCTTGCGGCTGTGGTTTCGAGCCCAGGTGTGAGCATATGTGGCATGGAGATAGGGGCGCCTTCTCAACCTCTGGTTTCCTCCCACTGCTAAAGACCCCTACGCGCAAGCGAATTATGGAAATAAAATTGAGAACCATATATTAGTCCCAATAAACCTAGTTTGTGTCGAGTGGACGTTAAACCCCATATTTCGGTTTTTATACTTTCGATGGCCTTCACTACATGAAGATCTGACAAGTTGTACTGAAAGGACGCGCCAGGGGTTGTTCGCTTGGCTTTTGACCCCATGGCGTAAGATATTGATTAATCAATCAATGTTGATGTTTCTAGTGTTTAACCCACAGTTCTGTGACTGCATCGCACAAAAAATCACCTTAACAGACTGGCACCACTCGGCAGATTTCGGAATCTAAACTCGGCTGTATGATGAATTCCGCCATATTGGAACTACTTTAAAGGTCCCGGATGAAACATGGCTGCGCCCATTCCAAACACAAGTTGGCGACCTATTTGGCTAGCGACCTATTCGACTGATCTAGCTGTAAGATAATGACGAAATTACACTTCTATTCTGAGCTGAAGGAATGGATAAAAAATAATATATTCTACTTTCATTTGATAGACATAACGTTGAATTTTATTGGTTGATAAATAGAGACTGTTGTCTTTACTCTAAATAGGTTTCCAACGAACAGGTTGCAGCTCGATCGGTCGAATAGGTCGCTAGCCGAATAGGTTCCCAATTTGTGTAATAGCGTCAAGTTTTCCTGTTAAAGTAAACCGGTAACTGCATCGCAAATGTATGGGCGTAGGTACATATCACTTACTGTCATACATCCGAGACTAGATGTAGTTTACGGAATCTGTCGAGATTAGCCGAGTGAGACTGGCACAACATCATCCAGAATGTGGGTTATATAACAACTCTTCAAGATCCTAGTGTAGTAAAGACAAGTAAATGAAAGGAAATAGGATCTGTGTTTTAATCTGATTGTGTTTTTCCCCCTCCTGTCGTGTTTTCTAGCTTGAATCAGGCGTGTGGTTTGAATCGTGAGAACTACTACTAGTTCGGCCACGTTTATATTTATGTTTGTGTTTGTGCTTCTTCGATTTTTTACGATGACCGTGACGACTAGATTCTTTGGATCTGAAAAAATAAAATTAGGTTTTGAGCATGGAAAATTATCTCATCAAAAACCCCAAATCTAGATGCCAGGCATCCTCTTTTATATCTTTAATTAAATAGCACCTGATACATTTTGACTACCCCGGTACCCTGAATATCAAAGAAATGGGTTTTTTTTTTACAAACCAAACGAAATGACTGCATCCTAGACCACCAGAAGTCACAAAACTAGTACAAGGAAATTCACTTGTGCTTATGGATTCTTTAGCAGTGGAAGGAAGCCGGAGTACACAGAGAAAACCCATGAGATTGAATAAGCGACCATACTCCTTGTCATTTACAAGCGGGGAATAAAAATCACAACACTTGACACAATGACAGGCCTTGAGATCTAAAGTGCACGCTTTAAACCATTTGACCACCCAACCCACTGATTATGGAAAAATATCTTACTTTTCTGTTTTAGTACTTTTATCAGAGAATATTTCTACGGTTTTCTCTCCATCTTTTACTTCTTCTTTTCTTCTGTCCATCTCTTGTACATCAATACTGCCTCCTGGTTCTGGAAGATCTCCATCATAAAGATCTGGAACAGGATGATGAACAGAGCTTGTCTCCCTTTGTTCCAATCTATCGTCAGAGGTTTCCGATCCAGACTGACTTCTGCTGCTTCTCCGATTCTTAGATTCGTATCGTTCTTGGCTTCGAGATCTTCTTCTTTCTTTCGACCTTTTCTTAGATTTTTTTCCTCTTCTCCTTTCTTTAGATCTATCCCTTTTTGATCTATCCCTATCCCAAGATCTATCCCTTTTAGAACCCTCTCTATCCCTTTCCTCAGATCTATCCCTTCTGGAACTACCTCTATCCCTATCTCTAGATCTATCCCTTTTAGAACCCTCCCTATCCCAAGATCTGTCCCTTTTCTTATTTTCTAGATCTGTTGATCTTCTCGATCTATCTCTTTCTCTCGAGCGTGACCTATCCCTAATTCGCTCCCTATCTCTATCATAATCCCTATAATGGCTTCTATATGTATCCCTGCCCCTATCTGAATCCCTTCCTCCCTCCCTTCCCCCATCTGAATCCCTTCCTCCATCTCTCCCCCTATCTGAATCCCTTCTTCCCTCTCTATCCATATCTGAATCCCTTTCCCCCTCTCTGCCCCGATCTGAATCCCTTCCTCTTTCTCTCCCCCTATCAGAATAGCTATACCTGTCGCTATCTCCTCTACCCCTATCCCTGGCCTCATCTATAACCCCCTTCCCTTCACCCTTGCCCTCCCCTGTCTCTCCTTTTATTTCTGCTCCCCACATCTCCATCTGGTTTGAGATAACTTCTTGTATTATCTGAAATAATCAACAGATCGGTCACAGTTCATTTTATATCATCTAGAGAGAGAGAGAGGGGGGGTAACATCTACTCAACACAAACCTGGTCATTTCAGGACTAACATATTATTCAATTTTATTTCAATAATTCGCTTGTGGGTAGGGGTCTTTAGCTGTGGAAGGAAACCAGAGAACCCAGAGAAAACCAACGAGATTGGACCGGCGACGCTACCCCTTGCGACATACAACCGGTTAATTGAAACCAAGTCAGTTTACTCAATGACAGACCTTATGATACAGCGTGCACGTGCTGACCATTCGGCCACCAACCAGCTATATTTCAATATAATTACCTCAGTATAAGATTTCCGAGTGGTGTGAACATTTTTTGCTCTGTAACTCTGTCTTCTTCGTTTAAAATCTCTGATGGCAGCCAATTTTTGTACTAATGACATGGAGTCATCCTCTCCTTCACCTTTCAAAACACCTGGGCAAAAATAATATATGATATAGAAACGTTCAGTGATCGTATTCTTCAATATGTTAAAATCGCTGAGCATTATTTCCAGATTTCTAACATTTATTTCATAGCCTAATCCACTCAATTTAAAAAGACATTATGGGAGATTAGATAAAGAGCTGGCAGTTCTCACTATAATAGTTAACCAGCGGCTGCCAGGCAGGATACACCCACATTTTGCAAGAGATGGACAGAAAACATACTAAACAAAAAGCAATTTTTTGTTCAATCAAGGACCATAATTCAGGAAGTTAGAATACAATGTGCGTAAATATTGACAGGAACCATGTACTTTGGGATATAAAGTTATATTTCAAGTTTCATCTAAATCAGATCAAAATTGCGACTTCTAGAGGGTCCACAATCTGGTATACTATTTACTATTAGAGTACGAATGGTGACCTAATTATTGAGCCAACACGAGTCATTGATTATCAATAAATCAATCAATTACCTTTTTTGATTATTTTTTCCCAATCTGTCGTCAAGTTTTCATCCTTGTCCACATTTAACATGAGACCAAGAGACTTGGCTTCAGAGACTATATGTTCATGAACAGCCAGTCTTTCTTGTGGACTCAGTATAACTTTCTCATCTTCGTGGGTAATTGGTAGTTTTCTTTGACCAGTGTATACTGAAAGAAGATGAGATAAGATAAGATGTTTATTGCATCAAAACGTCCATTATGGACAGCATGCATACTTACACTTAGACATATCAACGTTTCTTAATGTTGGGAGGGAGAGAGCGAGAGAAATGGGGTTTAACGTCCACTCGACACAAACTAGGTCATTTCGGGACTAACATATGGTTTTATTTTATTTCAATAATTCGCTTGCAGTAGGGGTCATTAGCAGTGGGAGGAAACCGGAGTGCCCGGAGGAAATCCACGAGGTTGAGAAGGCGCCCCTATCTCCATGCCACATACGCTCGCACCAGGGATCGAAATCACAGCCGCAAGCCAGAGCTAGTGGTCGAAGCGCGGCAGTCTAGACCAGTAGGCCACCCCAACCCCCCCATGTTGGGAGAGGGGGAGGGATTTATAAATGGATCCTTGATTTCTCATCCCAACAAGTAAATACACATTCAACTTACCTTGACCACAATCTACGGCTCTGTTCCATAAAATATTGTTTAATTCACCTTCATCTGAAATTATATCACTCAATGGTTAGCACAAGGAGTAGGGTGGGTTTTCTCCAGGTCACACTGCTAAAGACCTCTTCGAGCAAGCGAATTATTGAAATAAAATTGAACCATGTTAGTCCCGAAATAACCTGTGTTAAGTGGACTTCAAACCCCATTTCTCTCTCTCTCACTACGGGGTTCAACATTCTACTGTTCTGCTCCGACTGGGCTAATGAAGACGGGCATACGCTATTCAGTGGCACTACACCCTCCTCTTATCTTATATTGAATTCCAACTGTCAAGGAATAATTCACATACATGTCAATGTGTTCTGGTTAATCCCAATTGCATCAGACTGTGTTTAGTAGTCCGACCCTGTAAATAGGTCAGATATGAGCACTGGTGTTTATGGTACCATTATATGAATTCAGATGTTGTAAAGATAATAAATATAACAACCCCCAACCAAACCAAAATAAAAAGTTTAATTTTTAGAAAGTGATCTTCCACAACTGTCATTGTTGTGACCTGGTTACAAACCAGAATCATGTGTAATGCATCCTGACAACAGTTGTGATACCCAGTTATTCAACTTAGATTGTTATAAAGGTTGTACCTAATTTCACAGTATTTACTGATGTTTTCTTAATCCTTTTTTCTTCATCAATAACTTCTCCCTGTCAACATATTTAAACATATTACAATATCAATAACTTCTCCCTGTCAACATGTTTAAACATATTACAATATCAATAACTTCTCCCTGTCAACATATTTACAAACATTATCAATTATTGGCTGATAAAATAATTAGTTGCTGGGGAAAATATAAATAATTTTTTTAAATACAGGTAAAATATGGTGGAAAAGAATTTAAAGCCAACGTAATCCCTGAACTACTGTGGGATATGTAGGGATAAAAACTTCCTGTTTCGTACCATTTCATTCAACTAGTATAAAATATCGCTCATGTATGATTGGCCAGTTACCCGTACATTATTTGAAATAATAAAGGATGATGTCACATTTTTATTTTAATTCTGGTTAATGGATATATAAGAATGTAACGTACCAGTAGATAATCAGGTACACCTTTCTGTTTTAATTCACATTTCTCTTTATGTTTGTCTAATCTGTCTTCTGGTATCACATGATTCTTATCAAAAGGGCAGACAACTTTATTCTGGGGCTGAAATAAAAATAAACTAGTATAATTATATATAGAACAAACAGACAGTCCCTAAATGACCTTGTTTGTGTCGAGTTGACGTTAAACCCCATTTCTCTCTCTCTCTCTATTTGATATTTCCTTTGTGATCAAATCTATTATCAGAGAGAGAGAGAGAGAGAAATGGGGTTTAACGTCCACTCGTCCACTCGACACAAACTAGGTCATTTTGGGACTAACATATGGTTTAATTTTATTTCAATAATTCGCTTGTGCATAGGGGTCTTTAGCAGTGGGAGGAAACCGGAGTACCCGGAGAAAACCCACGAGGTTGGACAGGCGACCCTACTCCTTGTTACGTAAAACAGGTGAATCGAAACCACGCCAGTTGACTCAATGACAGGCCGTATGATACAGCATGCACACGCTAACCAGTCATGCAACCCAACCTCCAAACCTATTATCAATGAATAGGTTGAGACAGACTATGTGTTGTTAATAAAGAAAAAAACAATAGGTCATTTGAGGTTTTTAGCAGTGGGAAGAAGCCATAGCACCTGGAGAAATCATCAGGAGACCCTACTCCTTGTCACGTACAAGCAGGGCAATCGAAACCATACCACTGTCCTTGAGAAGCCATGAGCATGCTTGAACCATTCGGCCGCCCAACCCCATATCAATGCCAGACCTTATGACGTAAAGTGTATGTTAGACCAATTGGCACGCCTCCATGTGACTATGTTGTTCCTACCTTGATGAAATGTTCTGGACTCCATCCAAGTGTTTCTAGCGTTAAAGATATTTTCTCCTGTTGTTCAGCGAGAAATGTCTTCAAGTTGCTGATGTACGCTTGCCTTTTCTTTAACTCTTCCTCGTTTATTTCTGTCATCTAAAAAATAAAGAATATAAAATCCACTTGTATAAATAGAGCGAGAGAAATGGGGTTTAACATCCACTCGACACAACTAGATCATTTCGGGACTAACATATGGTTTTTAATTTTATTTCAATAATTCGCTTGCGCGTAGGGGTCTTTAGCAGTGGGAGGAAACCGGAGTGTCCAGAGGAAACCCACGAGGTTGAGAAGGTGCCCCTATCTCCATGCCACATACGCTCACACCAGGGCTCGAAACCACAGCCGCAAGCCAGAGGTGACCGACCAGATAGAGGTCAAACCGCGGCACTCTAGACCACTAGCCCATCCCAACACCCCCCTTGCATAAATACCAAATGATTGATGAATAAAAACACTTAAAGGAGATAAAACTCTAGGTCAATATCATCCACAGTGTTTGACATTACAAACACGACTTATTGGTCAATTTAAACCAAAGATGGGCTTCTCATATCCAATATTTAAGACAAAATGAAAATTTTTAAATTGGCACGTACACGGATCGGGTGCCAGGGTACTTTCGAATGCCATTTGTAAAAAAGTGACTCGATGAATGAGGCTAAACATACCAAAGACATCTTTTAATTTGGACCCTTTATGTATTTCGCGGAGCCTATGTGTGATTGTAGACTTGATGAAATTGTCAGTCAGGGGATGTTCAGGGGAACTAGCCATGACCCCACAAATTTTCAGCCAAATTGGTCACTACTTTTTTATTTTACCCAAGTTCATTTTCTGCTGAGAAAAAAGTGTTCAGTCACGGAGTAATTTATATTGGTACTGGTACAGAATTAATTCCATTCTGTCTGAGTTTCGTACCTGTAGGTCTACCTGGTTCTTGGTGGTCTTTGATTTTTATTTCATTATTTCATCCGAAGGACTAGACATGTTCAAAAATCGTAGCAGATAGTGTAGTGGATTCAAAAAATGACTACCGGTTGGTCCCCAAACAATATTATTTTCAGTGCCGAGCCGGTAGATTTTCTCTTTTACTTTTACTGACTTTTGTCTACTCCATCGAATTGTAACGTCTGTCTGTCTGGCTTTCAATAAATAATTTACAATGAGGATCGACAATCCCTGAGATACACTGGCACAATTCTTTGTTTATTACATATTTCACCGAATCTGTCAGTTTAAAAAGCCATATTACCTTTGTTTATTTATTCAAACGACCATTGATTAGCTGGAGCCATTTCTATAATCACCTCACTCATGCTTCTTTTGTTCGCCATGTTTACTCTACTTTCGTTTTTTTTCCTCAAAGGTCAAGGTCAATATATATAAAGGGACCTTACCTTAAAGTTCCAATAGCATTTTTTTAAGTTATATTTTTAAAATGTATTAAAACAAAGCCCTAAAATAGATTGAACCTATAAACAGTCCTACCTTGTTAAAGAATAATCCTATTAATCCTATAATTCACTATTGCCAGTTGAGAAATTGGCAAAAATATCATTTTCAACTTCAAATTCAAACGTTTGAAGATGGCCGTTCATGGAGAGGAATGGGAAAACAAGGGAGGTAATTGAGTAACTATTTCCTCAATCAGCCTGTGTCACCCTTTCTATTGCCCCAAAAATTTTGCCCATGATCGTATAATAGTGAGTTGACAACCTTTTGAGCAAAAGACATAGAAATAATTATGCTTTGACTTTCTTAGAAAATATGAAATTGGAACTTTAATTAGAATTTCGGAAAAAAATCTTATATTATGTGATCATAGATCGTATAGTACAGTTCTATGATGTGATACGGGGTTATTCATGTTTAGATCTATTTCCTAAGGCCAACGCAAGGTTTCGTCAAGGTCACTGAGGTGTAAATAAGTTAGGGCACGTGATTGTACGATACTGTGTGTTAGGTAAGGTAAGGATTAGAGCTAGGTCCAGGGTTGGGGTTGGGGTTAGAGCTAGCCCTGTATACATCCCTAGACCTTTGACCAAATCTGTAGGTGGCATTCAGAAAAAGATTTAACCGCTATTCATCTGTTCCCCCCCCCCCCGCCCCAACCCTTCCCTTCTTCCATTATAAATAAGATAGAAAGGCTAAATCTTATAGCATGAAAAAAAACCCATAGAAAATTATGACCACTTAAAGGGTCAATCCCGATTATACTTTGGAGCACAATTTTAGACCTTTTATTTTGGAGGGTCTTTTCAAATTGGGATAGTCCCTTTAAGTACAAAATAATATGTAAGCTATTTCTAAATCATATCTTTAAAGACCACATCAAATGATTCAGAAAATTTTTACGTAGAGGTACTCAATAGTTACAAAATCCATTTTACGGCAAGTTCAAACTAATCTGATTAAAATTAATTCAGATATTTACTAGGGTGTTTTTAATTTTTCCATCTCCGCTTTTAAAAACGTACAGGGCGGCAAAATGTTACACTTGACGAGGAAACCGCGAAACCCGATTTTCAGCAGAATTCGATTACATTTACTACTTGCTCACGGACCCTGAAATTTACAGGAAATTGTAGAAAAAAGCTGATTTTAAGACATTTATCGTTCCATTTGAACCTTGGTCATTACATCCACAAACAAATAATATCTTCGGGTATTTCTGACGATGGTGTTCTACCACCTGCAGAACGTATTGCTTCTGCTCCTCATCCCTGGTCAGCGAGGAGTTGAAGGTCGTCATGAGGGCAATACCGCGTTCTGCCAAGTCATTTGTTACACTGAGCGCGGATACCGTGTCCTTAGCTTTTTGGAAAGATTTGTTTTCTAGCCACGCCTCTGGTTCCTTTGTCAGGAAACTCGAGTCCAGACTCAGAATCTCGAATAACCGACGAGTTGCCGTCGTACAAGTCTGAAAGTCGCCTCTCACCGAGATTGACTGGAAGCACCACCCGTTTCGGCGGATCTTCAGATGCAGGATTTGTTTCCATGTTCCTGAGCATCTGTCTTTTTTCTATGTTGGAAACCTCAGTGTCGAACAAAGCCAATCCGACGAGAACCTCCGACAAATATCACAGTTGTCTGGAGAACGCCCTGACCGCCAAATTGGAAACTTCCTGATCCGGGTATATTGACAAAGTCATTACGAGGCGCATTAACAGCTGAATTGCAAGTATACCAGCAGCGAATGTACGTCGTCACTGTTATAGTTCCAGCTACAGGCTGTTAGAACCTGTCACCCCTACAACAATATTATCACTGCCATAGTGGACTGGTCTAAAACCCCTGTTCATTACGTCAGTAGACTAACCCAAAAAACCATGCTTTATAGAACTTCCTGTTAATACTATGTAGTAGAATTTTAGCACCATATTAAAAGTATAAAACAACACTTTAACGTTTCATAATTAAACAAGATTATGACAGTCACAACGAACAAACACACTCGGAGAAGTTTGTTGGATGTTCTAGCTTGAGCTGGTCGTCTTCCAGTTGTACGCGGGTTAAGTTGGAATTGATTTCTGAACAGCCACATTTTGATAGAGTAGATCACACGAGCCATCCATCTTGCTCTATGAAGTGCTCAGGGGTAACGGAACATGATACCCTTTGGAGGTTCTGTTCCGAGGAATATGATGGTTAGCTCTAGTAGCTCTTTGTAGTCATCTCTCGGTTGATTGAGCTGAAGCCTTCAGTGGCAAACTTAACTATATCACCGCGCACTGGTTCCAACTGTTCATTAGCAACTTCATCGTCTACGGATGAGCTATATTGAGATTTATCAATATTTGGCCAAAATTCTCGAAAGCGAACGAATATGGAGACTTTGAGGCACCAACTAGACTGAAAACTTGCGCCAAAACTATCTCCGGCACATGATGCTGACAGGCTAAATTCCACAGTTCTCGCTTTAGGGTGGTTTCTACTAAAATACAAACTCCTCCCCGCGATCCCGTATTGGTACTGGTTGTGTCAAAGCCAAGGGCGTGGATGCGGTCTTCAATGCCCCAACCTCTGATTTCTGAGATGACGGCTACAGCTTCTACTACAGCAGTTCCTGAATTACGTTTGGGTACTGCTAAAAGCTTCGTGACATCCCTACCTGATACTAGAATCGGCAGACGAGAGAAATGGGGTTTAACGTCCACTCAACACAAACTAGGTCATTTCGGCACTAACATCTTGGTTTAATTTTATTTCAATAATTCGCTTGCGCGTGGGGGTCTTTAGCAGTGGGAGGAAACCGGAGTGCCCGGAGGAAACCCACGAGGTTGAGAACGCGCCCCTATCTCCATGCCACATACGCTCACACCAGGGCTCGAAACCACAGCCGCAAGCCAGATGTGACCGGCCAGCTAGAGTTGGAAGCGCGGCACTCTAGACAACCAGGCCATCCCAACCCGCCGAATCGGCAGACGATCCACTTTCTTATGATGATGCCGCTCGTAGTCGCCCATGATTTTATCGTCCCAGTGTAGGATCAGTGGGACATGAGGATCGAATGTCTCCTTTATTTCATTCGCTATCTTCTGACGATGCAGTTGCCGAGCTTTATGTATAGCAGAATGACTGAGCTTTAGATCTGAGGTTGCATGGCAAAACTGGTAAGATTTTCCCAGAGCGTTGAATATGTGCACAGCATTTCTCGAGCTAGTATTGGTTCTATCTAACGCTGAAGCAACCTATGGGGTGACGACAAACATTTTGCCACGCCGGAATTTGGGACGTGCTACGGTGGATTCAGTTCCACTTGGTTGTGCTGCAGTTGTAACGTAATCTCAGCGAGCGTAGGAGTGATACAATGATCACAAATATGGTAAGAAGTTATTTCTAAATGAATAACTCCATCAAATAAAAGGGTTTTATGTATCCCAGTGTTTTCCCCAAAAAATCATTTGAAACTTGGTTCTGAATTCGATGTCAGTCAGCAAAAAGTGGCATTCGAAGGGACTAGTACTTCTACGTCCTTGAGCAAGTTGTAAACATTTACGGATTATGAAGAAAATTATCCTAGGAGGTTTCTATATGAATTGGAACAAAATGCCAACCTGTACAGCAATATCTGAAAGGGTTTCATATTTTGCTAGTAAACTAAAAACACCCTAATAAGCAGTTTTGACATTCACGCCAAATCGACTCAATATTTTGAGCTGAGATTTAAGGACAAGGTAAATACAGCCTTCATGGATATTTTGGTGCTTAAATTTCATACGTACTCGGACTTTTATTTTTGAGACTCTGTTTAAAACGGGATTGTCCCTTTAACTTGGGGAACGTTTTCCATAAATGCGTTTTTGCTAGGTTTCCGTCCACGAAAAGTCGGTCGAGGCTCGTAGCCAGTGGGTGGGGGTGGGGAGCAATGTCCCTACTGAAAAAATGGTTTGCCCCCCCCCCACCCTCCAAGGAAAATATACCGACCATAACTCTAAACATACCTACTGTAGACTGTGTGCCCCACCCCCAATGACTGGCTTCGGGCCTGAGTCGGCTTAATACAAATGTAATGGGACCGTGTAACCAGCGAAAACACGTATTTTGGGAACGGGCTTTAAGCTCTTTAAACAGGTATAATAATTTAAACGACCCAAATTAATCGCAGGACTGTCATGTTGCTGTACTTGTGATAGATGTGATTGAACGGGAAGAATAGACACAATCCCTGATCTCTCGGACCATTTATTGCTTCAGGAATATGACTCACGCATAGTATGTAGTATAGCTTTGTTTCGCGGTTCGGCGTTGGATGACACTTCGGGTTTGAATTGCCGAATGATAAGCTCGTGCGCGCTGTATCCAGGGGCGGATTGGGCCATCGGGCCGGTCGGACAAAAAATGAAAAGAATAATTTTGTCCAATTCGTCTAAAAATCCCATTTCTGTTGAACATTATATTGGGGTGCGGGGGGGGGGGGCTGGGGTATTGGACAAGCCATGGACCGATGATGATCAAATTGTATTGGCCGGTGGCTTTAACGGGCCGCCACGCCATCACTGGAGTCTCGAAAGGGCTGGTATAATAGACTTTCTGGGCCGTGTGTGCTGGGTGCGGGCCAGAATTCGGATTCCGAATTTCATCCGAAAATATCACCCGACACTGTTACCCGCAAATTTACTAATTATTAAGTCACTTAAAAATTGCACCTCGTTTGTGGGGATACGCCAGAAACGTCTGTCGATGGTTCGTAACTCCAAAATAATTTATTTTAATTTTAAGGCCTCAGGAAAAGTTGACGATATAGCGGGTCTGCTGGCTGAATATGAGTGCGAGACGATTTCCTGAGACTGGCGTTAAACATTCCTTGATATTTTTATTGTTATTTTAAGTTTTGGCCTAAATTAATCGATTTATGAGAGAATATAATCTGGTATGCCACCAAATCGCATATTTGGGTTCATTTTTCAAAATTTTCCTGGCGGACAGCTTCCAGAACCACCCCCCACCTCCCCGACCAGGCTCCGTGGTTAGTAAAAGGCGCCGCTCCAACGCTGGAGCCCGAGGCGGTTCCCGGCCCCAATCCGCCCTTGGCTGTATTATAAGGTCTGTCATTGAATCAAGGAGTTGCTCTCTCTCTCTCTCTCTCTCTCTCTCTCCTTCTCTCTGAATGCCTCATCCACTCTTTTCCCTTGACTAAAATACCTAGCATGGGTTAAAGTACCTCGCCTTTTGCATTATTCCCCTAATGTACATCGTACGGCTGTTTTCAGTGTCTTTGCCCCCCCCCCCACAACCGCCATCACCTCAACACCATCATTAACCCCGTAAACTGCTCACAAAATCTGTCAAAACAGAACCTTGTCGACAGCAGAGTTTCAAAAGACAAAAATAACAAATATCTTTATTTACAACATGAAATATGCTAATAATTTATATAAATATTTGTGGAGGGAAGGGGGGGCGGCATGTTTAGCTGGCCATTGACAGTTTAGCGTTCCATTGAAGATGTAGCAAGGTTTACGAAGATGGTAGTATGTGGACAATACAGCGTCGTAACTAGCCCAGAGAAAGGAAGGGGCGGGAAGTGTTCTCGGGGGTACTCAAACATTGGCGGACAATGTATATCTATTGTTTCTATGGTCGACAATTCAATTCTTTAACAGGAGGGGGGCGTTTTGCAGCCCCCCCCTCTAATTACGGGCCTTGGACTAGAGGATTATATACAGAATAGTAAGTACATGCGATTATTTTACACACCGCTGGAATCAAATAAACCATGTCCATTTAGTTAGCAAACCTCAGAAGATTCATCTAGCCTCGGCTGTATGACGAAGTCCGCCATTGGGATTACTTTCAAGTTCTCGGATTGCCAACGCCGTTGCTCACGACGACGCCTTTGAAGAATGTTTTTCAAAGTTTGAAGCTGTTTTTATTTCAAGTTAATCCGATTTTCTTTAAACACGGACAAGTTTGCACTGAAAATTCTACACACTCTTCGTATAGCCGAGGTTAGATGTAAGGTACCGGAAGCTGCCGAGGTTTGCCGAGTGCAATTCGGGAGTTTTGTAAAAGAATACCCATAGATCTGCCTCGGGTATTATAAGGACCAGACTGCTCTATACGGCGTATAGAGTGTTTTACACCGTGTAATTCGGGGCCGTATGTATGAATTTAAAAGTGGGGGTGCAACAGAGAGGTGGGGCGCCATGGCCTCCACGTAAGTGATATAAGAACGTTTGGATCATGATGCTCTTGAAACGGATCGACTGATCAGTACCTAGCACCACTGTGCAATAATAATCAAGTGTATTATTTTAGAATTGAAAGATTGTCAAATTATTATTTTTTTTTGGAGGGGGGGGGATGGGGCGCCTTATTTTCTGGGGGTGCGATGTACCACCTGCACCCCCGCTAGATACGGCCCTGGTGTAATATCAAGACAAGACAACTTTTGACAGCGCATGACAAGAATGCACGTGAATGATATGTCATGGAACTCCTCCACTCTAAACAAATGTCTGTAAATATTATAATACGAGAGAACCTGGAGTCGGTGGCTGACATATTCGACCACAAGTGAGAGAAGCACAACATTTAGTTTTACCAGGGCAATGTCGATCTAACGAACAACTTCTTCCCTTACATTCAATGTTACCATCGTTAATTATCAGACTCGGGCACCTGCCGGCTTTTTTGGTGGAAATATCAGGACTTATTGACATATGAGGTAGTTGACAACTTCTGGCACAGCCATTATGGCAACATTTCTGACTGTACGGACAATCGGCATCATTAAAACACGTGTCCATACACCGTGGACTCCATTTACCGGATCTAGACAGAGAACATTGACCAGGTTTCTGCAATGGGACTGAATAAAAGAAAATAAATACAATGAAATACAAGAAAAGAGAACAATTTAGGATAACTTAGTGGTCCCAAAAAGAACTTCGTCTAGTTGGGTTTTGTGCTCCGACGGGACCTATTCTCAGTCTCAAATCAGCGGTCATCAATTTAGTTCTGATTGGATTAGCCATACAACAGAAGCCTAGTCAAAACGTCACTCAGTAATAAAATTAAATGAAATGAGGTTTAACGTCCTACTGTTCTGCTGAGACTGGGCTAATGAAGACGGGTATACGTCATACAGTATGCTATGATAGAAAAATCTCGCCCTGTCAAGTCCTCTTTACGTGTTCGTCAATATGTGCACGGGACTGCGGTTTTTCGTTCCATCCGAACGACTATACGTTGTATCGCTGACATGGGGGGGGGGGGGCACGCCGGAAAATCACGATGAACTTTCTTGACCAACATGGAACTAACCCTGTGTTCTAACTCTCAAACCCTAACCCACAATCTCGTCAACAATCACGTGCGCTAACCTTACTTACAACTCAGCGACCTTGAATAAATCTGGAGGTGGCCTTAGGAAATAGATGTAGCCACCTGTGAATATCGACTTGTATACTACTTATTATACTCACCTTGAACATGGGGTTCATGTTCCCCGGCTATACCCCCATTAGGACGGGACTCCAGCCTGGGTAGATGGGGTGCAACAGGATTAGGATTAAGGTCATAGTTCATGGTTCTATAATCCAGTTCTTGTCTCCTCTGTCGTCGGGATCTAAATGGAACAGGAGCCGGGATCGGAACCGGGGCCGGAACACCGATATCAGTAGAACCCATGAATGAATCCGTTGTTGTTGGAGAACCCGTGGGCCCCGAACCCCCTAATAACTTAATATTGGTGTGACGATTACCCGGATCGGGGGTATTCGACAGTCCTAATGGAGAAGTTGTGCCGTGATCAGGATTTGAGTTGGCCAGTAGTGGTATATTTGTATCGTAATATAGATAGCTCGTGCTGGTTATGCCTAATAAGGGAAAATTTGAAGCAGCGTTATCGTCATGGAGATTATTAAAGCTATCTGACTGAGAGTTATTCGGTAAGTAAGCACTTGTATTAAGATTACTGACATTAGATTCACTACGATTACTTGAATTTGATGTAAAATTGTGATTACTTAAATTTGATGCCAAGCTAAGATTACTTAAATTTGATGCCAAGCTAGGATTACTTGAATTTGATATAAAGCTGAGATTACTTGTATTTGATATAAAGCTGAGATTACTTGTATTTGATGCCAAGCTGAGATTACTTGTATTTGATGTATCTAATAACGAAATAGTAGTACCCTGATTATTCTCATCCAGATTTTTAAGATTACTTGTTGATTCTGATTCAAGATTACTAGTATTGACATTATTAAGATCTGTATTTATAAGATTACTTGAATTTAAAGTTTCTAATACAGATGAAACAGTGGTACCCGAGTTAGTCTCTTCCAGATTTCTAAAATTCTGTGTGCTAAAGAACGAAACTGCGCCGGCATCAGTACCGCCCAATAAGGGAACCGCTGTTCCATAATCCGGTGTTCCCACATCATAAATATAACTGGGGCCGGTAGTTCCTAACAAGGCTTCTCCCCCGTTGAAATTGTTTAGATAGTTGGGGTCCGTCGTGCCTAAAAATGGCTTGTTTGTATGCAGATGGGTAAGGTGTGGATCTGCGGTGCCTAATAACTGGGAGCTTGCATCGCGTTTGTGACGATGACTTGGCTGTAAGCTACTCTTACTGAATTGTGAATTAATCGAGCCAGCGTTTGTTACTAACGGAGCAGGTGTTGCAGTATTACCCAGACCAGAATCCCCAATGTTCAGATTACTGGTGTAGAGAATGTTTGAAACAACGTTTATAATGCGAGGATTAATTGTGGTGAAATCAGAACCGTCAACATTACTTAGGTGAGGGTGGCTTGAGGTAGAATCAGAACCGTCAACCAACATGCGAGGAATAATTGTGGTAGAAACAGAATCACTGACATTACTCACGCGAGGATGGCTAGTAGTAGAATCAGAACCGCCCACATCACCCAGGCGAGGATTACTAGTGGTGGAGTCAGAATGAATAAAATGGAAATGATGCCAGCTATGCGTACAATTCCGATTAACTGCATGACGAAAATACAACCGAGGATTGACCACACCAGGATGGCTCGAACCAAGATTGGCAGGGCCTGCTGTATCATGATTATCAGGGCCTGCTGTATCAGGGTTGGGCGGGCCTGTTGTATCAGGGTTGGCAGGGCCTGCTGTTTCAGGAATGACAGGACTGTCCGCACCCAGATTATTTCCAACAGGATTATCTGTAACCGGATTGATTATACTAGCGGCACCTTTACGCGGGTTATTTATACTAGGTCTATTCGTATCTGGATTATTTATACTAGGTCTATTCGTATCTGGATTATTTATAGTAGGTCTATTCGTATCTCGATTATTTATAGTAGGGCTATTCGTATCTGGATTATTTATAGTAGGACTATTCGTATCTGGATTATTTATAGTAGGACTATTCGTATCTGGATTATTTATAGTAGGACTATCCGTACCCAGATTATTTATAGTAGGACTATCCGTACCCAGATTATTTATACTCGGAATATCCGGATTAATTAGAGCAGGACTATCCGTATCCTGATCAATGATAGCCGGAATATCCGTACCAAGATTATCCGTACCCTGATTAATTAGAGCAGGACTATCCGTACCCTGACCAATGTTAACAGGATTATCCGTACCCTGACCAATGATAGCGGGATTATCCGTACCCGGATGAATTATAGCAGGACTGTCTATATTAGGATTTGTTATGGCGCTGGTTGTTGCCAAGCTCCCCTCTTGATTGATAATACGGTGAGAAACGATGTCAAATTTGATATCAGGATTGGGTGAAGAATTATTGAGAATAAACTGGTCATTGGGGCTATCGTGGAGAATCAATCTATGTAAAATCCTCGAGGTAATTTCTGAGAGTTTTTTATGGGGAAGTCGCGAGCCTCGCCAACAACAACGGGTCTCATTCTGGCCATCGGTTCTTTTTACCACACATCGTGAATGTTTGTAACAGTCACGTGACGATGTACAAACTTGATCTGTGCCATTTCTATTTAAAATCGGTTTACCGACGGGGCATTGAAACGTTCCATGTTGCACTGAAATTTTAAACAAAAAACTATTTAAAAATGGAGAAAATATGCAAATAAACAAATTAAGATGAAAAAAAACACGTCATAATTAGCCAAAACATCATCTCTCAAACACGTTTTTTAAACATTAAAAAACACTTGCATAATCCCAACTTTACTTAAACAAAAATGATTTTGTAAAACAATATTTTTATTTTACTTATATATTTAAGTTCTTTTCAGCAACCTTTGAGAAACAGTTATATTCTTGAGGGTTTTTGTGTTTGCGTACCTGTGTGTGTGGGCGGGGGGCGGGGTATATGCAGCATGTTATAATAGTGTTGACTGAATGAGGAGGGGGCATATGTACGCAAGGGGAATGAATGCTCACTAGTCCGCGTGTTCATTAGTCCACCGAAATCTATTTAGGGAGAGGGTTAAGTTAATTTATTGATACCCACATTTATAGTAATTCTTAAAGCGGCGGACTAGTGCACCCGCGGACTAGTGAAGCCCTGTCATGAGCATTTGTCTCTCTAACCTGAGATTTGGGCCGCATGGTAGAGTTTGGCAGCGGAACCAGGGGCGGATTCGGGCAATCGCCCAAAAAATAATTTTGTCCAATTCGCCTCAAAAAACCTTTTCTGCTGAACATAATATGGGTATTCTGAATTTCATCCGAAAATTTCATCGGATTCACCCGACACTGTCACCCGCAAATTTACTAAGTCACTTGCGCCCTGTTTATGAGATATATTATTTGACAGAGATTATAATCAGATATGCCACCAAATTGCATATTTGGTGTTTATTTTTCACAATTTTCCAGGGGGGGGGGGGCCCACCCGGGCTCCTCCACGGTCAGTAAGGGGGCTGCTCCGACACTGGAGCCCGGCCCGATTCCAGGACCCAATGCGCCCCTGACCCGGACCATGCCTGGTAACATATTGATAAATGGATATTTAACCTGATATAGTGATACACGTGGTTGTTAACGGCAACAGATTAGATATTTTACCTGATACTGTTGTTATACACGTGGTTGCTAGGGAACATGGTGGAAGGGTACAATTACTTTCCTTTAATCTACATTCTTCACCCTCTCCACATTTCCTTAGCTACAACAAAAAAACAACTTTTATATAAATATATTTATAGCGTCAGTATTCCATCGACAATACACAGATATTATATTGCTGTCCTTCAAGCTATATTTCGTTTCGTTTTTTATATTCTTTCGATTCTCTACACTACATGAAGATCTACCCAGTTTTACTGGAAGAGCTTGTCAGAGGTCGTACGAACTACTTTTGACCCTGTGACGTCAGCCATTGATTAATCAACAGGCCCGTAGCTAGCAAGAGAGGCACCCTATGGAGAAAGAATCGGTTAGTATGTCTATAATCCCAATCTGTTTCACAGAGAATTACGTACGGCCAAGCGAATATTCACTGCGGGATCAGTTTGCTATGATCCTAGTAAAGACAAGTAAAACGAAATTTTGAACTATAAAAGACGAAACAAAATAGGATCTGTGTGTGTATAGTCTACGATATCACCTTAGGTGGAAGTGGACGTTAAACTCCCAGTAACGAACCAAAAGGATCTGTGCCGGGGGCGGGGTGCATCCTATTCTGCATCAACGGCGGGTGCGTGCGTATTCCTTAAAGATGCAGGGGTTGAGGAAAATTGGGACGTTTTTTACAACCCATTACATTTTATTCCGAAAACGGGGTGGGGGGGGGATACTACACGACCTTACCTTTAGTTAATCTCGAGACAAACCAATCAGAATGTCTTTCAAACCGGAACAAAAAACTTGGAAGGAAGTAATTAAACCTCAAAGTATCGTACAGACGTAACAAAGACGGAAAAAATAAAGAGCAACTTTCAATTAGTATTGTTAAGATCTATTCATTTCCGCCCTGTTTTTCTTTTCATCCTTTTAAATTTTTAAAACAAATTAATCCGCAATATTTGAATTTAACATCGAACTTACATGACATGGATAAAAGCGGGAACTAATCGGCTTTTTCATGAACTGACTGTAACCAGTGCAAAAACAAAGAAGCTGTAAAAATTAAAAATAGATAATCTGTTATTATTTCAAAATCAGATTAATTAGGATTAGGATTATGTTTTAAACTATTTTATTTCCTTGTAGAATATTGCAAACTGGTTCTTTAAAAATACAGGTTATTTAGAGCGTCTGAATCGAAGATTTGAAGGGGTATGAATGTGAAAAAAATCCTTATTATTGAAGGGTGCTATTGGTTAATTAATAGTCGTTCGGATGGTACGAAAAACAGAGGTGCCGTTTATACATTGGCCTGCACGTAAAAGATCCCTTGGAATTAGATATAAGGTAGGCCATAGTGTCGCTGCCCTGGCAAAATTTCCCTCATAAAACACTGTATGGAATATGACCGTCTTCATTAGCCCAGCCCGAGTAGAACAGTGGAGCCTGTAGGAGTAATACGTTAAATCCCATTACATTTTAGTTGATAAAACTCGTCACTCGGTGACTCTACTAATAAAACAACACACCTGCAACCATTCCATATTCTCAAAGTACTGAATGGAAAATTATCCCTGAACCGGAATTATTTTATAATTATAGAATTTTAAGTATGTCTGTACTCAAAAAACGAAAATACATTTCCCGACAAATGGACGTTCACCTATTCTGAGGTTGGTGTGTGTGCGTTGGGAGGAGGGGGAGGGCGGCCCCTGACTCCTATGCCTATGTGTACAATTTTTAAAATTTAACATTGTCAACTTTTGTTTAAACTGTGTACACATGCATAATATCGACATAAACAGTGTTTTGTCTATTTTAACCACTTTGGTTAAAATTTCAGAGTCTATCACAACAGAAATTTCGGTGTCTGCTTAGAACGCCCGGTTCCCGAACGAACGGTGTTTGAATATGATCACCAAAGACCTTGTAGTGTTTTTATCTGTTCCATGCAGTTGAAGACCTTATTGTATTCTGAAACGAACAGGTTTTACGCGTCCGATGTGTTGAAAGATCAAAGGGAAAAGGTTGAACGTATTGTGTTCTAAAAACAGACCACATTTTACGCGTCACGTATGTTCTAAAATCCAAAGGGAAAAACATTTCAAACTGAACACATATTGGGCTGAAACCTGAAAGTAAGAACATAGTACTCTGATTGAAGAAAGATGCGTCAGACGTGTTTAAAAGGTGTTTTAACATGATGTTCTAAAATGGCGTATTTTGTGTTCTAAAAGCGGACACGTGGGTTTACAGTGTAGTACTCTGAATGGCGTTCGCCTGTTTTTATAAGCCCAGTTGGTGCAGAAAAGTAGGACGTTGTCATGAATAAAGAACCCAGTCAACAGAAATAGACGCAATTTAGCATCAATCAAAAAGAGGAACAATTGGCCGCAGTAGCTTGAATGAAAAGTAGCCTACATACAGTTATACACTAAGTTTTAGTAGGGGACGGGGTGGGGTCGCCATTGTATTCTGCATATACCAGTTTACATCTGGCAAATCAAATTTGAAAACAAAACGCTACCAAAGAAACAAAAGATCTACTGTAAAATAATCATTTGATCGTATAAAAATGACATATTTGTTTTATCGCCGACACAAAAGTTTTAAATTTAGTACAGTCGACGTGATTAAATATGTTATCTAAATTTATCGAAATCCTGATATTCGAATTCAGGGACGGACTAGGAACCAGTGTCTTATTCTACTGCCTGTAAGTGGTGGTTTCTAGCTTATCCACGAACTTATCAATTTCTTCAGGCCCCCTGGTCCCACCATACTCTCTAGGCTCCTTCTCGATCCATCACTAATGGAATTCAGAGAAGCCGTGGTTAAATTAGTAATCTGACCGTGTTTAAATTAGTTATCTGACCGTGTTTAAATTAGTTATCTGACCGTGTTTAATTTAGTTATATGACCGTGTTTAAATTAGTTTAAATTTAGCTATTTATATTTCAAACTTACCAGAAATATAATGCCCCGGTTATCCAACAAAAACATCATTAAAATATCTCCACACCAGGTAGCTCAAGACGTCTGCTTCCAACTAAAGGATGTCCAGGAAAATATCCTAACTTCCTCTCTTGGCTTTTGTAAATCACGGTATAACAGACTATCACATGACTTCACACTCAATTTGAGAATAATAAAGTCTTTTCATTGGAAGAAAAGCGACTTACGTTGCATAAATATGAACATGATAAAAATATTGTTAATATATCCGTAATTTTTCCGATTTTTTTATAAAAATAATTCGAGTGTTAAAATCAAGTGCTTGTGCAGCTCTAAGAGGATAACATGGAAAAGATGAAAAAGGCGGGAGATAAAGGAAGACGGACGACATAATTGACACAGACTTGATAGTTTGAAGGTATTATAATATATATGTCAAGAGATTTACTAGGAAAAAATAACTAAAGCCGGACTTACTATAATCTCTCGACATTTGGTCAGTCAACAAAATACTAAAGTCAAATCAGTCCAACTGCATTAAGCTTCTTTAATAAATACGTTGTCATGAAAATGTTGTATCCAAAACAACTACTATCAGCCCTCTTAGAGTGAAGGTGTCGTATCCTTATTTTCAACTTTATGTCCCTCCCCCCTCTCTCTCTCTATACCTGTGTCTCGTTGAACGATTTGCATGGAAAATAAATTTTGCTTTTCCAGTTAACTCCTTTGTATAGGGCACTAAGTCAAGGGCTACATCTATTTGTTACGGTCAGCTCAATTTTCGTCAAGGTCGTTGAGATGTAAATACGGTTAGGACATGTAATTTTTGGCGAGATTGTCGGACAAGTTTAGGATAAGCACAGTGCCGGATTAACCTTGTGGGGGGGGGGGATACCAACTGTGCGGGGGCCCCATCGTCGTTTGTTCAAATTGTTCGTACTGACCGCGGATCGTACTAGTATGTACTCCGCCCCCTTGGGTGCCTGGGGTGTTTTCCACAGGAATTTGTTTTTTAAAATAAGGATTAATTTAAGTGTATCTGAGACAATTAAGGCAGCGGTTTCATTGACGTTTAGAATTCGTTGATAATTTGAGTATTTTAAACAGACCCTTTCTCTTATGATGTTTTCATTTACTTTATTTTAGTGAAATTATTTTAGGTGACATAAAACACTAAACTCCGATCAGCAATGAATGTCAGTAAATATTTTTTGAAGGAACTGGTACGCTCCGTCCGGGATAAAATATTTGTATGACCCAGAATTGTGGGGGGGGGGGCGACTAAATGTGGGGGACCCGGGACATTTGTCCCACTTTGCCTCCCCTAGATCCGGTATTGGATAAGCGTTTGGGCTACGAACGGGGTAGGGTTAGGGTTTGGATTAGCACTAGCCATGTTTAAATCTTATGACCTTTGGCCAAACTTGAAGTTGGCCTTATCAATTATATTTAGCCATTGACTTAGCGCCCGATAAAACGTGAGTCAGCAACGCCGTACTTTTCGGATGGAACGAGAAATGCTTCCTTTTGGCGAACAAATAAGAATTATGGTGAAAAATAGAAGGTAAAGTTTTCTAAAGGCCGAGCAACTAACTCAATACGCGTTACGTTTTCAAACAACTTTAACCCGTCAGTTTTCATCTGGAAATGGAGACTGGTGTCCCAAGCTGTATTATGCGGTGTCTGGATAAAACCAAACTTTTATTTTATAAAAATAAATGTAGGTGAAATTTAACAGCAATAGACTACCAGGTCACCCAACGAAAAAATTGCCCTCAAACCTTAAAAGGGTTACGTGTCCAGATAGCGGTTTTGACGTTCAAGTCCTGACGACTCAATATTTTGAGACCGGGTAAATAAACCATACCTCTATATTTTGACGATTACATTTTATACCTACTCAGACTTTTATTTTTGAGACTGTTGAAATCGGGATAGTCTCTTTAAGTGGGATTAGGAGTATGTCGTGGGAATAGAGGTGTAGTGTCATTGATTTCATATTGCAATTCCCTGATCGATTAGAGACCGATTAATCTTACAGCTTCTCCAAATTCTTTTTGACTGGCCTAATATGGTGCTAAATCTATTTGCTCAATTTTCAAGGTCGCAGAGATGTAGATATGGTTAGGGTACGTGGTTTTTGGCGAGATTATACGTTAAGGGTAAGCATTAGGGCTAGCTCCAGGGTTGGGATGTGCGCTACCATGTTTACTTCTCGTTGCCTTTGACCAAACTAGAAGTTGGCCTTATCTGATTGACATACCAATACTATGGTGGACCACTGCCCAATGTAAACTCACATCTTCCTATTACCTGTACTCTGAAATATGAACTCTTAATGAAATACTTCAAACTTATTCATTTATTTTCTAAATAATTACAGAGTTTGTTTTCAAATTTTATATCCAATAATTAACATACAAAATGAATATTACCATGACTACTACTTAATCTAACTTGGTATTGCACGCGGCAAACCTCGGCAGATTCTGGTACAATCTAACTAGATGCAGGGTACCGGAATCTGCCGAGGTTTGCCGCGTGTTGGTATTGGTGTCAATAAGCCACCAGTGCTGGCAACTGCCGAGTAAAACTTAGTTAATGACGTCAATATGCGTTAATGACGTGGACGTGTGTTCACGTTTAAAGTGAAGCATGTTATAAGTTTTAAAGACAGTTTTGTATTGGGTTTTACATGTTTTAATTCTTGCAATGATCTGAAGGATGATGTCTGCTCATAAACCTTTTATTAAGGACAGGCCTGGTTAAGCTTCAACAAAGGTAACTCTGTGACATTTTCAACCACGGGGCCCCTCGTGACAGCTTTATTCGGCCCTGATAAAGGAGTGTTATTTTAAAGGAGCAGCCCCACATATTATATTTTAGGGAAGAAATACATCAAACTCTGTGATATTTTCTAAAAGAAAAATAAACTTTCAGTTTCAATGTTAGGGTTGACCCACAAGTCATCAAATCCAATGCTGTGTAAGCCACTGGAGAATCAGGTCTACATCCACGATTTGAAATCCTCAAACCAGGTTACTATGTTATATATTTTTATATTTTGAGTTTAATTAACGTAGTGTCATCCGGGGGACTGCCCCTTTATGCTTCATGCTGGGGTACCAAGTAATTAATGTCTCACAAGTTGGACTAATGAGGCTAAGATAAAATATTTTAACTATTTTACCAATCTGATAAAAATACAGATCTATATTTTGTTTCGTTTTTTTTATACTTTTGATGGCCTCCACTACATGGAGATCTGACCAGTTGTAGTGTGAGTTCACTATTGGGGTCTTACGAGCAGCTTTTGATCCTATGACGTCCAATTTTTGATTAATGAATCGGTGTTGACGTTTCTAGTAGGATACCCACAGTACCATGCATAGTACGTCAAAAACTTGCAGCAACAGACTATTTCATTGGCAAATCTCTCACATCAACCAGAACGCAAGTCAACCAGCTCTTCCAGATCCTAGTGCAGTAAAGACAAGCATACCAAAAAATAAACCAAATGAAATAGTATCTGTGTTTGAATGAGATTGCGATACAACTAAGAGTGTCGTGGTCGTACAACCGGCCCCTGGTTTTGTTAGGTTACAATTAGAGATACACCAACTAGGTATTAATAAGATAGGCTGGCACTGCCAGGCAGGATACGCCCACATTTTCGAAAGATGGATAGAGAACAAGCAATACCGAAAGTGATTTTTCCTATGTGCAAATATCGAAATGAATTAAGATCTTTGGGTTATAAAGGTTCATTTCAGTAGGCTTCAAATTCGACTGGGGATCATGTTGCTAAGTGGGTAAATGGGATAATAATTCTGACCCCAGAGGCGCCAAAAGCTAAAAAAAAAGGTCATTTTTCGTACAATCAGGGGCCATAATTCAGGAAGTTACAATCCGATATGCACAAATATCGAAAGGAACCAAGATCTTTGGGTTATAAACATGCATGTCAAGTTTCATCAAAATCGGTTTAAAATTGTGACCTGTATAGGGTCCACAACCTTAATATAACATATTTTCACACTAATCGCGTACAAACGGCGGCCATTTTGTCTGTCAATTTTGGTCCGATTTTCACAAAATTTTACCTCAATCTTTATTACCATGTAACGGTGATATAATCAAACGTTTTTTTAAATCGGATAATAATTTTGACCTCCAGTGGGACCACAAGCTAAAAAGGGTGATTTTTCGTACAATCAGGGGCCATAATTCAGGAAGTTACGAATCAATGAGCGCAAATATCGAAAGGAACCAAGATCTTCGGGTTATAAACATGCATGTCAAGTTTCATCAAAATCGGTTCAAAATTGTGACCTCTATAGGGTCCACAACCTTGATATAACATATTTTCACACTATTCGCGTACAAACGGCAGCCATTTTGTCCGTCAATTTTGATTTGATTTTCACGAAATTCGAACAGAGCCTTCATTACCATGTAACGGTGATATAATCAAACGTTTTTTTAAATCGGATAATAATTTTGACCTCCAGCTAAAAAGGGCAATTTTTTGGACAATCAGGGGCCATAATTCAGGAAGTTACGATCCGATGGGTGCAAATATCGAATGGAACCAAGATCTTTGGGTTATAAACATACATGTCAAGTTTCATCAAAATCGGTTCAAAATTGTGACCTGTATAGGGTCCACAACCTTAATATAACGTATTTTCACACTAATCGCGTACAAGCGGCGGCCATTTTGTCTGTCAATTTTGGTCCGATTTTCACGAAATTTGAACTCAACCTTCATTACCATGTAATGGTGATATAATCGAACGGTTTTTTAAATCGGATAATAATTCTGACCTCCAGAGGGACCACAAGCTAAAAAGGGCGATTTTTCGGACAATCAGGGGCCATAATTCAGGAAGTTACAATCCGATGGCCGCAAATATCGAAAGGAACCAAGATTTTGGGGTTATAAACATGCATGTCAAGTTTCATTACAATCGGTTCAAAATTGTGACCTCTATAGGGTCCACAAGCTAAAAACATGATATTTCGTACAATCAGGGGCCATAATCCATGAAGTTCCGATCCGATACATGCCAATATCGAAAGGAACCGAGATCTTATGGGGATAAACCTATATTTCAAGTTTCGTCAAAATCAGATAAGAATTGTGACCTGTAGAGAGTCCACAAACAAATTGTGGACGGACGGACAGACGGACGTCCGGACGGACAGGGGCGACGACATAATACGTCCACATGAAAATGTGGGCGTATAATAAAACAGTGTTTGATTTTACGAGCTGAATAGGAATCGAAAACCTGGCAGGACAGATAACTCTGCATAGTTCCACAGCAAAATAAACTTTCATATAATTCATATATCAAACAACTTGTTAACAAATCAACAATGTTTGTCTCAAATGATAATTTTTATTGCTGAAAAAAGTCAAATTTTTACAATTTTTTTGCCTAAAATGTTGATTTTCTTAAAATGTTAGTCTAAAATTTTTAACTGATACAAAAGACATTTTTTCTACAAAATATGTCAAAAACCTTAATCAAGTTGACTTGTTGTCAGAAAACACCTATTGTATCATTGAATGTGCTTATTACAAATCAATCTTTCCGAATTAGGCTCATTGTCCAAATTTTTCTTTGCACACAAAATAAGCAGACGAAATTATTCTAATACATCCGGATTCCTTGATATTTTTTAGAATGAAAGCAATGAAAGTTATTTTGGAGGAGGTATAAAAAAGAAGGAACGTAGAAAGGGTAATTGTTGAAGATGTTTGGACAGGGTTCAATCCTAATACAGCTCATAGAATATAACAGATTATATAGTTTTTATCAAATAAACGACGACGTTTAAATCAACTCAAATTGACAAAAGGTGATTTACAAATCAAGGTTAAGTTTCACAAAACAAATTATAAAAAAAACGAAATGGATAACAATAATTTCTCTCTATTTTATACCATAAATTTCCTTTCTTATTTAAACAAAGAATAATCATAAAAGATACTTTCTATACAAATGAGGCATCGTTGATAATATATATATATATATATATACATATCAAGCCTCACCATTCCTCCGAAACCCTTCACTACACCTTAACCTGTGAATCTAGCCGGCTAAAATGTTCGGATTTTGTAGAGCAAATTATTTTGTTTATGTCTGAAGGATTGGGGAACAGGCACAGTGTATATTAAACCCATCTCACTGTAGAGCTAATGAATTGGGGTAGTAATACAGTTTTGTTGCTTATCAAAACATGGAAATAGTGGAAGGCAAAATAAACTGCCTATTTCTCCTGAATATTTCCGTTTACTTTGAGTTATTTCGATGCTGTGTATGTAATTTCAGATAATGCAAAGAAGTGACCTTTTCAGATTTCCTCGATACTTCATAAAATAAATATCAACAGATGTGAGTTATAGATGATAATTTCTTCATCTTGTAGACGACCATCTTAAAGTGAGTAGTAATCAGACATTTTGGCCGAGAATCACAAGGTTAAAGAGGGTTGACGGGAGCGAGAAATGGAGGTTTAGCCATCTGATAATCTATCAGTTGACTATATGTTATCCTATATATAAATTATATCTTGTAATTATTAACTTATAGTGCTCACGATGACCGACCGAAGTAAAAATATTCCCTTATTTATTCAAGAGATCTTACTTTTTACATTTTTCCAACTAGAGATTTGAGTATATTTATTTTTATTGATAAAACTAATAAAAGTCTCTCCTGTCGTTTCTAACAAGACATACATGTATACTGATATCTGTTATGGAGTGAATACTCAAATGTAATCACCAGTATTTTAGAGTGAATAATCAAATGTAATCACCAGTACTTTAGAGTGAATACTCAAATGTAATCACCAGTATTTTAAAGTGAATATTCAAGTGTAATCACCAGTATTAAAGAGCGAATATGCTAGTGTATCCACCAGTATTTAAAAGTGCGGATTCAATTGTATTCACCAGTATTTTAGAGTGAATATTCGAGTGTATTCACCAGTATTTTAGAGTGAATATTCGAGTGTATTCACCAGTATTTTAGAGTGAATACTCAAGTGTATTCACCAGTATTTTAGAGTGAATATTCAAGTGTATTCACCAGTATTTTAGAGTGAATATTTGAGTGTGAGCACTATAAAATAATAAACCGTTATACAAACAATCATTATACAACTCCAACCCAACTAATGACACATTTTCTTTAACAAAACAAACAGAATCAGAAGTTAGTTGGATTCTTTTCTCAAATTTTGATTAATCAACAACTATGCATACAATATGAGGACTGGGACCAAACAAATGTCACATGATACTATAATATATATATATTGGTTAAATTCATATCAATACATGTATATTAGATTGGCCATTTTCCCATCCTAGACGAATCTAGCGCTGTCTCCTCGGATCTGATATTCGTCCTACCCTGAATAAAATTCAAATTTGCAGAGGTCACAGAAAATACTGTTCAACTGTTAATCGTAAATACCATGTCAAAAGTGCAACAATAATTGCATCAGTATTATTTCAGGTCTGGGACCGATCAAATGTTGAATTTGGGCAATATCTGGGTATCTAACGAGGGTAAGGCCGATATGTCCTGATAACACGCTTGAAAAATCGCGCAGAGCAGAATAAAATGACAGATCAACATGCACTTTATATAAATCTATTATTCATATTAAAATGTGCCCATGCAATTCCACCCGAGCAATAATACGCTAATAAAATGCCCAAATATGAAAATTACATCGTAAGTATATATTAAAGTGATTATTATGATTATTGAACAGACATCTGACCACCATCTTGTTGTAACCTCGCAACCGTGTACTGATGGTGAAGTGTGGCAACACCTGTGTTCTAATATTGATACTGTGGTTGATCAAAGGGGAGATAACACAATGATAGGTGGCAGTAAGAACCATGTTCTAGTTCTGTCCATGCTGGGAGGGAAAAATGGCACTCTTGTACATTTCTAGCTGCCTGTTCTATTTGACTTGATTCAGAAACAGGTCAGCATTCTTTATCAGCCAATCAAGGAGGCCCTATTTTGCACCTACCATAGAGTTATCTCCCCCAAACATGGTGCATCATTATATAAATGAATAGTCTCAGTCCTATACAATACAATGTACAAGTTGAACAAATATGGCTGTGCTAAGGCCTTCTTCAAGCCGATTCCCAGAGTTTATTTTGACGTTTGACCATATTAGGAAATCAGCTAAAGTTTGTATATCACTCGTAACTAGATTAGTCATCTTTAATGTGATTTATTTTCATTGTAACCCTATTGACCTTCTTCCTGGAACAGTAAAAAAACAAATCATATAGAATAAAATAGGGTTTGACATCCTACTTGTCTACAACTACTGGGTCAATGCAGACGGGGAGAGAGAGAGAATTAAGGTTTAACATCCACTCAACATAAACTCTAGGTCATTTCAAGACTAACATTGGTTCAATTTTATTTCAACAATTCGCTTGCGCACTGGGTCTTTAGCAGTGGGAGGAAACTGGAGGACACAGAGAAAACTAACGATGTTGGACAGACGACCCTACTCCTTGTCACGTACAACTGTGGAATCGAAACCATGCCAGTTGACTCAATGGCAGACCTTACGATACACAATGCAGACGGCTATGTGCTATGAGCGAAATTTTTCCCAGACACTGATGTATCTACCAATTCTACATAGAATTCTGACGTCTTGGGATCTTTTACGTGCACATAACGAGTACACTTTTGGGCCTATGAGGGAAATTTTGACTGACCAGTGACCAGTCACGCTATGGCCTACTTTTACATCTAATTCCAACTGCCAAGGGCTTTTTTACATGCACTTCAATGTGTACACTGGGCCTCGGTTTTACATCCCATCCATATGACTATACATGTATACGCTTTCCCTTGTCAGACTCTTCATCCTGAACCTTTGAAAAGGGGCAACCGCCGCGGAAAACCTTGATGAACTTTCGTGTTGAACACAGGGATCAACTACATGACCTACAGGTCTTACTGAGTCATAGTAGCTCCCTTTACCAAAAAAATAAAGAGAGAGAAATGGAGTTTAACATCCACTCGACACAAACTAGGTCATTTTGGGACTAACATATGTTTCAATTTTATTTCAATAATTCACTTGCGCGTAGTGGCTTTTAGCAGCAGGAGAAAACCAGAGAACCTGGAGAAAACCCATGAAGCTGAACTGGCGACCCTACACCTTGTAAAGTACAATCGAAAAATCAAAACAACGCCAGTTGACTCGATCACACATTCGAAAGAATAAATACAGAAAATAAAATAACTTACTTCTTCTTGGGGTCGTAATCTACGATAAATCGTTTCAATTAAAGTTCTTCTGTAAAGACGATAAAAAAGATTTTAATATCAGGGCAACAGATAACTACATACATCTTATCAAGGCCTTTATGTAATACCCTGCATATTTCGGCACTTATTTTGATTGGGTACAAGCTAAGCTTGTGAGCCTCTCAGATTCCTTGATCATCGCGAATACCAAGTCTCACGCTTTCAAGCTAAACTGTCTACATGTGATAATCCAGTTCAAGGTCTGTTCAATGTCAAGGTTTCCATGGAGGTCGCTATGTTACAACCTCTGATTGGACACTTCTGTTCATGTGTCTGTAGATAACGTAGCAATAAGTTCGAGAATTGTAAAGTAATCTAGCAACGTTCAAATGTTGTAAAACTTGCAGTTGTTGCTTCAGGAACATGTAGTTGTCCAGAATTGAGTAAAATGCTAAGTAAGCCTGATAAATAAAAATATTAAAGGTGTACTTACTTAGAAGCAATACCACCACCTGGAGGGAACATTTCTTCTAAAGTATTAGCTAAAACATGTACAATATATGGAAGGTCCTGATTTTCTTGGGGTTCCGTCTCCAGTATTTCTGTAATTTGTAAAATAAGAATGAGTGCATACATGTATGGGTTTGTAATTCAAAGTTTCACTCTAGGTTCCATTTTGAGTTTCTTATTTACAACAAATGAGTTTGATGTCCACTTGACACTTTTAGTGACTAACATATGGTCCCCTACTCTTATTTCAGTTTCTGAACCTTGGCCGGCACTATGTGATCAAGAGCAATAAGTCTAAGTTTTTATCAAAAATATGTGAAATTCACCAAGTTTCTTCTGCTCTCTTATGTATGATAAATATACTCTGTAGCCTGTGTTCACAAGAAGTTTTATTATGTGTAAAACAAGGGGGAAAATTAGGCCCAGACATTTCTGCTTACTTTTCTTTGAATTTAAACTGCTATGGGATTCCGAAAACTGAGAACCGGAATTGTAAAACTGATGTTTCTTGGCTCATGCTGTGGATTCATACCCAGAGAGAGAAACCCTGGCAATAAACATGTACCTTTAATTGTAGTTTCTATTTTCTCGTCTAATTCTTGTTCCTTTTTTTGTGCTTCTTCTGAAACTTTTGGTGCTCCATTCATTGCCACGATGACGATACTCATATTATCTCTGCTGCCCTGAAAATATTCAACAATAACCACACGTAAACGTACAACCCCGTCATAATAAACAAAAGTAACAAGGGACTATTTCATTTCATCTCTCTCCACATAACCTTCATCAAATTCCCTCAGGAGAATTTTGCCCAGGCAGCATTTTCGACTTCTCTTCATCAATTCCAACTGTCGAGGGTCCTTTCACACGTACAATAGGAACGTTTACGCGGGTGAACCTCTGTATTTTCGTCCAAATTAAATAACTAGGCAAGAATGAAGTGGAAACTGGACTTAGAAAATAATATCAATCTGAACAGATCCTAACTTGTGGACATAATACAAATGGACTCTCATATGATATAGTTTAACAATGATCGGGGCCACAGTGGATCGGAGAGTATTAACTAAGACCTACTCGGTTTAACCCTTGTACTCCAGATTTTCCCTCCTGTATCCCCATGTGTCTGATGATGGTCAGAGTATACATTTAGAGTACACAGTAGAATGTTACTGCACTACAAAAACATTAAAACATTTGCACAACTTAAATTTCAATTCTCTGGTACATGTATGCCACTTTTCTTTTATATTCAACACTGATGAAGGGGGAAGTTTGAAAAATAAGTTCTACAAGATTATCAGAACCATAGCAACAGATTCCCTGAAAGACATTCAGCTGCATCTATCTCAAATTTTTACAAACATCTACAAAACTAACATAGGTCAATTTCTACTTTTCCGTAGCAACCCGGCTGTAAAGAACAGGCATTCGTTTTTGTCTCATACACACAACTAGACAATGCTCTTTGTCAGTTAAAACACATGACATTTTTAGCAAAAAGTTCCCCCCAGCGCTTTCGGATATTGAGATATGGCCATAGAACTTGTCTAAAGTCTGGGAATACCGCTGGATGATTTAAATAAACGGTACCCTAATTAACATCATCCCATTTCCTGCAATCATTTTTTATGTTTAAAATTAGAGGCAGCATTAATTTAACCAAACTCCTGCCTTATACATGTACTGGCATCATTTCTTAAATCTCATATATGGTCACCCTATCTCCGACCCTATATTATAATGCCACCTCTCTCATTCATCATTGTTACCAATTCACCCGGCCCGCCAACACTGCCACCAATTAACAAAGCCATCCACTGTCACTAATTCATGACTATCACTAATTCTCCCAACCTACCACAATGTCATTAATTCTTCCAGTCTACTACAATGTCACTAATCCTCCCAGTCTACCACAATGTCACTAATTCTCCTAGTATACCACAATGTCACTAATTCTCCCAGTCTACCACAATGTCACTAATTTTTCCAGTTACTAATTCTCACTGTCTACTACAGTTACTACATGTAATTCTCCTAGTCTACTACAATGTCTCACTAGTTCTCCTAGTCTACCACAATATCACCAATTTTCCCAGTCTACCACAATGTCACTAATCCTTCCAGTCCACCACAATGTCACCAATTCTCCCGGTCTACCACACGGTCACTAATTCTCCCAGTCTACCACAATGTGACGAGTTCTCCCAGTCTACCACACGGTCACTAATTCTCCCAGTCTACCACAATGTGACGAGTTCTCCCAGTCTACCAAATTGTCACTAATTCTCCCAGTCTACCACAATGTCACTGATTTTCCGAGTCTATCACTATGTCAATGGTTCACCCACTCTACAACAGTGTCACTAGTTCCCCCAGTCTACCACAATGTCACTAATTTTCCAGCTACTAATTCTCTCAGTCTACTACAGTTACTAGATGTAATTCTCCTAGTCTACTACAATGTCACTAGTTCTCCCAGTCTACCACAATGTCACTAATCCTCCCAGTCTACCACAATGTCATTAGTTCTGTCAGTCTACCACAATGTCACCAATTCTCCCAGTCTACCACAATGTCACTAATCCTACCGGTCTACCACACGGTCACTAATCCTCCCGGTCTACCACACGGTCACTAAATCTCCCAACCTATTACACTGTCAGTAACTCTCCAAGTCTACCAAACTGTCACATCCAATATAAAGTCACATATTATCCAAGTTCTCCATACTGCAAGCTAATTGTCCATTCATTTACACTGTCACCAATCCTACAATCTATTTCATGTATAGAAACCCTGATTTAATTGTACTAGCGATTACCTCCCTTACACAATAAATATTACTAGTACAGTCTAATTACCTCCCTTGCACCATAAATACTACTAGTACAGTGTAATTACCTCCCTTGCACCATAAACATTACCTTATATAATGATGTATCGACTACTTGATTACAAATTTGTTCTAAACTTGAAGTCACTTGCATTCGGCTTTGGACAAATGCACACAGTTCCTCATTTGTCATAACGTCCCAAATTCCGTCGCAAGCCAACACCATAAACTGATCATCTGCATGTCGTTCCATGATAAATATTTCTGGTTCCGGAGAAACGAGTTGCTCACACGGACCTTTTCCTTCCACTTGTTTGTACTCAAAATCTCCAAGAGCTCGAGAAACGGCCAGTGAGCCGTTAACCCGCTGGATCATTACACTACCTCCGGCATTTTGAATACGTTCTTTTTCTATTGGATTAACTGGTTTATGATCTGTTGAACCAAACGCACATTTACCTTCACGGCACAAAACCGCTCGGGAGTCCCCACAATTAGCGAAGAAAACATGGCTAGGAGAGACGATAGCGCAGATTGCAGTGGATCCACTCTTATCTTCCCCGCTCGCCATTTCCGGTATTTTTCTCATTTTTTCATCGAGTTTCAGAAACCCAGTTTTAACCCCCTTTTTGACATCTTCAATAGATGGCTGTACTTCTGTTCCCTCTGTGATGTCAATTTTACCACGGAAATCTTCGTTGGCGATTATATGATCAAGAAGTTGTTCAGCGCAATAAGCCGATACTTTAGCTCCAGCATGGCCGTCAAACACGGCAAAGAATGACCAATCCTTAAGTCCTCCTGGAAGTCCTATTACTGCCGCGTGGGCATCCTCCATCTCAACTCTCCATCCCTGCATGCTGCATAATCCATATAGTAAACCGTTACCACAGCCACCTTCATTGTGCTTATCTGTCTTTGGCTTATCAAGAAAGGCACCCATTTTTCAAACTGCAAGAACAAAATTGAATCAATAAACAATGAGAAAACAGAAACAAATTATTATTATTTATCTTCAATAGCGCTTCATTATATCCGGTCATACTTCTAAACACTTAACAAATGCCACATCACACCATCACTAATTCTTCTAGTCTACCCACGGTCACTAATTAATCCCAACCTACCACACGACAATTAATTACGAAGAGCACAGTTACACACGCTGCTACCTAGTCGTTTACATATAAGCAGATAAATGTGTATTTACAGCGGCACAATACAGTAATTCACTCTTTTAAAAAATATGTTTCCATTTTTAAACAATAAGAAATTCCCTTTATGGCAGCAAAATACAGCAAATCGCTCTTTTTTACACAAGAAGGAAACAAATGTCCTATTACGACGGCACAATACAGTAAGTCACTCTTTTGAAAAATATGTATCAATTTTTTTCAAATTATAAGTAGAATAAATTTGTGTTAATTGTAAAATATATCGGTTGCCTGGGGATATAATCGAGTATACAGACCATACATAGATAGATGACATGTTGATTAATGTCTTTATGACACATTATGTTTATCAACATATTTAGTTACATCTATTTCAATGGAGAAAAAATATGTCATGTTGTGAGCGAAATAAAATGGGTTTAACATCCTACTCTGACTGGGCATACACCATACTGTGTGCTATAATAAGGGAAATTTTGCCCAGAGAGCAGAGCAAAGGCAAACTCTTATATATCGAATTCCAACTGCCAAGGAGTATTTTACATGCACACCAAACCATGATGTGAGAGCAGCTAAGTTTGAGAGGAAAAATTGGGTTGTTTTTTCTAATTTTCTTTGGCATAAAGATAAATAGTCATTTAAGCATGCATTATGCAAGAGCTAAGTCTGCATATAATATTACGTGTCTTTCTTTAAGCCTGAAATGTTTCCTAAAGTATTAATTAGACATTAATTAACTGATCCAGGCCTTAATCAACTATCGATGGATTCAGATTTCCCCGATATTAAATAGATTAGAACGGTTCAGAGATTTAATCAAATATGGAGGAATGAGACTTAGCTTCAATCAACCAGTATGGTGGTTGAAATTATTGCACACATCTGTCAAACCTTCAAAGGCTAATATCTTCACTTGCAATAGAGTACTTTGAATGAAATTTTCAAATTATTCATTTTACATTATCTAATTTCGAACTATTATAGCAAGAATGGCAAGTTCTTTATCCAAATCTTACATAATGTATCTTTAAGCAAAATCTGCCTTAGATTCTTTAAACGGATCTGCAGTTGCCCTGTGCTTACAATCTTTGACTTTTTATTTATCATCAAATTTTTACCATGAAGAAAACCCTCTTTTACTACTTCCAATTTCTTTTTCTAAAAATCTATCAAAACATCACAATGAGGAAACTTGTCTTGTAGTACTTTCAATTTTTTTTTCTAAATCCCTATCTATTTCATCCCGGACACTGAATCTTATCACAATATTAAATAGATCTAATGTTACAGACGTCCTGCACCTACAGTTGGGTAAGCATAGAGAAAATAAATCAAACAGTTGGAAATAAATAAAACAGCAGTATGTCCATACACCCTATTTATTCACTGACAAGGGGAAACCACGCCGGAAAATCTGGATGAACAGGGAAGAAACTGGTGGAGAAAACCCCTGAGGTTGGATGGGTGACCCTACTCCTTGTCACATACAACCAGGGAATCGAAACCACGTCAGTTGACTCAATGACAGACCTTATGATACAATCCTCTCGCGCTAACCATCCGGCCATCCCTTTAATTGTACAAGTGGCTTTATATAATCACAACTTTCTACTACAAAACCAACATGTATATATGCTAGTTATCAAGTCACTCCTAAGAAGCAAACTGAAATCTTCATTTTCTTTAAATGCGGAAAGGTCGACAGAGCACTTTAGATCACAAGGTCTGTCATTGGGTCAAGTTGTATGGCACAGCAGCCGTAAAGTTTCAATTTTAACCTTTTTGCGTAACAAGCATTAGTGGGAGCTTACCAAACTTCGTGGGTATTCTCCAGGACGTCTGCTTTCCTCAACTGCCAAAGACCTCCACAAGCAATTAAAGTCTTGAAAGGACCTAATTTAATTTGAATTCGAATGACTGCCAAATTAGGACTTACTTGGATAGTGAATAATGTTTGCCATAAATATTATTAACAGAATTATATCTAATCTAGTACTTCTACTCTTAAGAAGTAATTTTGTTAAATGATTTAGTTTCTAGGCATGAACCCTAGTCACTAATCTCTACCGTAGTTGTCGTTGTCGGAAGGATATTCAATTATAATACATGATAATCTATCCATGATGATTCAGCAATTTATCAAATATAACATGTGAAGTCAATCATTGAAATTTTACTGATTACAGCATGGATAACAATAACGTGCTTGTTACAAAAAAAAAAAATTCACTATTCTTCCATTTAAATTGTCCCATTAATTTCAAAAGATAAAAACTGATCCGGTTTTATTATCTTTATTTCGAATTCCAACTGACATGGGTTCTTTTATGTCCCATTGGAACAATTATACGCTGTTTTTTTCCAGTTCCTTTGTCCCGCAATCGTTCACTGACTAGGGGAAGCCATGTGAGAAAATCCAGAGAAACCCTCTCGACCGATACCGAGGTCGAACGTGTTACCTCTTGGTTAGGGAGTCAAAGCTCTATTTACTGAGATGAAAATATTTCAACAAAATGTGGTTCGTAAATTATACAGTCAGTTACATATATAATGCAATATTTACCAAGCTGTAAAACATGTCACTTCTATGCTAGCGTAAAACATTAGTCATCTTAACATTGCGACATAGTGTTCGGTCACAAAAATGTGAGAACCTATTTCTTTAAAAAAAAATCAAAAATAATTCTAGAAATTGGCATTATTGGCTGCTCTTTTCAAAAGTTTATAATTTCAAAAACAATATGCATACCAAACACTAAGTCTAAATTGTTTCCATGGAAACACAAAAATGATTAAATTCGAGAAGTTTCTAATTAGCAAAAGGCATAACTAATATAATAGGCTGATGCAGATACAGCGTTTCGTAACAATATTTTGAATGCTTATTAAAATCATCCTGAATCACAAAAATGATTAAATCCTGAGAAATTTGTAATTGTAAAAGTAAAAGGCAGAAGTTGATTTAAATAAATGATTATTTGTTTATGCGATTTGCCAGGTGATTTCCGCTTCTATAAACAGATTCCATCCTAGTACGACCCACAAATCAACCGTGACGTTATCGCAGTCATCTTGGAGTTGGAATTTCATATCAAATTTAAGTCCCATGTGCAATTGTTCAAGGAACAAGCATGCAAAGTTTGATGACAATTGCACTCATCACTCAGCTTTGAGTAAATGTCAGATCGCATCCAATGACAGGAGTATCAGCCTCAGAGTGTCAGCCTAGAAGATCACGAATTGCAATCGAATGGCGTGGAATTCAGTGCTGTCATCCTGGACAACAGAAGTAGTGCAAATAGAATCATTACATAATTAAACACAACAAATTTGTTTCAACAATCATGGTTGGCCGAGCTATTTTCTTATGCAGTTGACCCATGCGTTGTAGCCTAAAATCACACTTTTGACTCATTATCACTATTTTGGAGATTTAGAAATGCCATTAAGGAACGTTCAAACAGTATCTCTGTGGTCACCTTGGTGTCAACTTGTCAAAAATTAACCACAAAATATTCAATGTAATAATATTTCAATTTTGCAGGAAACAACACTTAACTTTTATGATTTATCAACAACAAATTAATAATAATATTTCAATGCCTTGTGTTACTGTCAAAATAGTAAACACCAAATCATGTTGTAAAATCTGCAAAAAATACTTGTTCAGGCGTGCATTTCCACCCACTAGGCCTCGACGTATAGAAGAGGCCATCGAATCCTCTGGATGTCCCCGGCCCCCTGAAAGCAGCGCACAATAATAAATAACCATTCTCTTTCAACTGATTCCAGTTGTCTTGGTTTCCAGAATAATGCATGCAGGATGCTTACCTTTCAAACCTAATAAATCACAATCGCATACATCAAATTAACCATAAACTGGTTCTTAGCGAAGCTCAAGGCGAGCTGGTTTCAATCGGTTCTCAACTGCGAAAAATGTTTTTGTGTAGTTGACGCCATGACTGTTTTAAACCTAATAGAAAAGTTGTTTTTCAAACAAAGTCAGAATTCGACATATTGACAAACAAAGGGTATAATACAAGATTGCCTGAGGCTCAATTGAAATCAATACATATGCTTAGATGATCACATTTGTCCCCCTAAACACAGAAATACAAAATGTTCAAAACGGTATCAGATCATGAAGCGGAAGTTAGAATGAGCATGCCCACCACAGAAAACCCGGATGTTGTTACTATAAATAGAGTGACGTCATTTACTTAAAATAGCAGATTTTCCGTTATTACGCCCGAAAAAACCCAGGAAAAATAGTATACAATAGGAAGTAGTAAATAGATGTTAACAAAAAAATTGGATCAAATTCTATAAAGTGAATAGTTTTTTTTATAAACCGTTATATTCAATGTCCTTACAATACGATATCTTTTTAAACACGGCTATACCATAATCACCAACAATGAGATTATTTGAATAGGCCATATCGGATCATTTCAATGTTATGTCCAGGATTGTTTTCTTTGTACATTTTTCATTTTGAGTTAAAGAACTAATCCCGATAATTTTTTGGAGAATAAAACTGCTTGTTTTTGTGTTAAAATCACTTAAAACCGTCTACCTAAGTACAGAGAAACTAACTCGGTATTTGTGATACGTTTCCAAATAACTTAAACCAGTCAATCTTCATCTGGAAAGGAAACAAGACAGTGTCCCAAGCAGTATTGTGCGGTGTCTACATAAAACCAGGCTTCTTTTATAAACAATTATAATGTGTAGGTGAAATTTACCTTTCGATATCAAGTACAGTAAATGGGTCATTTACTATATAGAACTCTCAATAAACGGGAGTCGATTGTCAGGTCATCAATGAAAAAATAGACCCGAATTCTTAAAAGGGTTACGTGTCCGGATAATCAGTATTGACGTTCACGCCCAAACGACTCAATATTTTGAGCTGAAATTTTGAGACAAGGTAAATACACCAGTCTTCGATATTTTGGCGTACTCGGACTTTTATTTTTCAGACTCCGTTTAAAACGGGATGATCCCTTTAAACCTGAATGGTAGTTTTATCACTGCAGGTCTGTAAAGCACTTTTGACGCTTATGACGAGATCCGGGATCCATCCACTTGATTTGATAACACGTACCGTCATTGCTTTCAATGCCCGTGTGTAGCCTATATGTCTCGCCCACCGGTTAATTATTATTGTTTTATGGGAACATGTTTTAAATATGAGGTGCAGTTCCCGAGCGGTATAGTATGATATTTCACGACCGACGACCTCCAAGATGCTATTTATCACAACCAACGACATACTAATAAAAAATGAAATGAAATGAAATGGGATTTAGTACGTCTTACTGTTTTCCTCCAAATTGGGCTAATGAAGACGGGTATACGCCATACAGTGTGCGACATACTAATAACAATCATGATAAACATATTTTATATTTAATAGCAGAAATAAATTAAACATGTATTATGTAACAGGTAAATCTGCACATTGCAGGTCTTTATTTGGGTTATAAATGTTACATAGACAAATAGTATAGGCTTGTATTCAAATGACTAGTCAATATAATCAACTCTCTAGATCATCGGATGGCCGATATTCAAATGGACTTGAAGATGGGTGCACGAGATTTAAAAATTTAACAATAAAATGGATAACCGAGACTTAGACTTGAATGTCAAGTACCGTTACTACCATAATGATAGATCTTACTAAAACCATGGTCCTTGCCGAACTCACAATCCGCATAACTTCGCTAAGAATAAAGAAATATGAGTGCAGTTTTCAATATATTCATATTGCATTATCCAGTTTTGATCTATTCCAGCGAGAACTGTCAGCTCTGTATCTAAATCTAACATAACCCGTCTTTAACGATAATAGGCTACATAAATCACTTATGACGACGCATATACAAGGTGAGCTAGCAAAAAATGGCATTTTACGAGTTCTATAGAACAAATATGTTTTTATACGCCACAGGAATGATGGAATTGTTGAGTGAATTTAATTTTATTTGTATTAGACAAAATCTGTCTTTTTTAATGATCATAATTATTTTATAGTTTTATATTTTATGTCGGAGAAGAGTAGGACGTTTAACCCCCTTTCAATTTCATTTTACGTCGGATCCAAAAAGAAAATATGTTTTGATGAGGTGCGATCTACGTTATATATTTTAAATTTATTTTAGCAACATTTAGAAAACAATTAAAATAGATAAAAACCTTGAAGGTGTCGTTGTCGGTTTAATACTACAATCAAGTACCTACAAAAGCTCAGTTTACAGCGGTGCAATATACGTCGAACTATAAAAAGATTCATGTGTTTAAAGCAAGAATTTCATATTTTCTAAGAAAGTCAAAACATAATTATTTCTATGTCTTTTGCTAATAGGTTGTCAACTCACTATGATATGATCATAGGCATTATTACCTACTCTTAGAATTCTCTCACATAGGAAATAATAATGCAATTACCTCCCTTGTTTTTCTATTACCCCCCATGCAAGAGCTATCTTCAAACGTTTGAATTTGAAGATGAAAATTATATTTTTGCCAATTTCTCAACTGGCAATAGTGAATTATTGGATTAATAGGATTATTCTTTAACGGGATAGGACTGTTCATAGATACCATCAATTTTAAGGCTTTATTTTAATATATTTTAAAAATATAATTTAAAAATATGAAATTGCCGCTTTTAATACACCATATTGCACGGTGCGCTACAGACCAGCAGACCAATAAAACACGTGACAATACACATTGTAATATACATATATGTATCATTATGTGCTATAAATACAATAAACAGTCTGTAATTGCAGTGTAAAAGTGTTAATTAATTACAAACTCCCTCATCCATCCACCATATGCTAGACTATTTACTTCACTCCAATAAAACGAAATGAAATGAGGTTTAACGTCCTGTTCTGCTCCGAACTGAGATAATGAAGACCGACACCTGCCATACAGTGTGCTGTGAAGGAAATTTTGCCAGGAAAGCGACGCTACGGCATATTGTTATATCGAATTCCAACTGTCAAGGGATTCTTTTGCGTGCACGCCCATGCGACGGACTAGACACCTGTTCTTGTCAAGCCCCCCCCCCCTCTCGTTCTGCGCCACTTTAAAAATTCCTTGGAACTTTCTTGGCAATCCACGAGAGCGAACCCGAAACTTCGAGGCTTGCTAACCAACATCTTACTTACAGAGTAATTATTATGATGGGTGATTTGTATCATCTCGTGATGTCGCCTTTCATGCGACAACCCGACAGGGTGCCATTTTAACCATACACCACGACAACCCAATTATAGATGCTAAAGATGTTTTTCATGCCTTGATTTACCGGTGGCCAATTATTCTATCATCAAAATACATGTATACCTTTTTATATAGACGAAACAATCTGTATATATACCAGTAGCCTAAACTCACTGACCAAAACCCTTTTATACATTTACTACTTCTATTTCTAAAGCTTCGTATATTTAAATGAATTGTGCGTGGTAAGAATAGATTACAATCCACCTATTGTTACTAAAATTGGACATTAGTAATCCATTACGCGTTCTACAGACATTCAGACCGACCCATCCCCAACATGACCCATATAGTTCAATAATAAGATTGTATTGAATCCAGTGCCATAAATATATATATTAATATCTATTTATGGAACTGGGTTCAATATCCTAGCTTAAATTAAACTGGTGTAATATAATTATAGACAGCCGTGTAGATATATCCTTCGCTAAGTTTTTTTTTTAACCAAGCGTGTCAATGAGGGTACCGTCATCGTTATGGCGTGTATTATGATGCAATGAAATATATCATAAAATTAGAAAATGAGATATATGGTGAAATAGAAATAGCACTAAAGAAAAAAAAAAAAAATAATAATAACAATAATCAACAATTCGAAGACCTCTATTTTACTTTAAGTTCAAGCTACTATGCGATATTCAGAACTTTGGTTTATATTTTGTACATACTCCCTCATTGTTTATAAATGTACATGTACATCTCATCTCTACTCTTTATGTAATTTTCATCCACTTTTTACATGTTTTTCATTCTTTTTATGTATTTTTGTTTTTATGCATTATATGTATTATTTACATGCTTCCTGAAATGGGTGTATTATGTATTAAAATCTATCTCTCTGTCTATCTTAATCTATATGGAATTTTCTGATCGCAAAAATCCTGGATAATTTTATTCAATTGCAGATTTATGAATCGATTAATACATTAGATGTATTTATGATACGGGTTTCCCCATAGTCTGTAGAGGGGGTCGCGGTGGCTCATTATTGAAATAAAATTAAACCATGTACTTGTCCCGAAATGACCGAGTTTGTGCTACCCCATCCCCAATTCTTTTTGATGGTCAATTTTGGTCAATTTTGTTATTTCTATTTTTATATATTACAGATTACATTACATTTCTAACAAGGTTTCCGATGGTATTTGATTAATTCTTCCATACACCCACATTTTACAACCCGGTATATACAGCAGACCTGTGTGTCGATCCGTCCGCCATAGTCATAACTCGGACCCACTCCATTCCACTGGCCTAAATATTCCAGCCACACCTGGAATCAAGTGTGTAAATTTTAATACCGATTGGGAGCATCTTGCTAATCAAGTACGGACGAGTAAAGGGAGATAACCGAAATAGGCAAAATGGCTGCTCGCGGTGGAAAGGTTGTTCAAGGAATGAAAAAAGCTGTAACTAAAGTTGTTCACCCTCCATTTATGAAGACTTACATACCTGCAGGGATGGCGTCACCTGCCCCACCCCTGGGACCTCAACTTGGACAGGTACATAAATAAAGAGGGCAATTAATTCATGGTATTTCTTCTATATTCCAAGACCAAGTCTGTTATGGTTCATGATGCGAATTATTAGTAACCTTGGAGAGCTAAAGCTTCTTCCTGTAGGGGAGGTTCGATAGCTGAATGGTTAACACATGCGCACAGTATCATAAGGTCTGTCATTGAGTCAACTGGCATGGTTTCGATTCCCCAGGAGTATGATCGCCTGTCCAAGACCCCTATTATGGCATACGCAAGCGAATAATTGAAATAAATTGAATCATGTTAATACCGAAATGACCTAGTTTGTGTTGAGTGGAGGTTAAATCTCATTTCTCCTTCCTTCTCTCCACGACAAATCAAAAATTATTTTTTTACTCACTTGCACAGATCTCCATTATATTTAAGTTGTTACCGTCATTATTATAGGCCGACATGTTGACTAGGCTTCTCTCGTATTTATCAAGCTGTGATCATCATTTTATGGTTTTACACTCACCGTTTTTTTTTTCTTTCTTTTTTTATTTCAGAGAGGAATTCAAATTGCCGGATTTTGTAAAGAATTTAATGAAAGAACTGCTAACATTAAAAAGGGTATCCCCCTACCTACTAGAATAACAGTAAATGTAAGACATTATTTTTGACTGAATTTGTGTTCAGTACCAAACCTGGAAATAAGGCACAGATTCAGGCTTTGTCAGGCACAAAACCTCTGGTGCCTGTCGTTTTGTCTGGCACTGATTTGTCTTTTTTAATGATATTATTTATACATGTCCGTCACTAAGTTGAAAATGTCAGGTACTATTTCATTAGTGTCTGCCATTTTGTCAGGTACATCTAAAATCGTTATTTCCAGGCCTGTTGTTCACCAGTAATGATTATAACCCCATTAAAGATAAATTGGAATTCGTAGGAGTAGATCGTAGCGCCACTGTTTGCAAAAAAATTCCCTCATAGCACACTGTATGGTGTATGCCCGTCTTCATTAGTCTAGCCGGAGCAGTACGGTAGAACGTTATGGGTATTTTTTCAGAAAATAATTTGAAGTGGAAGCACTGTATTGGATCCCTCCATGTTTTGTCAAGAGAGGCTTCCCACAATATGTGAAATGATTGACAGAAGTATTTTGTTATTTTAATCATTTGATTTGTGTGTTTCAGCCTGATAGAACTTTCAGCATAGTCATACACAATCCTCCCGTTTCCTACTTCCTCAAGCAAGCAGCTGGAACACAGAAAGGGGTCATGAAAACTGGTATGTAACTGCTTTCCTTCATTTCCGCTACTTCTGGATTCTTCAAATCGTTAAAACAAATCAACTGTAGCAGAGACCTATTTGTTAAAATTCTATTGTCATTTAAAATTGTATTAGTTACATGTTACAAATCAAAGGAAGCAAATAGCTGTGTTTTGAAATTATTTGGAATGTGTTTAACCAGTCTTACAATGTGATTAAACTACAGATCTATATTTCGTTTCATTTTTTCTTATTTATATTTTTGATGGCCTACACTACATGAAGATCTGACCAGTTGTACATCAGTGGTCGTACGAGCAGTTTTTGACCCTATGATGTCAGACTGATTAATCAATCAGTTTTGATGTTTTTATTGGGTTACCCACAGTTCCGTGCATGGCATGCCAAGAAGTTGTGGTATCAAATCGTTTCATTGGTTAATTACTCATGTCGTCCAGAACGCTTCCAGATCCCAGTGTAGTAAAGACAAATAAAATGAAACTGAAACCGAAATGTAATAGGATATGTGTTTTAAGCAGGTTGCCAGATCTTTGACACTAAAATTGTTCATTAACAGTATTAATTTGAAGATACGCCCTATATAAAGTATTAGACTTACATGTACAAGTTTTATAACTGGATGGGGTCACAGTGGCTAAATGGGGAAGGCGCTGGCTCGCTAGCCTGAAGGTCGGGAGTTCGATCCCTGCATTGGCCGATAAAGTTCATCCAGATTTTTGTGGTTTCCCCTTGTCAGTGATGCAGGAACTGACAAGGACAGCTGTCTAGTCTTTCGGAGAGACGAAAAACCAGGGTCCCATGTACACATTGGCTTGCATGTAAAACATCCCTTGGCAGTTGGAATACGATATCAGAGTAGGCCGTAGCGCCGCTGCCTTGGCAAAATTTCCCTCATAGCACACTGTATGGCCGTTGCCCATCTTCATCAGCCCAGTCAGAGCAGAAGAGTAGGATGTAAAACCCCAATTCATTTCTCATTTCATTTCATTTATAATTGGATGTGTTTGTTTGTTCACAGGTCATGAAACGGCAGGAACGGTCACTTTAAAACATGTCTACGAAATCGCAAAAATAAAATGTCAAGATCCTACGTTTGAGAATGTTCCGATGGAATTCATCTGTCAACAAATCATAGGAAGTGCTCATAGCTGTGGTATTGAGGTTGTAAAAAACCTGACCGTCGAGGACTATAGTCAGTTTATTCAAGAACGTCAAGTAATTTTAGAACAACAGAAACAAGAATTAGAAGAATTACGTCAAGCGAAGATGTTACGTTTATAGAATTACGTCCAGTGAAGATGTTACGTTTATAGAATTACGTCAAGCGAAGATGTTACGTTTATAGAATATGTGTGGATTGAATGAGGACACTGTCTGCTTTGTGCCATTTGTACTGAAGTAAAAGTAGAAATTTTTACTGCAGTGTTAGGGGTGGGGTGGGTGCTGTATAGCCCCCCAAAACGTTACAGTGTAACCAATATATAATTATAGGGGTAGTAAGTGGGGTTATTCGATTGAGCATTGTGGGATAGAGTTATCTCAGGTGTAAACGGAGTCAACATGGAATATGGCTACCATCTCTCGACCAATCACCATGGCTGAAAGGTTTTATCTTGTCACGATTCTGTGTTACTTGCAGTTCGGTCAATTCGAAATATTCTGGACAGAAGATCGAGCACCCCCCCCCCCTATTACATGTGATTGAGATTTGATGATCAAGCACCCCTCTAATACATTTGATTGACTTTTAGGAATAACGATACAACTCAAGGTTCTCTACATTTTACTACATTTAATTTATCAAAGAAATATTCATAGGAGTGATGTGAAATAACTCAAGATTCTATTGGTGCCAGAAACGGGAAGCCATTCCTCCTTCAAAACCTCAAATACAAGATTACTTGTATATCTGTACATTTTTCTTCATTTCAGTTATCAAAGAAATCTACATATGACTGATCCAAACTAAATTTGATATAGAATTATGTTTAATTTGATAAATCATGTAAAACAGTGCTAGAGGTTGTCAATAATGTAGTAAAATATTACTTTTATATCAAATTAATATTGTTCAGTTTTATCACATAGAATCTTCACAAGATCAAAAATATTACGACTCTGATTTGATATGGGGTCGTGTACCACTAGGAGGAGCTGCAGTGGCTCGATGTCGGGCGTTTGTTTTTTGTATCACTAGGACGAGCTGCAGTGGTTCATTGAGTAAGAAGCTTGCTCATTAATCAGAATGTTTCAGGTTTGATTCTCATTTTGGCTTAGAAAAATCCTCAGGATTTTCTGATGTGTCTTCTCCTTGTCTCTAGTGCAGGAACAGGATAGTTGTCCGAATGGGCCTGAAAACCAAGGTCCCCATGTTTAAATTGGTGTGCTGTAAAAAAACCCATTTGGAAATATTTGAAAGAAGAGTAGACCATAGCGCTGCCATCCCTGCAAAATTTTCCACATTGCCAATTGCATGGCGTTGGCCCGGCTTCATAACCCCACTTAAGTACCCATTTCATTTCAGTTTTAAGTGAGAAGCACGGTGGCTCAGTGCGTGAGACGTTGGTTTGCTAGACGGTGTTGGCAGATTAAGTTCATCAGGATTTACTGTTGTGGTTCTCCGTGTCAGTGGTAAAGGACAGCTGTCTAGTCATTCAGATGGGACAAAAAAGCTGAGGTCCTGTGTACACATTGGCTTACACATAAAAGATGCCTTGGCAGTTATAATACGATATAAGAATAGGCCATAGCTCCATTGTCCAGGCAAAATTTCCCTCATAGCACACTGAATGGTCAATGCCCGTCTTCACAATCTCAGTTCAGTAGAATTGGGACGCATAACTCAATTTCATTTCTGTTTCGAGAATAATTTATTTACAAAAGATTTGATAAATTTATTATATATGTAACTTCTTCCTCTCTCTATTAGCATTCTTTTTCCTTCTTTTAGCCAAATATTTATCAAGTCCACCTTTTTCTTTTAATTCTTTATATTTTTCTGCTAATTCTAGTTTCTTAACATCAGCTGTAATATAAAAATCACTGATTTATTGATAGGCATTCAGAGGGATTTATTGATAGGGATTGAAGAGATTTTTTATAGGGATTGATGGGAGTGATTTTAAATGTAGTTGAATCACTGAAAGGAATATTAGTCTATAATTTGAAACTTCAATTAAATATTAAACGGTCAATCCAAGTATATTTTAGCGTAGATTAAATCCTGAAAAATTAGATGAGGATTGGAGACTTTAAATAGGACAAAATGCTAGAGGAATGTAACAAAGGAAATAAAATTGAACCATATGTTAGTCCTGCAATAACCTAGTTTGTGTTGAGTGGACGTTAAACCACACCTATCCTTCGACCTTAACTCCAGATTTTGTGAACTGGGCTCGAGATTTACAACTTACATTGTTTCAAGAAATATGGTGTCTTTCCCTCTTTGACTAATTCTCGTTCTCTCTCCTTCCATTTATTCAGTAGACTATTTTTCTTACTCTTCCTTTCATCTGCTTCTTCATATTGTTTCTATAACATACAAATAACAAATATAAAGATGACATTATTACAATTCATACCATTCTGATAAAGATAGGATGCCAAGCAACGAAACATACAACCACATCCGGGGTGTCAACAAGAGTTGTCACATATTTTTTTCTTTTGTCAGATATGAAATTATTTACAACACACTAGAATCTGATTACAAGTACTAACTCATTTGGCTTCTAGTTCTGCCCTATTCTAACATTTAATATCAATTTCAGGCTTCTTTATCTCATGACCTTAAACACTGTGTATAAATATAAAGTCAATCATTTATTAACTTTAGACTCTACAGCTTCAATAAGATTTTTCAAAGTGATCAAAGGCCATAACTTTGGCAGTAATAATCGCAATTTGTTGAAAATCAATAGACTTCTTCATCTCAGGTCAATCAAAATGATTATATACAGTATATACAGTGTATAAATATAAAATCCTAATGACTTTAAACACTGATATTAACTTTAGCCTCTAAAGTGTCCACAGGCAATTGTTGACGCTGGACTGACAGACGGACGGGGGCGACAACAAGATACAACGAAATTTCAATGTGGGTGTATAAATATGGAAATCGGGCCTGAAAATGGAGTCTTCTCAATCCACACTGGGATTCAAACACGAAAGATTCTTGTAGAGAGTTGATTGCCCTTAGAACTCGTCTACTGCTGCCCCAGATTTATCGTTCCATTTACAGCTCGACTACTGCGGCTCCAAGTTATCGTCCAGTATTTTATTTTATACATTGATAAGTGCAATGAGAGGGTAGAATTTTACCACAGCAGGAACTGTTGGAAGGTGAAAGGTGTTTTTATACCAGAGTAAAACAACAATCATTTTCTGCACTACTATATTCAACAGATGAACAAATGGGAAACGGGTGACAAAAATAGCATTTGAGTACGGGTAACAAATTTACTAAGTGACTTCAAATTTGCGTCCCTGTCCTTGATTACAGCAGCCCTTTCTTTGCCTAAAACAACTGACTAGTGACTTACATATCTATTAGCTAGGGATTTCAATTCAGATTTCCTGGTTTTGTCTTTTTCTTTTTTCATGGCCGTCACAATTTTCTGAAACAAAATATATTGAAGAGTAATAAAAGTTTGAAAATTTAAAATACAGATATATACTTCATTTTGTTTTTTTAAACTTTCGATGGCCTCTGCTACATGTTGCAGTAAAGACAAGAAAAACAATATTTTGAACTATAAAAAACAAAATAAAACGGGATCTGCGTTTTAATGAGATTGAAGAAATCAACACGGGGGTTGGGATGGCCTAGTGGTCTAGAGTGCCGCGCTTCGACCTCTAGCTGGCCGGTCACCTCTGACTTGCGTCTGTGGTTTCAATCCCAGGTGTTAGCGTATGTGGAATGGAGATAGGGGCGCCTTCTCAACCTCGTGGGTTTCCTCCGGGCACTCCGGTTTCCTCCTACTGCTAAAGACCCCTACGCGCAAGCGAACTATTGAAATAAAATTGAAACCATATGTTAGTCCCAAAATGACCTAGTTTGTGTCGAGTGGACATTAAACCCCATTTCTCTCTCTCTCTCACAAATCAACACCCAAGAAGAAGGGAGTGTGAAATGTGTTTTAATGTGTACTTCACACAAAATAGATCATTTCGGGACTAACATATGGTTCAATTTTATTTCAATAATTGTGTAAAGTTTGTGTAAATGCTATCCTACCTTTTTTTCTTTTTTCTTCATTTCATCAAGAAATGCGTAGGTATGTTTGAATTTCTTTTCATTAAATTCTCCGGATAAATCATCAAACCTTGGATCACGATTTAACTGGCAAATAAATAAAAAAAGACAATTATTTACACAGTAAAGTTGAGATTGTCCACTTATGAACACATGGCTTTTCCTAATAAAAACACTTGTCACAAACAGATGTAAGTACGGGGATCAGTTGGTAAGCATTAAGTAGGTATTATGACTATTGGTTAGGATTGTGTATTCAACAGCGAGGGGTGTTAAAATTTCACACCTGAGATGCCATGTTTTACAGTTTAGTTACAAACCGGCTAATTCAGGGGCGGATCTAGGAATTTTGAAAAGGGGGGGGCGAGGCAAAGTGCACGGGGGCACTGACCGTGGAGACAGGGCACACCGCCGATAGGGGGGTTTCAGGGGGGGGGGGGGTCACGATCATTATCCGTCATTTCCTTGCATCTGTAGCCATTCCAAGAGCTATCTGGCTGATATTTTCGTCTACGTAAACGTTCGGAACGGACATAATTTTTATTTGGGTCTGAGAAAAGGCACTTTTAGCAGTAAAAAAGGGCACTGTTGAAAATTAGCGCCCCCCTTTGAATCCGCCTCTGTCATTAGTGACTACTGTATAATTTGCATACTAAACATCAGCTTTGAGTAATGATGACTTGTGTTCTTGTTGAGTACTGTAAGAGTAGCTCTAAAATTTTCGGTCAAAATGTTGTGAATTCTATATGATACTCTTAATTATTTCCCCCCAATTTGAAAAAGATCTGTCCATAACTGAACTTATAGATCACAAGAAATTGTGGAAGGGTGGGTGACGGCGACAGTGAATCTGCTTCGGAGAGGGAGATAAATGTGGTTTAAAGTCCACTTGACAAGACTAGGCCATTTAGGGACTAACATAAGTTTTTTTTTATTTCAATAATTCGCTTGCACGTAGGGGTCTTTAGCAGTGGGAGGAAACTGGAGGACCCGGAGAAAACCCACGAGGTTGGACAGGCGACCCTACTCCTTGCCACGTACAACCGGGGATTCGAAACCATGCCAGTTGACTCGATGGCAGACCGTATGATACAGCGTGCGCACGCTAACCATTCGGTCATCCAACCCCCCTATGATGAATGAAACATTACGCAACTATTAGCAAACCAGCAACACCTATTAATGTGTCTCTTGTTAATCTCAGCTGGTTGATGTGTTGATTTTATTTTCTGAATTAAATTAGACATTGCCTGCACAAATACTAACCTTTCTTTTAACCTGAACAACTTTACGGAATACTGGTACTCTCTTCTTGGCCGATATTTCAACTGGTCTGTAAAAACAAACAGGTTTCACAGTGGTTTATTGAGTAATGAACATGTTCTCTAGCTAGGAGCGTACCAGGTTCGAGGCTCTGTATTTTCCAGCCTAGTTTCCCCTTTGTCATTGATGCAGGACGGAGAGTCTTGGTAGTGTTGTTCGGATAGTACAAAAAATGAGACCGACCCAATTACTCTTTGGCATAAAAGAACACTTCACAGTTGGAGTGCAATGAGAAGTAAGCATAAAAGCTAAAGTCCATACAAAATATTCCTTGCTTTTTCATCTTGTTTGACAAACTGAACGCTGTTACTTGCCTGGCCCTCCGTCCTGCTATAGTTAATAGTGTGACGAACTGAAAACAGGGGATGAAAATAACATTTAAGTTGAATTGAGTTTATCAAGTTGTATTATTAGGTAATCAGGTTTAAATTTGAGTAGTATCATCCGTTAATTGAGTTTGAATTGTATCATCTGTTAATCAAGTTTGAGTTGTATCGTCTGTTAATCAAGTTTGAGTTGTATTATTAGTTAATCGAGTTTACCTGTCTTTATATTCTCTCTCTGTTTTTTTACTGTGTCCAGGTTTACTGGGGTTTTTTCTCTCACTGTGGACAATCTGATTGTATCTGCAACAACACAAATTATAATTTATGATTAAAATACAGATCTAGTTTGACATTTCTATGGATACCAACAATTACTTGCAGAGAACATCAAGAACTCGCCGTACCAGACTGTTTCATTGGCCAACTCCTCACATTAACTAGAATGCCTGTTATGTAACAACTCTTCCAAATCCTAGTGTTGTGAAGACAAGAAAAACAAACTTTTGAAATATAAAAAAACGAAACGAAACATGATCTTTGGGCAGCTCGACTAGAACAACCCTCAATTCTTTCCTGCACTCATCTACACCCTACTGTATTCAAATAGCCTACAAATAAATCTCCAATACACAGGAAAGTGTTTTGTTTTCAAGTTATATCTACCACATGTAATTTACACAAAAACAAAACTACAGACAAGACACAATACATAGAAATCACAAACAAACAATCCAAAAAGAGTGAATAGATCTGGGGGTAGCCATAAGTGTCCACTGCACTGTAGAATACTGGGCCTGTAGTGATCAAACTCATATCTATAAAATCTGAAAATATTAATTATTAGACATTAGTAATTACTTACATTTTGGCTCCCAGTTTGTTCCTCAGTTTCTGTTTATCTTCAAATGACATATCTTTTAATTCTGTAAAAAATTAAATACTCTAGCTAACAAATTTATTTTATTCTTTCACATTGAAACCATGAAAAACAAAAATATATCAATAGGTTTATATATTTTTAAAAAAACAATTGAAAACTCCATTTATTTTTAAGAAACCATTAAAAATCCAAATTAATTTTACAGATTTTTTAGATGTTTTTAGAGAAACAATGAAAAATTCAATTTATTTATACTGACTTTCAAATCAAATTTATTTATTACCATTTTTGTATTTCATTCAAGGACAACATACGATCAATGAAGCATATAAAGTTTACCTTTTCTTATTGTGGCCTGTAAAAGGAAACAGAGATTCTTATTATAATACATGTACAACATAATCCTTGAGTGGCATTTAGCGATTGAACACATCTACTTAAACAGTGTTCAATTTACAATTAAGTATGTCTTATCGTTATACATGCGTTGTGAAACTGAGGGGAGGTTCCTTTACAATGTAAGTCACAATAATTTTACAAGTACTGTTCACTACAAATATAATTCATAAACTTACATATGGGTCGACTCCTTCATCATCACTTTCATCTGCTTCAGACTCAGACTCGTCCAATACCGACTTAACAGGGTGCACATCATCATCATCATCATCATCATCATCGTCGTCGTCGTCGTCGTCGTCGTCATCATCATCATCATCGTCATCATCATCATCATCACTTACAGCATCTCCTCTTTTGTCAAATCGTTTATGTTTAGATTTTTTGGAAGATTTACAATGTTTATGCAAGGAACTATTTTTATGAGTTTGTTTCATATTGTCACTGTCGTCTGCACTTCCTTCTGTTGGATCTGACTTAATACCCGCAGTTTGTTTCTTAAATTTTTGTTGGAATTTTTGTAGATCGTCATCCTCGCTTGAATCTGAACAAGGCTCCATGTTGAAATCAGATACACATGAGAATCTTAAAAGTGTAATATTAAAAGCAATCATGCATTCATTTTCTTAATAAATTTGGTAACATATTTCAGTGACATAAACCATAAAAATAGGTTGCCAGGCAGCGAAACATACGCCCACAGCAGCTAAATCGTCCGGGCAGTCAACAAGGGTTGTCGCATATTTTTCCTTTTTTTGGTAATGAAACATTTGTAATACACTAAAATCTGATTAAGAGTAACAACTCATTATGTAATTATCTGAAAATCATTAGAATTTGTTTGCTTTTTATAAAGTTTTGCCCCACGCTAACAATTAGTATAGGAAACATTTAACATCATGAATTTAGCTGTTCAGTTATCAAAATTCAGTGAAAATCAAAATACTTGTTCGACTCAACACCTTAAACTCTGTGTATCAATCTGAAGTCAATCGGATGATAAGTTTTGCATCTATAGCGACCTTAAACACTGTGTATAAATTTGAAGTCCACAAGATTTTTTAAAGTGGTCAAGGGCCATAACTCTGGCACTAATTATCGGAAATCGCTGAAAATCAATAGGCTTCTTCGTCTTATGACCTTAAACACTGTGTATGAATTTAAAGTCAATCGGATATTAACTTTGGCTTTTAGAGCGTCCACAAGATTTTTTGAAGTGATCAAGGGCCATAACTCTTGTAGTTATTATCGAAAATTGCTGAAAAACAAAAGGCTTCTTCGTCTCATGACCTTTAACACTGTGTATAAATTTAAAGTCAATCGGATATTGACTTTAGCCTCTAGAGCGTCCACATTTCAATGTGGGCGTATAAAAATGAGTATCAAACAGTCAAAACATTTGGTTCGTAATGGCCAAACATTTCGGTCAAAGCAGTCAAACAATTTGGCCAAACAATTTAATCAAAATGGTTCATGGAATATTTGTTCTTCATTATCAATCCAATGATTTGTAGCAATGCCTACAAAAAGCTTAATTAAAATGAAAAAAGACATTTTCTCTCTCTGTCTCTCTGATTAATCAATCAGCGTTGACGTTTTTAGGGGTTTATCCAAGTCGCCCTAACAGATGGTTTTATTGGGTAAATGCACTAATCCCTCACGCTACCATGAACGCAGGTTATATAACAACTCTTCCAGATCCTACAGTAGTACAGACAAATAAAACAAAATCTGTGTTTGAATCATGAGATTGCCATAGCCCAAATTTTCACATAACACTACATATCGGAAGGATTCTTTAATCAAGAGACACTATCACTGTGAATATAATTAATTTTAAACATGTGCACATGAATATATATTTAATGAAAGAAATAAAAGGCCATAAGTAATTATAGAGCAAAGCTTTAAAGCATGCACGAAGCTAGTCCAGCTCTGAAAGTAAGACTCATTACACTCGCCTGTACGTCCAGGGATCTTGTGATTGAATCCTTGTCGAAAAAATTTGGCGCCCCAGTCAAATTTTACTGGGCAACTTTTTACTGCTAAACGATCGTGTGTCAGTAACTGTGAATGCCTGACCAATGTCACTGAACATCTTAGTGAGAAAATAAGACCTTGCTTACCTCGCTAGAACCAGTATGAGAGACACAACACGCTGTTAAAAAACCTGTTCCCCTCTTCTATCCGATTTGCCCAACTTCATTGAAAGGGTAACACAAATTTACGAACTCCAGCAAATAATAGGATGAAACGAAATTTAGGTGAGTGTAATGAGACCTACGTTCAGAGCTGTACGAGCACGAAGTGTGGTGCTTGAGGATGACTTGTTTCCGGTAACACAGGGATGTAACTAAAACTGTCACCCACAGACTATTGATACGAAAAAAAAGGCATGACTGGGCAATGCGCATGCCAACATACCAAATCCCACCCAAGCGAGGTTACGCCGTTTCACAGAACTATTTCTCACACAACGTCTAGTGAAAATTTTGAAGTGGAAGCCCTGCTAATCAATGACGTCACATATTTATGACGTCAAAGAAAATATATTCCAATCCTAGTTTTTTTAAATGCAAATTTTATAATCATATAATTTAGCCTAGTTCAGCTCTGAACGTCGGTCTCATTACACTCACCCTGAACGTTCAGAGACTGTCCCATTCAATCAATGTCGAAAATAATTGGAGCCCAGTCAATTTTACTGGGCAACTTTTCACTGCCAAACGATGAGGTGTCAATCCGTGAGGATGCCTGTACAATGTAAACGAACATCTTAGTGAGAAAATAAGACCTTGCTTACTTCGCTAGAGTCAGTATGAGCGACAGAGCGACACAACACACTGTTAAAAATACGTAGGGGATATTTTACCGAATTCGGCAAAGTATCTAGCTGCTTTCGCTGTTTTACCGTACATGGTTTCTGATTGGTTTAATATCCACTTCCGTTTGACATGCGCAGTTGTGCGATTCTTGATATATTCCACCATTTTGATTACTCTGTCTTTCAAGTTTGGCGCAAAGCACCATTTTACTGGAAAAACTTTAAAGGAATAATCCCAGTTACATTTTGGGGCTTAAAATTGCTTAATTTTGTATGAAAGGCCTTTAATAACTTATAACTTAGCCCCTAGTAACTACCTCAAGCGTTGTGATACGTTTTCAAAAAATTTCCAATTGTCGGTATTGCTCTGTGTTTGGAGACCGGCGTCTTGGTTGCATCCTAAAAAGTGCCGCAAGCTCTCTATTTATGAAGTGTACAATAGGTATCGCATGTAGTCGCATTTATCAAGTTCAACTATTTAAAAAGTCTAGTGTCCGGATATTTGATTGTGGTGCGATTTTGACGTTCACGTCCAAACGACTGAATATTTTGAACTGAACTTTTCAGACAAGGTAAATACACAATTCCTCTGTATTTTGGCGTTAAAATTTCATACGTATACGAACTTGTAATTTTCAGATTCTATGAAATTCGGGATTCGCACTTCAACACCACTGACAGTCTTAGTACTTAAATTAAAAACCAAAATCCGCAGAAATGAGCCCTCGACCAAAATAGAGTAATATTATAAATGTTTTTCTACAATTTACATTTATTATCTTATTTTCTTTTAAAAATAATTCTATCAAATTCTACCATAGAAATTCAAGTAGGCTATTTCGTCCCTTTATAAGACACGGAGAAAGAAGCAATGTTAGACACAGGACGAATAGAACTCTTGGATTAGGGTTTGGGTTAGATTTAGATTTTGGGTTAGGGTTAGGGTTTGTGTTATGGGTTAATGTCAGACGGCAAAATAGCCGGCATCATTGCCTTAGCGAAAACGGCTAAGTCCAGGAATCAGAGAACTGCGAATGTCAAACGGAAGGTACGGCAAAATAGTAAATTAGAGTAAAGTGCCGAATTCGGTAAAATATCCACTGCCTTAAAAATACGTCCCCTCTATCAAGTTACATTTTCACAGCCATGACACTCTAACTGTAGGTCAACGTCCACATTCAGGAATGTCGGTCATACAAGACGAAACGAAATGTACAGGCTTAACGATTACATGTCATTTCGGTCCCGCGTCATTTCGGACTTACGACATTTCGGACTCCAAAAAATATGGCCTCGACATTTCGGACTAGGGCACATGACATTTCGGACTCGGGTATATGACATTTCGGACTCGGGAATAAGTTGGAAGGAAAGGTTGAACACAACTGTCAAATCAATATAAAATACACCGTGGCTATTCTTAATAGCCCAACAAAAATTAACTTAAAGGTTAAATTATATAATTTACCGCTCGCGGCGTGGAGTCGTGCATCACGAACCTACACGACAAAATTTCCAATGTTGAGTGTTTACGAAAAGAACGTTTTACTTCTTTATACATGTATTGCTGTACTGATGAATTTATTAGGAATAGGCCAATTTAAAACACGAAAGAAAATATTTATTAACATGAAACACGTGGTTAGTAAAAGGCTCCACCAAACGATACATTAGTTGCACTTACGGTTCTTTGATAATCGTCGTTTCTCGTAAAATTAATGTATTTGTTTAAATCCAATAATATGCTGATGAATTTATTTGAAAATGACCTACACAAAAACAAAAATTTACACGACATGCACTCTTTTTACAAGTCCCTAGAAATTGTTAACGATAACCCGGTGAGCTGCACGTTGACATGCAATTCCTCCCGCTTGGCAATACCAATCGATAAATTAGTGCGTACCTACAAAGCAAAGTATTTCTGAGGAAAATATTAGAAATAGCAACGATCAAAGCGGGATAATTAAAGCTGATTAACCGATAATCCCGATGTTATTGTAGTATGTGCAAAGAAATCTTGCGGTTCTTTGGTGGATGATGAAAAACCGTGAGTTGTCAATCATCGATAATGGCGGCCGTGTGTTGATTGCAATTATTCCGTTTCACAAAAAAAAAACATTAGCAGTGATCGATCAATCAAGCTCGTTTAATTTTTGACAAAAGAAAAACAATGAAGTATTACTAAATATACACAAATTTTCAACAATATTTTATTGCCAAGTTCAATACTCGCGATGAAACAAAAGAGAACTAGCAGTATTAATCGCGACGTCAACAATCGCTGATCAATTAAATAAACTATCAGTCTCACATAAAACGAAAAAACAAACAGCTGTACTATTAGTATTACACAAATTTTCTACAGTATTTTAATTATTAATCAGAGTCCGAAAAGTCGCTTGGCTGAGTCCGAAACGACGCCAAGTAAGTCCGAAAAGTCGCCAGACAGAGTCCGAAACGACGTTTGCGTTGAGTCCGAAATGACGCGGGACCGAAATGACGTGCTACCGGCTTAACATTGTACAGGCTTTCACACGGATTGACACCCCGTCGGTTAGCAGTGAAAAGTTGTCCAGTAAAATTGACTTTTCTCCAATTTTTTTTCGACATTGATTAAATGGGGCAGTACCTGAACGTTCACGGTGAGTGTATTGAGACCGACGTTCAGAGCTGAACTAAATTTAGCCTAGATCTAGCCTACATAAAATGAATTTGGAAAAACGATATTATTTAACATTTTTATATTACTTGTGAAAATTAATTATGAAGGTTTTATGTTTGGCAACAGTCACAACAGCTTCGTTCTACTCTGGTAATGCCTGTTACACATTATTTATGGATAATGTAAATGAACAATTGGGCATAAAATCATTTGAATTAAAACATACCCACGTTGTTTTTATTTTGACTACTCTTTAAAAATAAAGTTACATTTAGTGATAAATAATTATTACTGGAAAAAAGTCCGAAACGAATCTCTTCATATTTTGTTTACTACGTCTGATTTGGGTTAGAAATTCAGAGTTTTCAAAAATAACATACATATTATTTACCTTATCAAAAATAATTGACCCACATATTAACTCTTGATAGCAAATAAATTTGACGAATAATTTCTGTTTCGTGTTTTTTCCACTTCTACAATTTGGCGCTACAAGGGCAGATAACCCTCAGAGCCGTCAATTTTTTTTACGGAAATTAAAAAGATGGCAGAAGCTGAATCAGAGCCTGATGTTATTCGCGAGCCTTTTTACAGACTTGCAGAAGTTAAACACGAATACGACGCCTTGGAAAGATTGGCACAAGATGTACAGAATGATGTGACAGAAGCTAATGCGGTATAACTTATAGAACTAACAAATTATTATTTTTTAAAATGATCTTTTATTTACTCCTTTTAATTACTATTAGGTTTAAATCTCATTGTGTTTTAGTAATGATGACAATGTACAAAATTGAAAATCATAAGCTAGTATTTTTATGTTTTTCATACAGTCTTTTTACTATTTTATATTCACTTTTTATGTACATGTATCTGTTTTGTATGCATAATATGTACTATTTACATGCTGCCCGAAATGGGTGTTTTATGTAATAAACTATCTCTATCTCTCTCTATCTCTATCTCTATCTCTATGGAATGTTGGCCACTAGCTTGTTTTGAGTCTGAGAAGCATCCAAATTTCTGATGTGTGACATGTTTGCTGCCAATATGAAATCCTGGGATGTTGGCCTTGTAGGCCTAGCCCACTGAAATCCTGGGATGTAGGCGAATATAGAAACAATATTGATACTTCTCATTACTCTTTACCAATGCCTTGCCCCCACCCCCATATGCTGTTCAGTCATTTGAGAGAGAGACAGACAGACAAAATGATAGAGAGAGGGAGGTCATTTTGGGACTAAGACATAATTCAATTTTATTTCAAAAATTTGATTGCGCTTAGGGGTCTTTAGAAGTGGAAGGAAACCAGAAGACCTGGAGAAACCCCACGTAGCTGGACAAGTGACCCAACACCTTGTCACATACAAGCGAAGAATCAAAACTACGCCACTTGACTCAATGACAGACCTCAGGATTTTCCAATCTGATTTCCCTTTGTCAGTGGTGAACGATGGAAGACCTGACAAGAGAAAGGTGTCTCGTCGTTAGGGTTAAAATAAAAGTCTTGCACTTGACAGTTTTAAATCGTTGTTCAGTATAAGATTGCCTAAGCAAAATTTCCTTCTTACACAATACGGTTTAATGTCCACTCAACACAAACTAGGTCATTTCGGGACTAACACATGGTTTAATTTTACTTCAATAATTTGCTTGAGTGTGGGGGTCTTTAGCAATTTCTGCATTTTTAAATTAAATCAAAATATGGCTGAGCCGCTCTAATCATTTTAATATGGTCTTCTCATGTTAATAAATGTCTAATTAATAGTTTGCATAACATTTCAGGGATAAGTAAAAACCTGCACTAGGCAGATTTAACTCTTGCATGATATGTTTAATACAAGTATTAAAGAGAAACGTTCAGTTCAAACAGTTTTTAGCAGCCTTCGGAGATTATGTTTTATTAATTTTATTAATGTTGAAGTGATTTAATACATTCTAATTTTCTTTGTTTGTAGGATGTTGAAAAATTAGAATTAGAGAGGAAATGGTGTTTTGATGAAGAAGGAAATAGAAATCGACCACATGCCAGTGAAGAGGCCGATAGAATAATTCATGAATCAAATAATTACCCAGATCTCATACAAGGTAATATGATTAGCCAGAAATTATTTGGAATATTGTTTATCTTTGCTTCAGTAAGATCCCCCCACGCAACCATTTTCGCAAGAATCTACAAATGAAATGGGGTTTAACGTCCTACTATTTTGAGGGAAATTTGCCAGGGGCAGCAGCACTACGGCCTACTCTTATATGGAATTCCACCTTCCAAGGGGTCTTTAACGTGCACACCAATGTGTGCACTGGACCTTGGTTTTTCGTACTATCCGAACGACTAGACATCTGCCCTTGTCAGGCCCACCGTCCTGCTTTACTGACAAGGGGAAACCACGCCTGAAATCTGGATTAACTTTCTCGGCCAATGCAGGGATCAAACACTCGACCTCCAGGATAGCAAGAATCTACAAGGATTCTTGAGACACAGCATTGAGGTGCCCAGGATTTTCAAGAGTGCCTTCGCCCTGTGGTGCAGTATGAAGGGTTTGGAGCTATTTGATAAGGGACATTGTTCTTTCCCTTTGTGGTGCAAGATAGTTGGCTTAGTAGGGGACAGCGTCTTCGTTGTTAGGATTTCTTTTATCAAGTTTCATTAGCTCTAATTGACAACGAAGAACGAAAACCAAACTTTCAACTCAAATGTACTTTTATGAATACTACTACTACTTGATTATATGATATTTATTTTCAGATGTCATCGGTAATTTACAACAAAGGAAAACTGATTTACAAATGAGTGTATCGGACCAGGAAAGAAAAGTGAAAAATTCTACGCTACCAGATAACTATTAACGACATTATTGCGCCCCTAAACTTTTGTCTTTAATTTGAAAGATTTAATGATGATATAAAGTAAATTGCTATGTATAGTCCAAGTCTGAAATAAGCCAGCTTTGTCACCAGTCATTGTTTTTTCTATATTTGGCTCGTGAGCTGAAAAAGTAAAAAAATTGCTTTTCTCAAAAATCTCTTGCAGTTCGAACAAGTATGGAGAATTATGTGATAATAAGGCGAGTGATTCCTATAATTTATAAGGCAGATGGACTTTGCCATGAGTAAAATAGATCAGCGTATATAGAGTTTATATTAGTACCATACATGTACCTAATAATACAATGGCTACTAATTCACCATTTGTCAGTAATATAAAATAAACAAATTATGGGGAATTATTTTCAGCTGTAAGGTGTTAAAAACAATAAAAATCTTACTGATTAGTGATCTTGGTTTTCCAGCTATCAAATGCCTTTTAAAAAAACAATGACTTCTTACCGTGGCTGACTGTAAATTGAACCATGAAATATTCAGATTGGACTTAAAGTTTTTTCAAAATTGATCAGAATTTGTAATGTATTTAGTTTTTGTGTACATAATTATGACAAGTTTATTGAATTGAGTTAATTTAAGTTTTTTAACATTTTAACCTATGATAATGTAATCCTTACAATTTGAGTCGTTTTAAAATCATTTTGAATTTCTTTTTACAAAATGTAATTGAAATATTAGCATTGAATAATAACTTTTTATGTGCCCACATTTGATATATAGATGTATATTGTCAACACCATTGTGGTGGATTGTTTTCAAATTCGCAGGTATTGTAATTTTTGAGTTAAGAAAGAAACCTATTGAAATTACAAAATTACAAAGTTAACCCTCCATTTCTGCTCAGATTTATAGATTTAAAGTGAAAAGTCCTAATAGTTTGTCGATATATATTTTGTGTCACCTTTTCACTTTTAAATTTTGTGAACAGAGTTCAGAATAGAGTTTTTAAAACTTAACTTCTTGTATTTGTTTACCTTAATTTTATATTTTAGCGCAATCTATGTTACGACAGGTGTGCGTATAGGTTACTAACCCTACTGTTGCATTTAAACTAATCCACTAATCATTTTTTAATGTGTCAACTTAATAATTTTTTTAAGACACAATGAATCTCATGGTTTTAAGACTTATTAGAATCTATCTAAAATTAAAATTTACATAATCAAAACATTTTATTCTCATGGAAGGTGGGTACTGAATTTTCAGGTCACATTTAAGAATCGTTTATTTGTTAGTAATAGTAATTTGTGTGATGAATTGTGCCATGGCAGTGGCATAAAATTACAGATTTAGTTGATTGTAATGTATTGGATTGAATGAATTGTTGATGATGTAGATCTGGACTCTCATTTCAGAAATATTCACCAGTCTCGACTGAAGAACATATCTATCAATTAATTTATACAAAACTGAAGATGATTGGCTGGTCAAATTTTGAAATGAAAGTCCTGCTGTATGATTGGTCAATTAGATTATAGTATGTGTCAATTATTTTATGTTAAGTTTTGATCATATGCTACATTAAAATCTGATTATTTTTTTTTGTTTTAACGCCGTCGTTCAGATTCAGTCAACTAATTAGCCAATGAAATTACATGTAATAGTATGCAGGGCTGCATTTTGTAGTGAATTAGATGAATTTTAGGAACAAGTCTATACAAGCGATATTAGCGATAGTATGACTGAATGGTATGATATACATGTATATAGCACTATTTTCGTCTATGCTACCAGGTGGAAGTGGACATTAAAGACTGCTAGCCAATGAAATTACCTGTTATGGAATTTTGTAGTGAATTAAGGAACAAGTCTATACAAGTGATACTTGTTTTTAGCGATAGTATGACTGAATATACATGAATGTTACACAATTATCACTGAAGGTAGAAGTAGAGGTTACAGACAGCTTGTCACTATTGACCATAACTTGGTTTTAAATAGAAGGTTAGCAATTAGAAAATAATAAAGAAATTGTAATCAAACTTTAATTATTAGATTGGTAATTATTTAGCGTTGTTAATGATGTGATGTTGATGAAAGTTAATAGGGATATGGGTCGTTTACATCACTCTTACTTCACTCCGAATGACTAGAACTATTCGATATGGGTCAAAAATAAAACTACTGGTTTCTTTGAGCCGGTGTTTAAAAATAATCTTTTGAAACAAATATATAATCAGACGGCTGACCCCTGGATCCATTCACTTGATTTGATATTTGTTTATTTTGTGCAATTTCTATTTTCTGTCTTGTCCGCAGGTTTATATTGTAGATTTTTGTTTTGCGTGTAGTGTGATCCTCCTGGACTTACTAATAGAGCTTGCCATATCACAAATCAAAATAACATCAGGTCATCCCAGTTCTATATTTTATTTTGACCAGTAAACTGTAAACAATGATTTTGAAACCAACATAAAAGTAATTTTTTTTATTTGTTTTACATACGTTATGTTTGTTTAAAGTGTTGTAAAATGTTTTTAAAATATTGATATAACTGCAATATGACAAGATTTGTTGTAATTGAGGCACATGTAATATTTTTTTCTTATTTTCCATAAATTATAATGTGTGGTTTAATGGTCTAAAGCGTGACTTTATGTAATACATGTATATTGATACTGCACGAAAATGTTACTAAAATCTGGTGAAAACAAATTTTGCTAGTCCGATTCTTCAATGTTGTTTTTGATTATTATTTATTGTCTCTGTCCAATTGAAAAAAAAATTGTTGGATTAAGTAAGTGATTTGAATTTTGTAGAATTTTTGAAAGGTATATACAGGAAGGGCAGACATGTTGGGTCGTCTCGTCTGTTCACTAGTGCGTTAACTACTGTTGGTAAAGATGGAGCTATCGTAATCTTAATCTGTCTTCATTCGGAGCAGAACAGTAGGACGTTAAACCACATTTCATTTCTTATCGTAAGTCAGAAACAACAGTGTTAAAGATGCATGTATGTAAGATTTAGATAAAGAGCAGGCTGTTCTTGTTATAATAGTTTAAAAATACATAATGGAAAATGAATATGTGGGAAAATTCATTATAATTACTTTATTCTGAGCGAATTTGTCACTGTTTGAATTTTTGACAAGAAATGGCAATGATTCCTTTTTATGGTAACAACGGTACTTAATATTTGAGACTTCGCCCCAATTTGACATTTTTAAATTAAATGGCGACCATGTTTCAATCCATTTAAATATCCACCATTTGATGATCTGGAGATTTGATGGTAGGCTTGTCATGTGAATACATGTCTAAATAATAATTGGTACAACATTTGAAGCCAATATAAAGACTGGCTATAGGCAGATTTAGCTCTTATATAATGCATCTTGAAGACAGGTATATGCCAGTCACTTACTCAATATGACAAAGGCTACCCCCCCCCCCTACCACATTATATTGTAGTCATGTCAACCACTCGGTACCCCCACCCTGTACAAGTAACCAGTACTATCGGTTTGGGACCAATCAAATATTGAGTTTAACCACAATCTCCATACATCTATTATAGCTCCATGTTGTTCAAGGGTTTGACCATAGTCTCCATACAGCGATGGTAACTCCATGTTGTTTAACCATAATCTCCATGCAGCCATGATAGCTCCGTGTTATCCAAGAGTTTAACCCCAATCTCGATACAGTAATGATAGTTCCATGTTTTCCAAGTGTACGTCATGTAATAGTTGCCAGATAAGAAGACCTACGTGACATGATAGGTTTTGGGAATTTCATTAATTCATTCATGACAAAAAAGGTTTTGTGAATTACATTAATTCATTCCATGTTTATGTTTTATTAAAGTCGACTAATTTACATTTAACAAGTTTTAACTATTTAAAATATTTGATTAAAGATTGTTAAAACTAGGGTTTTTTTTATTTTTGTTATTTTTTGTCGGGTACTTTTGAGCGGCTGTATTTAAGATCATTCAATGCTAACATTGACAAGTTTCAACAGCCACGAGGTGAACCCCAGTTTTCAGTCCCATCTGAACAACAATTGCCATGTTCAATCCGAGCTTGAAAATTCCTGAAATGCCCCAGTCTGATTGAAACACAGATCTGATTTCATTTACTTATTATACACCAACATTGAAATGTGGTCATATATCGTCGCCACCCCCACAATTCATATATGGTCATTTATCACCCAATATCTTATTTGACAGTAGATATCGCTTGTATGATAAATTACATAATCTACTGCGATATCTCCTTAGGAGATATCGCTTTACATGAATTTGATTGGTCAATCAAAAGGGAACTACTTTCTTTTATTTTAAAGAAACCACTTATTTTAAGTAAAAAGTGACTTTTTTTTTGGTTAAAAAACACTCTTAGGAGATTCTCTATATCTTAGTAATTACGATAAGATCGTTTATTTAATGACTATACATATGTGACGCTGATTTAAGGCTTGGTATATATATATAAATTTGGAGATATTTATTTATGGTGGGTCACCCTAACAATTGCTTGACTTGAAATTTATACACAGTGTTTATTATAAGGTCATGAGACAAAGAAGCCTATTGATTTTCAGCGATTTCAGATATGGCCCTTGACCACTTTGGAAAATATTGTGGATATTCTAGAGGCTAAAGTTAATATCTGATTGACTTTAAATTTAAAGTGGATGTTAAGCTCCTGTTCTTTCTTTTTCTCTTTTTTTGAATGACAAGAACTCATTCTCATTAAATAGTAATAGTTTTATTAACAAATTCATTCATTCATGCAACAAAATATATTCTGTAAATAATAATAACTAGATTTTATAGCAGACAATTCATAGTGAAACCTGTATTACCCCATTATTTGAGACACGTGATAGCAAAATGAGTTGTGAGTCTTTGACAATATGAACAAAAATGTTAAACACAGGTTGATTGATAAAACACGAAAAGTAAAAGTTTACATTTGACAAATAAAGCAAGTGGTCTTTTCTTTTCACTTTACGCCTATTTCAACTTTTAGCCTTTTTCAACATTTTTAGCCTATTTTAACAGTTTTAGCCTATTTCAACATTTTTGTTTAAATTTAATTTGTGTCAATCATGATTTGCTGCTTCCAACTCATTTTTCTGTCCCAGGTCACATTTTATATATCTACAAATTCGTGTTTATCACTGAAATAGGCGGCGCCAGACACAGCTAGAGAACAAGCACCAAATGCCAGACAGTCGACGCAAGAATCAAAATGTCAGGTATTGTCATTTACACCTAAAATTATTATTTTTCGGCCTGAACAGTGTAAAAGACTCTCTATTGAACAGAATAAACCAAGATTATTTTGATATGAAATGAAATGGGGTTTAACATCCTCTCGATCTTACTGATTGTAAGTCGAAAGTTCATCTGTTCAGCAGATGTGAAAAAAAACAGTCGACCATAAAAACAATAGATATACATTTTCGGTCAATTTCGGCACCCCGGAGTGCACTTTCGGCCCCCTCGTTGCTCTGAGTTAGGGACTATGTATACTTTCTAAATATCTTCTTATAATTCAACCTGGACACAGGAAAGCTATATACTATATCATTTTATAATCCAGGAATCGCACTTATCCAATTTGGTTTGTTCAACCATTTTAAAACTAACGTAATATTGTCAATTGTTACATTATCCACATGTATATTGTCTGTATATTGATAATACTGGAAGAAGTCTGAACACAATTTATACCATACCCATCTCATTGATGCCTTCATTAAAAATAATATAACAGCTTTGATATGATAACTTGAAAATACAAATAACCCAGTGCTAAATCGCTAATTTGGGACCTAGAAATGGACACAAATAGGTTGCAACACATATAAGGTAATATGAATGTATTTCACTGTAATTTCTAATCAGTTATGTTCAGTGAAATATGCCAGAAGCGTTTGGTTATTCCAGTCTATTGTGCATGCTCTCCGTTTGACATGACTTCTGGAATATGTCTAGTCTCGTTCTTTGAGTCCCTTGTTACAAATGGTAACATGTTTATTCAGAAGCCCATCTTTTCCCGTTAAGATCACAAACTGACAAATAAATTAACTTTGAATGAGTTTGAGTTAGAGACTTAGCTACTTTAAGTGATGGGTAAAATATGTGACATAATTCAGTATTTCCAACCAATATTTTACTTTGGGATAAAGTGAAAGTGAGTGGGGGGGGAGGAATAGGACTTAGTATTGCACCAAACATGACTTACATAACTTAAATTCTATAACTATCCTTCCTTCATGAAATACAGGATTATGTTTGTGTGTATAATCTATCATCAAGAGTTGATTCAATCTGAAATCTGATTAAAATACAGATCTGTAAATCATTTCCTTTTTTTACACGTTTGATGGCCTGCATTTACATGAAGATCTGACCGGTTCTAGCGATAGGTCACGTCAGGGGTCAACTGAGCGGCTTTTGACCCTATGTCGTCAGATGTTGATCAATCAATCAGTGTTGACGTTTCTAGTGGTTTACCCACAGTTCCGTGCATCAAAAGGCCAAGAAGTCTCCACAACAGACCGTTTCATTGGTTAATCCTTCACATTATCCAGAACACGTCCTAGTGTTGTAAAGACTAGTAAAAACGAAACGAAATAGGATCTGTGTTTTAATAAGAATGTTCAATTTGAAGTTGATTAGGCTGTCGTAATTACACATTGTCTGAAAAGCTGCATTATTTTAGCCAATCATTAGTTTTTGCTGGCATTAATTTCTTGTTACCTGTATCAAATATTTTAAACACAAAAACTTTGAGATTTCAAACCCAAATCAACCCAGCAAAAAAACTGATGTTATATTGGCGATCGGTCACTTGCTTGTCCTGTAGAATTGTTATCCAGTGAACCAATACACAAACAAACCTGTAGATTTATTGTCCAGCTTCCTCAATAAAGTTCACAGAAATAAATAGATAAGAGTTGTAGCACTACAACAGTTTTGTTATGGCAGCAATCTATGCTAGGATTGCCCCATCTTTTTGGCACCAAGTTTCATTGCACCGCTAGCCTTTCTAGCCTCACGTTTTTCTTGTAATTCTCGCTGCCTCTGTAATTTCTTCTCTTCTCGACGTTGTCTGTCATCTGATTTATTGGAACCTAAGAAATATAAAATCCATTCGTTAATTACAATCTGCTATATATGTAAGTTAACTTTTCTACGGCCAACTCTCTTTTTGATTTCTGGGGATCTTTAATATGCAGTCAATGTTATAGACGTGAACCCTAGTTTATCACCCCATCCGAAGAACTAGACAGAAATCCTTGCGAGACCCTCTATCCTGCACCACAGAAAAACATCAGGATCTACCTCGGCCAATAAACGAATGGAAACTGTGTCATTCTGGGTTAGCGAGCTGGAGTCGTACTCCTCAGGACTATATACCGTATTTTACGGGGTATAAGTCGATGTGGAGTATAAGTCGAATTGACGAATTTCATGACTTTTTCGACCTTCGGCCGTATAAAAGTCGAAGCGGTATATAAGTCGAACCTTGTCTGCGATACCACCTCAGTGGAAGCGGACGTAAAATACAACACACACACATACAAGTCGAACCGGGGTATACAACGAATCACGGCCGACACCTCACATCTCCATAATTACACGTGACATTGCCGTTGTTAATAGGGTATTTTATACTAAAATGGCCACGTGTACGTGCGTAGGTTATAATTAATAAAGACTCATCTACTAATGTAATGCATATTCCAATATGTTGTTTGTGCTCCACGTTAATATTTAGCTACCCATGTAGAGAAACAATATCAACACAATTTCGACCTTCATCCACATATACGTCGAGGCAATTTTTCGATCGTCATCCATATATATGTCAAAGCCGAGTATAAGACGAACTCCCGATCGCCACGAAAAAAAGTATCGACTTATACCCCGTAAAATACGGTATATATATATATACAGATATGGATCAGGGGTTAGGGCCTAACCTCTGAACCCTAAATTAGTTACCTGAACCCCAGGAGTCATTATTCCATCCATCTCCCTCTCCCCAACCGCTATCCTCTACTTCCCAACTATCAACAGTTTTAGGTGGCGTAGATCGACTAGTAGGTAGCTTAGGTTTGATGGCCATGCTGCTGTCTGCATTCTGACGAGGTGGGGTGGTTTTTCTAACAGGAGTTCCTTGTCTGGATCTGGCCTGAAAACAAAGATGATACAGAATTGGGTCATTTTGAAACTAACAAGTTGATTTGTTTGCACACAAGAGGATTTGAAATCACTGTTGGATCTTTGAACAGAAAGTTGTACATTTGCCATGCAAGATGTGCTCACATTTTCCAACAGATAATCTAAGAAGTTAATGTCCAATATTGAACCTATAAGATCTTTGGGATATAAAGATACGTTTCCGGTTACATCAAAATAGGATAAAAATTGTGACCTCCAGAATCCCCTGACCCCCCAAAAAACATTGTGACGACATTTGTACACATGAAAATGTAAAAATCGCCATTCCATTTCAAATTTGTCTGAGAACAAGAACATTTTCTTTGATACAACTAACACTTGGAATCAACACAGAACTTCCAGGTTAGCAAGCCAATGGCTTATCCACTGAGCCAATATAACCATAATAACATGTACCCAGGACCTCAGTTTTTCATCCCATCCAAACAACTAGACTATTTGAGAAGAATTCATGTACCTTTTCTTTTGACATGTTAGCTGAGAAGAAATCGTCAGTATTCTCCGGCTGTCCCCAGTTATAACTACTCGCTGATGGTAGACCAGATCCTTCAGTACTTATAAAATCATCTCCCCAATCACCAGATTTACCTCCCTTACTAGTAGATTTACTCGACTTCTAAAAATAATAAAAGACATCAAGTTTAAAATCTTGTATCAACTTTTTTATTTTAATAGTTGATCTTTATGCCCACAGCTCTTTTTTTTAGTATTTCCCAAAATTCTAATTGAAGAGAGAGAGGAGTGGGGTTTAACATCCACTTACACAAACTAGGTCATTTCGGGACTAACATATGGTTCAATTAAAATTCAATAATTTGCTTGCGCGTAGGGGTCTTTAGGTGTGTGAGGAAACAGAAGGACCCAGAGAAAACCCACGAGGTTGGACAGGTGACACTACTCCTTGTCACATACAAATGGAGAATTGAAAGCAAGCCAATGACAGACCTGATGATACAGCGCACACGCGCTAACTATTCAGTTATCACCCCCACCCCCCATTCTATTATTATCTAACGTTGTATCTCAGGATAACAATTGGCAGACTATCGCCAGCAGGCTATCAACATTCAGCAGACGACCACGATTGTATCTTTCTTGTTATTCCTTGCTTTGTTTTTGAGTCAAGCCTGTTTCATTACATACTCGGCGACACTGTACAGCTCATTGGAAGCTCACAGCTGGCCACCAGCTAATATATTCAATTGCCATGGTTGGGGGAGGAATATTTATATGTAGTCCTTGCCCGAAGAGGTTCTGATTCTGCTATATTTAATCTAGTATCTGTGATTAATAAACATACATTATTTGTAGACGTAGGCATTGTATCTTCTAAACTACCCCAATCATCATCATCATCCCAACCTTCGTTACCAGGTACTTTTACATCATCTCCACCATCTACATCTACATTAACATCTTCCTGCAATAATATATATAACTATCTACATCAGATTCCTGGAGTTCTATATATATATAACTAATTACATCAGATTCCTGGAGTTCTATACGTATATAACTAATTACAGGCATGTATGTGGTGTTATCGTACTCATATGCTCCTATGTCAAGAAATATACAGTATGTCTCTAAACATAGCTTGGTTTAGTGACATAATGGGCCACAACTGTGACTAATGAGTTAAAGGGCCATATTGTCTGTCATGTAGGATTTAACTATCGTCTTATCACCCCACAACATGCAGGAGTGATTTTAGTGTATTCCTTAACCCCTAAAACATACACCAAAATCATCATCCTAGATTAAATACTATGGAGGTTATAGAAGATTATTTGAAATGGCATCCAGCTTGGAAGCCATCTTGAATTTCTCAGAAAACATTCAACGGTGACCAAGATTCACCAGGCAGATTCTGAAAGGGGACATCCTCAGCTACTTAAATCAACAATAGTTCTGCCAGACAACTAGTTTCTAGACACGTCAGTTTGTTGAAATTTGTTCCACAGGCCACATTTAAACCCAGAGCTGACCAGATCTGGCCCAAGGGCCACATGTTTGACAACGCTGGAGTAGCTGATCTTAGCAAGTTATAAAAGGGAAAACCTACATCCATATCTCCCCATCCACTATTTCCCCAATCATCATCATCGCCACCAGTTTCTTCCTCTTCTACTTCTTCTGGCTGTTGATAATTCATGGATGGTTTAGGAGTTATCTCTCCCTGATTACTGGCTGCAGTAGATGGAGCTGTTTGTTTTGGTGGACTTGTTCTCGTCTCAACACCTGAAAAGAAACAAATGAAATTCATAAAGTGCCACCAGTTTCTGATGTAGTTACAGAAATTTATTTGTTATTAGCTACAATCTTCTGAGACAAAAAACACCTAAAAGGTCTTCAAGAAATCGGATGGGACAAAAAACCAAGGTCCCGTGTATACAAATGGCAGCTGGAACTTGTATGTGTGGGCCCTAACGCTACAGTTGTTGCCTCTTTTGGACGAGAAAACTAGGACATTAAACCCCATAACATTTGATTTTTGAAGTCAATATATCCATATTTATAGTATGATAGAATAATACCTGGTCTATTTATAGTATGATAGAATAGTACCTAGTTTATTTATAGTATGATAAAATAATACCTGGTCTATTTATAGTATGATAGAATAATACCTGGTCTATTTATAGTATGATAGAATAATACCTGGTCTATTTATAGTATGATAGAATAATACCTAGTTTATTTATAGTATGATAGAATAATACCTGGTCTATTTATAGTATGATAGAATAATACCTAGTTTTTATTTATAGTATGATAGAATGATACCTGGTTTATTTATAGTATTATAGAATAATACCTGGTATATCTATAGTATGATAGAATTATACCTGGTTTATTAGCTGGTCTTGCTGTTGTAGCTTTACTGTAGATTTTAGACGTTAATGATGTCATACCAGTTACAGCCCATCCGGCCCAACCACTACCACCACCAGCACTTCCTCCTGTCATAACTTCACGCTCTATAAATATCAATATAAATATCCTGCACAATTGTATACCAAAACCTAAGCCAAATCTGTTTCCATGAAAACACAAAAAATAATTCAATCCAATTTCTAATCAGGTAAAGTCACACCTACTATAACTGTTGGACTTCAAAAACAAAAACCGTGTCTGAAGGATGAACTTACCCATGTCTTCCAACAGTTCTGGATTTTCTGAGACTTTTTCTAACTTAGCAATAAATCCTTTAATGGCTTTAAAACTCTGAAAATAGATTTGATCATAACAGAACTAAGTAAGTTTGGGACTAACATATGGATAATATTTATTTTACTAACATTACATATGCACACAGGATTCTTTCAAAAGAGTGAGAGAGAGAAATGGGGTTAAATGTTCATTCGACACAAACTAGGTCATTTCGGGACTAATACATGGTTCAATTTTATTTCAATAATTCAGAAAACCTTCGTACAACCATGCCAGTTGAATCAATGACCGACCTTATGATACAGCGCGCACATGCTAACCACTCGACCAATCCCACGGCAACATGTTACAAGCTATTTAGATCATATTTCAGCCAGTGTCGTTTAGTTGTGTCACATACAAAGGTTGAAAGTTTTTTTCGTGACGTATATTTACCTGATCACGAACACCTTTATCAGGATCCATGGTCATACTACAAAGAGATGGTAGCAGACGTTGGGCTACTTCCTGTAGATTAAAGTAATTCTGTGTGGCAGCCATTGCTAGGATACCAGCTTGTCGTTGTGGTGGAAATGGATCTTTTAATGCTCGTAGAAATGCTGAACATATTATCTTCTGTCTTATCTGTAAGCCATCAAGAAATATTTATAATAAATTAATCAATGACAAACAGATATCTGGTCATTTCGAGACTGACACATGGTAATTTTCATCTCAATGATTACATGTACAAAATAAGGGTCTAGATTTCGTATTTTGTATAAAAGTCATAAAAATTTACAAAACCAAATTTCAAGTAGAATGTTTTGATTAGTTTACTTCATGACTTTTGTTATAAAAAACAAAAGCAAATTTGAAACTATGACTGAGTGTTTTTAATTTTTATAGAAACAGCACAACCGAGTTGGAAGTTTATAAAGTATATATACTCACTGTAGGACTAAGATACATGGATATTTTACCTAAACATACAGTTGTATTTGTTCTTATACCGCCCTGAAATATATAAATATATCTTTTACTACGTATAGCTAGAATAAACCAGCAATATTCGGCATGTTACGGTCATCAATTGTTTATTCGCAGACTGCCTGTCCATTTGAGAATCCACTACGAAATTGTCTGCCTGGAATTCAGTCCTGTCACAGCTCTATCAGTAGAATCGAGACGTAATTCAACATAACGAATATGTTTCATCTGTCATGGTTGGTTGAGATAATTTCTCATGCAGTCGAGCATATAGTGTATGTCTCAATGGAATTAGTCCAATATATCTGTCTGATCTAATTCATGTCTATACTCCTCAATGTAATTCACGATCCTAAGTCCAGCATTTACTAGAAGTTCCCAAATTTAATCTTCAAAGTTTTGGATGCAAATTGTTCCGGTTCACTGCTCCTAATCTATGGAATTTCTTACCATTACGTGTAAAATCTTAACCTAACTGGAATCATTCTAATCCAGATTAAAGACGCATCTATTTAATTGTGAGTACAGTTGTATTTGACCAAATATACTGTTGTGTAAATAGTCAAAGATACATAGTGTACATAGAGTCTGGCACTTTGAGCAGGCATGAAAACACGTACAGAAATTTGTGCATTATAAATATATACTATTATGACCATTAAATGGCATTTGGCAACAAGAAATTATGGATGGTTATGGTCAGTCGTTGTATAAAAATAAACTAATTAACCTGATCATCTTTAGACTGAAGTCGGGCGAAATGTTTCATCAATTCTTCGTTAAGATTTTTATAATTTAATTTCGGTGCTAGATGTAACATTGCCTGTAACAAATATACAACATTAAGATAAACAATTGATAACATAATAATTACCAGTTCATTTCATTTTATTCATCAATGTTACAAATAATTGGTAAAATAAAAATGGCTTATACAAAAGTTAGCTGATATTTAACCACTGTCCAAAACATCTGGGTTCGGAAATCGTCTACAGGACTACGGTGAGTTATTGTTCTCAAGGCTTAATGTCCACTTCCACCAGAGATATGTTGTTCGATTTATTGCCAAATGTATGTGGGGTGATGACGTAAATCAGGCACCCTGACCACAATATCATCCTAGCCATCGTTAATGTTGATTTTACTCGAATCAGGACCACATACAAATAGACGATTGTAATACATATACAGCGTTTACCCCTTTCCTGCACCATTGACACAGGGGAACCACACTGGAAATTCTCGATGAAATTTTTCAGCGAACACAGGAACGTCCTGGTAAATTAGTCTTAAAGTTCTTTGTCTGGAATATTCTAACTATAGAACAGTATCCATGAAACCTGTAGCTATAATATCCTACCTTGATAGTACATTCTCTAACTATGGGAACTGTATCCATGAAACCTGTAGCTATATTATCTTACCTTGATAGTACATTCTCTAACTATGGGAACTGTATCCATGAAACCTGTAGCTATATTAGGAAATATCTGATTGTTCACCGTATCATTGTTTAAATGTTCTACGAATAAATCAACCTGTAAATATAAAAACATTGATTAATCAGTCGCAGAGTTTATCGGTCATTAATCGGTCTTACAGTGTAAACATGAAAACATTGACAAAGTATCATTAGTCTGTCTCAGAGTCTAACGTCACAATAATTACTCACTGATATGTGTTACTGCAGCAATATAATGTGATGAAGCACCCTATGATACATGAGAGTTAGCTCCCTGCTACTTACTCTGTTTGGATAAATATTAGTTTTATAGTTGAAGGGATTGCGTCCACTGACTACTGTGTGAATCATTGTTCCCACTACACATGGAAATCTCAGATGAAACTGGCACATTGACGATTTGACCATATATGCCTTTTAAACCCACACTCTTATCAGTTAATGAAAACTGTTCACGAAAACTATTACAGCCTGAGAAGCTCTGATTTCTCATCATCAAAGTCTTAGTTTACAGGTTAAGAAGCTCTAAAACATAGGGTTTAACACCCACTCAACACATACTATGTCACTTTGGGACTAACATATGGTTCAATTTTATTTCAATAATTTTCTGATATTCATTGAAAATTAATTGAGGTCTTTAACAATGGGAGGACACTGGAGTACCCAGACAAAACCCACGAGGTTGGACAGGTGACACTACTTGACTTGACCCAATGACAGGCCTTATGATCTTAAGCATGCACTAACCCAATCTGAGATACTTGTCACTAATCTCTGAATTTACTGATAATGAGATGAAATACAATATATTACCTGTTGTAGAAGTTTAACTCTGGTATTACGATCTGGTGACGAGAAAAGTTTAACAACACACGGAACTATTTTCTTCTGATATTCATCACTGTCTAACATTTTACCCAACTACAAAAAATACATCAAATCCATCGTAACGGTATCAATATCAATTTATTAGACCCGAGGTGGTGTTAATTAAATCTATCTTAACTTTATCAATATTTATTTATTAGACTGGATGCTCAGTGGGGGGGAAGGGGTCCATCAGTATCAACATCAATTTATTAGACGAAGGCTCAGTGCGGGGGTGTTCATTAAATCTAGTGGAACTTTATCAATATCAATTTATGTGATCGGATGCTCAGTGCTGGGTTGGGGGGCTTGGTGAGGTCTGCATGTCCATCAAATCTATTGTAACTTTATTAATATCATTCTATTACCTAAGGGAAACTAAAATGTCACAGATTCGAGGAGGTGGTTCAGCTGTATGCGTAACAGTTTAGTCTTGATTGTCATTGCTTCCATTCTTACGATAATACACAAAATTAAATCATTAAGTGCTAGCCGAAAATCAACACCATCCAAAGTTCTAGAAAGTTGATTATGGGTGTCACATTTAAATAAATGTCTAGTTAATGATTTATGTAACATTTGAGGCCAAAAAAAAAGATCTGCATTAGGCAGATTTATCTCTTGAGTAATACATCTTAATATAACAAAAGGAGATTTTGTGATTTACCTTAAATAAAGGTGCTAATACTGATGAGCCAGCGTTTCCATATTCAAACGCATTAAGCAGTTGTGGAAGTATTTTATGACGACAAAACATCGGAGGAAAACTATCTATAGACTTGGTTAAACTGGAAAAAAACTTGGTCTTATCCCCTGCATCTTTAATCTGGAAATAGAAACAGAGATGTTGCCATAGAAACCACAAATTATAAAAAAACAGAGATGTTGTCATAGAAACCACAAATTGTTAAATATATGTAATAAGAAGGTCACTTGAATGGACGATACAAAAGTTTCATGGCTAGAGAAAGAAACCAAATGAAATTGAGTTTAACATCAGACTGTTCTGCTCCGACTGATGAGAAATAATTTCATCTTTCAATCTCTTCAAAACCACAAATCATTAGTCAAATAACACACTATTTATGGATAACAATTACTATGGTTTATTTCACTGCGACGTTTCAACAAGATTTCACAAGTCGTTATCAAGCATATAACACAAATAAATAAAATGAAAATAATCTGGTTATATATATACACTACAGCAGCATGAACCCCCCATGATTATAATAATATATCCTTTTATAAAGTGCTAAATCCACAAGTGTCTAACAACATAATAAAAACAGATAAGTTTTCAAGTCAGATTGGAAATGATTGAGTGATAAACTTCCTGAATGTAGTTTACACCACTTGGTATCTTGTTTTCCAATTCAGTATTCCCTATACAGTGAAAATGTGGTTTCTTTATGTCAGTGGTGCAGAACATGGAACCTGGTAAAATAGTTTAAATTCAGCCAAGAGTAGGCAGGTGTGACGCTGTCCAGGCCAAACTACCTTCATAATACAGTGCATGACATAGGTATGTCTCATCCTATATATCCCCAGTGGTTTCATTTCGTTACACTACACTACACACTGAGTTAATCAATGGGGGAGACAAGCGTTCAAATTATCTGCCCTTGTTGACTGTGCTATTTTCATTGACCAATCAAAAAAATCATTAAATACAAAGGAAATTGGTGAAGGGAAGCAATTCTCATCTGAATGCAATGAGGATAAGACTAGTTTGTAAACTGCTTTTTGATTGGTTCATAGAATACAGCTACGATCAAGGGAGATCATTTGAATATGTGAATATTCCATGGATGAACCCAGGATTTAGTTGAGTAGAATGGAATAAGACAACTGGGGATACCGAGGATGTGTCTTCAATAGCACAGTTTGTGAAGACAAATGGGCATACTACATCATTCTATTAACATATCAAGGGAGCGACAATCCTATTTAAAACATTTAATCTAAAGACTGACCTGTATTTCTTCTAAAAATAACATAGTATCAACAAATTCATTCTTCATAAATCCATTAGGTTTCCTTGACAACTCTATCGTTCTGGCTGGATTTGGTCGAGCTTTAGGATTAGCACCAACTAACTCACAGTAACATGGGACTAAACTCTTCGGTATCTAAATTGACAAATATTCATTTTAAGGATAACATCACCCAATATATATATAGAGAGAGAGAAATGGGGTTTAACGTCCACTCGACACAAACTAGGTCATAATGGGACTAACATATATTTTTAATCTTATTTCAATAATCTGCTTGCGCGTATGGGTGTTTAGCAGTGGAAGGAAACTGGAGGACCCGGAGAAAACCCACAAGGTTCCACCCAATATAATAAAAGTAGACTAGTCTCTTAGGTATCTAAAATAGACAAAATTTTATTTTAAAGATAACATCACCCAATATGAAACTGACGAAATTCTGAATTGTTTTCTTCTCCAATACATACTTAAACCTGATCTTTTCCAAATAAATTATTCAACATTTCATACCAGTTTATTTAATAATTACAATATCATGATCCTGTGTATTACAATGTCAAATGTACTGAAATTTATTAACATACAAATAAGATAGCAAAATATCAATGGTACATTAATCTCCTGGCTTTGATGGAACCTGATTAAAACGAGGCCCATCGAATGGTTCTAGCTCGTATTCCATCTGACCAAAAAGATTCCTATCAAGAGGTCCTGGCTCATTTTCCAGCTGATTACCAAGAGGCCCATTAAGAACTGTAAGAAAAAATATTGGTGGTGTTTTTTTTTGACAATATCTGATTAATATTGTCATATTTTTGTCAGTATTGAACAGAATTAAACCCTATTTAGACTGATATTCACAATATTGTATTTTTGTAGTTTGCAAGGGATGCTCAATCCCTCAAATGAAGTTTAATATTATTACAGTACCTTTCCTAGGGATTTTAAAGATGAGGTCCTTGGTAATGTTCCGTTGAAGGCTTCCCATATTAAACAACCTAATCCCCACATATCTGACGACCTGACAGTAAATAATACATATTAAACCAATAATATTTGATGACCTGACAATAAAAATTACCTATTAAACCAGTAATACGATTGAACACAGATTCAATTTTCATATCAGTTTTTTTTTAAATATTTGTCAAGATCATTCACATGACCTGTGACATCATCAACAAAGGGTCTGAGCACTTCATAGTTAAAGATAGCATTATATAAAAGATTGAATAATAATAAAGAACTTTAAAAGTAACCAATGAACCATACTAATCTCCTGTGCTAGACATTTCAGGCTTGATGATGAGTCAGTGATAATTCTTTTCTAATGAATGATAATTCTTTTTTAATGAATGATAATTCTTTTTTAATGAATGATAATTCTTTTCTAATGAGTGATAATTCTTTTTTAATGAATGATAATTCTTATTGTGAGGATGATAATTAATACTTGAGTGATAATTCTTATTGCGTGAATGATAATTTATGCTCGAGTGAAGACTTTCTATAAAAAGACGAAACGTACCAGGGTTCCCCCTTTGGGCGAGTTCTGTTATCTGTTTTTTCTGGAGGATCGTATCTTTCTAGAGCAGGAAATATTTTAACAGGAGGAAACGAATCTGAGCCTTCGGTAGAATACATATATTCCACTCCACCTAGTTTCCATTCCCCAGCCTGATCGACGAACACGGATGATAGACAGACATTGTTGTGGATCAGTCGACAATCATTCACTAAAAACGACAAACCTTTCTGAAAAATGCACAGCAGATGACTTTGTTAAATTGATATTGGCAACTAAAGGAATTATGAGAAAGAGAAATGGGGTTTAATGCCCACTCAATACAAACTAGGTAATTTTGGGACTAACATATGGTTCAGTTTTATTTCAATAATTCGCTTACAGTGGTAGGAAACTAGAGAAAACCAATGAGGTTTCACTGGAGATTAAAACCATGCCAGTTGACTCAATAACAGACCTTATGGTACAACGCGCACGTAATAACCATCCCGCCATCCATGCTTAGTGAGTAAATGAGTAAGATGTTGGCGCGCTAAACTGGCAGCCCTCTTTTCGAACCAGTTGTGGGCTGTGAAAATTTATTAGAATTTGTCAATGGTGTAGGACAGGGGGCCTGGCAAGGGACATCGTACAGTCCTTCGGATGGGACTAAAAAACAAGGTTATGTGTTAATGTTGACATGCACATAAAGAGTAGGCCTTAGTCAAGACAAAATTGTCCACATAATAAACTTAAAAATTACAATAATTTGATGAAGACCCCAGGATATTGCTAGTTCATTTTTTCTATCACCATCATCATTCTGTAAATATGTTTCTAAAGGTGTCACCCATTCCGTGGCTATATACAGCACTTTCTCTGTCTGCAATAAAAAACAGAAAAAAAAATACAAATTATGACATTATTTAATTTATTTTTTTTTTCAGCTATTATGTAACAGCGAATCAGAGCAGTTAATCTAGCTGATGTTGGCACTTCATCAATGTCCATTATTATCACGGTACCAAAAAATCTGCTCCATAAATGACATTTACCGGTCTATCATTTATTTCAAGATTCTTGATATTTGATCCTTAGTTATGCTCATCGTTAACATACAAAAATGAAATGGAGTTTAAATCCAGTGCCAAATGTCAGGTCATTTTTAACATACAGCAAATGCTTTGTCCTATCTGAAAAATTAGACATTTTCCTTGCGAGGCCACATCCTGATTGATAAACACTTTCTAGTAGATTTACTATAGTCCCATCACTACTATGCCAATTACTAGCTGATGTTTGCTCAACAGTTAACTATATGTATAAGCCAAACACAAACATTCATGAACAGTTTACTTCAAAATCCGGTTGTTCATGAACAGTCCACTCCCGAATCTGGTTGTGCATGACCTGTTCACTTCAGCTACAAGCATGCCGTAGAATTCGGTTGTTCATGAACAGTTAACTTTGGCTACATGTAGAAGAATCTTGATTATTTCTTTAAAATTGTAATCAATCATGCAATCATTAATTGTCATTTATTATCATTACCTCAATCCCATCCAGAAATGTGAGAAAATTTGGATGTCGTAAAGTTTTGATTCTTTTAAAGGCTCCTTTTGCTACTATTAACTGAAAAGAAAAACAAACATCTTTAAATAGATAGAATTAATAATTTACTCACAAACTGTCGGCAAAGATGAGATATTCAGAGAGACAGAGAAATGTGGTTTAACGCCCACTTAACACAAACTAGATCATTTTGGGAATTTCAATAATTCGTTTGTGCATAGGGGTCTTTAGAAGTGCGAGGAAACCGGAAGACCCGGAGAAAACCCATGAGGCTGGACAGGCGACTCTACACCTTATCACATACAACCGGGGAATCGAAACCACACCAATTGACTAAATGACAGGCTTTATGATATAGCCTATGGGATATTCATATATTAAAGCCCCAATAACACTCTTGTTGTAATTGAATGATATGTCCCAATCTTTATTCTGGTCAACAAATTGTTAACGTAAACCTTTTCAAATGTGACTTGGATTTTAAAATATTTTCGAACCCTCTGGACAAGTAAAATATGATGTAATGGATAATTTACACAACAGGTAGGACACATAAACATCTGGTACTTAGAATAAGACTATTATTTATTTTCTAGAGCTGCCAAGCCAGCAAGAGTGTTATTGTCCCTTTAACCTGACAGCTTCTAGTGTAGCAAATTACTGACATATTTTAGGACATTTTGTTTTCTTTTAATCATAAAATAGTATACCTGTGATTCACTGGCTGATTTCACATCAAACATAAAAATAGATACACGTTCACCTGTTGCCTGAAAAAGAAAAAGTTTCACAATAGAAAAAATATCCTTGTTGCTGGTACATCCATTTCAACTTGTCCTAAGAATAGCTTTGATGTACCGTAAAAAATTAATGGACTATTCTTGCGACATGGTGGATGTTTCGCTGTCACTAGCTATTTTCATAACTGCATTTTAGAGCGCTCTAGTAGCGCTCTAAAACACAGTTATGAAAATAACTACGCTGTCACATGCGCTAGTTACAGGAAACTTGTTGTAAAGATAAAGCATTGTGTATTCTTACAACATCCCCTCTTGTAAACTCCACCATGTTGTAAGAAAAGTCATTAATAATACTTACGGAGTGTCGTAAGAATATCTAAGGCATAATTAGAGAAAAGTCATTATTTGTGATTCATCAATTCAATGATGTTTAAAACTTGAATACGCTTAATTACATCCAGACATGGACTATAAGGTCCATCATATAGGCTAGAACAACTCCAATGATTATAAATGAAATTGGGTTTAACGTCCTGCTGTTGTTCTGCTCTGAACTGGGTTAATGGAAGACGAGCATATCATACAGTGTGCTATGAGGGAAATATTGCCCGGACAGCAGCATTGCTGCCTACTCTTACATCAAATTCAGACTGCCAAGGGATCTTTTATATGCACACTGATTTGTTAAGGACCTCGTTTCGTTCCAATCCGAACAACTAGACAGTGCCCTTGTCAGACCCTCCGTCCTGCACCACTGACAAGGTAGAACCACATTGGAAATTCTGGATGAACTTTCTCAGCAAATACAGGGATCGACCAATGATTATTATATAGAAAACTTGCTGACTAACAAGAAGATAAGAATGGATGTGAGCAGAGATTAAAGCGGCAATTTCACATTTTTAAGTTATATTTTTAAAATATATTAAAATTAAGCCTTAAAATAGATTGTATCTATAAACAGTCCAACCTTGTTAAAGAATAATCCTATAATTCACTATTGCCAGTTGAGAAATTGGCAAAAATATCACTTTCAACATTAAATTCAAACGTTTGAAGATAGCTATTGCATGGGGGGAATGGGAAAACAAGGAGGTAATTGTGTTATTATATCCGATGTGAAAGATGTTTCAGTGTTGAAAATAATGCCTATGATTGTATAGTAGTGAGTTGACAACCTACTGAGCAAAAGACAGAAATAAATATGTTTCGACTTTCTTGGAAAATATGAAATTCACGCTTTAAACCCTGGTATGGTTGTGGCACCACTTGGTAAAATGATGACACTGTCACCATTTAATACAATAGATTTAAAGTTTGTAAACGAATTCAACAAAAATCCACCTTCTTTTTTCCATTATAAAGTGTCCAAATACTCTTCCCTTCTAAGCCAGCGACGGGTTCTCCAATTTCATAATTAAAGTCCTTAGTTGGATCTCGACTAAAGAAAGACCACATCTTGTCATTTCAGTTAGAATCAGTGAAATAATGAATTATTTTATCAATAATTTAACACGATTGGGCTGTCAAACACGTCTTCGTGTCAGCTTTCGTGTTTTCATCGGAAGTATGATACGGCGCATGCGTAACAGGTGCGTCTTTGATGTCGTAAATGAGATGTATAAATAATTTACGACATCATTGTTATCTTGTAACCTAGAAATAAAAAGATGGCTGGGTCGGTTGTGTCTCCACTTGTTATGCGGATTGTTTCTGCTTCTGTGGCAGTTTCCCACAGAGCTGGAAGAATTGTCAGAGATGTCATGGAAAAAGGAAAACTTGGTATTGTGGAAAAGGTCTGTTTTTTCAATTATTATATTTATATTTTTCTTACTAAATAAGACAGAAAAATAAAAGAATTAAACTATCTAATATATTAATACTGGCTAATTAGTATTGGTAAATAACCTGGATAATAATTAGATAATAGAATTATAAACTTTCATGATATTCTTGACCAAAACATACCAACTTTTGATATATAATTGTGTGGCAGCTGACATGTACTGGGTAGGGTATGCTTACCCGAAAATATGTTGGATGTTTGTTCCTTTTGATGACGTTGATCATCTGACTATTCCTGAAGTTCCTATCCATCCTTATTAATTATTATTAAACTGAAAGTGCAGTCAGGACCTGCGAGGATGGGGTGAGGTGGGGTGAGGGCGGGGCGGCAGTTAACACTTAATGTCGGTGGCCTAGGAGCCGGAGGGGCACCTAGAGTTATGCCGAGAAATGTTTTAAGATAAAATTGTTGGTGTAAATTAATAAAAAAAAATACAATATGTTACGAGATCGTAAAAGTAGAAAAAAATACTGACTTTTCTGTATTGGGTACCTAGTGGGGCGTAGGACTAGAATTGAATTCTGTCCGTTCACTTTTTTTTGGAAAAATTGGCGAATTAATGTATATATTAATATATTTTTGAACTATTATAGCAAAAATGGTCAGCTGTGTATCTTTAGATATTTTTGTATATTGTTGCGTTTTTTTCAGGGTAAAAATGATTTTCAGACAGAAGCCGATAGATCAGCACAGAGATGTATCATAGCATCACTTCACAGACAATTCCCTAAAGTTTCTATATTTGGTGAAGAAGTAAGCTGAATCTACACTTTATTAATATTTTATTCTAGATCATTAACAGGGTCCCACATACAAATGAAATGAGTTTTAACGTCCTACTGTTCTGCTCCAAACTGAGCTAATGAAGACAGGCATACGCCATACAGCATACAGTACACTATGAGGGAAATTTTGCCCAGACAGTGGCACAACGGCTTACTCTTATATCGAATTCTAACTGCCAATGAATCTCTTACGTGCATGTCAATATGTACACGGGGCCTTGGTTTTTGTCCCATCCAAAAAACTAGACCCAAAACTTTTTCGGCTACCTTGACATACAAACCTTTTGATTTTTGGTAAGATTTGGTGTCTGTAACTTCCCACTAAAATTGCCGGGGGAATGTATCTTTAAATATATTTAATTGTTACATGTAAATCCGTTTTATAACCACGAGTTGTGACATAAAACTGTGAATTAAAAAATAAAAACTGGAGCCTCCAGTTTCCTCCCCTACGCATGAGCAAATTATTGAAATAAAATTGAACCATGTTTTACTCCCGAAATGACCTAGTTTGTGTCGAGTGGATGTTAAACCCCATTTCTCTCTCTCTCTTTCTCTCAGATATTCAATGGGTGGCTGGGTGGTATAAATCATGCTTTGATACCTCGTTATGACAAGGAGTTGGGTCACCTGTTCAACCTCGTGGATTTTTTCCCGGTTTCCTCCCACTGCTAAAGACCCCTACACATCAGGGAATGAATGAAATAAAACTGAACCATATGTTACTCTCGAAATGACCTAGTTTGTGTCGAGTGGATTTTAAACCCCATTTCTCTCTCTCCTCTCACTACCAAAAGACCCCTATGTGCAAGTGAACTATTTAAATATAATTGAACCATATGTTAGTCCCGAAATTACTTAGTTTGTGTCATGTGAACTTTAAACTCTCTCTCTCTCTCTCCTTGTTTGTGTTGTTTAGAAGAGTTAAGTAATAAATATTTATATATATTTCACAATATGTAAACATGGCAGCGACAACAAACAAGACATTTCACCATAGTAATTTATAACATTTATTTAAATGTCTTACAGTTGTGGCTTTCTTGCTAAGTTTTTCTCAATTTTATTGTGAATTTGCTTTTTATATTGAGTAAAGCTTGTATAGGGCAGTGCCACATTGTGCGATTACAGATCCATTACCATTACCATTACATGTATACATTGTACATAGTGTGTCTATCAATAGGTTTTGTTTCGATGTAGTCCGGTCCTCTTGCAGTTACTATTACGTTACTTGTGATAATACATGTAGAGAGATTTTTAAAAAAATGAGTTGTAACTACATAAGTACGTAAAGAGTTATAGTTACTGATTTCATGTTCGGTTGTTTAGGGTCAGGATATAGGTTCAATTGATAGACATTGACATATATATATATATATGTATTAACTTTTTATTTGTTTGGGGTCAGAATATAGGTTCAAGTTCAATTGATAGTCATTGGTATATATATATATGTATTACTTGTTTAATAGTTTAGGGTCAGGATATAGGTTTAATTGATAAACATTGGCATATAAGTAATTATTGTTTTTTATTAGTTTGTGGGGTTTGGGGGGGGGGGTCGATTCCACGGTTGTACGTAGCAAGGCGTAGGGTCGCCTGTTCACAAGTTTTCGTGGGGTCCTCTGGTTTCCTCCCACTACTAAAGACCCCTATCAGACTTGTAGAAAATGTTCAGATGTTTGATTACACTCAATAAACATGATTCAGCAGTTTAAACATGGAAAAAAAATATCGTCCCACAAAAAACAAAATGTGCTTTGTAATGATTGACCTTGACAAGTTTGATATGAAATCTAGGTGAACATTGATAACTCACTGCACTGGTAATAATGATGTAATGTCATACTGATCTAAAATCTGACAGTTTAAACTTGCATTATGCAAGAGCAAAATCTGCCTATTGCAGGTCTATCTTTAGACCGGAAATGTTATCTAAATTATTAATTAGACATTGATTAACTGATCCAGAACATAATAAACTCTCGATGTCAAGCCTAGCCTTCGATGTAAGCTGAATTAGATTCAAATATGCTGCTGAACGGCCATTGTAATTAAATCACAACATTGGATAATCGAGACTACTCTGGTTATATTAATGATTTAAGTAATGATGACCGAGGCTATGCAGAAATTTCAAACGTTTCGATCTCGGCCTATAGTGGATCAATTTGACTGAAATTTTCAGCAAATTACCTTTACACTATTTAGTTTTTAACTAACTATTAACTAACTATTATAGTGTACAAGATATGTGTTAAACATACATTAGGAGCTAAATCTGCCTATTTCAGGTCTTTCTTTAGATCTTAAATGTTATAAAAACTATTAATTAGATATTTATTAACATGACACGACCATAATCAACTCTTGATGCCATAGGATAGCTCTGATTTTAACTAGATTAGAACGGTTCAAGCATTTAATGATTTACAGAAAAAATGGAGAAACAAGGCTAAGACTTGAATATACCAGTATCGTGGTTACGATAAAAAACAATCAATGCACACACCTTGTCAAAACTACAAACAGTGAAAACTTCGCTCAGAATAAAATAATTTGAGGGGAATCACAGTGGCTAAGTGGGCAAGGCACTGGCTCGCTAGCCTGGAGGTCGGGTGTTCGATCCCTGCATTGGCCGAGAAAGTTCATCTCGATTTTCCGGCGTGGTTTCCCCTTGTCAGTGATGCAGAATGAGGGCCTGACAAGGACAGCTGCCTAGTCGTTCGGATGGGACGAAAAACCGAGGTCCCTTGTACACAATGGCGTACACGTAAAAGATCCCTTGGCAGTTGGAATTCGATATAAGAGTAGGCCGTAGTGCCGCTGCCCGGGCAAAGTTTCCCTCATAGAACACTTCCATTAGCCCAGGTCTGGTGCAGAAGAGTAGGACGTTAAACCCCAGTTCATTTCATTTCATGAAATTGTCAATACATTAATTTTGCATTATCTATTTTTGAGCTTTTATAATAAGAACTTTCAGCTTTTTATCTAAATCTTACATAATGTACATTTGATGGATCAAAGAGTCTAAGTCATAAGAATATCGTCTTTATAAGAAATAAGGCCCTGAGATCACAAAGCATTCCCAGACGTAAGTTAAGAATTTACTGAGAATTGTTCACCTTATTTTTACCGAAATATAGCCCTTTATAAAACGTTTGTTGTTTCAATGTATCAAATACATCAATAATAAGGACCTTTTGTGTTTCTGTGCAAAGTTTTGTGTTTCTGGATCAAAGATATTTCTCATCAACAGTGATTTAAAGTTGAGTAAATTTATAACTTAAGTCTGACAATGCTTTGTGAAGTGGGGGCAAGGAGTCTCATACACTTCCCACTACCTCTGCCAGGGCAGGGAGTGTCATACCTTTCCCGCCACATCTTAAATCTACCTCTATTGTTGAAATATTGTCGTTTATTACCAGGAATTAGATCCTACCGAGAAAGTAGAACCAGAATTCGTTGAAACGGGAACAGATCCAGAAGTTTTAAGTAAACCGTGTCCAGATTATTTGAAAAATGTTCAAGATGACGAGGTTTGTTGACAATTTTTATTTCTATGATTACATGTGAGGTAGCTGCATTTCAACAGTCCTACTTACTCTTGTATATGCACACCAATGTGTACGGGTGGTTGGGATGGCCTAGTGGTCTAGAATGCCGCGCTTCGACCTCTAGCTGGCCGGTCACCTCTGGCTTGCGGCTGTGGTTTCGAGCCCTGGTGTGAGCGTATGTGGCTTTGAGATAGGGCCGCCTTCTCAGCCTCGTGGGTTTCCTCCGGGCACTCCGGTTTCCTCCCACTGCTAAAGACCCCTACGTGCAAGCGAATTATTGAAATAAAATTAAAAACCGTATGTTAGTCCCGAAACGACCTAGTTGTGCCGAGTGGACGTTAAACCCCATTTCTCTCTCTCCCTCCATTGTGTACGTGAGTGGACCTGGGTTTTTATGTACAACCAAATGATTAGTCCCACTTTCCTTGTCACCTCCTGAAAGAATACAGACTGTTTCCAATGGCAACACACATTAAAATTGTTATTTATCTGTTTCTAGGTTGTGATTTGGGTAGATCCATTAGATGGAACAGCTGAATATACACAAGGTATGCTCCATAGTGCGTAATTGACTAGTGTTGTTGCTTTTCTTGGTGTTTGAACTTCCACTGAGTGTGATATCGCCAGACTAGTTGCCAAATTTTATTTATCTTAGTAGCATAAAGGGGTCTTTACTGTGGGAGGAAACCAGAGTACCTCAAATAAATCAAAGAGGTTGAGAAGGCTGAAGCCATCTCCAGGCCACATACGTTCACAACAGGGATCAAAAACTACGACCACCAGCCAGAGCTCAAAGCGTGACACTCTATCTAATCCACTATACCATCTCAGTCCCCGGACCCATCATCCTATCCTCGTATGATCATTTACAAGTCAGTATCAATTGAATCTAACCCGGGGAAATTATAAATAGTTTTTGTTAACTAATCAATTTGAGTATGTTTTACTGTGGATTAAGCTGTTAAAGATTTGATATTGTATGAAACATGTATCATCAGGAGTAGTCATGATTATAGAAATGAAATGGGGTTTAAAATCCTACTCTAATATCGAATTTCAACTGTCATGGGATCTTTTACGTACATGCCAATGTATACATGGGACCTTGGTTTTTCGTCCCATCTTAACAACTGGACAGCTGCCTTTGTCCGGCTGGTTAGCGTTTGCGTGCTGTATCATAATGCCTGCCATTGAGTCAACTGACGTGGTTTCGAATCCCCGGTTGTACGTGGCAAGGAGTAGGGTCGCCTGTCCAACCTCGTGGGTTTAAGCGAATTATTGAAATAAAATTAAACCATATATTTGTCCGGAAATGACCTAGTTTGTGTCCAGTGGACGTTAAACCCCATTTCTCTCTCTCTCTGTGTCTTTGTCAGGCCCTCCATTCTGCATCATTGACAAGGGGGAACCACGCCGGAAAATCTGGATGAACTTTCTTGGCCAATGCAATGATCGAACACCCGACCTCCAGGTTAGCGAGACAGTGTCTTACCCACTTAGCCACCATGATCCTCGATATATACGAAACATGCATCATCAGAAATAATAAAAATTATAGACCTTCCAAGCTAATAAATATCTTATTTTAGAGATGATAAGAAGATTGTCATCTGATATTGTCTGTCTGTATTACAGCTATCCTTCCATTGTTTTTATTTTTCAGGATTTTTAGATCATGTAACAGTGTTAATAGGAGTAGCAGTTAAAGGAACAGCCGTAGGGGGTGTAATCTATCAGCCGTATTATAATTATCAAGCACCACCAGATGTAGAGAGAGGAAGATGTATTTGGGGTATTGTAGGTTTAGGTAAGACACAAAAACACTGTTCCAGCGATCTATCGTCTTGGACCCTTATGCAAGAAAACCTTAAAATTAAAATTCTTTAAGAGTGCAGCCTTTTATACGCCCAAATTGAAATTTGGTCGTATATTAGCCAAGAAAGTTCATCCATAATTTCCTGTGTGGTTCCCCCTTGTCAATGTTGCAGGATGGAGGGCCTGACAAGAACAACTGTCTAGTCGTTTGGATGGGATGGAAAGCCAAGGTCCCGTGTACACATTGATGTGTATGTACAAGGTCCCTTGACAATTGGAATTCGATATAAGAGTAGGCCGTAGTGCCGCTGCCCTGGCAAAATTTACCTCATAGCACACTGTATGGCATTTGCCCATCTTCATTATCCCAGTTGAATAGAACGCTAAACTCCATTTCATTTCATTTTTTTATATTTGTAACAGGTAGTTTTGGTTTTACGAAGACGACGCCACCAGACGGTCAGAATATTATAACAACAACCAGATCACATTCCAATAGAATAGTCACAGAATCTGTTGAAGCCTGTCAACCTACAGAAATAGTTCGAGTTGGTGGAGCAGGTCATAAGGTCAGTTTACACATATATTTATCCAGGAATATTAGCACAGCCGTAAAGCTGTACTACTTTGTTTCATGGTAAACGAGAAAAGATAGAAGATATGCCGACACAAACTGATTTCAACACTGGTTTAATAACATTTTAAAAGTACTTTTCGTTCGTTTTCGAACTATTCATAATTAAAAGATCAAGCCCGCTAAAAGCATCTGTAATATGAGTGTAAAGTGATTTATATTCAATTTTTAAAAAATATATTGTAATGTGTAATCAATTATTTGTTGAATGGTAGCTATACACTCAGTAAACTATATAAATTTTGGAATTTGGACATTATTCACCATGTCTTGATGTCTGATTGGGCATATTTATGGTCAGACAATTTAGGACGTTTGGGAAATAGCGCCGGACATGTCCGGAATATATGGCGAAATCTCATCACTGCTGTATAGTACACAACTCGTGTACTGATTTTAAAGCGTCCATAGTTGATAATAGGATCCCGTATTTTCATGATTAGATAACAACATGAATAATTATTGAAATGGTTATTCAATATTTATAAAATCAAATACTAAAGCCAGATAATGTCTCAGCTTGGATTCAAACGGATTTAACCCAGGCCAATGATTAAATTTATTTGAACAACAAAATAGTGGCGGACATATTGCTGAGATCAATGAAATTTCAATTTATTATATCTTTTTAAACACTAAATAGAATTTGCTACTGTTGGCGACGTTGGTGTAAGTTTCGTTGCTAGGCAACCTATTTTTACAGTTCTATATGTTTTTATATTGAAGGTATTACTATTAATAGAAGGAAAAGTGCATGCTTACGTATTTGGTAGTCCTGGTTGTAAGAAATGGGATACTTGTGCTCCGGAAGCTGTTCTTCATGCCGTGGGTGGAACCCTTACAGACATGCACGGAAATCCTATAAAGTACCATAAAGGCGTACAGAAACGTAATTCTGGCGGTGTATTAGCCACCCTTAGCAATCATAAATGGTACGCAGACAGAATACCCGAACATGTTAAAGAATGTTTAGTGCTAGATGTAGAGAAACCATCAAACATGTAAAATACGTCAATCAGAGTTCTTTCCCTTGCTCATCCTATATTTTAGGAGTTGTATATTTTCATGCCAGTTGAGGGGGAAGGTCATTTGCGTAAAGCAAATTTCATCTGTTGGGAATTCTGGATTAGGGTTATATAACCCAATCGCTAACCCTTGTGGTATATAACTCGATGTTTGAGAGTGTCCGACCTCCCCGGGTGTAGGGTAGCCGATTGCTTTAACACATACATCATAACGTCTGTCTGTCATTGAAGCAGGTGGCGTGTTTTCGTTTCCTCACTTGTACGTGACAAGGAGTGGGATCACCTGTCCACCCTTGTGGGTTTTCTCCTGGTCCTCCGGTTTCCTACCACTGCTAAAGACCCTAATGTGCATGTGAATTATGAAATAAAGTTAAACCGTATGTTAGTCCCCAAATGACCTAGTTTGTGTTTGAGCTGATGTTAAACCCCATTTCTCTCACTCGCTCTCCGACCTCCCCAACTGGTCTAAAAATAGACTCTGGCAATATTTGAATGATTTGTTCGTATATATCAGCATTTATACAATAGTTAGACATTCAGCACAAGATGCTCGACTCAAATTAACGAGTTTTCATCTCATATTCTATTTTAATTCTCATATTGAATTTTTTACATTGAAAATAAATAATTCATCGTAATCAATATTCAAATTAGAGCAATGATGATCTGTTACAAAATTTGAATGAGAAATACCTTAACCCCTTAGCATATTGGTGGTTCGAAAACTGTGCTCACTAGCGCCTCAAGCATCTGAGTTACGTTAATGCTCAACTAGTCTCTTATGGTCAGCGCTCTTTTAGTTATCAAGCACTTGTTTTATGGAATAATCTACTATTTAGTTTAAGATGTTGTACATTTCTATATTCTTTCAAAAAAACACTTAAAACACATTTATTTAATCAGGCTTTTCACTGTCCATAATCTTGTTGTTTTCACTTTGTAAAGTGCCCCTGAACATGTTATATGAAAGGGCGCACTATAATTATGCTGTAATAATAATAATAGCTATGAATTATTTAAAGAATGTATCATAGTTCTGTGACTCTTGTGGTTAAAGGTGCTCTATGCAGCATTAGTTTCAGAACTACAAAACCTAATTAAGAAAATTTTTAAAAAGACAAACTTTTTCTTCAATTTTGAAGGTTAGTCAATATTTCCAACTGCTAAAGGGTTAACTTTTAGGACCAAAGTCTAATTTCAGAGCATCTCTAATTTAAGCCAAGTGACGCGAAAGTCTCACGCGGATTTACTCAAATTTACCCCATCCTGTAGTAGCATATACGGCGGTTTGTGTGCCAGGCTTTCGAAGCATCTCTAATTTTATTCTAGAATTATAAAGTAGATTACGGATGTTCTACAAATCTAACTTGATATTAATATAATATAATACTGGCAGATTTCATACTAAGATATAAGATATAGGGACCTCATCCTTATTTCATAACAAATATTTCACGGCTAAAATGTACTCAATTCATTATTTTACATCTAATTCAATCTGATTAAAAAACAGATCTATATTTCGTTTTGTTTTTTTTACTTTCGATGGCCTCCACCACATGAAGATCTGACAAGTTATACAGACAGGTCGCGTAGGGGTCTTACGAGCGGCTATTGACCCTATAATATCAGACAGACTTGTGCAGAGCACGCCATGAACTCGCCGAAACAGACGGTTTCATTGGCTAATCCCTCACATTAACTATAAAGCCCGTTATATAACAACTCTTCCAGATCCTAGTGTAGTAAAGACAAGTGAAAGAAAAAATTTTGGACTATAAAAAACGAAACGAAATAGGATCTGTGTCACCCTAGGTGGAAGTGGACGTTAAACACCCAGTAACGAACGAACGAACAAAAGGATCTGTGTTGTAATCAGGTTGTATCTAATTAAGAAAACAAAACCTAAATATCCACATGTAAATAATCTCCATACCTGATCCAATAGGATTGAAAATGGGCCCATCCAAAGGATTTAACCCAACTCTTATGGTTATGCTGGATTGTTTATATCAACAGTGTTTTCAAAATTTAACCACTTTTGGATTGGTATTCATTTAAGAGATTCATGTATTGGATTAAAAAGAATCCCTCAAATGCCTGTCTGCAAATTTAATTTTTCCCTCATAATCATTTTTAGCATCAATATAAAATTCATTAATAAAATGGTGTGACCTGGTTTCATCCAACTGTCATTACGACCAGAAGAGCTAAAAAAAAATTTGTGGGGTGAGGAGTTGTTTAGATCATAAGGTCTGTTATTGTGTCCACTGGTGTGTGTTCGATTCCTTGCTTGTAGTGACAAGGAGTGGAGGTCAAACCCTATTTCTCTCTCTCTTTCTCAAAATAATCTGTCAGATCTACCAAGTTCATCACTTAGACCTTAATTAACGAGGTCTAACTATTTTAATGTCTTATTGTAAATGTCATTTTTTATTCTTTTTTATTGCAAACATATTTCTGTTCTGCCAAAAGTTTATGAAATGTATGTGATATGGTTTATTTGTCATAACAAACTGCTGAACTGTTTATTAAGACTTGTGGTGTTTTGTATGCTTCATAAATTATAACATATTTTACGTCTCTCCGTTTAATCATTGACTGGATAAGCCTTTGCCTTGTGTGGTATACAATTGATTAAAAAGGTATAAAACTCTTTTATTCTATGTTGAATTATTACCTTGCTAGCCTACCCCCTAAGGCGCATTTTCCTTGTGCACATTTCGCTGTCAAAAATATTAGTCTTATACAAATGTACTGGGATTGGTTTATTGTAACCAGTGAAAACGTACACAGAAACGTCCCGAAAATGCATTCATGGAAAACCTGTTTAAGATTTTTAGATTTGTAAAGGCATTTAGTAATATTTTTAACTTATTATGTAATAGTTAGGTATAAGTTGTTTAAAAGTCATATATACATCTATTCTGTGGAAAGATGCATTCCCACAAAAGTATTTATAGGGTGGTTATATTCAATACAAGTATGGCATATTTAGAATAAATGGATGTTACTAAAATAATTACCGTACTAGATTCTCTTATTAACACCCACAGTGAACAAATTTTTTATTGTATGTATTGATATGCTGGATAATGCTTGCGTGAATATTCTTTGATTTACCTCTGTCAACTTGTTATTCCAGTCTACTTGACGTTACCGAATTTCAATCAAAACTTGGTTACTACGACGATTGTTTATTCAATCATACTTGTCAATGTTCATCTTGTTATCTTCTTGTACCTATATATAGCCTACTCACTGCTTTTCAATAATCATTGATTTTAACTTTTAAATATTGTTAATTGTTATGTAGAACATGATCTTTTGTAATTTGAATAAAAAGAAAATATTTTGTATGAACTCGTTGGTTCACGATTCTGCTGTATAGTGCTGTAACATCTTGTCAACCCAATGGGCATTTCAAGACTGATAAAATGAAATTAAAATAAAATAAAATGGGGTTTAACGTCCTACTGTTCTGCATCTGACCTGGGTAATGGAAGATATGCATACGTCATACAGTGTACTATGAGGGAAATTTTTGCCCGGGCAGCGACACCACGGCCTACTCTTAATCAAATTCCAACTGTCAAGGGATCTTTTACGTGCATGCCAATGTGTACATGAGACCTCGATTTTTTCATCCCATCCGACCGATTAGATAGCTGTTCTTGTCAGGCCTCTCCGTTCTGTGGAGGTCGGGTGTTCGATCCCTGCATTGACCGAGAAAGTTTATCTCGATTTTCTGGCATGATGTCCCCTTGTCAGTGATGCAGGAGGGCCTGACAAGGACAGCTGCCTAGTCGTTCGGATGGGACAAAAAACCGAGGTCCCGTGTACACATTGGCAGTTGGAATTCGATATAAGAGTAGACCGTAGCGCTGCTGCCCGGGCAAAATTTCCCTCATAGCACACTGTATGGCGTATGCCCATCTTCCATTAGCCCAGGTTAGGTGCAAAAGAGTAGAACGTTAAACCCCATTTTATTTCATTTCATTTCCCTCCGTTCTGCATCACTGACAAGGGAAAGCCACGCTGGAAAATCGAGATGAACTTTCTCGGCATATGCAGGGATCGAAAGCCCGACCTCCAGACTAGCGAGCCAGCGTCTTGCCCACTTAGCGTTACAGCCTGCAAGTCCTTTGATTTAAAACTCCGACTGTCAATGGTTCTTTCACGTACACACAAGGACTCACGTTTTACATCTTGAACAGTTAGATACCAATCCTTGCCAGATTGTCTGTCCTACACCATTATTTACAAGGGGGGGTAACCCCATTGTAAAATCAACAATTGGATCTCGCTGGCACCACATCCTGGATTATTTCCTAATTAAACAATCCGATTAAAACACAGAGCCTATTTCATTTTGATTTTTATAGTTCAAATTTTTGTTTTATTGCCCTGTATTACACTAGGATCTGGAAGAGTTGTTATATAACAGGCGTTCTACAGTCTGTACAAAAGTTTAGGGACACTTTGTGAAAATGCCTCAATTTTGACTATTTTAATTCGATCGAAGAATTCTAAGAGCTTGTTTGTCCTAGTGGAATGAAACTTTGTATATGCGATCTAGAATATATTAGGTATCACCGGACGTTGACGTTTCATACAACGTCACAGCACGATCATGACATAGACCAACCAGCATTTGGCCAATTTGAGTGAATTTGTTCACTGTTTGTTAGAAGAAACGAACGGATGAAACGACATATATTTTGGGGATACAGCATACTGTCACTTGTATGCTGTATCCCCAGCGAGACATTATGACGTCCAAGGGTCGATTGTGAAGTCATCAAAATGTTAATATGTAATGTGTTTCGGATTAAAGAAGAATAATTACTCACTTCAGAAACAATGTTTACATTGTATGACGAGTATTTTTGATTAAAGTAAACCAAGCATTATTATATTCCTTTGTGACATCCCAACAAAAGGCATGGCCTTCGATTTCCTTTATTATTTCATGAATGAAAATAACAATTTATCGAATATTTCATATTGTTACTGAAGAGTTCATATCGTTGGCTCCACCTAGACTGCAACTTCAATCTTCCACACGGTGTGGCATACTGTCGATCAGAGTCGCAATGCTCCATAGAAATATTAATTCATGTCAATTTTATCACATTTACAAGTTCATTCATGTTCCATTGCTGTCTTTCTGTGACCTCAAATTTACTCAACTTGGCCAAGTTTTGCAGGTTGGTCTATGACGTCATGCTCCTGCTGTGACGTCATCAACTGCGACGTTGTATGAAACGTCAACGTCAGGTGACGCCGAATATATTCTAGATCGCATATACAAAGTTTCATTCCACTAGGGCAAACAAGCTCTTAGATTTCTTCGATTGATCGAATCAAAATTGTCAAAATTGAGGCATTTTAAAACGTGTCCCTAAACTTTTGTTAGAGACTGTAGTTTATGTGAGGAATTAGCCAATGAAACGGTCTGTGCCCTGCACAGAATTGTGAGTAAACCCCTACAAACATCAATGCTGATTGATTAATCAATGTCCCATGTCATCAGGTCAAAAGCGACCTCCCCATACAACTGGTTAGATTTTCATGTAGTGTAGGCGATCGATAGTAAAAAAAAACCAGAACGAAATATAAATCAGTATTCTAATCAGAATGAGCATTGAAATGGGAGGAGGGAGAGTTGGATGGTCGAATAATAATAATAATATCGTCATTTATAAAGTGCATTAATACTGAAGAAATCAGTTTGTAAGGCGCTGTTGGTTTTTATATTCACTGATTATTTACAGATCAGGGTTTTGAAATAAGAATGTTTTAAGTTGATATTTAAAATGGCCCACAGACGGTAGTTGTTTCATTGACTGGTAGTCTATTCCATAGAAAAGGACCAACATAAGAAAATGGTTAGCTTATGCACACTGTCTTTGAGTCCAACCTCATGACTTTTTTCCAGGTTCTCTGGTTTCCTCCCACTGCTAAAGACCCCTACGCATAAGCGAATTATATCAAAAATTGAACCATATGTTAGTCTCAAAATGACCTAGTTCATGTGAGTGGATGTTAAACCCACCCATCCTCTCATTCTCCGCATTGAAATAGCAGGGATAACACAATAATGTAATTCAATCCAAATATTTATTGACAAAAACTTGAATGATAATGAATTAATAACAAATTACACTGACACAAAATGAATAAATAGAAATTAATACTTGACGATTTGAGGTAAACAGATTCTATAGATTTTATTATTAGGAAATAAAGGAAGTAGAGCCCATAATCTTTTCAAAACATGTAATGGATAATTTACACAACAGGTAGGACACTTAAACATCTAGTACTTAGAATAAGGCTATTATTTATTTTCTGAAGTTGCCATGCCAGCAAGAGTGTTATTGTCCCTTTAAAAAACAAGTTGTTACAAAATTTTAATAGAAAATGTAATTGGTTTATTTCTAGGTACTACCAGTTGTCATAGAAACAAGAACTTATAACGGGAGAGGGTTAAAAGGTGACTAAATGATTAGTTCGATCAATAAATTTTTATTTTACAGACCTTTTACATGTACATGTAGTTCTGGGGCCTGTTTTACAAAATTTTAACTAAGATAAAATCAAAATTTTAGTAATTTGATTGGATAATATTAGATTGATTTTAGTGCTTAGCCAATCAGAATGAAAGTATCTAGTAAAGTTAGGATTTTATCTTTAGTTGAGATTTCGAGAAACCGGGCCCTGTGCTATGAAAATTGACAATGTAAACAGATGTTAATGTTTATAAAAGAAAAATACCCAAAACTTTGACAAATAAATAAAGAACAACAATTTTACATATTTACAAAACTAACTCAGTTGAATCAGTGCAACAATATATATGGAATATGTGCAATCAAAATGAAAGGTCTTGATATTTTCATTTTGTATTATTAAATGTACATCAACACAGATAAAATTAGGTTTTATCAGCCAAGTTATCCTACACAAAGATAATAAATATACAGTGTTCTTAATTTATGAGAGGCATTTTACCATTATGACAGCATTACCACCTATTTCGATCCATTAACCAACTTAAAATACAGACAATCCAGCACCTGCATTGTAATAAAATATGTATATATACTGTACACTTGTCACACTGCGCATACATTTGATTTTTTGTTGTTTTTAAGGAGAGGTAGACAATGGGCATTATTCAAAATTATTCTAAATAATGAAAGTTAAATTCATAGAATTACCAAATTAATATGCACATGGCACGTATGACTATTATAAAATACATGTACAACAATTAGTTTATTGTATGTTTCCAATTGTCACGTATGACTATTATAAAATACATGTACAACAATTAGTTTATTGTACGATACCAATATGATACCGTAACCCACAACATTCTTATGTCACTCAAAGTAACATTTTCACAATACATGTATTTAAAGATACATGTGAGAGAGAGAAATAGGGTTTAACGTCCACTCAACACAAACTAGGTCATTTCGGGACTAACATATGGTTTAATCTTATTTCAATAGTTCGCTTGCGCGTAGGAGTCTTTAGCAGTGGGAGGAAACTGGAGAACCCAGAGAAAACCCACGAGGCTGGACAGGCGACCCTACTCCTTGCCACGTACAAAACCAGGGATTCGAAAGATACATGTACATAAGATTTAGCTAAGTTGGCCGTTCTTGTTATAAGTTAAAAAATAGATTCTGATTCAAATAACTTTATTCTGAGTGAAGATATAGCGTTGTTTAATAGCATAGCTAGGGTACTGGACAAATGTTTTAATCCATTTAAATCTCTGCCATCTGATGATCTGGACTTTAGAGTTTATTGTGGGTTTGCCGTGTGTATAAATAAGTAAATAACATTTGAAGCTAGAATCAAATGAAACAGGGTTAACGTCCTACGGTTTGCTCCTAAACTGGGCTACTGGAAGATGGGGCTAGAATCAAATGAAATGGAGTTAACTTCACACTTTTTCGGCCCCAACAGGGAAAATGAAGATGAGCATAGGCCATACAGAGTGCTACAAGGGGAAATTTGGCACTTTGGTCTACTCTTATATCAAATTTCAACTCCCAAGGAATTTTTAATTGCACTCCAATATGTACACAGGGACTGTTTTTTTGTCCCATCTAAACAATTACATGAGCTTTCTCACCTTTTACCCACTTAGCCACACTGGCTACTGAAGCTAGAATCAAGACCTGCAATTTTTAGATTTTGATCTTACAAAAAGAGAAATGGAGTTTAACGTCCACTCGACACCAACAAGGTCATTTCAGGACTAACACATAAGTACATGTAAATTTTATTTCAATAATTCACTTGTCTGTATGGGTGTTTAGCAGTGGGAGAACCTGGAGAAAACCCACAAGGCTGACAGGCAACCCTACTCCTTGACACGTAGAACCAGGGAATTGAAACCTCGCCAGTTGACAGACCTTACACTAACCACTCGGCCATCCACTCCCCACATTTTGATGATTTTGCATAATGCATCGTTAAAGCACATAAGCCTAATACAAATTAACTACAATACATATTATTATGAACATTGTATGTAAATAACAATCTATTAATTAATTCCAAGATTTTCTATACAAAGTAGCTACATGTACAAGTAAATTGATGTAAATCTTTCTCAGGTCAAAATAAATACTTGATCTGGATAATAAATAACTACATGTATATAACTGTAACTTTATAAAATGTAATCTATACTTATAAATAATCATTCAGTCATACATGTACATGCACATTCACACCTATCTTTAAAAGGACAAAATTGTTCGCCTTACATGTATTTTAACTAAAATATAGCTCTTTATAATAATTTTCTTTTTTTGATATATCAAATACATCAATAAGAAATTATATGCAATGTTTTGTGTTTCTGGATCAAAGATATATGTATTTCTCATCAACAGTGATTGAAAGTTGAGAGAGAGAGAAATGAGATTTAACGTCCACTCGACACAAACCATGTCATTTCGGGACTAACATATGGTTTTAATTTTATTTCAATAATTCGCTTGCGTGTAGAGGTCTTTAGCAGTGGGAGGAAACCGGAGTGTCCGGAGGAAACCCACGAGGTTGAAATTGAAAGTTGAACTACGGGACTGAGCTTTGTGAACTTAGGGCCTGATGTCGATAAATTTAGAGATTTATATGGCAAACAACATTCAATAACTCATCATAGTCAATAACACTCAGACTCTGGATCATACTTTATGAAATAATCCTACAACAATAATTGAGTTCTCAATAGATTGTGTTTATTTTTAACCGTGACTAAATTATTCAGTCAATAAACATGTTCCTGTTTGATTCCCAGGATAAAATCTACATGATTTATAAGGACATTTAATGGGTAATATTTTATAATTTTCATCAACGGTAAGTGTATCTGCATCGCAGATAAGTTTCAATGTCAACATCTAATATCTGAAAAACCAATGGCTACTTGTACATTTCATGACATAAAAGTACACAACTGTTTTTGATGAACCAAACCAAAAAGAGAGAGAAATGGGGTTAATGTCCACTCAAGACAAACTAGGTCATTTTGGGACCAACATGGTTCAAATTTATTTCAATAATTCGCTTGTGTGTAGGAGTTTATAGCAGTATATAGCAGTGGGAGGAGTCTGACATAGTGTGCATGCCTTAACCCAATCAACAACCCAAACCAAGGAGGCAGTGCCACTTAAAATAAAACATTTTAATTAATGCAATGTATGTTTGATTTAATTATATTTTTTTTATCTATAAACATGTACCAGTTGTGTCTATTTGATGAAAAATTGAAAACGCAGTCAAACAGGAAATACAAGTAATACATGTAATAAGTTAGCCATAATTCGTTAGTTAGAGTCACAGTAGAAGATAAACTTTCAATTCTCAACATACATGTAGTTCCGTATATATCAATCTTTCATATGTCTTGAGAGAAAACAAAATAGTCATCATTCTATACACAGGATATTGTCTTATTGTTTTCACGTTTGGCTGGTCTGGTGATTCTTAATTTCATTAATAATAATCGCAGAACGTTCTGATCCACAGTATAAATTTCATCTTCCAGGACAAAATATCAAATTTTATATTTCTGGTTGTCAACATGTTACATAAGATTATTTGTCAGATTGACAAAACTTGTTTCATAGGGCAAGACGAGAAGGCTTCACAATGAATGGATATTCATTCAAATTTAAAGATTCAATAATCAGTCTTATATAACATTCATTACAACATAAAGTAGTGCGGGGCGGGGGAGAGCCTGAAAACAGGCCAGGATATATAAATAATTCTATGTACAAACTATCCAGCATCATCACTCACACATATTCATTGCTGCATTTACAGGAACTTCATTCACATATTCAACGCGGCATTTACAGAAATTTCATTCACATATTCAACGCCACAATTACAGAAATTCCATTCAACAAATCCACACAATACAATTTCTTTTCTTTCTGAAACATGTCCACAATTACACAGTATCTATTTACTTTCTGAAAGATCGCAGTCGTGACAACATGCTCGTTCCAGCGCGATTACGTAACTGCCTTGAAGAACTAGTAGCATCATCTGATGATCGACGTTTAGAAACACTTTTAGACAGAAATCTCATTTTTCTGTTCGTTGTAGGAGTTTTTGGTATAGATTTCTTTTTTGAACAGCCACTGAAAAGTAAAAATAAATTGGTCAAAACAATTAAGGCACACATTAACAATAAGATTTTTCCTTGAAAGACACTACATTTGTACAAAAGTATACAAACTGTCTAATTACATGTAGGTACTACATTTCAGTTTGAATTCATTCCCACAGCCTTAAGAAAGTTGTGCCTTGACTTGAGACATTGGACTAAGACAGTAGAAAATTCTTCAATATTCTCAAGACAGATTTTTTTCAATGGCAATTAGTAACGGAATTTTGACCTTTTTATATCTTCAAAACAGCATTTCATCACTTGTGACATGAGAGAGAGAGATCAACTCTATTTTTCTGGACTAATATATCGTTCAATTTCATTTGTATATTTCAATAGTACTCTTACTTTAGGGGTCTTTAGCAGTGGGAGGAAACTGGAGGACCCAGAGAAAAACTCATGAGGTTGGAAACCGACCCTTCTTTAGTAGGCAACGTGCATGGCCAAAATCGTTCGGCCGCCAAACCCCCGTTGTGACTTTTTCTGAGACGTGCATGCGTAAAACCATTCACCCCCACCCACCTTTTAACGTTTCTAGACATACCTTTCATGATTTTCTAGTTCCCAACTCCATAATTCCATACCACAATTACCACATTGTTGTATACCGAGACATTTCTGTAATTCTACCGTATCTTCTAGAATATCTGGTCTGAAACAATAATTCGTAAAACTAAAGTAAACCCTGGCTTTCAAATATTCATAATTCCTCATTACTTTCGAGGCAAATTTTTTAATTCTTCCAGGACCCAAGCTGTCTAGTCATTCGGAATTGGGTGGGACAAATAACGAAGAAAGTATATTAGATTTTCCGGCATCGTCTTTGGTCTCCCCGTTGTCATTGGCATCTGACAAGGACAGCTGTGTAGTCGTTCGGATGGTTTGAAAAACCAAGATCACTACACACATTGGCATGCATATGAAGATCCATTGGCAGTTGAAATTCAACATAAAAGTAGGCTGTATCAGGGCATCATTTTTGACGGGCGTTTGCGCGCTCGCGCCCGTCTGCGCCTGTAATCTTGAAAACACAAGCGCGGGTTATAGCTCCTGCTAAAATTTCAGACAATTTCCACATTTTTATCAAGAATGTCGAGCTTGAAAAGATAAATAAAATATTATTGTATCCGAAAATCGTGAAGAGTAGTTTTGTTATGGTATTGAGACATTTGGGTTGAAGATTATTAGCTCGGTTGTCAAGTCTCTCCATGACATTTGCATTCAAGACAGATTATTATTTATAAGTGATAGTATTACATTAGTAATAAACGATTCATCGTTTTTAAATTAAACGCTTTCCGTGTTACGGCGTTAGTTTTGTAAGAGATTTTGATTGTGAAATTTGAATAAACCTAGATTGTTCACTCTTTTGAAATAGAGATATTATTATTATTATTATGAATTTCTGTCGTGGTCATATAGAAAGCGTCTGGATAATCACGATATACATTACTTCCTTTCCCGCCTTTGGCATTGAGCCAGAGATTTACTCGAACGTCCAAGGTAGTGTTTTCTGCTGTTGTAAGCATAAGACCGGTAAATCGAGTACTTAACAACCAATGGCATGCGTATTCGTCTGCCTAGAATTCGTCTGCTAAAATTTGGATACAATTAAAATCAATAATGTCTCAACACCGAAATTGTGTACAACTACACACATTTAATAATTGGGATGTCAACTCTGCAATTGGTTCAAATACCAAAACGGATTCACAAGGTCGCCAATTAGTAATTAACATTTGGTGCAAAATTTGTGCCCGGCACCACGAAAAAATTTCACGTTCTCAGCACTTACGAGGCAAAACATTAACAGAGTTTGAGAAGTATGTTGTGGGGACAACCTTTATCAGTAAACATACTGTATTTAGACATTTGAATTCAAAAACACACAAAGCTGCTATATATTTTGAGAAACTTCTTGGGACGGGAAACGATGAAGCTGTAGACATCGCCGACCATGCTTCTAAATCTAGTTCTACAAGTTCTACTAATAATACGACGGCTTCAGCTCAAGGAACTCAACCGGTGATCGACAGTAAATTTAAACAATTGTCACATGACGCATATACAAAACTTATAAACACTGCATATAAAGTAGCTACAGACGGTTTGCCTCTAAAATCATTCAAATCTTTTATTGAAATTCAGAAAAAACATGGGGTACAACTAATAGACGGTGTTCAGGATTCTAACAAAGCCAGGGAATTTATCAACGAAATAGCCACGTCAACGAGAAAGAAACTTTGTGATGTTATAAATGAAACCAAATTTTTTACTGTTCTTTCGGATGGTTCACAAGCAAGAAAAACTGGCCACGAAAAAGAACTCATAATGATCAAAACAGTGCGGGATGGGGTAGCAGAGAACTTTGTTGTCGGTTTGAAAAATGTCGGGGACTACGGGGACGCCACGTCAGAAAATTTAAAGACTCTCTTGGACGATACCTTTTTAGGTAAAACAAGTCTAGACTTAGATAAAAATCAGTATAAACATAAACTGATTGCCGCAACTGCCGATGGGGCGGCTGTCAATACAGGTTGTTACAATGGTCTTTTGACCAGGCTTAAAAATGATGATCGAGAGTGGCTGGTAAACATCCACTGTGTATGCCACAGAGTAGAGTTAGCTATTAAAGACATCTTAAAAAAAGAGAAAGAATTCGTTGCCATAGAGGATTTATTAGTTACTATTTATTATCTCTTCAAGAGGAGTGGTAAATTTAAAAACCATTTTGAAAAAACTGCAGAAGCCCTTTGCGCCCAAATTTACAAATTTCCCAAAGTTACAGGCACAAGATTCGTCAACCACCACCTGCGAAGTCTAAATGTTTTATTACACAATTGGATTGTATTACTTTTAGCCATAGAAAATTCAATCCTGAACAAACAATATGCTACAATAAATTCGAAGCTCCTTGGAATACGGAAAAAACTCACAAATTTCCATTTTCTTAAAGTGTGTATAATATATCAGCTAATATTGGAAAAAGTGTCTGAGTTATCTCTATATCTCCAAACATCTTCTCTGAATGTTCTTGAGGCTCAGGACAGAATAAATAAACTTGTTGGCGAACTTAATAATTTAGAACTACCTGACAATTTACCTGTAGGTGACTTTCAAACAGAATTAGTAAATAATTGTTTTTATTTGAAAAAGAAATGTCTAAAAATGGGTTTTAATAAAAATCATGTAAAGGAATATGTTGAATTAGCATATACAGGGGGAATGACAAATGTTTTGTTTAATAATGATGAAAATATCAATGCAAAAATGAAGCCAATAATAATTAATCTTGCCATTTGTATTTCTAATAGATTTAAATCATTTCAAGCTGATGTTTTTAAACATTTTTCTTGGCTAAATCCAGCTTATTGGTCAGAGGATTCTGTTGAGTCTGAAATGGACAGCATTTTGTACTTGGCTAATCATTTTAAAATCCCTTTGGAGTTTAATGAATTTGTATTTGAGGTTGAGAAACTGAAAAAGGAGTGGACATCACTAAAATGGACTGTGGAGCACTTTTACAAAAATATTAAACAAACAGAAAATCTGTGGAAAAAGTTAATTGTGTACAAATCTGAACAATTTAAAAATATTTGTATGTTGGCTGAATTAGTTATGTCTATTGGAGTGACCAATAGCATTGTTGAAAGTGCATTTAGTCATCTGACTTCTCTTCTAACTGACACAAGGCTAAGTTTAAAACATGACACAATGGAGAATTTGTTAATATTAAAATGTAACCAGTTTGTGTGGAGTCCATCGGATATTCAAGGTATTCTTGATTCTGCAGCCAAATCTTATTTGTCTAGAAAACGTAAATATAAACTAAGTACTACTACTCAGTCTGATGTGGCTAAAAAGCGCAAAGTTGTTGCAATATGTGATGACCCACCTATTAACTTAACCAGTGATCAATCAAGTGCTGAAGATTCCTCCTCCTCCTCTGACAATGAGGAGATGAGTGACAGTAACCACATTTACAGTGACAATTAAAATGTAGAAAATTTTACGAAACAAATCTATTTTATTAGATTTATATTAATTACATGTATATCATTGTCATGTTCCTTTCAATACTCAAGTGCTATTAAATAAATAAATAAATTGGATTTATAACTGGTCTTTTTTTTACACCATTTGGATAGATGATAAAAAAAAAAGCTCTTGCGAGCAAAATTTGCGGGTGCGTTTTTATGTGCTCCCGGAAATTTAAGTGCAAGAGCTTTTTGTGACTCCTGCATGTTTTACAGAAATGATGCCCTGCTGTATACAATGTAGCTGCCGGGGCAAAATTTCTTTCATCATAGTACACTGTATGGTGTATGCAAGTCTTCATCAGCCCATTCAGTGCAGAGCGCTAGGACGTTAAAACCTCAATTCACTTTGTCGTTTTAATCATGTTATAAAATACCAGGTATATGGACTAGATCATTACTAGCCACCATCTGTCAGGTCCCAATAAATTGTTCTTTCCATATCCGGTAATAAAAAAAGTAAACTTACTTCCATGGTGGAAAAACATTTGAATTTTGACAAATTGGACATTTGAGCATACTCAATCTGATTGCACCATTTTCTCCATAAAGACACTCGACACAGACTCTATGTTGACATATACCATAGACCATCTTTAATCTTGGACACAGACAAACAACACAGTTAAATCTGTAAATATAAAATATACAACATATTAGAGGTCAAATATCAATTTTCAATCAAAAATAAAAGTCCTTAATCCATGGTGTTAGAGTTATTAATTAAAAAAATAGTATTTGCAGCTTTGCAATAACCATCAATCTGTGTTGACAAATTTTGTCAGCCACGGTGACTTAAAATGGAGTTATTTCCCGTAAACAAAGTGTGCCTGATTTTAGTTTTGAATATGACATGATTATTTGACAGCAAACATTCTGTTAATTACATGGGCTCCATGACGGCTGTACATGTATATGCCGGTCAGGAGCGAGGGCTATGCAAAATGACTGCAACTAGATCTGACCCATCGGTCATTTTGCACGACGGAAAAATAGCCTTTTTTTCAAACTCAAATTTTCAAAAATGGCTACCATCGACATCCACTATGTAGCTATAAAATTGTACTGCCAGTGATAATAATGCGCACGTAAAGATAAAATAAGTCACATAATCTCATGAGTTGTATACATAGCCTAGTCGTCAATTGATTATACTGGGCATTGTGTTGATAATGATGATTGTCTTGTAGACAAACAATAAAAGTTATTTCATTTTATTGAAGCTCCTTATCTTTTATATGAGTATTGATATCAAGAACTAAATATCAATATCTTCCAGTGAGAAAATAAGACCTTGCTTACCTTGCTAGAACCAGTATGACCGACACAATGCATTGTTAAAAAATATGTCTCCGTCTTCTAGACGACTTGGTCGATGCCATGGATAGGGTAACAGCATGATGTGTCGGTCATACTGGTTCTAGCGAGGTAAGCAAGGTCTTATTTTCTCACTAAGATGTTCATTTACATCGTTCAGAATCAGGCGTTCATATGGACTGACACGCGGCCATTTAGCAGTAAAAAGTTGCCCAGTAAAATTGACTGGGGCAGATTCCAGTTTCGACATGTATTGAATGGCACGGGACCTGAAGGTACATGTAGTACTGGTGAGTGTAATGAGAACTACGTTCAGAGCTGAACTAGCTACACCAGTTCTTTATGTTAAGTTCCAAATTCAAATTAAAATCATACGAGTGTCCTTGGGTCAAAAATGCCCCAAAACAAGTGTGGCAGTTGTAACCAGGGGATATAACTTGTGACTGTGTCTGTATATTGTAGCATTTGTACATGTATTTCATAAATGCATCCTGAAAATGCTAATCCCATAGTATTAATTCAATAATTGTACATGAAATTGTTTGCTTGGGATTAGCATTTCAAGATGCATATTTATGAAATAAAAATGCTACAATTTTACAAATTAAAAATTACCGTACATAAATTCTGCATATTACTGGTTGTGGTATATCATCACTATAGATATAAACTATGCCTATTATTAAAGTGCGAATCCCGAATTTCATAGAATCTGAAAATTACAAGTTCGTATACGTATGAAATTTTAACGCCAAAATACAGAGGAATTGTGTATTTACCTTGTCTGAAAAGTTCAGTTCAAAATATTCAGTCGTTTGGACGTGAACGTCAAAATCGCACCACAATCAAATATCCGGACACTAGACTTTTTAAATAGTTCTGGCCAACCACTTGATAAATGCGGCTACATAGTACATGCGGTATCACGTCATTTGGGACTCACGTCATTTGGGACTCAACACAAACGACATTTGGGACCCAGTTGACGACGTTTGGGACTTCATTGGCGTCATTTGGGACTCAACACAAACGACATTTGGGACTCAATATAAACGACATTTGAGACCCAATATAAACGATATTTGGGACCAGTGTTCGACACAAACGCCGGTCCCTTGGCCCGAGGCCAACTGATTTATCGCGCTTCTTCGACGCTCCGTATGAATTCCAGGTACCGGTAGATATTAAAATAATAATTAGATCATACATTTAATGGTTTTGATGACCAGTTGTTAGTGAAATTTAAATCTTAGTTGAACACCAAAATACACCGAGAAACAGACATTAATAATAATATATTTTCTCCTCCATTGCCAAATCCGCCGATGACACGTGACATTGATTGGAATTTCTAGGTCAATAAGCCGGCGATGCTACGTTTAAATTTAAGTAGCATCTACCGTTATAATGTTTTATATACACACACTGACAGGGGCTTAGTTTTAAACATATTGTCGTTATTATTATTGAAAGGTATCTGGCATAGTCGTACGGAATTTTATTTAAAGCAATTTCAATTATGGTTGTGCCGTACGTGTGTCTATCATGGACGAATGAATAAAAACATTTGAAAGTTATGTGACAGACAAAAACTACAAATTGTGTTATGAAAAAATAAATGTATTGTTAAAATAAATAAATGTATTTATAAGACTCGTACGCATTTTAATCATATGGAAGAAATAGCTAGTACTCGTTGACTACTTTGTTATTTGATTTTGGTATTGGCATAATGCCAACCGATATGTCACTTTACCAACGTATTACTATATCTTGCTTGAGTCCCAAACGACGGATACCAAAGTCCCAAACGTCGTATACCAAAGTCCCAAACGTCGTATACCCGAGTCCCAAATGTCGCGGGCATATTTTTTTGAGTCCCAAATGACGTGAGTCCCAAATGACATGTAATCGTACATGCGATACCTATTGTACACTTCATAAATAGAGAGCTTGCGGTAAGCGATAACATGAGAAATGCCACTGCGCACACTCAGCATGTAGACGCGTATTATCCAGGCACTTTTTAGGATGCAACCAAGACGCCGGTCTTCAAACACAGAGCAATACCGACAATTGGAAATTTTTTGAAAACGTATCACAACGCTTGAGGTAGTTGCTAGGGGCTAAGTTATAAGTTATTAAAGGCCTTTCATACAAAATTAAGCAATTTTAAGCCCCAAAATGTAACTGGGATTTCCTTTAAAAAAGAAAAAAACCAATGGTGGATTGGGATAAAATGGTATCACGTCATTTGGGACTGAACATAAACGACATTTGACGATATTTGGGACTTGATTGGCGTCATTTGGGACTCAACACAAACGACATTTGGGACTCAATATAAACGATATTTGACTCAATAATATAAACGATATTTGTTACAATATACAGCGATGCACAATTCCCATCTACCAACGCACGGGACAGGTATAAAATCATTTTGTTGGATAGCTGTGCTGGTATTTCGACAGGCTGATTTTCTCTGACGGAAATTGTGCAAACCGATGCTATGCCCATGGCTAAATTATAAACGAAGCAGTTTCAGACTCGAGTGCAATTCTACATGTCCAACAGTATAAAATATATGTCTACTGATGTTAAAACAACAACTAAAGGTGTTTCAGCTGACCAGAGTGTAGACGCATAAACGGTACGTTATGTACTTAATTAAATCTGTTGTTGAGATGAAAGATCATAATATTTGTTGACATTCAATGATTCCCTTTCGTGAACACATTTTTATTTTCGGCTTCTTCTTCGGGTTGTTGTCGATTTACCGGGTAAAATGTTAGCTTTCTGCATACTCACCGCTGTTCCATGGCTATCTGGTCGTTAGTTAAACAAGGAAATGATGTGTCAAGTGCCATTTTTATTATTTTTTAATCTTTTTCTTCATAAAAGTACAAAAGGTTTCCGTAAGATAATGTCTGCCAAGTTTTAGCTTCGCGCTTGCAATGTCACGTGGCATACAAACTCTGTCAACGATTGGTCAAAAAAATAGAATGGACACCTATGGGAAGACAACTCATTTGATAATTTAGGTTTCAGACCAGTAATTCTATATCCATTGATTTCGATGTTATATCGTTTATAAGTACGTGTGTGGTTAAAATCGTTTTCATTACATGGTCTATCAAGATTATTTTAACATTCCAATTTCTGAAAGGTGAATGCCTAAAATGTAACATCAGCCCCCAAATGACAAAGACTAAGATATGATCGATGAATTAAAAGACGATAAGCGGGTTGTGGTCAAAGATAACCCAGTATTAATCTCTGTTTTGATTTTCCTTTCTGAGACCACGGCGAATATAAAGTGGAAAAAATTGGCTCACCCATTAATGATTAAAGGAACTAGCTCACCCAATGAGCGCCGAAGACCAGGGGCGGATTGGGGCCGAGAACCGGCCCGGGCTCCCGTGTCGGAGCGGCCCCTTTTACTGACCGCGGAGTCCGGACGGGGGTGGGGGTGGAGGCTCTCTCCCTGGAAATTTTTGATGAATGAACCCCAAATTTTGACCCTTTGATTAACCAGTTAGGAATATTCAATAAGTAGGAATATTTTCATTGAAAAAAGGCACATTTTTGCTGCCGGAAGCGCTGGTTGATTCCTCTTGTGGTGGAAGGCCACTAGACACATTGGTACAGAGTGACTAAAGTGAAATTCATAAAAGCTGCTTTTTGAATTTTGGATTCTGGCGTTTCGCCACAAACAGGGTGCAGGTGGCTTTATAATTAGCAAATTTGCGGGCAACAGTGTCGGGGGAATCCGATGAAATTTTCGGATGAAATTCGGAATCCCCATTGCAGGATTCTGAATTCTGGCCCACACCAAGCACACTCGGCCCAGAATGTCTATTATACCTGGCCATTTTAGACTCCAGCGATGGCGTGGCGGCCTGTTAAAGCCTCCGGCCTCATACGACATGATCATCATCGCTCCATGGCCGGTCCAATACCCCCACCCCCATATAATGTTCAGCAGAAAAAGTTTTTTTTAGACGAATTGGACAAAGTTATTTTTTTCATATTTTGTCCGATCGCCCGACGGCCCAATCCGCCCCTGCCGAAGATCCCCTTTCTATTGGACGGAATACGAAGCGAACATGGCGCCCAACCAATGCCACTTTGTTTTATGAGCGGCTTACCAACCATGTTTTTAATCTATGGTGAGGCTACTAATAATGAATCACACGATTAACATCACAACTAACTTGATTCATGGGGCACCCTAAACGGCGTGATGTGTGGGGAGTCTTACCCCCTGGGGGCGACCATGATGAACAGGTAGACCCTATTTTCCAAAATATTCCGGTCTAGACCCCCCCCCCCCTCGGAATATTTTGGAAAATAGGGTCTACCTGTTCATAAGATAAGATAAGACCTCATCTCCCCCCCCCCCTCCCCCCAAAAAACTAAATCTGGGCTTGCTACGGGCCTGCTCTCCATGTTACAAGCTCTCATATAGTCGCATGAGTAGACACAGACAGCTTAATAAAACTGCCGTTGCATTAAAGGGAAGTAACCCCGCAGTGATTCGCTGGACTTCACTTCCACTGATTTATATCGATAAGTTAAATTTTATAATTTTAAGGGATGTTCTTGGGAATGTTTAAAAAATAACCAGGTTGGTAAAAATAATTGCTTTAATATCACAAACCTACTTTAAACATTAAACTGTCGCCGCATAGGCCTACCTCATTATTTACGACAGGGCGACACCCATTTGAACGTTGTGGATTCGCACCGGTATTATTTGTACTATCGTCGTGGCGCCCTTTACCGTGATTTGTGGCGTTTGGCCAATTTTGATTCCAAAGAGAGTAAAATCGTTCGACCAGAGACCGTACCTCCAGTTGGCGTTTGTATGGCCGTGTTTTTTACCCCGTGCTCGCACTCTCATCTTCGCTTCTATCTTCTTATAGACAGCTCAATGGTTGGAACTTGACTGGGACATTATTTGAAACATCCCCAAAGGATAGAGAGGGCTATTCAACTTTCAAACGCCTCTTTTTAGCCATGATGACCTAAATTTGACAAAGCTCGCTGAAAACCACGGAGTCGAACTTATTTTTCTAATCTTGATGATATGATTTAAAAGGTGCATGTTTTTCCCCGAATACGGCCCTGGTTTGAAACAAATTATCATTATAATAGTTTATGAGAGATTTTTGTTTTAAATTTCAGGCTCTCCCTATATAGTGATATTCGGCCCCAAATATTCAGGCGACCAAACATTTTGTTATAATAAGGTGCATTCGACCCCAAATATTCAGAAATTGTGGGGAACAGACAAGATAAACTCCCTCCCGGTTACAAATAAACTACACAATATTATAATAAAGTGCAGAAATATGAATATACATTATAAATATATGTACGGAACATTTGGGTAAGGCAGTGACAGAAATTCAAGCAATGATTCCACTTCTATCTCTTCCCTTGAACACATTTTGAATGTTGGGGTTCAATTCCCAATTTCACTAGAGGGTGGATGGCTGAAAGGTTATAGACCGGGAGCCCAGAGGGTCGAACCTAGACAAACGAGGTACCAATATCTGACCATATAGGCATCTACATACTAACCTGGGATGCACAGAAGTGGGCGTCTGTCGGGGCCCAGTCCATGGGTGTGACCCCGGTGACCCCTATAATGACCCCCAAAATGGGTTAAACTCATACATTCGAGGTACCGGTCAAAACCAATTTTAAACGAAAGAATACATCCTACTGAGTACGAAATGGCCCATAACAGATGATTTTGGCCCTGGGATGGCCCAAACTGACACCCCAAATATGGATCCCAGAGGGCTTGAAAAAAAAATTATATTCATACATTCGAGGTACCAGTTGAAACCAATTACAAATGGAAGAGTATATCCCACTGAGTACGAAATTACACGTAACAGACGATTAGACCCCTGGGGTTGCCCAGACTGACACCCCAAAGCCGAAGGGGGTGGGGTGGGGCAAAAATAGGGTTTGCTCATGCATTCGAGCTACCGGTCAAAACCAATTTAAAATGAAAGAGTACATCTCACTGAGTACACAATTGCTCATAACAGAAGATTTCAGCCCTGAGACTCCCCAAAGTGGCACCCCATCCCAGGGGCTTAAAAAAGGTCATATTCATACATTCGAGTTACCAGTTGAAACTAATTTCAAATGGAAGAGTATATCCCACTGAGTACAAAATTACCCATAACAGACGATTGGGCCCTTGGGATGGCCCAGACAACACACTAAAGCCGAAAAGGGGTGGTTGGGGGGGGGGGGGGCAAAATAGGGTATACTCATAGAATCTGTGGTACCGCTCAAAACCAATTCTCTCTGAGTACGAAATTGCTCATAACAGAAGATTTCAGCCCTGGGACTGCCCAAACTGACACCCAAAACATGACCCCCTGAGTTTAAAAAAGGGTTATACTCATACATTCACGGTACCAGTTCAAACTAATTCTAAATGACTGAGTACGGAATTGTCCAGAACAGACGCTTGTGACCCTGAAACGGCCCAAACCGACGCCATAGTTATGACCCTTGGGGCTTAAAAATGGTTATATTCATACAAACGAGGTACCAGTTGAAACTAATTTTAAATGAAAGTATAGACCCCACTGAGTACATTGTTTTTAAATTATCTGTTATATATGGTCCAGGTTAATTGGTTTCCCTTTAATAGTGTTAAATACATTGATCTTGATAAATCAATAGGTTGCCAGCCCACTGCCTTTTAATGCCTGAAAGAGTTTCCGCTGTGATGGTTCAGTTATAAATGGCCCCCTAATCGAAGGTCTTGCGATTTTATTGTATTTCATTGTTGTGTTTGTGTTGCTTGTTCTTTGTATATCTGTGTACTATTTATATATATGCATTGTCTGTGTTATCACCCTAGGTGGGAGTGGACGTAAAACCCCAGGAACGAGCGAACATATCTGTATCATTTGCTTGATAACGTCGAGAGTATCCTTGTGGAAACATCGTTTAGTACCTTGTACATGTATATAGACGATTTTGGTCTAAACTGACACCCTAAATTTTATATCCCTAGACTTGAAAAAAGTTATTCTAACAAATCTTACCCCCCCCCCCCCCCACGCTCGCCCCCTTTCTAGATGGAAGTAGATGTAAATCCCAAGGAACGGACGAACATATCTGCATCGTTGGCTTGATAACGACGAGAGTATCCTCTTCGAAACGTCGCTTAGTACCTTGTATAAACTGATTCTGGCTCTGAGATGGTCCTAACTGACATCCTAAATTTTGCCCCCTAGGTTTGAAAAAAAGATATACTGACAAGTTTTGCCCCCTCCCTCCTCCACTTTGATTTGCCGAGGACTGCATGAAATGTTCTGGGCCATTTTTTGAAAAAATTGTACAAAGCCGATGGTTCCATAAACTTTTCTACGCTATTGCCAACGATGCTGCAAGGCCTGGATGCCGGCCAGGAAGAATTGTTTTTATTTTTTATCCCCCCCACTAAAAAATTTCACATAGCTGAAATGGTGTCATCTTAACTAAGAAAATGAGGGTTGACATGTTACTTTTGTGTTAGGGTTAGTCCTTTCAGTGGCAGGTATTTGATAGCTGCCCTATAGCCAGTTTTGTCCATTTCCGGTGATTCCTGATGGGTTAATCACAAGATGGTCTGGTATGAAAACAATATTAACACTACAGGTGCAGTTCTTATGTCTATGATTGTACTTGTTGGTGGCAAAAGTCTGTTTCAATCTGGCCTCACAATACCATTTTATGCATTTTGTCAGTTTGAACCATCATCTTTTATGGGTCATTTCGCTATCAGAGGGAGATGCACACTTTCAATTTAAAATTAAATTGAACTGATACCTCGAATGTGTGAATATAACTTTTTCTCGAGCCTCGAGGCCGAAATCAACTGTTATGGACAATTTCGAACTCAGTGAGATGTACTCTTCCATTTAAAATTGGTTTGACTGGTATATGAGTATAACCTATTTTTGACCCTTCGGCTCTGCGGTCCATATTTAGGGTGTCAGTTTGGGCCGTCCAAGGGCCACAAGCGTCTGTTATGGGAAACTTCGTACCTAGTGAGATGTACTCTTTCATTTAGAGTTGGTTTTGACCGGTACCGCGAATTTATGGCCCCCATCGTCTTTGGGCGTCAATTTGGGCCATTCCATGGGTCCAATCGTCTGTTATGGATAATTCCGTAATCTGCGGCATATACTCTTTCATTTAACATTAGTTTCTACTAATAACTCGAATGTATGAATATAACCCTTTTTTCAAGCCGCCCAGGGAGGACGGAGGTCATAATTAGAGTGTCAGTTTGGGCAGTCCCAAGGCCAAAATCGTCTGTTATGAGCAATTTCGCACTCAGTGAGATGTACCCTTCCATTTAAAATTGGTCTTGACTGGTACCTCGAATGTATGAGCAAACTCTATTTTGCCCCACCCCACTCCCCTCGGCTTTGGGGTGTCAGTCTATGCCACCCCAGGGGTCTAATCGTCTGTTATGGGTAATTTCGTACTCAGTACAGTGTATTCTTTCATTTAAAATTGGTTTTGACCGGTACCTCGAATGTATGAGTTTAACCCATTTTTGGGGTCATTATAGGGGTCACCAGGGTCACACCCATGGACTGGGCCCCGGCAGACACCCACTTCTGTGCATCCCAGATGAGTATGTAGATGCCTATATGGTCAGACATTGGTACCTCGTTCGTCTAGGTTCGACCCTCTGGGCTCCTGGTCTATTAGCGCATAAGGTCAGTCATTGAGTCTCAATTCCGCTGTTGTATGTGAAGAGGCATAGGGTTGCTTGTTTCATCTCGTGGGTTTTCTCAAGGTCCCCCGCTTTCCTGCCACTGCTAAAGACCACTATGCGCAAGCGAAATATTGAAATAAAATTGAGCCATATGTTAACCCCCAAAAGACCTAGTTTGGGTTGAGTGGACGTTACCCCCCCCCCCCCCTCTCTCTCTCTCTCTCTCTCAAACATTATCAATATTTTTATCTTCGATCATCGATCACCTCTACTGTTGATCGACTTATTGCGGCTGGTTTTTTTCTCTGGTTTCGGTTTCGAATTCGTTAATGAGCCACTTTGACTTAATTGTGAGCAGTGAACATGATATAAACGTGTCCCCTTCCAGTGTTATGTTATTGTATTAACTTTACTGTGCAGCTGTCACTCTGTATAAATATGACAGATAAATAAAAAAATAAAAACTTCATTGTATCATACGGTCTTCCATTAAGTCAGCTGGCGTAGCTTCGATTCCCCAGTTGTACGTGACTTGGAGTAGGGCGGTCTATCCAGCATCGTTGGTTTTCTCCGGGACCGCCGGTCTCTTCTCACAGCTAAAGACCTACGTGCAAGAGAATTATATAAATAAAATTGAACCATACGTTAGTCCGGAAATGACCTAGCTTGTGTTGAGTGGACTTTAACCTCTCTCTTCCTATTTCACACTATTTAAAACCTGGACAATGAAAAGGGGATATCCCTTAATTTTCATTCAAATTACTTCATTCTGATCGACGTTATGACTTGGAGAATTGTGCAGTGTCGATTGTCATTGCTTCGTTGTTACGATAGTAAACAAAGTCTCGGTTATCCATTTTTTTTTTACTTAAATCACTAACCACCAACCGTGTTTAAATTAGTTAAAAATCTCGAGCATCCGATAGCACCGAAAGTTCATTTTGACCAAGTTAATTAATATCTAAGGTCTAAAATAAAGAAAAATCTTAATTTAGCTCTTGTATGATGCATGTTTAAACTATAATATGGTCTACCTTTAAAAAATCTTTACCAAAGGGTTAATGCTACGTGCGTATAATACCATGCAGGGGAATTTTGCCCCAACAGCGGAGTTTTTTTCTTACGTGCATACGGACGGTCCGAAAGACTAGACATACTCTAACTGTCAACACCGTATGTGTCACCCCTGACAATATTATTGATTACACATCACATGCCCAATTACACCCACGATTTTTAATAGTCGAACGTGCTATCTACTGATACATGTATTTCACAACACATTATTTGTGGGAATATAAAAGAAGGGAATACAGTTTTAATTTCTCGTTCTTCCCGGGGAGCTACATCGTTTTTAGAACAGTGCATCAAAATTGAAACTGATTGAAATACAAACCTGAATTTCCCGTTATTTTATCTTTTTATTCTGTCGTGAATTCTGTTTATTTCCAGGCTGGTTTCGGTATCTATATTAATAAAATCAAACTGTGTATGATCGCCTATCACGCTTCATGTGTAGTAGCAAATTAACCAACAGTGTGCCATGTGTGTAATATTGCCCGGCTGGAAACTGAATTCCAACTGTCTAGGCATCTTTTACGTGCAAGCCAAAATGCCCACAGTAGGCCTAGCTCGTTTTTTTCAGTCTGAACGGCTAGTCATTGTTTCGTGTCGTGCTCCCCCGCTCTGTACCACCGACAAGGCGAATCCACTCTGTACTACTGACAATGCGAATCGACTGTTCCTTGCCTGACTTTCCGCTCTGTACCACTGACAATGCGAATCCACTGTTCCTTGCCTGACTTTCCGCTCTCTACCACTGACAAGGCGAAATCCTGGTGAACTTTCTTGGCCACCACCGGACCTCAGGCATGCTCCAGGTTAGCGAACCAACGCCTTCCTCACTAAGGCCCTGTTATATCTAATTTTCCCACCTCGTAAAGGCGTGAAGATAAAGTGTCTTCCGTCGATATTAAAATCGGAATTTGAATTGTGATTGTGAAAAGGAAACGAAGTAAGATTGGTGTTTTAATCAGAATGCATAAATCGGCATCGTCTATCGTTGTTAAACATGCAAGAGCTAAATTTGCCTATTGTTGGCCTGAAATATTATGTAAATTATTAATTAGACCTTAATTAACTTATCCAGACCATTATCAACCCTCGATGACATCGTTAGCCTATGCGATATTTACTAGATTTGAATACATTTTGTGATTTAACGCACATATGGATAATTGACATTTTGTTTATTATAATACCAACGTTAGTAATGACGATCGAGACTAGCAGGAAATTGAATCGCAAATATCTCGGTTCAGCGTGAAGCAATTTGACTGAAATTTGCAGCATATTTTGTTATCAGCAGCTCTTTATCTAATCTCGCAATCTCCTATACCGCCGCTTTAAGGTAAACACACACCCTCTAAAAGTCATCTTATCAACGACGTCACGAATTTCGTAATGCGTGGTGAACGTTACCCAAGTTCTAGAATAATTATGATATAAGGTAAAATACATAAACTACTATTAATAGGCTAATAGAGAGATGATATCAAAACAATATTTCACCATCCCAGCAGAAATTATGAAATGAAGTGAAATGGAGTTAAAAGTCCTACCTCTTCTGCACCAACCGGGTTATATGAAAACAGGTATGTACGCATGTGTTTAAAAGGTCCCGGATTGAATCCCATTGTTGAAGGAGAACGTTACAATGTATTTTACACAGAGGACATTATACGGAGTAGCATCTAGTCGTTCGGATGAGGCGTAAAATGACCCTTGATAGTTGGAGATTGATAAAGAGCAGGTCGTATCGACGCTGCCCCTCCTTCACTAGCCCAGTCGGTGAAGAAATAAAGGACGTTGATCCCAATATCAGTTAATTATGTTTACAATTTTAACCGTTCAGGGTATGCAATTGTTTGTGGGTAAATTCATAATTATGTGTTCTCAGAATTTTCGTTGAAAGTTGTATTAGTTTTCCACTAATTAGATCCTGGTTGTCATGGAGCGATAACGTGAAAAGTCGTGTCGAAAATTCTAAAATACGCGGAAGTACGGACATTAGATAAAAATTTTTGTTGCAATCTGCAAGAGTGGATGAATTTTTAAATACTCAGGGCAGATGTCTAAAAGAAAATCCCCTAATTTTACATCGAAATAGGAAGCTGTATCGAAAGTCGATTTCAGAATTATAGAATTGCGTCACGTTTCAGGGGTGGATCCAGGATTTTCAGAAAGGGGGGGGGGGGCGTGCTGCACCAAGTTGGGAGTGCGGAGCCCGACCCATGATTTTTGGGTGGACAAACATGCCCACAAGGACTAATTTCGTAGTAGTACTGTAAATTAAGATTTCCAACCTAAACTGTTTTTGTTCTCCTGTCCAGCGAGAATATATGGAGCTAAAAATTATTCGCCACCGCAAAAAATAGAGGGGGCGTGCGCCGGGTGCGCCCCCCTCTGTATCCGCGCCTGCGTTTTGAAACAAAAGGCGGGAAGATAACCACTTTCGATTTTTATACACATTAAAAAATATAGTGTTAATTTTAACATTTTATTGAACATATTTAATAATGTAAAAAATTCTCATATTGAAGACCCACAGGGTTTGTGGTGAGGGGGGCTGGTCGTATAGGGGCCATCGTGGTTCAGTGAGTTTGAGTTCTCGGGTTTGATTCCGGTTTCGGTCAAAGTTCTTCGGGATTTCCCAACCTGCTACGCCCTTCCCTGTCAGGAGATCCTGTCAGCGAAAAGGGGATAGCCGCCGTTCGAATGGTGAAGGAAAGCCGAAGTTCATCCAGAAAATTATATTTTTTTTTTACCTTTCCAACCCTGGTGTGGACCCAGAAGCTCAAGACGTTACTCATTTGTCATATGATAATTTCTTCAGGATGTAGGAAAGAGTTTCGGATGACATGTTAATTCCATTTTATTTACCTTTTTAACGCGACAGAAAACTCTATGCGCATCAGTTCCCCTTTGTCAGTTGTGGAAGACGGAGGGCCTGGCAAGAGACAATGTATATAGTCGTTCGGTGGGACAAAAACCCAAGGTTCCGCGTAGGCCTATACATTGGGGTGCACGTAAATTGGCAGTTAGAATTAAAGATAAGAGTACGTCGTAGCGCCACTGTTCGAGGAAAATGTCCCCCATAGCACACTGTATGGCGTATGCCTGTTATCAATAGCCCATGCAGCCGGTGCAGAAATTGTACGTTAAACTCGACATTTCATTTGATTTCTGTAGGCATCATTTGAGGTCTTTTTTTTTTAGGAATATATTATATTTTCTACGACTCTAACAAATATACTAAAATCGATTATTTAATCAATCTAATTGAAATTCAGATCTATATTTCGTTTCGGTTTTTATAATTTCGATGGCCTACACTACATGTAGATCTAACAAGTTATAGCGGGAGGTGACGTTCAGCCAGTTCAGACGTCAAGCACCCGACATTTGACCCTATAACCTCAGTCATTCGTTTAGCTAATCAGAATCGCTGTTGCTTTGTTTTTATTTCTATCGCTGATAATGCCTACCCACAATTCCGCGCAAAAAAGGTCAAACCTTCGATTCGACAGACAATTTGATTGGCTGACCCCTCATTTCAAGCAGAACACGAGTTAAATAACAAGTCTTTCAGATGCTAATGTAGTAAAGACAAGTAAAACGAGATTTATTTGAACTATAAAAACGAAACGAAATAGTATCTGTATATTTTAATCAGATGGTTATTTAATATTTAATGAAATAAGGTTGGACCATATGTTAGTCCCGAAATGACCTCTCTCCATCTCTCTCAGTTGGAACACGAGCGGCTGCATATAGAGCCGCAATATACCCCATTTTGATTTGATTTAATCTACTTCTTATGTTGTATTTATTTTTCGCGGTTTATTTACATGATATAAACACATCAAATAGATATAAAGCGAAAAATACAAAAATTATTTAAATAAAATAAGGTAATTTACATATATCCATATTCTTACTATTATATACGACCTGTGCCCCCCCCCCACCGCTTTATTTATTTATAATTATAACCCTTCTATAATCTTAGAATAACCGTTACGTAGAGGCTTTTCCGGCTGAACAACACACGTCTGCTAAAAACATCAACCCTTCAAAACTACAAAATTAATACTGCAGGTTAGCGCGCGCTTAAACCCGTCACTCAACCGTTTATCCATATCTAAAAGCTAACGACAAGTATATTGGTCTAATAGATGGCGATATTTGAAAACAGATGTGTTGTTGAAGTTATCAACATATTGCCATACTAGTGGTATCTACGCTGGAACTAATTCACGGCCCATTGGTGTCAAACGACGTTATAAGATGACGTCACTGATTCATTGATCCGGCAAGGTTGATAGGTATAGCGGTGTATCGGTATACATACGGTGTTTAGGTAACAACGTAACATCGCCTGCTTAGTAATATAATATTATTAGTGTTACCACAAGCTAGTGATCTCTATTTATAGGCGATCTCTCTCAACACACAAATTGGACAATCGGGCAGTGTATAAACATCGGCTATCTGTGTTGTTATTGTACGACGTATATCGTAAGCTAGTGTTGGCTCAGGTCATCGTATAACGTCCATGTGATTGTGAGTGTTTTTACGTAGTGGACAAGAGGAGCACGTGAAGGACAGTAGCTGGGTCCAGTCGTGTTGATGTAAATATTGGTGAACTCTACTACGCTCTATAGGTAAGGAACTTCCTAATTAAACACATCCGACTCTATTAGGCTACGGTCTGGATGGAACGTGCGTGGTGTAATTAATATCACGGACATCATAGAAATCACGGTTTTATCTTCTAATGGATCCTGTGTACGGTGGTTTTCACTCTCAGTCAACCTTAATGAGAAAATATAAATGTCAGTCCAGATTTTAATCTTCCTGTGTCCCAGATGGTATAAATCGTTATATGATATTAGCGGGTCTATTCGGGCAGGATTTACCAATGGTCATTGATCTATAGGTCCCACGGGTATCACTAAAACTAATATGTCACGCAGCGTGACATCGTATAACGGGGTATTTATTATATAATATATTGAAAACCAGAAGGACCCATGTATAAATTTGGGGCCCAGCCGATGAGTTCTGCCCAGGGCCCACACGTAGTAAACCCGGGCCAGGCGACAGAAAGAACACGTGACATAGAATTAACAGTTCTGGTGACATGGTTACCTGGATTATAAGATAAAATCTACGTCACTATTAAAACAGAATCACGTAATCTACGCGTTGGGTTGTGAAAGTTAGTGTAAAATTGAAAACAGGGGCGTGGTGAGGGCAATTATTGAGAAGAAATTATGAGTAACAAAAAAGATTTTGGCACAAAAACCCTTTTACTGACCGCGGAGCTGTGGCCGGCGAAGCCGGCCACCGCGAGCGCCGAAGGCGCGAGCCCGCGGCGGGGGGTCCGGGTGGCCCTCCCCCGGGAAAATTTCGAAAATTAGAAGCCCAGAAACGCAATCTCCAGCAATCCGAGACAAGAAATACGGTAATAAAATATGATTAAATTTTCCAACTTGACTCTTTCAAAATTTTTTTAATTGGGTCAGATGAAACAATTTTTCCACTTACAAATGTTTTTCATTTTTTGAGTAATTTGATTGTGATTTTGGCGCGAGCCCGCGGCGGGGGGTCCGGGTGGCCCTCCCCCGGGAAAATTTCGAAAATTAGAAGCCCAGAAACGCAATCTCCAGCAATCCGAGACAAGAAATACGGTAATAAAATATGATTAAATTTTCCAACTTGACTCTTTCAAAATTTTTTTAATTGGGTCAGATGAAACAATTTTTCCACTTACAAATGTTTTTCATTTTTTGAGTAATTTGATTGTGATTTTGGCGCAAAAACTTTTTGGCGCATGAGTATGGCTACTCATGAACTCATTCTCACCACGCCCCTGATTGAAAAACAAACACTAAATGTTACGTTACGTCTGAACCAAGCAGCTGGTTTAATTGACTGATATTTTTTTAGTCGGTTATTGAACGATTCCACTTCAATTAAACCGCTTAAAACTGGATTAAAACAAATATATTAAAACTACAGTAAACATAGTGAAGGAAAGGGCGGGGTCTGAGAGAACTGATGGTAGTATTCGATATAATTTTATAATTATTTGGTAGAAAATAAAGGTGAGATGGGCGCGGGGGGGGGGGGTAACGTCCACTCGACACAAAATAGGGTTGGGTTAGTGCATTTCGGGACTAACATATGGTTTTATTTTATTTCAATAATTGGCTTGCGCGTATATGGGTCTTTGGCAGGGGACGGAAACCAGAGGAAGTGGAGAAAACCCATGAGGTTGGACAGGTGACCCTACTCCTTGTCGAAACGACTGGATATCAGATAATATTATTTGTTTGAATATTACACAAAAAGATGCTGACTTGTCATTAAATTTTATTTTAAATTTAAATGATTTGGTTGAATATACACCCCGCTGCTTAAAATCTTCAAATTTGCTCTTAGGTGATTTTTCATTGATTTTAAACTCGTGCCTTTACGAAATTTACTAGATTGGTAAAGGGCAAAATATCTTCACAGTCCTCATACGTAATTATTTATTCGCAATCTTCATACGCAATTGTTTATACGCAGTTGTTTTTGAAATTTTCGCCCTAGTAGAGATTATCTTAGAAGTTGTATTCAGTTTATTGTGACCTCGAGTTGGAAGACACCCGGATCTTCGTGATGTCGTTACCAAGGAACCGGTTCATGCTGTAATGCATGAAATAGGTATTGTCTTGCACTAGACGTTCACCATGCACTGTGTTATGAAAAAGATTTTGCCCGGGTTCCGATTCCCCAGTTGTACATGCCAAGGAGTAGGGTCGCCTGTCCAACCTCGTGGGTTTTCTCCGGATCCTCCGGGTTCCTCCCACTGCTAAAGACCCCTACGCGGAAGTCTGTGTCGAACGGCTGTTAAACTAACTCCATCTCCCCTCTCTCCCTCCCTGTAGGTTATATTTTCTAAGAAATTATTACATAAAAACCAGAATATGGCTCTGATATTAGCATTTGAGAAATCGTTTGTATTTAGGCCACAATAATATTTATTCTAAGGTAATACGTATTTAAATGTTGCTAATTATTTCTTTGATGCTCTTCTTAGAAGCGTTTTATTCCACGTTTTTTTAAGTTTTGAAATTTTAAACAGAACAGTGTTTACCGAAACAGATCCGGAAGTTCTAAATATTAAATTGGTTTGATTGACTTATAGAAACGTTGGTGTGTATTTTAAGGAAAAATACTAGATGAAAAGCGTAGTTTTATTTATACTTAATCTGTTCATTTTTTTGGTGGGGCTGAGGGGGTAGGTGTATTTTTGGACAAAGATTGAACAAACCAACACCGAGATATACATGTTCACCCCTTTTCCACTACTTCAACGAAATTTAAATATGATTATGAAGTGAAATTAAATGCTTTTTTTGTACTTTTCTGCGCCAACTGGGCTATTGACGACGGATGTATATAATCCATGTAGGGTGTTCTGTGGGGGTGGGGTGGGGGCTCTGTCCTGCCAGCGAGGTTTCTGCTTATTCTGCAACAAATTCAAACGGTCATCACGAAAAAAAAACAATTCATAATAAAAACTTTTAATTTTATGTTTCATAATATCCAGAGTTTGCGCAGAAAACCAGAACGTTAAACGCTGATTTATTTCATTTGGCGGAGCCGCCCAAAGCGTAAATACTAATTTAAGGATAGATCGATGCATATTATTAAGTGAGACTATTAGCTATGACCTAGTACCATCCAGTGTTGAGATGTGTAATTAGTGCGATCAGGTCGTTTAGTACTGTACATATTATCGTACGTTCATTACATGTAGGCCGTCGTTTAATGTATTATTTATTACGGAGAAGTATATTATTTATAATTAAGAAGATTTATAGAGCTCGTATATCCCACAACATGTCATATTCTTAAAATATTACAAAGTATATGAAAAATAACAAATGTATAATGATAAATAAACTGAATAAAATACGAAAAACATGGAAATTTACATGAAATGAGATATCTAAAAAGCAACAGGGACTCCATAAAGACATTTAAGATACTTTATGTAAGATAATGGGCTGACAGTTCTCGCTTGTAAAGTTTAAAATGAAAAAGGAATATTGAAATTTGAGTGAAATTACTTTATTGTGAGCGAAGTTTTAAATGTTTGAAGAATAGCCTACAATGGAACCAATACTGCATAGATAAAGCCAATTCAATCTTCAACACAAGTTTCATTTAAAAATTAAAATGAAATTAATAAACACCGCAACTTCGTCTTAAAGCGAGAATTTCATATTTTATAAGAAAATCAAAATTCGATGCCTTTTGCTCAATAGGTTGTCAACTCACTATTATACGATCATAGGCATTAGTTCCCCAGTCACACCGATAATAACACAATTACCCCCTTTTTTTCCTTCCCGCCCCTCAACAAAAGCTATCTTCAAACGTTTGAATTTGAAATTGAAAATGATATTTTTTGCCCTTTCTCAACTGACAATATTGAATTATAGGATTAATAGGATTATTCTTTAACAAGGTATGGCTATTTTAGGGCTTTATTTTAATACATTATCAAAATATAACTTAAAAATATGAAATTGTAACTTTAAAAAAATGTGAAATGAAATAATAAAGAGCTTGTACCATGTCTCATCAAAATATTAATTCATCTTAATACAATGCTAATCTGTTCTTGACCTTATATGATTGAATTTTATTTCAATAATTCGGCATAGGGAGGAAACCGGAGTACCCTACTCTTTGTCTCAAGATCGGCTGTTTAGTTGTTCGGATGGGGCGAAAAATTGAGGCCCTATTAGCGTACACGTAAAAGATACCATAGCAGTTGGAATTCGATATAAGAGTAGGCTGTAGTGCCGCTGTCCGGGCAAAATTTCCCTCACTATAATAGCACACTGTATGGCGTATGTCCGTCTTCATCAGCTCAATCGGGGATCTTTCATTTTATTTCTATTCCTTGTCATGTGCAAGCCTAGGATGGAAACCACGACACTTGATTCATTGGTAGATGTTATATACCCACCACCCACCCACCTGTCTACATTAGCCCGGTTGGTGTAGATAAGTAGGACGATTATCCCATATTTCATTTTATTAACATTCTCTTTAAAATAAACCGCTGCACTCCAATGAAAGAGTTTATTATTTTATTTAAAGACTCAATACAACACTTGTTGTAACTGAATGATATGTCCCAATCTTTATTCTGGTCAACAAATTGTATTATTTTACAATATTCCAATTAATTGATGATACAAATTTCATCCAAATTCAACTAAATGATTTAAAAAGCCTAACGTAAACGTTTTCAAATGTGACTTGGATTTGAAAATATTTTCGAACCCTCTGGACCAAACTGATCCCGCAGTGAATATTCGCTTGGCCGCTACATAAGTAATTCTCTGTGAAACAGATTGCCTCTGGACAAGTAAAATAGGATGTAATGGATAACAGATAGGACACTTAAAGATCTAGTACTTAGAATAAGGCTATTATTTATTTTCTGAAGCTGCCATGCCAGCAAGAGTGTTATTGTCCCTTTAAATGAAGTTAAAGTTTAACGGTGATTCATGTTCATAATGTTACTAGATATAGAAACAAGTGTTCCTTGTCTTTTTGTTTTGTTTTTGGTTTTTTTTATGTGTATTGAAGTTTATGTAGGTTTTCAATGTTTACTATGATATATCGACTGTAATGGAATGAATGGATGATTGTAAATAAACTATGACATCAACAGATCGTAGAGATAACACGTGGAAAGCGTTTTCTACACAGAACAAATCTTGAAAATTGCCACAGACGGCCTTACATTGGACCGCCGAAAGCATTTTGATTTGCCAGGGCAAGAAAAATTCAGCCCCTCCCGCTCCTGTTCCTGGACACTAAGGCCAGACAATACATTAATATTCAACAATCTTTATTTCTTAACGATACATTATTGGAGATCAGATAAAGAGCTGGGAGTTCTCGTTATAATAGTTAAAATCTAGATAATGGAAAAGGAATTTGCTGAAAATTTCAGGCAAATTGATCAACGCTGAACCGAGATTTAAGCGATCGAATTTTCGGCCTCGATCATCATTACTAAATTCGGTACGATAAAAAAAAACATGAATGAAAGATGAGCAGCAAATCGGATCCTAATCCATTAAATATCGCAGGCTAGCGATGACATCGAGAGTTGATTATGATTTAGATAACACTTCAGATCTAAAGAAAGACTTGTAATAGGCAGATTTAGCTCTTATATAATGTATGTTTAATTACTGAAATGGTTTTACTCGCACTGATCTCAATTATTCTTCGGAACGAATACAGGCAATGACATAAAATAATTAAACAGATTTGTAGGCGGTTTTAGGCTTCGTGGTCCCCGGTGCGATGGACCGACTGCACCCCCTCTCTTTCAGCCTGGCCTTAATATTGGACAAAATGTTTAGAGAAAATGCCGACCGATTTCCCGTGAAAAGGCTCTAAATTATGTATGTCAATGTGAAGGTGAATAGAACGATGACTTTAGTTTTCTAGGGATGAATCTGACCAACGTTCATGCTATAATTACTGACACTGTATATTATGTTACACAATTTATCTTTCTAAAATTTTAAAAATAAATCGTATATTGTTTGTATAAACTGATACAACGTGACACGGATTATAATTTAAATAAAAAACATATATTTTAAACTTTTGTAAATCTGTGAATCACAGCAGATATTTGACGTGTCGATGACAATCGAGGGACGCCATGGAAATAGACATCCAGCTGACTGACCGACTAAAATAAAATATGTTTTGACGTCCTATACATTCGTGTACCAACCAGAGAGAGAGAGAGAGAGGGATAGAGAGAGAGAGAGAGAGAGAGAGAGAGAGAGAGGAGAGAGAGAGAGAGAGAGAGAGAGAAACACACGGTTCAACTTCATTTCATTAATTCGCTTGCGCGTAGGGGTCTTTATCAGTAGGATTAAACCTTGTACAGGCGACCGTAAATGAAATGAAATGAAATGAAATGGGTTTAATATCCTACTGTTCTGCCCTGAACCGGGCTAATGAAGACAGGCAAGCGCCATAGGTCTTCAGTGTGCTATGAGAGACATTTTGTCCAGACAGCGGCACTACAGCCTACTCTTATACCATATCTATCTGTTAAGGGATCTTTTGAGTGCACTGGACCTCGGTTTTTTGTCTCATCTGAACGACTAGACAGCTGTCCTTGTCCAGCCCTCCACTCTGTATCACTGACAAGGGGAAACCACACCGGAAAATCTGGATGAACTTTCTCGGCCAATACAGGGACCTCCAGACTAGCGAACTAGCGTCTTACCCACTTAGCAACCGTGACCCCACGTGACCCACAAGCGTGGAATCGACACCACGCCATATGACTGAATGATAGACGCTGTTGTGCAACGTTGACGCCCCCCCCCACCCCCCAACCTTCAAACACCACTTGGATGATGGAATAGGCCGCTGGCTCTATGACCACGAGGTTTTGGATTGGCACCCAGTGGTGGCCCATCGGGAATTTCCAGCGATGTTTGCTTGTTAGTTGTGCGGGACGAGAGACTGGCAAGGGAATTCAAATGTATTGTCATTCGGACGAGACAACAAAACGGGGTGAAAGTTGAAATCCGACAAAGACAGACTGGAGTCGTTGGTGCTGTCCACTTGGTGCCGATACACGACGTTAAATCCCATTTCTTTTCATTAAATTAATTATCGTCCCCTGGTATTGTATTGTTAAAAGCACGAGGAGTTGAAATTGAAATGTGCAGCATTAAGCGGAAATAAGATTGTGACACGATGTCAGAAAGATTCAATGTCGCTTTGACTAGTAATTTATCACCGTACAGGAAATAAACATGTGTTCATCCTGATTTTTATCTCTCTCATTAAATTCTGTGTTCAACAGCAGAAAAACCTGACATGATAACATCCACAAAAGGAACAAGAAGCTTTAAAACCGTGTTTAAATTCCGAGAGCGTGACAGTGGCGGATCTAGAAGCTGTGAATAAGGGGGTGGGTGGGGCTCTAGGAAGGAGGACTGCCAGGGGTTTGCTTTCTTGTTGATTGAATGTTGAGATGTTACTTTTTATTTCCGGGCGTTGGTCAAGGAGAGTTGCGTACCCTGGGCCGTTTTGTTGGCATTTTTGACCACCTTCCCTAAATAGGGCCCCGCACAAGGAAAGGCACCGCAGCTCACCAGCTTAAAGGGCCAATCCCGATAACTTTTTGGGGAATAAAACTGCTTAATTTTGTGTTAAAATCCCTTAAAAACCCGATATTTATGATACACTTGTATCTGGAAATGGAGACTGTTGTATTGTACAGTATCTGGATAAAACCAGACTTTTTTTTCTCTAAAAATAATATGTAGGTGGAATTTACCTTTTGTTATCAAGTACAGTGCATGGGTCATTCACTGCATAGACCTCTCAAGAAACGGGAATCGATTATCAGGTCACCCAATGGAAAAATTGACCAGAAATCTTAAAAGGGTTACCTGTCCGGATAAGCAGTGTTGACGTCCACGTCCAAACGACTCAATATTTTGAGCTGAAATTTTGAGACAAGGTAAATACACCATGCCTCTATATTTTGGTCCATAAATTTCATAAATACTCGGAAGCAGGCAATCTGGAAGCAGGGCTGTCATGTGTGACCTTCCCATTAATAATTAAACTGTAGGCCTATATACATAATAATGAATTATTGATTGTGAATTAAAGATTCAGGGACCGTGCTGTTGAATCCTTGTCGAAAAAGTTTCTTCCCCCAATCAATTTTACTGGGCACCTTTTTACTGCTAAACGGTCGTGTGTCTATCTCTGTGAACGCCCGTATTTAGTGAGAAAATAAGACAGACAATGTTTTATGGCAATCCAAAATGAGAAATGTTTTGCACGCACCCCGGCGCGACGATCTTAAATGGGCTGTCATGGGTATACGCGGTATCTCGAGTTTTTGTATCATCCGAATGACTAGGCGATTTGATACCCCCCCCCACCTCCGGCGTCCTGCAAGGGGAAACAAGACTGGAATCCTGAAAACCCGATTCGCTCAGGATTGTGAAACAGTGCTATACTCACTCGACAAACCTCGGCACCCTAACCGACATTTACCAAGTGGCGCCATACTCCAAAAAAAAAAAAATAAAAAATAAAGCATAGATCCTAACTATAAATCTACATATATTTTATTCTGACAAAAGGCCAAATCGTGTCTGTTACAATTAAAGAAAGCAAATTGCTTTATGATTATTACAAAAGTTTATTTGTGTTTTGTGTAGACAGTGCCAAATTTAAATCATAAGGTTTTAAAGGTGCTTCATTATTTAGACAGAAGAATTCTAGCAGAATTTATACAGCCCAGGTTATTGGGTTAATTCTAATCAACATCTTCAGTATAAGACTTGGTCTCACATTAATGGAGCCAAGTCTGTAACTAGATATCATCCACAGTCTTCGACATTACAAACACGACTTATAGGTGGCCCTGGGGGGCTGGGCCTGACTTATGTCGCGGGGCCCCTTACGCGACGAATAGATTATTTCATATCCTTTTCAATGGCACGCATGCATAACAAACAATTAGATTGTCTGTAATACAAGAATAAACACTTTATCCGAAATCTATTCGGTTCCCAATGGTATACAATGCGCAGAAATAACAAGTTATAACTGTTATAACTAGTGAAATCACCGCATTAGGTTGTTAATTTTATCTTTTTGCCATGAACCGCGGGGCCCCCTGTTGTTCTCGTGGAAAGATGGGCTTCTCATCTAATACTAACGACACAGTAAAATGTTTAACCCTGACACACGGATCGCGTGCCAGAATTCGCCGTTTGTATGAAATTATTTGTTTTAAGTTGTACATAAAAAAGTGAAAATAATGAACATTTCTGTCAAATGACTTTACCCTGGAAGAAAGAGAGAGAGAGAGAGAGAAATGGGGTTTAACGTCCACTCGACACAACTAGGTCATTTCGGGACTAACATATGGTTTTTAATTTTATTTCAATAATTCGCTTGCGCGTAGGGGTCTTTAGCAGTGGGAGGAAACCGGAGTGCCCGGAGGAAACCCACGAGGTTGAGAAGGCGCCCCTATCTCCATGCCACATACGCTCACACCAGGGCTCGAAACCACAGCCGCAAGCCAGAGGTGACCGGCCAGCTAGAGGTCGAAGCGCGGCACTCTAGACCACTAGGCCATCCCAACCCCCCTGGAAGAAAGAGACAACGTATAATCGTTCGAATGGGAAGAAATCAGAGGTCCCATGTACACATTGGCGCACGTTAAATATCCCTAGAGAGTTGGAATTCGATATAATAGTAAGCCGTTGCGCCACTGTCCGGGCAAAATTTCTCTCATAGCACACTGTATGGCGTATGCCCGTCTTCATTAGCCCGGGTCGAAGCAGAACAGTAGGACGTTAAACTCCATTACATTTCATTTCTAAATATTTTTATTTGAAGGCAGACCTGCAATTGGGTTAATTTAACTGGTACGTCTTTAAATGAATTATATAATTATATTTGACTATGTTAGTAATCTATTTATATAACAGAATATATATTTATTATTATCTGTTTAAATAGACGCCATTGTTATAATTCTCTATTTCATTTCCGTGTTTTTACAACCAGGTTACTAATTGTCAATGGGCTCTATAGTCTATGAAACAGTTTGACACAATGCAGTTAATTTAAGGAAAATTATTCAGTTTCTTGTACAATTAAATTTAATTTTATTTATAGAAATGAAATAAAAACTTTAGTAACTAAGTTAAAGACTGCTGGAGAAATAAGGAAGCTGTGTTAGGGTGAGTTGTTGGTTTTATTCAGCACGTTTTTATCATGTCACTACCACTTACCCTCGATTTCGAAATGAATGGTGTTTAACGTCCTACTTATTGTTCTATATCGACTGGGCCAATGAAGGCCGCCTGTATACTCTATACAGTGTGCTTTGAGGGAACATTTGTCCGAACTGCAGAGCTACGACCTACTCTTATATCGAATTCTAATTCTTTTATATGCAGAAGGGATCTCGATTTTTGTCCCATCCGAACGCCTATACGTTGTCCCTTACTAATCCCTCGATCGTGCACCACTGACAAGAGGGAACCACGCCCTCTCACGCGGTAAAGAAATTATAATCTTAAATGTGCGTTGAAAGGTTTTAATGTAAAGTTTAGGAGTTAAACCAGTCATACTTTGCTCGGTTGGCGTTTTTAAATTAGATGCTGTCTTTATTGCGGGTCACGGTGGCTCATTGAGTAAGCCGCTGACTCCCTAAGTGATAAAGGACTAGTCGTTCAGAGAGGACGAGAAACAGGGGTCCCATGTACACTAGGGAGCGAATAGGCAGAAACACCGCTCTCCAGGCAAAATGTTGTCAATTTTTCACATGTTCGAGTTCTATGTTTTATTCAATAATGCGACTTGGTGTTTTATTAACACAATGGTTGAAGATTTTCCCCACGGAAGCAGCACTGTTAGATTTTCAAAATCTCCAATTATTGTAAGTTGCTCGGGTCCTGGGATTCTCTGAAACCCGAGTATCTCACTTCCTTGTATAACAGTTGATTTATATTGTCAGTGACGAACATGTAACAATCTAAATAAGGAACAAAACTATTTTATTACCGTTAAAGAGAACGGTTTCATACAAATGCAATGAACTACGGGTTAAAGCGAGAATTTCATATTTTCTAAGAAAGTCAAACCATAATTATTTCTGTCTTTTTCTCAATGTGTTTTCAGCTCACTATTATACGATCATTAGTATCATTCTCACACATAAAAATCATTCACACCGAAAATAATAACACAATTACATCCTTTGTTTTTCTATTCCCCCCATGGAATAGCTATCTTCAAACGTTTGAATTTGAAGTTGATAATGATATTTTTTTTTGTCAATTTTTCAACTGGCAATACTGAATTATAGGATTAATAGCATTATTCTTTAACAAGGTAGGACTGTTTATAGATGCCATCTATTTTAAGGCTTTATTTTAACACATTTAAAATCTATAACTTAAAAATATAAAATTCTCGCTTTAAAGACTTGCGTTTATCAACCGACAGGGCTCCAGTGGTAAAGGCTACAGTTATGGCCATTGATTCTATTTGATGAACCCTTTGTGAACGCCAAACGACTGATGTTATCAACGGATCTCTATCAAATTGATATACATTATTTAGATTAGTAAAACGAATTTCTGTTAATAACTGCTACAGTTATGGTCCTTGTTTCACCGCTTTGAACCTTGTGAACGCTCTAGCGTTATCATTCTATCTGCATGAAACAGATATCATAGTTATACCCGCCATTTGGCTGTCTTTTTGAAATATGGTGTGAAGCATTACGACTGTGGGAAAATTATTCCTATTGGGTTTCAAATTTCGCGTGAGGCATTGGAATCGAAAATGAAAAACCCAGTTGATTTTCAGAAATTTAGGACGTTCTGTTTCAGAGTTATATTATGTACCTGGAAAAACTTGTGAACACGATTTAGATTAAAATTTAAATTTCTCGAAGTTTTCCTTTCGGATAAATAAGACATAGCTGGTTTACTGTGTCGACAGTCGAATACAAAAATCGTTTATAATATTAGTTACATCTCCTTTAGTCACGTGTCGATTCATTCATATAGTAAATAAAATCATAGCAACGAAATCAGGACTTTGTTTTCATATTGACTTTGAAAAACCCCACCAAACTAATTAAAATCAAACATAAAAATATTGTTGTTTTTTTTTAAAATTAAAAGCAATCGTCATGATTACTTTTTATAGAAATTGTTACACTCATCGTGAACGTGAAGGCTGAAATAAAGAAGTGTACAATCTGTTATATCATATATTTTTTTTTTAAAAGAAAGTATTAAAAATGAAGAAAAGTGAAATATTAGATGTATTTGGGGGTATTATTTATAGAGAATGGACGGTAATCGATATGAATGTATCAATAGATTATAACATGAATAATCACCTTATATATAAAAAACACGTGCTATACCGGATGTTAATAGATGGTGGCCTAGATACGGTATTTAAATCTTGTATTGTTGTAACAATATTGACACGTGGACTCGTATAACGGGGAATAGATCGCTGTGGGGTTGATTTATAGAAAATATTTCTCATCATTCACGTAGTGGTTTATAAACCTTGAGAGGTTGACAGTTCAAACTTCTTGTGGTGATCGTAACGTGTCTCACCATTCTGGGACTAACAAGGTAGTATTTTTGTTAACGTCTCTGTGTGCGACATTTGCTTTTTCTGTGACTTAATCTACGCTATAATACACTGGTATTGATTATTTAATATAATATTAGGAAAAGCTAAATCAAATTATCAACGGTAGACATTCGCCCGGCTGCGATTCAATTGAATTAAAAACAGGCCCATCAAAAGATTTCAGGTGACGATGGCTTTGACCATATCCTATTTTATATATCAGACGATGATAAATGTTGACAAATTTTTAATTCATCATAACTTTGTAAATTCTGAACAGAATTAAACCGTTTTGGACGCAAGATTTATTTTAGATATTTGCCGTTCATGAAACTGACTCCTAAATCATTCACGTAACTTTTAGATATTTTAAGACAACCGGGAAGTATTTAAAATCTTGGACGGACATTCATTTTACAGATCCAAATTTCACAATACCGTGGTTTGCAATAAATTCCCCAATCATTCAAGTGATTCTTAGATACTTGAAGATAACCGGGGAGTGTTTAAAATCTTTTATTGCAACGTTTTCGGGTCTCCCTGAGACTAGATTATCCAAAGATCTCTGTTCGTAACATTTGTTGCATCATTCTGAAACTAGATAGATGTCCGTGTAGGAAAATATCGTGTGAAAACATATACCGGTACGTGTTCCGCAGGTTGTGGTGGTGCCCAGAATGACATCATGTGGTATGGATTGAAATTGATAGATCTCTTTGAATTGGGTAAAAAATTGAGTTAGTTTCATGGGCGTCTGCTTGTGTTGTTTGTATTAATGATGACAGTTTGTGACGTAGTATTGAAATATTTCCGGTTTTATGTTTCACTGTCGACAATGTAAACCGAAACTGGTGAACCGAAATTGAGAAGCCAGAATTTAAACCGAAATTGGGAAGCCAGAATTTAAACCGAAATTAGTAAACCAAACTTGAAACCAAAATTAGTAAATCAAACTTGAAACAGAAATAAGAAAACCTTATGATAGTCAACAAGAAATTAACATCCTAATATTAGCTTGCTTCATTTTATGACGTCATTCCAGAAGTACGGTAGAATTTTGAGTAAGATAGCCGAGTAGCCTAATGGACAAAATCCGAACCGGACTGAAAATCTTTCCTAGTCCGTTGGCGTTGGTCATTCAGTTGGTGAAGCATTCGTAAAAGGTAAAGTAAATTGGGTTTAATGTCCTGTTATGCACCGACAGGGCTTATGAAGACGGGCATACTCCATACACAGTGCCATGAGGCAAATTTTGCCCGGGCAGTGGCGCTACGGTCTACTCTTATATCGAATTCCAACTGCCAAGAAATATTTTGTTCACGACTAAACAGCTGTCTTTCTCAGGTCCCCCGCCCTGCATCTCCGAGAATAGGAAACCACGCCGAAAAATCTGGATGATCTTTCTTGGCCAATGCAGGGATTGAACACCCGACCTCCAGGCTAGCGAGCCAGCCCACATCGTGATCTCCCGCACTACAGACAAGGTGAACCTACGGCGGAAAGTCGTAACCATCTGGCTCAGGTTATGAATTTGTTGGTGTCGTCAGATTCCTCTAAGTGATATCGGTGTATTTACAGTTTTTGTATTGTAAAAGTCCATATATGGAAAACCCACGAGACAATTAGTCAATTATGGGTTATTCGAATAACGATCATGACGTTGCATGGCCTTTACTGGTATTCGCTGACTTTCGCTGGCTTTCGCTTTCATATATAGGGAAAGTCTGAAGGTGGGTACGTGCTCGGCGGCGACACTCCAGTTCTTGGTGGCGGTAAAGTTCATACCACCGGTCCTTGCTTTCCCTAAACCAGTGTAAACCAGTTTACAAATAACAAATAGAAAGGGTAGAATTTTGATGTACGTTTTTTGATCAAACGGGGGGATGAGGGGGGAACTAAACATTTTACATAAGTTAATTTAATAAATAGTGTTAAAAGTATATTTTAAAGGTTTTTTTGTACCATCCGAACAACTAGACAGCTCTCCTTAGATAAAGTGTTAAAAGTATATAAAGAAAATTTTATTTTGAAATTTCTTTAATCAGAAAATATCAAATGAGCTCAGACATTGAACAATCTAACAGGGGGAGGAGGCACCGAAACTTTGTCCTGGGGTGCCACATACTCACGGGCTTGTTAGAGCCCTGTGACGATAATAGATGTTTTTGTACCGCATATAGGCCTATAGTATAGGAGCAAGCCAGAGAGCGACGTTGTTCGTTCGTTTTGCATTTGACAAATATACCTCGGAACCGGACTTAAAATTACATCCCGATCATTCGAATAACTATCGTCCGTCACCGTTCGCTTTCTCACGGTCACAATGACAGATTTATGATCTATAACGGTAGTACGTGTATTTAAAGTTTTGGTATCGCATCATCAAGAGCGAGCTGGAAATGACTTCCTGACCAAGTAAGCCTGATTATAGTGTTATTGAAGAGCACCTTGACTGGGTTATACTACTAATGCCATGTTATTTAAGTTGTTGTATTGTATAGGTCTATAGAGTAGCCTATTGATTTTTGTTGTATTGTCGATACTGGTTATATTTATACCCTCTCCACTTCATCGCCTTACAATACAGCTGTATAATTCTACCATATTGACATACTCAGTCTAATACACTGATCAGTGATCGTAACATCGTCATCTTATCTTCTCTGTATTAGGAGCGGATTGGGGCCGGGGACCGACCCGGACTCCCTTGTCGGAGCGGCCCCTTTTTACTGGCCGTGGCGGCTCGTTAAAGCCATCGGCCACATACAACATGATCATCATCGCTCCATGGCCGGTCCAATACCCTCCGCCCACATACTTATCAACAGAAAAAGGTTTTTTTTAGACGAATTGGACAATTTTTTTTTTCATTTTTTGTGCGACCGGCCCTTTGCCCGATCGCCCGACGGCCCAATCCGCCCCTGCTTTGTATAGGGAGCGGGAGAAAGGGCCATCCACTCGTCTCGCCATAGAGGGGTGGGTCCTATGGTATCAGTCTTATACACCCAAGAAAGAGAGATGAGTTTTTATACCACAAATTCGGTAATTTCGGGACTCACACATGGTTCAATTTTTTAGCAGCGGGAGGAAACCGGAGGACCCAGGGAAAACCCACGAGGTTAGACAGGCGGTCATACTCCTTGTCATGTCACGTATCTAGCTGAGAAAGATGGGTACAGCTGAACCTCCCATGGTTAATATCGTACGACTTTATATGAGTAAGAAGTGGGAGCCACGGTGGTTCAGTGTGTAAGACGTAGGCTCACTAAGCTGGGGGGGGGGGGTAAAATAGTTTTGCACGCCCGCATTTCAACTGGATATACATGTACATTGTTGGCCCGTCCTACTTTGCTGATGAACACCGTTTCAGACATACACATTAGAGAATGAGAACATGTTTCATAGAAATTATAGACATGAAAAATGAAATCACTCGCGGTTTACGGTTTGGATATTATCAAACTTAAGACCCCGCGCAACAGTTATGGAAAACTGATTTTAGTTAACGATTGATCCATTCTGAAAATTTGGGTGACAAATACTGACATAGAAACCTTTCTGCTCCGACGGTTCTTTCACGTGCATGCCAAAGCGTACGTGGAACGTGCACGTATCCGTCTCCACTAGCCCAGTCGGAGCAGAATAGTAGGACGTTAAACCTTTCCTTTCATTTCGTTTTAATAAAAGTACTTTTGATGTTTTAAGGTCCAAAATCCGTATTCAACCTTCAAAACACCAATAAAATAAATAAATAAATTGCCCAGATGTTGTTTTAGCTATCATTTTATATAAAATTTGACCTGCATATTGAATTAAAATTTTATAGGCCGTGGAATAATTTGATTTATGGGTTTATAATATTATATCAATAAAATTTATTTCGCTAATCGTTAGAAAAGCAAATAGGCTAAACATTAGCCAGAAACTCTGTATAAACGATCACCCATGTATAATATTATTCTTGATATTCGCAATAAAATGTAGATGTTTTAATCTTTCTGGAACGATCGTATTAACCTTTGGTTGCGATGTCCACTCCCTGGGCTCGTGTTTATCTACCTAATAACTTGCACGTGCCGAAAAGAACCGTATGTTCCAACTGGGCGTTATAATCTCAATATACCCCAGCGCGTGCAATACCGTTATACTTGAACGGCGCCCTCTAGCGGACATGAAGTTTACGGCACGTCAGTGAATATTAAAAGATGGCTGCCGATTCGGGACAAAATTCAGCGAAACGACGCTCAAAAAACTCCCATGGCAGCAAAACTAAACGACAGAAGGTATACATACATAGATATTTATATTCATGAATATTTAATCTTTCGTTCAAAATCATAAAATGGTTTAAAGTTATCACGTAGCTTGCATAATTTAACAATTTACAGAACAACTAGGTACATTTTCTGTGAAATTTGTAAATTTATTTCGAGAAGTCGGCAGATTTTATAATTTTATGAAATAATTTTCCAATCTACAAAAAATTTCTATAAATCGGTATTGAAATAAGTAATTTTCCTGGCCGACCAGTTAAATTTAAATACGCAATATGGTATATATTTTTCTTAATTTATTTTTTCTGCATAGTCGGGGAAGCTGCGGGAATATTTTTTACCTGTATAATAGACTATAGAGTTCCCGCAGGCGCTGTATAAATTTCACATCAATGAACGTGAAAAAAAATTATAGACTACAACCGTTTTCATGATATAGGCCTATATTAATTAGTTAGGCCTAATACTTTTTCAATAAATAAATTAAATTTTTGAGTTAATGCAATTTAAAAAGAATAATTGTAGGTCTATATTTGAATTATGATAAATTATGTGGAATTTATAACTTTAAGATAATATTCTTATTGACTATAATACTAATTATGAGTTTCTTGTAGACAATATTATTGATAGCATTCTAAGGAAGTTTAAATTGGGTTGGAATTGTTTATTTAAAAAAAATATAAAAAAAATGTCAATTTTGTGGCTAATGTGATTCATGGAGTAGAATTTTCAATAATAGAAAACAGTGAATTTTATTTTTTAGTGTCATAAAAATTATCATGGTTACTTTTTAATTTTATATAAGCCTACAGTTGCTTTTAAGGAATTTCGAATCCTATGCAAACTATTGTGAAATTTACAGTCTAGAATGGTTCTCCAACCTCATGGGTTCTCTCCGGGTCCTCCGGTTTCCTCCCAATGCCAAAGATAATATAAATGTGCACAAGCGAATTATTGAAATAAAATTGAACCATGTTTTAGTCTCAAAATGACCTAGTTTGTGTGAGTAGAAGTTAGACCCCATTTCTCTCTCTCTCTCCCTAATATGGTTCTGTTCTGTTCATTATTTACAATGATATGAATTTGCATAAATTTCATCATACTCTTCAGATGAAACAAACAGGTGGTTTAGCGTGATTATTTCCTGTTAAACGTTTGGTTTTATTTTGATAATAAAAATGTTAAATAATCAATTTGAGAAATTTTTATTAAATCTTCTTTTATGTTTCATTTTATTTTAGTGTGGTGTCAGATAAATTCTCCAAATCTAATGAAAGAAAGGGAAATTGGGGTTAACGTTCACTTGACACAAACTAGGCCATTTTGGGACTAACATATGATTCCATTTTATTTCAATAATTCTTTTGCACATTGGGGTCTTTAGCAGTTGGAGGAAACCGGAGGACCTGGAGAAAACTCACGAGGTTGGACAGGCAACCCTACTCCTTGTCACATACAACCGGGGTATCGAAACCAAATCTAATGTCTCTAGACTCTATACAGATATTGTTTAACACAAAATGCATTCAATACAATAAATAAAAAATGAAACGTACTTCATATTCTTCTTGTGTAATACAAAAAATTATGAATTGTTTCTAAAACTTACAGAGTATTTATTAGATTTCACCCAAATAAATCAAGGCAATAGTAAAGAAGCATCTTTTTGCGTGGGATTGAAAGTTTTTGCCAGGGCAGTGGCTTAAAGTCTCTTATTCTATCTTTCAATCAAGAAATGGGTTATTTCTAATCTGGATTAATAGAACCTTAGATTTCATCCAAATGGACGTATTTTTTTATGATTTTTATGATATATTTTGTGACAGCCTTGTTGTTTGTGTTTTTGGTGTCAGTTAATGGTACATGGTGGTTCAGTGAGTAAGACACTGGCGTGCTAACCAGGAGATCGTTGGTTTGATCCAAGTGTTATTTTCCACACAGGTTTCCTAATGTTAACGTTGCATTATGGATGGGCTGGCAAGGGATATTGTCTAGTTTTGTCAATGGGACGAATTACGGCAGTGCCAATGTAACATGAAAGATACTTTCCCTGTGTATAAACTGTGTGATTTGATGATATATTTTGACTTAAAACATATTTAAACTATTTTATCTATCAAGAACAGTCATGTTACATAATGCATCTTTAATACCAGGATTCAAACTGAAACTTTCTAGTTGTGAATCCAGTTCTCTTCCGCTTGACTAACAATACATAGATTCTGGTCCATACATGTAGTTCACAAAGCATTCCCAGACGTAAGTTAAGAATTTCCCCAAAATTGTTTGCCGTATAATAACTTAAATATGGCCCATTAAAAAAATTATGTTGTTTAAATGTATCAAATACATCAATAAGAAACTTTGTGCAAAGTTTTGTGTTTCTTATAAACAGTGATTAAAAGTAAATTCTTAACTTACCATAAGTCTGAGAATGCTTTGTGAACTCAGGATCCTGATTAAAGGAGACTGTTGCCTCCGTCTCTATTCAAGTTATAAATTTTGTGATTTAATTAAAGTTTATTTGCTGTATTTTCAGGTTACCAAGGGTTACAAACAGTCACATAGTATAGGATCGCGTACAAGTAAAGTCGTCACATACAGTGAAACGATACCAATCTACCAATCTGTCCTAGCAATTTATCTGGAAAATAAAAAAAAGGGAAGTAAAGCTGTAACTTCAACCTCACCGTCTTCTAAGGGATCTTTGCCGTCTCCTTCGATAGCCAAAAGTTCAGCCCCTTCAACTAGTAAGATTTCTCATCCTTCCCCGAATAAAGGGTTGGTCATCAACCCCAAAATACACACAAATAAAGAAACTATTTCGTTAGCCACGTACAATTATAATTTTCCAATACCAGAGATCCATCTTAAACGTACGTTAGATTATCCAATGGTGGGTGGGAAAGCAAAGCTACCGAAGCCATGCGTCTCCACTAAAATCAAGAAAGATAACTCCGATGGAATGAAAATTAAAAAGAAAGATGGACAGAAGATGACTACTGGTACAGGCGCAAAGAAAATAAACAAAAATTCCCCCAAAACAAAAGACAAAACGTCGTCTCCGAAACCAAAGAAGGATGCTGCAGACAAAAAAAGTAAAACTGAAAAAGTCAAGGCTCCCAAGATCAAGAAAGACAACTCTCTTGTTGCTCCATCAAAGGGAGACGATTCCCCAAAACCAGGAAGTAAAGACTGTAAGCCAAAATTACTGAAGAAAGGCGATAAATTGAAACTTTTACAAAACACAGTTGGAGAGAAGAGAAAGCAATCGGAGAAAGGAAAGAAGTCAAAGCCGACTGAAAACAAGGATATTAAACCAAAATTATCGGCGAACAAGGGAGTTAAGCCGAAATTGTTGGAAAACATGGGAGATAAATGTAAGGAATCAAATTTGGCAAATATCAATAAGGGAAAAAAACGAAAACTGAATCAAAATGATGAAAATACTAAAACAAAATCTGAGACGAAGACAAAAGTACGCAAAATTGAAAATACAAAAACTGACAAAAAGATAAAGAAAAAAGATACAAAAAAGTCTTCCAAAGTTTCCCCAACTCAAAAAATAAAGCAGAAACAAAAGAAAATGGCTGATAAGAAGAAATTGAAAGCCGACATAATGACGAATTCTCTACTAGACATTTTTTCGTTAGTTCGTATGAAACGCGAAGCTAGCTTAAATGCTTCTGCTCGTGTTAATATTATGTTTGAAAAATTGCCCACTTCTCCTAAAACCAAATGTGAACCGACTACAAATCATGGAAAAAGTGAACCCATGAAAGATATAAAATCAAACTCTATCGCTACTGAAAAGAAAAATTCTACTACTAGTGACGGCAAAAAGGACAAAAGTGAAAAAAATAAAAAAAATGGTGTGAAAGATGATGAAAAAAAGAAATCTCAAAAAGACACAAAATCGAAATCCGCAAAAGATAAAAACACAAATAAGGAGATTAAAAAGGTGAAAGATAACTCGAACGCGAAGAAAAAAGAGAAAGCAGTTGTGCCGATTGAGGGATGTGTTCGCAGAATCGCGAGTTTAAATGCTCAAGCAATAATGGCTGCCACTAAGGAGTTCGAAGCGGAGCCATCAGAACGAGCAGCAAGGATTGACCGTTATTGTGTGTCGTGGCAGTGTGAACCGTTAACAACTAAAGTGTCGTCTGCCGCCCACTGGGTCGATGGTTTAGGCAAGACGTGCTGCGTTACGCAGACTAGTACTTGTTTTACGACAGCCTCAAAATCAGATTCCATCTCGGAGGAATCAAAACTGCCAGCCATTACCCTGCCAGAAAGTGACATTATTGAGGAGAGGCCGGCTAGTGTGGTTGACGTTACGACACACGTTGCGTCGAATCCCTTCTTACAACCCCCATCACAGTGTATTGGTTCGTTCTTCTCTCAGAGTCATTCCTGTATACCCCCATGTTCCGTTTGCTGTAACTCCATATCATCCTCACAGTTTAAATCATTTCAACTTGGACCCCTCAATAGTCTAAATAGTCTTCAGATGATGACATACGGTCACCCGGGGCATCCTTATAGAAGTGCTTTCTCAGTTCCGTATAATCATACCGGTATGGCAGTTCCTCATTATGGTAAGTATTGATATCACAATAAACACTATGAATAACAATTACTGGTTCATTAACATGCTTGATAAAGACGAGAATACCGTATCATCATCGAAACGTTGCAAGTTAATAAACCAGTAACTACTGTTATACCATAAATAGTGTTTATTCTTTTACTAAATATCACTTAAAAAAGTATAAAAATTTATATCACTCACAGGATTTAATAGTAACACAGTTGATCCATTTCCAGTTACATGTACGTCAAATTCTGCAAATATTCCAAACTTTTGCTTTTTTTTCTTTTAAATCTTTGTGACTTGCAGCTTTTCAAATACGCGTAAAATTGTGTGCAATAGTGTCAAGGGTTCTTTTGCCGCCACTCAAATCTGTCGACACTGGACTTCGTTCTTTTGCATGACTTTTCAGCGTTTTGTGTTTTCATTATCTATATTGTAAACTATTATAGTGAGAATTCTCCGCGCTTTATCTTATCTCACCCTGTGTCCCTTTAAGTGAATTCTTGTTTTCAAGAAGAACCTCTTGTTGGCTCCTTGCACAAAACGGAGAAATTTAATGGCTTCTACCCCTTATGAGGCAATCTAAATGTAATTTAGACCAGTGGATTCCAAGGCCTTGAATGTTAATACTTCTACCCCTTATGGTGCAATCGAAATGTAATTTAGACCAGTGGATTCCAAGGCCTTGAATGTTGATAAATGACAAATTGAACACAAAGATTTTAATTTCTTTATGTTTCTTTATTTCAGGTTACTATGGCAATAATTATTATCAACCAACCACCGGTCCCGTTCTTCAACCTGATCCATGTATCGTCTCCCATCATGTTCCTATCCAAGTTCCACAAGCACAGGTCAAAGTCTTAGTACATAATCCCGATTCAAGCCACGATCATTGTGCCTTCACCAACTCCACAGTTAAAGGCAGCAAAGATGACGACCTTGCTCAAGAACCAGTACCCAAACGTCGATGTTCATCGGATACAAAGAATAAAACCAGTGAAAAACAAAAACTAGATCAATTAAAACTCAAGCGTAAATACGAACGGAAGAGGAGTAAAAGTCCAAGTAAAGAAGAACCTGAGAAGAAGATAATTAAAACGGTGAAAGTTCCAGAGAAATCAGTCATTCCTGCTCATGGCTGGTCTCAATGCGGTCAACCAGAATGGAAAAAAATACCCAATGTTGTAAGTATTCCAGTCTTTGTTTGAAGCAAACCATCCAGGGTAGTTAACCCTTAACTGGTCATGAGGTGAAACAAATAATGCAAATTATAGATCAACTTATCCTCTTCAACTTTTTTATTGGTGTCAAGAGTCTATCACTTATAATTATCTGGCAGTAGATGTTTTGAAATAGGCATATAAATATTTCATCTTATTTAGCGTGGCCAGTTCAGGTCATGACGTCAAAATGACGTTGACCGGTTAAGGGTTAAGCTCCCATTCCTTTAACAACGCATAAAATTAGCCTGAGAAAAAAACAAAACGGTTATAAAATCTGAAATAAATACAGGCGATGGTATTGCTTAATGAAAACAAATGTACCTTAACAGACTCGTACATGTATCTTGCGTTCATGTAATAGATATGTCATACAAAATAGTTTCCTTCACAAAACTTTACAAAGATAGTATCTGGAGTATTGTTTGTCTTGGTGTTCACCGAGAAAAGTGACTTGGTACATTTTCAAAAGTTTGAGACGAAGTAAATAATTTATTGATATTAACCAAATGATCTGTAGAAAGAAAATCAGGACCTGTGTTCCGATTGTCTTGGGTTCAGATATTCGTGTGTATCGAGAAGAAAGTTCAGTCTGGTTCTTGTAGGCTTGGTTCGTGCAACATGTTATTGATTATTGGTTCGTGCAACACGTTATTGATCTTGTTCTACAGATATCGGTTGTATTTTCAGGTGGAAGGGCCGGTCAGAGAACGGAAATGTTTTCCTGCCATGAAACATATAGACGGAGATGTTATAAATATACGAGACTGTGTTTTACTACGTTCGGGTCCTCGTAAAAAAGATATTCCATTTGTAGCTAAAGTTAGTGCATTGTGGGAAAACCCTGAAGATGGTGAGTGGAATTTATATGTATTATACTTGAAGTCTCTATGTGAGAGAGAGAGAGAGAAATGGGGTTTAACGTCCACTCGACACAGACTAGGTCATTTCGGGACTAACATATGGTTTAATTTTATTTCAATAATTCGCTTGCACGTGGGGGGTCTTTAGCAGTGGGAGGAAACCGAAGTGCCCGGAGGAAACCCACATACGCTCACACCAGGGATTGAAACGAATGTGAGAGAGAGAAATGTGGTTTAACTTTCACTTGACGTGGAAGGAAATCGTGTGACGTGGAGAAAACCCACAAAGTTGGACAGGCGACCCAAACCTACTCCTTGACACATAAAAACACCTTTCATTCTATTCCAGAACTATCCCCCCCCCCCCAGTTCACACTTTCAATCAATGTTTATCTTTGATTCAGAAACATAAAACTTTACACATAGTTTCTTATTGATGTATTTGATATATTAAAACAATAGAAGTTTTATAAAGATAAACACACTTATATGGATATACTACTTCTAAATTTTATTGACATGCTACGTTTCAATACACATACAGGTATCGTTATCAAGCAAATAATGATTAGTTTACAAAAATGTGGTGCAATATATAGATTGACATTTTGGAAGCCATTTAGCATATAAAATAATAACATAACGTAGCATGTCAATAAAATTTAGAAGTAGTATATCCATATAAGTGTGTTTATTTTTAGGGAGATCTATTTCTACATGTATATGTCTTATAAGGATTATAGCTTTATAAAGGGCTATGTTTTAGTTAATATAAGGCAATAATACATATATTTATTATATGGTTATTATTATTATAGGTGAGTTGATGATGTCATTATTGTGGTATTATCGACCAGAACATACCGAAGCTGGTCGTAAACCAGGACAGTTAGATAACGAGTTATTTGCCTGTAAACACCGCGATGAGAATAGTTTAGCTTGTATAGATGATAAAGGTTATGTACTTACTTATAATGAATATTGCAGGTAAGTTCTATTATTATAGTGATCTTCCTTGTTAAAGGAGATAGCCCATACTGGTTGGCAATGGTTTCATTGGACCCTTTCAATATGATGAGTGACACTCAGTTGTAAAATACTGGGTTTTACATCTTATGCTTGGTTAATTGTTATATTAAAGAGGCGATTACACTTTAGATCCAACTGGTCTAGGGTGGTCACGTCCTGATATTTGTCCCCTTGCCTTTCGACGGAAGTAAGGGAATGTAAAAATAGATTAGCCTGTCTGTCTGTCTGTCTTAGGGTAAGCAGAGATAAGCAATATGATTGGTTGATTCTTTGGGACACGATAACTTTAGTTGTAATTAAGTGAGAGTGATGAAATGTGGAGTATTAGCAATTTCATTGGTCAATGCTTTCCGCCAATAAATAACCTTGATTTTATCGGATAGAGAGTGATGAAACTTACAGTATAGTTGGATTGCTCGGTACTTTTGAAAAAAATGAATGTGTGATTAATTAATATTTGTCATCTATTTATTTTGGAATTTCAGTGGGGGACATCAGCCTCGCTGTTGGCTTGTTATATTAATAGTTGTTTTACTTGCACAGACAGGTCCTGGGTTTTTCTACCCATCCGAGCAACTAGACTGTTTTATAATGAGTGACAACTTTATAGATAACATTCTCTAGGTTTATTAACTGCAACGTTTCAATGAGGATACTCTCACTGTTATCAAGCAATGATCATACATGTGTACAACCAACGTGTTACTGAAGTTTTATATACAAGCGAATAACAATAAACTAATTAATAATTAATAGATGGAAGCCTTTCAAAGACACAGTATATGGTGTTTAAACCATAACGTTGAGAATAAGATCATTGAAGCGCTGCAGTTAAGAAACCAAGTGAATGTTATCCATAAAGCTGTCTGTTATCACTTTCACCAAATGTGGTTTAAAGATACCAGACTCCCCATTTGGAAATATGTTCAATTTGCTAAAATGAGGTTAAAGTTGATTATTTATCTTTTTGCAGATACAAAGCTGAACAACGTAGAATTGAATCCAACTTGCCTCCACGACAAAATGTTGTGCCAAAATTAGATGAAAGTTCGACCAAGAGGCAGCGTATGCCGCCACCAGACGTCAATCCAGATAATGTCTTTATATGTCGGCAAGTTTACGATTTTAGACAGCATCGAATATTAAAGAATCCATCTTAATAAAACATTCAATAGACTCTGTGATTGGTTAAAACATTTCACAACATGGACGTTATAGGATAATTTCTGTTAAATTCACATCAGCAAAAGAATATCGCTCAAATTTATTGAAGAACATTTGGGATTTATTTAGTATTTGGAATTGTTAAATTAGTTACATCATGTGATCACGGAACAAATTGTGTTTAAAAACAAGATCATTTGTGAGGAATGTGAGTTATTACGGTAGTTTTTGAAAACAAATTAAGTGAGGAATGTGAGTTAATAAGGTAGTTTTTGAAGACACATTAAGTGGAGAATGTGAGTTAATAAGGTAGTTTTTGAAGAAACATTAAGTGGGGAATGTGAGTTAATACGGTAGTTTTTGAAGAAACATTAAGTGAGGAATGTGAGTTAATAGGGTAGCATTTGAAGAAACATTAAGTCAGAAATGTGAGTTATTAAGGTAGTTTGTATATAAGGTAGAGAATACCTGTTATAAGATCTGCGATGGTCTGATCTGGACGAGTAAATTGCCGAAGCTTCGATGTCTGCTGATGTATATAGGAGGCTGCCATTTTGGATAGAAGTCTGAGATACCCAGACGGTTGTACATGTATTGTTGACCAAAGAGTCTGATTGATGATAATTAATATTCAGAATATTTTCATGACCTAGAATACATCAGCTGGATCTATTAAGAAAAATAACTGGAACAAAACAAAACGAAACCCACTTGACAATCACTAGAAAGATATCAAACTTCTCAGAATAGAAAAGAAGATTATAAGAAGAAAATTCCGAACATTTTGTATAAATGACGTCAGGATGTGAAACAAGAGTTGTTTAATGTTTGGAACGTTTATGATTAGAGCAGATTTCTGTTAATTTATAGAAAACCCCTGATAAACATATTCGTTAATTTATAGAAGAACTGTCTATATATCTTTATATCTATAATATCATCTTTTTCACAGTATTTATCATATATCGCATTATAAACATAGTATTATTATTGTAATTAGTTTCATACAGATTATATATACTTCACCATGCACATGCATATACACATGCACTATACCCCATGCACATTACACATTGTATGAATGACAGATAGTATGAGTGATATAAAGGAATGAGAGATAGTATGATAGATAGAAATGAATGAAATATCTGGATTAGTTTTAGTTACAGGGATGTTACAGGAACAATCAAACTACGAATTATTGAAATGAAGCAGTGTGTTAGTACCGAAATGACCTAGATTCTGTCTGATTATGGGCAGAACCTTACATAGTATGCAAAAGGGTTTTGAAACTAGATCTAGGAGCGGGAAGTTCGACACCTCCTTATAGTGATAGGTTGTACAGTAACATTTCAGTACAGGCTATTGAAAGACTGTATTGGACTAAAACTGGGCTGAATTGATAAGAATTGTGGTCACATGGTTTTACTGTAAACAAATCGAGCTTCTCTTTGTTTAAAATTTGCTAATTTAAACAGATTAACTGAATTTCATAAAGTTTGTTGTTCCTTTACGTCGTTGTATGTTGTTTGTATTTTTGTTACGAATGTGTAAAATGTCTGTGTGTGTAATTTATTGTAGAGGTATTCGAGTAACCTACAAAAGGGTATAAATACACCTATATTGTTCGTATACCACATATTTATTATATACCCATATCTGATCTAATTGTTATTGTATATTTATATTGAATGAGGTTTGTTGTAAATAACAAAAAATATTCTACTGACATTATAACGTGATCTCATTCCACAACTCAATTTGATGTGAACTCAATGTGATCCATGAGTTAAAGTTGACTTCAATGTCAACTCAATGTGATCCATGAGTTAAAGTTGGCTTCCATGTGAAGTTCACATGGAAGCCAATATTGTGAACTTAATGTGATCCATGAGTTAAAGCTGGCTTCCATGTGAACTCAATGTTCTCAACAGAACTCAATGTGATCCTTGGGTTAAAGCTTTCAGAAACTCATTTGAACTCAAATTAATCCCATCCCAAACATTTATTGCAAGTTGAAAAATCCAGAAGGACATTTTGAGATTTCACATTGCTTAGTTAAGTTGGAAAGCTGACATATTGCCATCGGTAAGAGAATGTTATTGAACCATATCTTCATATTACTTATAGTATCTTACTATTGTTTTAAATCTTGCTAGAAAAAATCATATTTTAAATTTATTATAATATAAAGTTTGTGTTTTTTTAAATTCATAATCAACAAAATTAAGACTGTAGGAAGTGAGTGAATACTTGCTTTTATACATGTATATTGATTGATTCAGATCTTTAAAAGTTGTAATATTGATCAAGATCAAGCCTCGAATAAGACGTCTGTCACAGACATTGTCAAGTGCAAATAATCACACAATCTCCATGTTATAATATATAGGTTACGTGATAATTTGTGTCTGACTTAGTCTGAAAGATTAAAAATGGTAAAATTATTGATTTTAAAAACAGAAAATTATGTAAAGATATTTAAAGGAACTAATTTATTTTGTTTTGTTTTGTTTATTTCCATATATGGTCATTGTATATTTCTCCATTACAAATTAATTTCTTTATCTTATCCCCTGAAATATGCTTAAATTTATTTTATTATATTTAAAGAGAATTATTGCAGTATTTAATGGTACAGAACAAGTTGAGATGAGCCCCGGGGCTTACACACAGTGATCTTCCCAGGGTTGTCATGGGAACACAGTCCTGTATGTCATTCCTTATAGTTAAGACACGCCCACATCATCATGTCATTATGCGCTGTTGTCTGTTTAATTCACCCAATGGAATTATGCTCTGTTCACTTTCAAAGTTTTAATAGAAATTTTTCTTTTGTTGCATGCCATAAAATTAAAATTCCAAAGAATGGAACATGTAAAATCACATAAGATATACTTAAAACATTCGGATTATGCTAGGACATTTTCATATTCTGTGGAATAAATAATTGACTTTTACAAGGAAAACAAAATGTATCAAAAACTTGACGAGCAAGCAATATTTTGTAGTGACGGCGCAGTTTTTAGCTGGGTTGTCTGAGACAGGAGAATTGTCAGGGTGTTATTACAGCTTTAATACGTGTTGTAGGACTTGATGGTTATTCATAGACGATTCTGTATAATAGACTGTTTATAGGAAGCTTGAATACTCAATGTATTGTATATTGAACAAAAAAACTACATATAGATATAGATAGATATATTATTTTGTAAATTAGTATTGATAATTATAATTTATCTGTGTTCACCCTTGTGCCATTGATAAGCCTACCCTCCACCCTCCACCCTCCACCCTCCACTCCCCCACTCCTTACAAGTTTACTCTAGTACTTTATTTCACATTTATATCTGTATTTCAAACACTAGAGGCTTTGTTGGGGCTTATTTGTAAAAAATATAAAATAAAATATTTTAAAAGATATATTATGTAAGATTTAGATAAAGAGCTGACAGTTTTAGCTATAAATCAAAAATAGATAATTTGAAATTAATATGTTGAAAATTTCATGCAAATTACTTATTCTGAGTGCTTTGCATTGAGAATTGATGTCATTAGGGTATCGGTATGTTGTTGAGTAAGTATTTTGATTGACAGATTGCCGCGGACTACAAATAATCCTTGGGTTTACTTACCTCTTTCTAACCCTTATCCTGACCCAACCCTAGCATGCTGCAAATAGACACCCGCCTACCATCTTCCCCCATCTTAGACATAATATAAATAGACACCCCGCTAGCACCTTCCCCCATCTTAGACATAATATAAATTGTGATTTGTGTAACTGTTGCCTTGTTATTATATTTGATATAAATGATTTATTTTGTGCTAATTAAGTGATTAATGGGGTGTGCTGAATAAATGATTATTGTGTGTGCTGATTACATGATTAAAGGTGTGTGCTGTTAAGGATTTATCATGGACACTGATTAAGTGGTTGATTGTGTGCACCGATTATTTGATTGTGTGTGCTGATTAAATGATTTACCGTGTGCACTGATTATGTGGTTGATTGTGTGCCATGATTAAAAGATTTATTGTGTGTGCTAATTAACTGATTAATTGTATGTGATAATTAATTGGTTAATTGTTTGCACTGATTAAGTTATTTACTATGTTCTAATTAAGTGATTATTTGTGTGTGCTGATTAAGAGATTTAATTATGTGCTGATTAAGTGATTTATTGCATGTGCTGATTAAGTGATTTGTTGTGTGTGCTGATGAAGTGATTTAATGTGTGTGCTGATTACATGGTTAATGGAGTGTGCAGGTAAGAATATACATGTATGTCCCTCACTCTGTCACACTTTTTGGGACACAATAACTCTTGTTGTAATTGAGTAAGAATGTTAAACTTTGTGCAGGTGTTTATTGGGTCAATACCTTGATGGTGATGTCTGTAAACAGACAGCCTAACTTTAGTATGTGTGCCCAAGCGACCTCAGTTTTTTTTGACCATCCAAAGGACTACAGCTTAGAGGAAACAGCTGTGAATAAATCCCCCGATATATAAGATGTATTGTATGTAAGGATTGTAACCGTGGTATATAAGATGTATTGTATGTAAGGATTATAAGCGTGGTATATAAGATGTATTGTATGTATGGAAGGATTATAACCGAGGTATATAAGATTTATTGTATGTATGTATGGATTACAACCGTGGTATATGAATGTATGTATGGATTCTAACCGTGATATAAAATGTGATTATGTTGATTTATGTGATGTATATATTATATATAGATTATTATATTCTAATGTTATTAGTGTGAATAGAAAAGTGGCTTCTTGTAGGTCAACTGATCACTGTCAATAGAAACATAGCTTCTTGTAGGTCAATTGATCACTGTCAATAGAAACATAGCTTCTTGTAGGTCGACTGATCACTGTCAATAGAAACATAGCTTCTTGTAGGTCGACTGATCACTGTCAATAGAAAGATGGCTTCTTGTGGGTCGACTGAACATTGTCAATGTTAATAAGCATTATTTACATTACTTTTTTTTTCACTGCACAAAATCCCTCCAAAATTCGTAAATAAAACATTCAGTTTGTTGCAGAAAAACATTTAGAATCTGTAAAACAAAAACAAAAACAATAGTGGACTGTATATTGGCTTCAAGTTAAAATCTCTTTATCTTTGTATTTATATTAACCAAATGAAAACATTGAGCAGTAATATATTTAAATTAAGTTTTAAATGATAAGGCTTCAGTGGGGATCAAAAAAAGTTGAGCATCATCACATGGTTTAGGAGTCAACCTTATAGTCAGTGTAGGTAATCCTATCACTAACTCTGATCGTTATTGTGGAAATAACTTTCTTGACAAGGTCATCTAAATATTGCTTACTTGGTGGAATGTGAGAATGTGGTTATTGCTGAACAAATGTTCCTGGTTTTTGCTAAATTAAAGCATAATAATAATAATAATATTGTCTTTATTAATTTTATATGTTAAAATGTCTGAATGTGTTAATTTGAATCTGTATTTAAAATATGAAAGCTATTTTGTTTCAAGGTTTATCAGACCCGGAGTTCACAAACCATTCTCAGACTGAAGTTAAGAATTTACTCAAAATTGTTCTCCTTATTTGAACTAAAATATAGCCCTTTATAAAACATTTGTTATTTTGATGTATCAAATACATCAAAACGAAACTATGTGCGAAGTTTTGTGTTTCTGGATCAAAGATATTTCTCGTAAACAGTGATTGAAAGTAAAGTAAATTCTTAACTTAAGTGTGAGAATGCTTTGTGAACTCGAGGTCTGGTCACCTACCCTAGTCCACTGAGCTTTATTTCTATAGTAAGTAACATGCTGCTAAAGTCGAATTACGATTTACGTTCATAAGTAATTACAAAAACATAATATGGACCACAAGTACTATTTTGATTAAAGCGACCTTTAATTGAGGATTCTCTCAACATTATCAAGTAACGTCACTTTAATTCAAAATGGTACTTGTGTTCATATAATGTTTTTGTGTTTATTATGTATGCTGCTCTAAGAAGATAATGATCTTTAAATGGCATCTAAGATATTTCATGTTGATAAGATGATCAAGGCTAATTAATTGTAGGCCTATATGCAATCAGTTACAAGCATTATTCCATTCTTCATGTAGGATTTAAAGCATTATATATGAAACAGATTTGTATTTTGAGTAGAGTATATGAAAGCTGCTCCCTAAAACCAGGCTGAAGTTGTGCTACAAGTGCCTGGTTTCATGGGTGTCGATCACTTATTTGTGGTAAATCAGTTTGATTGTGTAAACACTAATAATCAGGATTCTTGTAAACATCCACCTTTCTTAATATAAGATTTTATGTAACAGGACTAAAGGATCAAGTGTTACAGGGCAGAATATCACACAGTTAATATCCATGAACAGAATGTACAGACATTTTATATGATGTCCTGTGTCATTATGTACTCTGACATCGGATGGTCAAGTCTGTAGGGATAGTGACATCGGATGGTCAAGTCTGTAGGGATAGTGACATCGGATGGTCAAGTCTGTAGGGATAGTGACATCGGATGGTCAAGTCTGTAGAAAGTGACATATTTTCATGTGACATTAGATGGTCAAGTCTTGTAGGGATAGTAACAAATGATGCACTGGGCCCTTTATATACTCTGACATTTTGTCCTGTGACACATGATGTCTGAATCTTGTGGCATGGTGTCTGGAACCTGTGACATGCTGTCTGGATCCTGTGACGTGATGTCTGAATCATGTGACATAATGTCCAAATCCTGTGGCATGGTGTCTGGACCCTGTGGCATGGTGTCTGAATCCTGTGGCATGGTGTCTGGATCCCATGCCAAGATGTCTGAATCCGGTGACATGGTGTCTGGATCCTGTGACATGGTATGTGAATCCTGTGTCATGTTGTCCTGATCTAGATTATAATGTCTGTGTGGATAGTAGTAAATGCTCTTATTTATAAGTTTTTGTGTAAAGTGTGATTGTAGTATGTCAAGGTGATGTTGGGTTTTTTAAATGAAAGCCTTTTGTTATGTGTGTGGATGTACATCATAATTTTTAAACATTTATTTGTTATTTTTTCTCCTTCATTTCAAAAAATAAATCATCCATATATATCTACCAGAACAATTGTTTTATTTTTGTCCCAGGCCTTTTGAGGGAAGCAGGGGACTATTTGATTAGTGATTGGCATACTGCAGACTGAGATCCATCTACTTCATACGACAAGAACAAGTGCTCTCAGGTGGAGCTAACTGGACGAATCGTAAGGTAGACAGTCTAAGTTTGGGATGTGTCATTCAGATAGAGGGAGGAAGAGTGATGAAACTTGATGTGTAGTTTTACTACATTAAAACCGGACCAAGTTCGATCAAGAGTGAGTGACAACATATTTGCTTTATTAAAAGATGAAATGAACCATAGTAAATAATTCACAAATTTCACAAAGAATTCTCAGACATCAGTTAAGAATTTACTCCAATTTCCTTGTCTCATTTAAACTAAAATACAGAACTTTATAAAACTGTTGCTGTTTTAATGTATCAAATACACCAATAAGAAAATATGTGTAAAGTTTTGTTTTTCTGGATCAATGATATTTCTCATGAACAATGATTCAAAGTTTAGTAAATTCTTAACTTCAGACTGAGAATGCCTTGTGTACCCGTGGCCAGGACTTTGGTTTTCTATTTCACCACTGACAAAATCCCATGGAACTATCTCAGCCACTGTTGCTCTTACAAACTTCAACTTCTCGCGCACTAGGCCTTATTGACAAATACATGAGCATTGCTGATGTGCAGACAGGTTACAAGGTGTGTATACATGTAGGTAGTTGACTGGAGATTAAAGTTTTTTCTTGGAGAAAAAATGAAATGGGGTTTAACGTCCTACTGTTCTGCTCTTAACCTGGGCTAATGAAGACTGGCATACGCCATACAGTGTGCTATGAGGGAAATTTTGCCCGGGCAGCGGCGCTACGACCTACTCTCTTTCGAATTCCAATTGCCAAGGGATCTTTTACATGCACGCCAATGTGTACACGGGACTTCGGTTTTTCGTCCCATCTGAATGACGAGAAAACTGTCCTTGTCAGGCTCTCTGTCCTGCATCACTGACAAGGGGAAACCACACCTGAATTCATGGAGACAACCCGAGATATAGTGTTGTCATAGAGACAACTTGAGATTGAGTGTTGCCATAGAGACAACCTATTACTAACAGCCGGTTTAAGGTTAACCTCATCCTAATTATTGGTACAGAGACTTCTATTGCCTTCCAGTGATTAAAATCCACTGGGGATCAGATTCATTTCTTAAGATTTGAAATGGACAACTTAGTCTACAACTTATGTCAATTTATGTGCTGGTAAAGATCTATTGCGAGTTGTGACCAATACTCTATAAGCTGTAGATTTACCTTGGTTTATCGTCCCATCCAAACAAAGATGTGTTTTTATAATCTGAGTTTCTGTGAACACAAACTACCATTAGTATTTCCCTGGTTTAATTTTCATGTATAAAATATAATAATAGCACTTCATTAATATAATCACACTTTAGTATATACAATTATATATTTACACAGTTGTACCAAAGATAGGCTGCCAGGCAATGAAACATACCCCCAGCAGCTAAATCAACAAGGGTTGTCGTATATTTATTCTTTTGTGGGTAATTCAAGGCATTTACAAGATAACTTCATATAGATAAGATTATCATCTTTGTCGTTTGGGTGTTTATAAGGCTCTACTAACTGAAACAAGGGCCTTTCCTGGAAGTAATTTACAGAAATTGTTGAAATTTGACAAGCTTTTTCAGTTAACTTATTTAAATACTGCATATAAATTTCATACAGATCGGTTAAACATTTTTGTTGTTTGAGTGTTCATAAAGTCTAACAAATTAAATCAAGGGACATAACTCTAATAGTAAATGACAGAAATTGCTCATGTGAGGCCTTTAGTGAAATAAAATGTTTCAATGTTTCAATGTTGCTGAAATTCTATAGGATTCTTCATTTCACTAATGTAAATGATGTATATATATTCATACAGATAGGTTGATAACTTTTGTCGTTCACAAGGTGAAACAAGGGCCATAACTTCTGAAGAAATTAACGGAAATTATTGAAATTCTTCATCTCACTAGCATAAACATAATATATAGATTTCAAAACAATCAGATGATAAATGTAGTCTGTCGAGTGTTCATAACAAATTGCAGAGCACCTACGGATGGATGAGGGCGACAGCAATATACAACCACATTTCCATCTGGTGAAATACTGCCTTGAAATTATTTAAATGCAAATATTTGAATATTTCTATGAACATAGAGAATTACCATGTTGTTTATTTTTCTTTACTCTCCGACAGCTGATGATTATTTTCATTCATTTAGATTTTATGTTTACTACACATAAACAATATTTTGAGCAAATTCATTTCCATGTTTTGCCACATTCAAAGTTTTGAATGCCATTTCTTGTTAGCGGATACATTATTAGAGTTTATTCATCACGTCCATATTTCTGCCTTGGTCATGGAATAGTCCCTGGTATCATCGTATTATAATCTGCTAGTCACTTCTCCTTGATTATCACCTACATTATATTTCACCCAATCTAGAGCAATAGGGGCTGACAACATCGTATCTGTTAACGCAAAACTTTCACATAGATTTAGAGCCTGGGGTGAAAGTTGACGACATAAATCACCAGCTAAAGCATTCACCTGTTAATATATAATAATAAATCAATATTTAATACCAGTCAAACCCAGTCATGCATAGATATAAATCAATACTCTAGTAATTAATACCAGCTACACCCAGTCATGGATTTATCTATAGGCTTGGTAGGTTGAAGTCTAAGGAAATAAAATGAAGTGGGGTTTAATGTCCTACTGCTCGGCTCAGACTCAGCATTTGTGAGGGTCGGGGATTGAGAGGGACCTCATAAGTTCAATAGCTTTGGTTTTCTATTTATCTAAATCCAACACTAGTATACCATATTCACCTGTTGATAAATAATATTATTTATCTTTCATGCTCTCTCTCCCTCCATCTTTCTCCCACCAACTCTCTCCCTTCCCTCAACCCATCTCTCTCCCCATCCATCTCCATCACTCTCTCTCTACCCCCTCCATCTCGCTCTCTTCACCCATCTCTCCCTCTCTCTCCCTCCCCCTTCATATCCTTCCATCTCCCCCCTCTATCCCTCTCCTTTCATCTCCCTCTCTCTCCCTTCATATCCTTTCATCTCCCCCCTCCATCTCTCTCCCTCCTTCCCTCTCCCGTCATCTCCTTCCATCTCTCTCTCTTCCTCCATCCCTCTCCTGTCATGTCCTTTCATCTCCCTTGCTCCATCTCTCTCCCTCCCTCCATCTATCTCTCTCCCTCCCTCTCCCATCTCTCCTATATTGAATAAGTGTATATATACACCTCTCTCCCTCCCCCTCTCTCCCTTTCCAATCTCTCCTACATTAAATGAGAGTGTCGACCTACCTGTGCTCCTAGTTTAACAGGTAAGACACCTGAAGTAACGAACCAACCCAGGTTATTCTCCAGTAGATTTATAAGATAAAGATGATATAACTGGGTTAATACTGGTTGTAGTGAACTATCAGATTCTAATAATCTTGCAGCAAATTGGTCACTTATTAAACGATCTCCAAAAGATCGGGCTGCTGCCTGGACTAAATCACTCTCCTAAAATAATCAAGTTTAAATAATTAGACAATAGATCCCTGTCGTCCATTATATTTCACAAAAATTCTTATTATAGGAACTATAAAAATGTTTAAGATCTATTCAACACAGATTACATGCATATTGGTTATAGTATTTATTTCACTGGATATCCTCAGATATTTAGTTTAAAGTCTTGCATTTCTAATAACAATGATAAAATCTTTCATCAATGTCACCACAGACAGAAGTTTCATGAAATGATATGAAATGGGGGTTTAACGTACGTCCTACAGGCTAACAAAGACAGGTTTACGACGCCATAGAATGTGCTATGAAGTGAATTTTGTCCAGAATTTTACCTTCAACATCCATGTATCAAAGATTCCAGCTTTTCCTGCTGACATCATTTTTTTACCGAGTGTACCAAATAAAACTTGTTCTCGTTGTTCAAGTAAATATTGTAAATATTGAAAACTCGATAAATCTTCTTTAGGTGCCTCCAGTTTTTTCGGTTTAAACACCGTTAATCTTTCTTTAGCTACTTTCTGCATCAAAACACTAAAATTATAAAAAAAAAACAATGTCAATTTTTCTATAAAGAAAGAGATAAATGCGACATGTTCACTTGACACAAACTAGGTTATTTTAGGAGTGGGAGGAAACTAGAGAAGCCGGAGAAAACCCACACGATTCGACAGATGACCCTACTCATTGTCAGTACAACCTAGGGAATCAAAATAACGCCAGTTGACTCAATGACAGACCTCATGATCTATAGTGCATATGTTAAACCATTTAACAACCTAAACTCACAATTCATTAAAGCCCCAATAACACTCTTGTTGTAATTGAATAATATGTCCCAATCTTTATTCTGGTCAACAAATTGTATTATTTTACAATATTCAAATAAATTGATGATACAAATTTCATCGTAACACATCTAATTTAAAAAAATTGGAAAAATTCAACTAACTGATTTGAAAAGGTTAACGTAAACCCTTTCAAATGTGACTTGGATTTTAAAATATTTTCGAACCCTCTGAACAAGTAAAATATGATTTAATGGATAATTTACACAACAGGTAGGACACTTAAACAACTGGTACTTAGAATAAGACTATTATTTATTTTCTAGAGCTGCCAAGCCAGCAATAGTGTTATTGTCCCTTTAAAGATCCCTTGAAAATCAAAATAATAGTAGGCCATAAAAAGTAAACCTACCTATTATCACCTTCTGCTGTCATGGCAGCATGAGCTAAACCAATAAATACACCAAACCTATTACACGACAGATAACCTTGACCTCCACATCTTTCTCTTGATATTGACGCCACCTCTTCCGTATTCCACGATGCTATAGGTTTAATAACACAACACATTGTCACAACCTGTGAAATACAGAATCATTATAACACAACACATTGCAACTATATGGTTCAATTTTATTGCAATAATTGTCTTGCGCATGGGAGTCTTTTAGCAGTCGGAGGAAAACCCATGAGGTTAGACAGGTGACCCAACTTCATGCCACGTACAACTGTGGAATCGACAAATAGAACAATATGTAAGAATAATAAAGACTGATGTGTTCTTTATTCTTAAAATGTAATATAAATCAAACAATTTCAAGCAGTTTTTCAACGGGAACATCAGTTTTTGAAAACTGTACTTAGTATTGTTTGTTTTTTGATTCTAGTTGTGTGCATAAAGAATCTGGCACCAGTCCGTGACAATTAGCATCAAGCAATAAATTAACGAGTGAAGTACCTCAGGATGTTCAGATCCATCCTCTTTCTGGAACGCCCAACGATCTTTAACATAATCCAAACCAAAATTTATAGCAAATGTATTCGCTAGCAGGGGGAGTAAGGCTCTTTGTTGTAACTGATAGGCTAAGATGGGTGTGTCAGATTTGCCTGAAAACAAATCAAAGATAAATGAATAGAAGAACACAGTATTTTGAACAGCTGTAAAATCGAGAGGTTCTTTCCTAGTTCTGCTCCGTGAGCCAGCACCCACGACGATTCCCAGACAATAGTAAACAATGTTATGGGAATGACTCATTCTGTACACCTACTTCAAGAAAAGATCTCTGCTCTAAATGGCATCCATATCCCACAATTAGTATACTGTTTTGTAATGTATTTCTACTCCGTTACACATCTGTCATACACACAAGGACTAAATAAACTTTTTCAATTTTATTAAATAGAAGCAGAATAAATACTTAACTAAATTCTAGAAGTATACGTAGTGTTTTCAACTAAAATTGGCGGTCAACTAGCTAAGGGGATGCTCGATTCACAGTTCCGGAATTAAATTCCAAAACTGGTGTCATTCGAGTGAAAAGGAGAATTGCTGAGGACAACGCATGTGCCGACTGTATAAAAAATATTTCAACCAATCATAACAGCTAAAACATATTTTTTACTGGGAATACGTCACGATTCTACTCACTCCACCTAAGCTATCGGGACTGGCAGAACTGTGACAGGACTGAATTCCGCATCACTCGATTGTAATTCTGTCGATTCGGGACGTTCTGGACTGTGAATCGAGCATCCCCATGGTGTCTGTTCTAAAGGGGAGGTAACTGTAAACAGCAAAAGTTTTAGTACAGTTGACAAAATGAGTGAAGTTTTCTACCTTTAGGTCCTACAGTAAGTCTAGTAGCAGCGTATCTCATGGCAATAGTTAATGCTGCTTTAGATGCACCTTGAGCCATACTAGCTATACAGATTCTACCAGATAATAACTGATCAGCTACTGTTAAAAACCTACAATAAATAAACTTCAGAAATCAATTTATTTCAAATGATTTCAGCGTGCTATAAGGAAATATTGTCCGGACAGCTGCACTACTGCCTACTCTTATATCGAATTCCAACTGTCAAGGGATCTTTTACGTGTACACCACGGAACCCCTGTTTTTTGTCCTATCCAAACAACTAGACAAGGGGGAACCACGCGGAAAAATCTAGATGAACTTTCTTGGCCAATGCAGGGATCGAACAACGTCTTAGCCATTGTGAACCCTCCCCCACCATTTTTTTTCCATAAATGCTTGACGATAATTGCAATATTTGATGCCAATTCGATACGATGTATTGTCCCCTGACTGTTACCTAGGCACTATTTTTATTATTTTTCAAACAGGGAGCCTTCTACAAAATGTACTGTATTTTCAGTAAGGAGATAATTTATCACATAATCAATGTAAATTCTGGTCAATGATACTGTTTCCATAGACAAGCGTTTTCCAGCAGACATGCGAGTATTTTGTTTTAATACCTGTTTCTAATACCATCAATACTGGACGTGAATGTTCCATCTTCTGCTACATCAGACCAACGATTTAATAAATTCTCTCTTGGAACTCTCACATTGTCAAAAAATAACTTTGCATTATCCACTCCATTACCAGACATTTTATATCTACAAATAAACACAGGGAGATTAATTAAAACCATGATTCTTGACAAAATTAAAGATCTGATTCAACATATAAATGATAAACAACATCTGAACATCCCCCTGAAACCATTTTAATATGACCAGATTTATAATACTGGAAATGAACCTGATATTTTTAATTTTGTGCTGGACGTGTATAACATATGCCCACATATGTTTTCTTTTGTCAGAAATGAAAACATTTACAACATACTAAACACTGTGTATGAATTTATAGTCAATCGGATTTGAACTTAAGCCTCTAGAAATGATACGTTTTTTCATCTTATGAATACATTTAATTCAGATATTAACTTTAGCCTCCACAGCATCCACAAGCCAACACTAGGATCCAACATTCGACCAGCGTCTTTCTCACTTAACCACTGTGGAATCCGTACAAATAATAGAAAGACGGAATTATAAGGTTATAATCTTACCCCATATCCTCTACTCGTACTCCATCTTTTACTTTCAAATTCTCATCTCTAATAGGAACCAGAACGCCATGGATACCTGATATTATAAATATACTTAATCTCAAATTGGAACCAAAACACCATGGATACCTGATATTATAAATATACGTAATCTCTAATAGGAACCAAAATGCCATGGACACCTGACATTAGAAATATACTTAATCTATAATAGGAACCAAAACGCCATATACAAATGTATATATATCAGATATCATAAATATAAAATTATTTTAATGAATGAATTTTTTATCTATTTCCCCATCTATAACTTCCCTGTATTGTTTTAACCAATTCTGAAAACATCTAGGAGGTTAATTTCAACCTCTGCACAACTTTAATCAAGACAACAAACGTAAATTGGGGAAAAAAATAACCCAAACAAACAAATGACCTACTAAACTTTTATGTTACGATAATTACAATTAAAAGTTTTATATTAAGACAACCCAAGTAGAATTATAACCTTTTTTTCCAAAAACCTACCATACTTTTCTCCATTAACAATGAGTTGTGAAAACACAATACAATGTTTAGCATGGACAGCTCCATTTGTAATCCAGTATTTCTGAGCTAATGTTGACGGTGTGTTGACTATAAATTCTTTAGTAGCAGAATCGTAAGTTGCTGTTGTTTCCATTTCCACGGCATTGTTACCGTAACCAAGTTCCGTCAAACCAAAACAACCCACATCTTCCAGCGTATCAATACCTAGTTAAATAAATCAATAAATAAAACAAATGGTTCAGACCTAACGTGGTTCAATTTTATTTCAATAAATCGTTTGCGCGTAGGGGTCTTTAGCAGTGGGAGAAAAGATGAGGATGCAGAGAAAACCACGAGGTTGGACAGGCGACCCTACCACTTGTCACATACAACCGGGGATTCAGCACCACGCCAATTTACTCAATAAAAGAGCTGAAGATTCTTTCTTTAGCAGTTAAACGAAACAGGAGGACCTGGAGAAAACCCACATGGTTAGACAGGTGACCCTAGTCTTTGTCACGTACAACCGGGGAATCAGCGCCCTCTGTCTCAGTGACAGTTTCAACAATAACGTGTGATCTGAAAAATAATCATATGTAAATCCACAGAAATTGAGCTCGGAAGAAAATAGTGCTCATACTTTTGTAGATTTCCTAGAAAACGAACAAAGTTGGACAGGCGAGTCAATACCCTAACACATTCAAAGGGGGAATCAAAACAATATTACTTGACTTAATAACTGACCTTCACCCCCCCCCCCCACCAATGTTAACATTACTAACCTTTTAGTAGTTTATCATGATGTCTTTTGGTTCCTAATTTTAAAACAGTTCCACCAAACAGATTGAACTGTACAGTCATCTTGGTTGTCATGGCGGGATCAATCACTGATGCCAATTCATGAGCAGCAAAGATTCTCAAGGGATTATTTTCAAAGTCAAGAACTGAGATGAAACCAGCATCGCAAATTCTCTTCAATCTCTGGAGAGCAATATCTCGTTCTTCAGCCAGGGTAATATTATAGCGTGGTATCATCACAGGGTCGCTGACAAATTCACGAAACTTTTTCCTCATCTCATGATTATCATGATCTAAAAGTTCCGTCATTTTTTCGACGTTAAAAGATGGTGGACTCTTCTGTGTAATTTCCTGTCTTAGTTTTGGTGGATTATCGGCATTCGGTACAGCAGACATCATACGCTGTGTTGGTGCAACCATTGCTGGAAGTATCTGACGTCCATGAGTTAACATCTTCCTTGCAGACATGACAGCTGCTCCCTTGGATATGACTGATACGGATTGTCGCCACATGGTAACAGACTGAAATAAGAATAAATAAATATAGGGATGTATAAATATATTAGGAGCCAATATCATGATAGCTCAAGACAGAGAAATGGGGTTTAACATCCACTTGACATAACCTAGGTCTTTTCGAGACTAACAGTAACACATGATTCAATTTTATTTCAATCATTCGCTTGTGTGAAGGGGTCTTTAGCAGTGGGAGTAGAGCTAAAGGTCGCAGAGAAAACCTACGAAGTTGGAAAGGCGACCCTACTCCTTGTCATGTGCAACCTGGGAAACTCAATGACAGACCTTATGATACAGTGGCCCCTGTGCTAACCATTTGGCCATCCCCTCCCTCAAGTAAGGTTGACAAGTACAAGTAGAAATATTCTACATAATGTATGGAATATTTTACTTGCAAATATGTCAAGGCTAAAGTCTCTTTTTTATCGCTAGCCTGGAGGTCACATGTTCCATCCCTGCACTGGCTGAGAAAGTGTATCAGGATTTTCCAACATGGTTTCCGCTTGTCAGTGGTGCAGGACGGAGGTACTGACAAGGGCAGCTGTCTAGCCGTTCAGATGTAACGAAAATTGAGGTCCTGTGTAAACATAGGTGTGCATGTAAAAGATCCTTTGGCAGTTGGAAATCGATATAAGAGTAGGTCACAGTGCCACTGCATGGTCAAAATTTCCCTCATATGCCCATCATCTTCATTAGTCCAGTCAGAGCAGAACAGTATAGGACGTCAAACCTCATTTCATTTCATTTCCTTTAGGCCCTAGTTGTTTATTTATAAATTTTCTTCCAGTATACTTTATATTATTAGTCAGTGTATGGTCTCAAATATTATTTTCTAATTAAGTAGGCTAGTTTAGGTTTCTTTTAAGAAATTCTTAAGACTTTTAACTCTACTCTCTAGCCTCTAAAAAAGTACCTGTGTACTACTACTTGTGGTTGTATAGTTGTACTTGTACTACTAACTACTTGTGGTTGTATTGTAAAATAAACCACTGGAAGTGCCTCAACCTTAAAAACCCCAATTATATCAGTAATTTTCGGGTGTCTTGCATCAATCGCCTTCTTTTTGGTCTGCACACTTCAATTTGTGCAAGCTGCTCTAAGTCAGGCCTACAGTTAAAATTGAAAATTCGTCTGCTAAATTTACGTAACATAAACAAGCAGCGTGATGAAACAGTTAGTTTCAGCCTCTTGGTGTTGACCGACACTTTGCTTGTTCTGCATGGCAACCAAATATTGGAATGAAATGTAGCAAACCTAAAATATTACAGACTTTGGTCAAAATCGAACCACGAAATTCTGATTAAAACTGTTTTTGCACGAACTTTGCACCGTCCACCAACAACTGTTTTCACGACCCTAACTTCCGGTTCAAAGTCTGCCGATTAAAACGTCACAAACATTCGGTACATTCTCAGAAAAAATTTTGTGGTAAAATACACCAATGAAATACACGAACGGTTCTCATTTGTATTTGTCGCAAAGTAGGTTGTTTTCAACGGATTTTTTAAAAATACTATTAAATATTTTATTTCTTCAACACAATAAAGAACGGGCTCTGGGTGACATGTACCTTATAAATATTAAGTGGTAATTTATCGCCGAAATTGTATATCAATCTCGGTACAGCCGAGTGGAGACAATTAAGACTCGAGAATCCAGACTTATTATGCTTAAAGGACAATATTGGTGCCAGCCATTATCACATATGTGATAGAACTGATTAAACACTTTCCAAATATAATATTACCACGGAGATCATCGCTACCATAGAGGAGTAATACAGTATTCATGAATCGGAAGTGACGGACGCCAAAGGAAAACACGAGTTATTCCTCTATATAACTAACTGAAGTGACTAGTGATAACAGATACATGGGCGAATATCTACTCACTAATAATTCCCCTCGAAGACCTAAAGTTGCTGTGTGACACTGTGAGAGAATATCTTACAATTCATAAAAAGAATTGACTGCCACTACATAAGAGAACACGAAAGAAAAACAGAAAAAAGTTCGTGCATTACCATGTTTTTATAGGGTAGGGGAGACCGGGGCACATTGAACCACCATGGATATATCCTTTATAAATAATACTATACAACCCAACGCTATACAGTGTTCAATGTGCCCCGGTCTCCCCTATAGAATGAATAAAAAAACAAGGGGCTGTACGGAGTATTTCTATTTTTCCCGTGTTCTCTTATCTTATGACACTTAATTACTTTATTGAATCGTCAGATATGCTCCTGCGGTCCCATAACAACTTTTTGTCTTCGAAGGAATTATTAGTGAGCAGAAATTCGGCCGTTTATCTGTCATCATTCGTCACTTCAGTCATTCACATAGAGAGATAACTCGTGTTTTCCTTTGGCGTTCGTCACTTCCGAATCATGAATCCTTTATTACTCCTCTATGGTAGCGATGGTCTCTGTGTTACTAGTATATTTGGAAAGTGTTTAATCAGTTCTATCACATATGTATGGTGGCCTATCATTATCATTCAGGATTTAACAAAAAAAATTTAAAAACCTAAATAAAAAAAAAAAGCAAAGTCAAAATTAAAAGTAAATTTAAAGCAAAAATTAAATCAAAAGCAAAAGTTAAATCAAAAGTCAAAATTAAATCAAAAGTCAAAATTAAATCAAAAGCAAAAGTTAAATCAAAAGTAAAAATTAAATCAAAAGCAAAATTAAAAATAAAAGTAAAATCAAAATGTAAATTAAAATCAAAACACTAAGTAAAAGTAAAACTAAAATGTAAATTATAATCAAAACACAAATGAAAACTAAAATCATTTTTAAAAGTAATTTAAGGTGTAAAACAAAAATAAAAGTGAAAAGCAAAACAAAAATATTTGTCGGCCTATCGTTATCATTCAACATTTTTTTTTTTTTTTTTCACGCAAAAGTAAAATGAAAAAATATTGGTCGGCCTATCGTTATCATTCAACGTCCTTGACCCCAATCGGTAACCGTCGGCTATTTCCGATCGCCTTGACTCGACGATTTGTTCTCCCGCTGTACAAATAAAACTGAATCAGAACAGTATTTCCTTTTGGGGTGTGAAACGTATACAGATTTGAGAAAGCAATATATATCCAACCGTAAACGTTACTGATTAAACCTTTTTCTTTTATTAATCTCTTAAATCCATCAAGCATCATAGCCCCAAGTGTTGCAGAATTTGTGATTTATGTGTCCACCTAATATTAGATATTACCCGTATCTATTTTATGCGCGCATGTTGGGTTTTTTTTTGGTTTTTTTTTTTGGGGGGGGGGTATTGTCCTTTTTATTATTTTCTATATAGGCATATTGTATATATAGCTTGTATTGTCTGTCTGTAAATTGATGCCCGTGTATAACTTTTTCATCTTTAATGGCTGCCCTAACAGTGCGTTCCGACGCAATCAAATTCCGGTTTGTTCTTTTCTATTCGATACACATTTACACATTCGTTAGTGTAATGGTAGGCGTTACTGATTCCCTCTACACTACCTCCGCTTTTGGATGGGTGGCCCTCGAGACGCAGCTATACCCAAAGTCAGGTTGTCACTATGAGTTTTTTCGGAGAGAAGAAGCACTCCGACACCCACGTGAGTTTTTTCGGAGAGAAGATGCACTCCGACGCCCACGTTGGGCAAACAATGTAACAAGATACCCCGTCAAGAACCGAACCCGCTAATCCAGGCAAAGAGAGAGAAATGTTGTTTAACGTCCACTCAACACAAACTAGGTCATTTCGGTACTGACATATGGTTTAATTTTATTTCAATAATTCGCTTGCACGTAGGGGTCTTTAGAAGTGGGAGGAAACCGGAGTGCCCGCAGAAAACCCACGAGGTTGGACAGGCGACCCTACGCCTTACCACGTAGTTCTATTACAGCATGATGAGAGTTATCGTCCAAGATCACCATCAGTGCCAGTCCAGTGCCTAGGTCCCAGCCTACAAGTACAAATGCCTAAAGCGAGTAAAGTCACTCGACAGTCGCTGAGCTATTAAAAAAAGTTAATGTCGAATCTTATTAAAAATCTTCGACTTGTAGTAATTTGTTTCACTGATAAATAAAAAGTTTATACCCGTTTACCATAGAATCAAATCATTTACAGATTTGCAAGGTCCCCCTCCTCACTACTCACCTCAACCAGCATGCAGACGGACAGACAGGAAAAATATAAAAATTCCGAGAAAACCCATCAAAAATAATTATAAAATTACAGTCTTTATCATGGTTCAAATCACATCAAATATACACTTTTGTGTTCTAGGATACACATAGTTCATAAAAAATAGATCGTAAAATGATAACGATGTTACACGGACTTTTTCCGTATGAAAGAAATTCGATACGTGCTGCTGTATCCGTGTGCCGTAACACGTATGAGAAATGCACACACACTGATGATGTCACAAGCAAAATCGATACGAATACGTGATACGGACCAGGAATTTATACCTGTCAAAAGTCTCTAGTGTTTGCCCAACATGTGCCGTAACACGTATGAGAAATGCACACACATTGATGATGTCACAAGCAAAATCGATACAGATACGTGATACGGACCAGGGATTTATACTTGCCAAAAGTCTCTAGTGTTTGCCCAACGTGGGCGTCAGAGTGTTTCTTCTCTCCGAAAATACTCATAGCGACAGCCGACAACCTGACCTTGGGTATAGCTGCGTCTCGAGGGCCACCCATCCAAAAGCGGCGGTAGTGTAGAGGGAATCAGTAACGTCTACCATTACACTAACGAATGTGTAAACGTGTGTATAGAATAGAAAAGAACCGAATTTGATTGCATCGGAACGCCTTTTAGGGAGACCAAATACAATATGTAAAGTTGAAAAAGTTATACACGTGTACCAATTTACAGACAGACAATACAAACTATACATACAATATATCGTAGATTGAAAATAAAAACAGGACAAAAAAAAATAACATGCGCGTATAAAATAGATACGGGTAATATAGCCTAATATTAGGTGGACACATAAATCACAAATTCTGCAACACTTTGGGCTATGATGCTTGATGGATTGAAGAGATTAATAAAAGAAAAAAGTTTAATCAGTAACGTTTACGGTTGGATATATATTGCTTTCTCAAATCTGGATACGTTTCGCATCCATAAGGAAATATTGTTCTGATTCAGTTTTATTTGTACAGCGCGAGAACAAATCGTCGAGTCAAAGCGATCGGAAATAGCCGACGGTTACCGATTGGGGTCAAGGACTTTGAATGATAACGATAGGCCGACCAACATTTTTTCATTTTACTTTTGCGAGAAAAAAAAAGTTGAATGATAACGATAGGCCGACAAATATTTTTGTTTTGCTTTTCACTTTTATTTTTGTTTTACATTTTAAATTACTTTTAAAAATGATTTTAGTTTTCATTTGTGTTTTGATTTTAATTTACATTTTAATTTTACTTTTACTTTGTGTTTTGATTTTAATTTACATTTTGATTTTACTTTTATTTTGCTTTTGATTTAATTTTTACTTTTGATTTAACTTTTGCTTTTGATTTAATTTCTACTTTTGATTTAAGTTTGACTTTTGATTAACTTTTGCTTTTGATTTAATTTTTGCTTTAAATTTACTTTTAATTTTGACTTTGCTTTTCATTTTATTTAGGTTTTTAAATTTTTTTTTGTTAAATCCTGAATGATAATGATAGGCCACCATACATATGTGATAATGACTGGCACCAATATTGTCCTTTAAGTAATTGAGTAATTGATCATACGGGCTAAATAATCCAGACTACCGTTTCCAACATTTTTGTTCTTCCGGTTCAACGAAAACAACATCCTTTCTTCAGGTTTAAGCGTGATTCAGTGTTTTTGATTCTAGAAACGACAATAATTATGGCCGAAAACGACGAAAAAATTCAGCATTTCATGACCGTAACAGGCGTCGATGAACAGAGAGCCACATTTTATTTGGAATCGTCGGCCTGGAACCTAGAAATGGCTACAGCAAGTTTCTTTGAGGATGGCGATCAGGATGAAGTGGAAGAAATGCAAATGGAAAGTGCGGACATTGAAGAAATTCCTCAGCCCGCGATGGCAACAGCTGGAATTACAGGACAGGGACAATCTAAAGATAAGAAAAGCAAACCAGCTTCAAATTCTAGATTTGGCACAATATCCAGTTTTCAACAACAGTCGTCAGAGTCTGATTCCAGTGACGAAGAGGGTCAGGCGTATTACGCAGGAGGATCAGAGCGCAGTGGTCAGCAAGTCATTGGACCCCCGAAGAAGAAAGATAAAAATGTTGTTGAAAATCTGTTTAAGTCTGCCAAAGAACATGGTGCTGAAGCCGGAGATAAACCAGAGGATCGAAAATCAGCGTTTTCTACATTTCGCGGCACAGGTTACAAACTCGGACAGACGGACGATGATTCGGAAGCAGTTCAAGGAGGCGCATTGAAGACGGCACCTCGTCAGGTGGATATGGTTTTGAAATTATGGAAAAATGGGTTCAGTGTTGATAATGGACCCCTACGTGAATTCAAAGATCCAGTGAACAAAGAGTTTCTTGATTCTGTATCAAAGGGCGAAGTTCCCCGGGAACTTATCTCCATGGGAAAGGGAGGAGAGGTCAGTCTCAACATGGAGGATCATCGAAATGAGGATTACGTCAAACCAAAAGGACAATTGAAAGCTTTTACAGGTGAAGGTCATACCTTGGGAAGTCCAGTACCGAATGTTGTTTCTAATGCTCCTAGTACGTCAAGTGGTAGTGCTAATAAACCGGTTTCCGTGTCTGTTGACGAAAGTCAACCTACGACCAATTTACAGATTAGATTAGCTGATGGAACCAGATTAGTGTCAAAGTTCAATCACTCGCATAAAGTCAGTGACATTCGTGGTTACATCGTTTCAAATCGACCACAGTACGCAGGCGCAAACTTTGTCTTGCAGACGACATTTCCTAATAAGGAATTGAGCGAGGAATCACAAACTTTAGTGGAAGCTAATTTGATTAATGCTGTGATTGTGCAACGACTCAAATAAATTTGATTTGGCTTGTTATTGGAGTAATTATTTTATTTATAAATATAGATGTTATCCGTACTGGTCCCAACTACGGTACCATACTTCATGTATAACAACTAATATTCTTGTGGTGAATTTTAAAAATAGGATGACGGGTGTGGATGAGGGGGAATAATGGACAAAAAACAATATTCTTCAGTTTCTGTTACCAGCTTTATTAAGAAGGGATATTGAACAAAACAGAGCTTGAAATGGAACAAAATAGAGCTTGTTTTTGTATGTTTGGAGGTGGTTTTGGGGTTTCAGTCATTAACTGTTGAATTCAAGGGTCTATGAAATTAAAAACATGATACATTTAAAACTGGTTGAATTTTGAAGGATAACAATTTTGTTTTTAGACTTGATTATGTTTTAATAGTCAAGGATTTATTATACCTACTAATGTTTTGATTGTTTATTCAATGCAGGAAATCAGGCACATGTCAGAATTCAGACACAATCCCTCAGATACATGTTACTTTGTCCGACATTGATTTGGCCTATTCCTGTGTTTTAATTCATGTAATCGTGTCCAGCTTGTTGTTTAAATGTGGGCAAATCTTGCCAGACAACCTCTGGTTAATTGACATTTTCATGTCCAGCTCAAAGTTAAAATACCATAGGGTACTAGTTCAGTTCCATAGTGCCTTACTTGTTGTCAGCCAAGTCAGACTTGTTTTAATTATGGCCAGGAGAAAACTGTCTGACTTAATAACTAATTACTTGGCATGTTTCATTCTACAGATGCAGTCCCACTTCTTTATTCCCGCTTGATCGGATCAACACAAGATTATTGGGAATTGTAACATGCTTAAGGTTGAATCTTGCATTTTGATTGGTCAATTCGACATTCTCTATTGGACAATAACACCACCCTAAATGCGAAACAGGAAGTGTTTATCTCCTAAATGAAACAGGGGCGTTTTAAGGTTTTTCATGGCGGGGGCTCTACTATTTTGAGGGCCCTCTTTTGCGAGGCATTTTGACATATCCTCCCCCCCCCCCCGACTCAGGGGGTCTCTTCCCTTGGCTAGAGGGGCCCTTTTGTCAGGCTTTCGGGCCCTCCCTAACTAGAGTACATTTTCATTTTTCTCATCAGTTTTAGCATTTTTCTCCCGTTTTATTTCTTTAAACTTCTTTGATTTTTTTTGCGAGGAGGCTGCCGCCTCCAGCGCCTCAGCTATAAAACGCCTTTGAAATGAAAGGAAATGGGGCTAAACATTGTACTTTTCTTCAACTAAACAAGACAGTGGGGGGGGGGGGGGGAGTAGTGCTGGACAGAAAAGTAGATCTGCAACTATTGAATGATTACACATTACCCTTGTCTGGCCCCTCCACCAATAACAAGGGGGATGGTGCCAGCCCCTACTTAGACTGGAAAATTTTGTGGAACTTTTCAACCAACATTGTGCTCTTCTGCTAATGTGGTCTGCATTCAAATGAAATGTATACCACCAGTAATACACCTTTTAATTTAAAAAAGATAATTCGAAGTCCAACAGATTTTAATTTGCTTTTTATTTACAAATGATCTATTTTTACATCAACAAAAAATCAACGCACAGGGACTTGACACGATTGATCAACTATACCTGTATAGGCCTACACGATCATACATTTGAAATAAACAGTGTCTCCACTAGTTCAGTATGTTACCATGGTTTCACTGGTTAATAAAGCTTTGAGTACAAATACAAATTATTAATATATATTTTTTTTTGATGGTGTGCTATTCATGCGAGAAATTTTGTCCAGGCAGTAGCGCAAAGTGAATTAATAACCTCCAAACATGACTATGGCTGAAACCAATTATTTTTGTAATAATGGCAGTTGATGACATCAGCATTTGTTTCCGGATAAATTTACATGGCAACAACCCTTTAATATTTCTATGTGACATTAATTAGTACAAGTCCCTGTGGTATAACCGGGTACAAGTCCCTGTGGTTATAACCAGGTACAAGTCCCTGTAGTATAACCATATATAAAACAAAGATTATCAGATATACATGTAATAAAAGCCATCACCAGCTTTCTTTTTCAACAAGATTACAAATGGAGAGACCGTACTGATACTCAATCAGTCCTGGTTTAACAACGATTAGATCCAACTTGTTCAAATTTTATACTCTTAATATATTTTTTATAATTAATCTTTCTGTGTAATTTTTTTCTTTCAGTAACAAAAACAACATGCTAGTACATCATATCGTTGCTACAGATTAAAAGGGTTGTATCCAATATTTGAAAAATTGTTCAGGAGAGCCATTTTCGCTCTTAATATTTTGGGGAATCAAAGAAATCGATATATACTATTCAAAAAAAGTAGGGGATATTTGATTTTGGGGGCATAATACTAAAATATGCAAATGACTACGAAAAAAGTCACTATAGAATCTAACAGAAGAAACATTTTCAGTTACATGTGACGCCCAAACGCACCAATAGCTACCGCATGGAATGCAGGTGATGCTTGGGATCATCATGGGGGTCCAACCCAAGATTTGCACCACTCTGACTTTGAATGTTACAGTCATTGTGGCATTGAATTCCAGGGTGGAAACATCAGTTTAATTGTTTTAGTGACCAGAAAACAAATTTTGATATGCGTCGGCTTACCCAAAATGAAAGGTTACGTGCCCTTGGCATGCTACAGATCGGCACAACACAGGCGGTTGTGGCGCGGACGATGAATGTTTCTCAGTCTGTCATAAGCAGGCTATGGTCCAGATACCGTGATACACAATCTGTACAGGACAGACCACGCTCAGGTCGACCAAGGGCGACAACTCAAGCCCAGGATCGATTTATCCGTACCTTGGCCTTGAGAAATCGTGTCATCACAGCAAATCAGACCAGCGCTCGTCATCAAACAGACACTGGTGTGAGAGTGAGTGGCCAGACGATTCGGAATCGACTGCATAGGGGGCACCTTCGCGCCCGACGTCCTCGCGTGATCCCTTGTTTGAGAGATCATCACATTCAGACAAGACGTCGTTGGTGTAGGGATCGTCAACACTGGGATAATCGACGCTGGAGCAATGTGATGTTTTCAGATGAGTCAAGGTTCACTGTTGATTTTTTGGATAGACGTAGGAGGGTGTGGCGTCGTCGAAACAAGCGCTTCCAAGACGTTAACGTCATCAGACATGATCGATTTGGGGGGGGGGTTCTGTTATGGTGTGGGGAGGCATCACTGTTGCTGGAAGAACGGCTTTACATGTTGTTGCAGGGCGTGTTACAGGCCAGTACTACCGGGACAACATCTTGGCAGTCCATGTTGTGCCGTTCGCACGACGTCATGGCCGCCGTTTCATCTTCCAGGATGACAACGCAAGATGTCACAGGATCGTTACAGGTTACCTCCAACAACAGAACATCACCACATTACCTTGGCCAGCACTGAGTCCCGACCTCTCCCCCATCGAGCATGTCTGGGATATGCTTGGACAGAGATTACGTCAACGTCAACAACGTCCTGCCAATGTCCAAGAACTTGCTGCTGCGTTGCAACAGGAATGGGACAATCTGGACCAAAATGACATTAGACGTCTCATTAGGAGTATGCCACGTCGGATCAATGCTTGTTTGGCAAACAGAGGAGGATTTACCCGTTACTGACTTTGTTGTGATGCTGTGGTAACTTTGCTGTTTGACCCCGGGTATCATTTTACCCTTATAATGGTCAGTCTGTGCCTTACTTAGTCTAACGATCATTTGGAATAAATCGATGAATGTGAACTTCATTTCATTTTGTCATTTGTTTCTTTGTCAGTTTCATTAGGTGACTTTAATAACACTTAAAAATCAAATATCCCCTACTTTTTTTGAATAGTATACAACAGTTTGAAGATATCTAAAAAACTCTTTTTTATTGGCTTAGAAATCTGGGAACTAGACAAAAAGGTGCATAAGAATCAATATGCCAGATAAAACCTTTGACTCCCTAACACCGAAATATTTCTGAAAGGTAGATAACTTTGAACATGCTAAAAAATAAATGACTTCTACATACAATAAAGATTGACTTTAGTTAGAATATTAAATAATTAGAAACAATAATAAAAAATAACATTTATCTTACGAATCATTCACACTGAACGCTCGCTCTATCACTCTTCACGATAACTCAATAACTGAAAATCACAATCTTTCAAAATGGGTGCAAAAACAACAATAATATACACCATATAATTATGTAATTTTCTCTTCTGCAAGGGGCATCGGTTTTCAGTGCACTTTCACAGTAAAATCCTGCCATTAAGACAAGTTTCTGGACTGATATATATTGATCTTAAAGGGAGGAGAGAGAGAAATGGGGTTTAACATCCACTCGACACAAACTAGGTCACTTTGGGACTAACATATGGTTTCAATTTTATTTCAATAATTCGCTTGTGTGTAGGGGTCTTTAGCAGTGGGAGGAAACCGGAGTGCCCGGAGGAAACCCACGAAGTTCAGAAGGCGCCCCTATCTCCATGCCACATACGCTCACACCAGGGATCGAAACCACAGCCGTAAGCCAGAGGTGACCGGCCAGCTAGAGGTCGAAGCGCGGCACTCTAGACCACTAGGCCAATCTTAAAGGACTGATATTTATAATGAGTTACGATCCCAAGATGATAGATTTGATTATTGTTTTAATGGGATTATCTTTGAAAAGACAGCAAGGAATACACATGCTGTAGACAATAGGTTTGTGAAAGTGCTCTGATGGCCAGAACTAAAAACCAGAGAATTAAGAATTTTGTATCTCAGTTTTAGGTTTGGATTCATTGTTGGGAAAAAAAAATAAAATAGAAGTTTTTATTCTATTCTTAAAATTCGAAACCAATATTTCGAGAAATCGTTACAGTTTAAAAACGGAAAGTCTAGAAAAGAAATTATGAGAATTGTTTTGTGCTGGTACTAACACATGGAACACAAGTTATGTTCGGCAAAGTTTCGGCAGGGGTTCTTTCGTCTTTATCAAGCAAACAAAAAAGACGAGAGAACCCTCGTCGAAATGTAGCCAGAAATAAACTTTAAACTTGTGTTTTTTTCATTTAGTTACTAAATGTATCTTAAACAATCTTATTGTATACTTCAATAATTCAACATCATTAATACCCAAATGAACCTATATTTCTGGTTGCCGTGGTAACCATCAACTATTTCTTTATATATCAAGATTATTCCATATTAATAATTGATATCAAAACTAGTCATGTGTGATATTTACCCATAATCCCTTAAGTGTGACAAGAACAGACAAACACTGCTGGTACGATAAACCAAGAAAGCAACATTGTAGCCGCTCACAACACCAGCGGTCAATTGACCAGCTGTTTATTAGTTTCTGTCCCGATGTTTACGTCAACAAACTCAGTGATCAAGTAGCAACTTGAGACATGCATTAAAATTGTCAATAAAAATGAAGTAAATTTATTTGTTTGTGACAGAATGAAAGGCACCGGAGACACTATAAAAAGTAGGCTTGTCATAGACTGGTTAGTTTTTACCCCACATGACTAGTAACGATGATATTATACTATTCAAAAAAAGTAGGGGATATTTGATTTTGGGGGCATAATACTAAAATATGCAAATGACTACGAAAAAAGTCACTATAGAACCTAACAGAAGAAACATTTCCAGTTACATGTGACGCCCAAACGCACCAATAGCTACCGCATGGAATGCAGGTGATGCTTGGGATCATCATGGGGGTCCAACCCAAGATTTGCACGACTCTGACTTTGAATGTTACAGTCATTGTGGCATTGAATTCCAGCGTGGAAACATCAGTTTAATTGTTTTAGTGACCAGAAAACAAATTTTGATATGCGTCGGCTTACCCAAAATGAAAGGTTACGTGCCCTTGGCATGCTACAGATCGGCACAACACAGGCGGTTGTGGCGCGGACGATGAATGTTTCTCAGTCTGTCATAAGCAGGCTATGGTCCAGATACCGTGATACACAATCTGTACAGGACAGACCACGATCAGGTCGACCAAGGGCGACAACTCAAGCCCAGGATCAATTTATCCGTACCTTGGCCTTGAGAAATCGTGTCATCACAGCAAATCAGATCAGCGCTCGTCTTGAAACAGACACTGGTGTGAGAGTGAGTGGCCAGACGATTCGGAATCGACTGCATAGTGGTCACCTTCGCACCCGACGTCCTCACCTGATCCCTTGTTTGAGAGATCATCACATTCAGGCAAGACGTCGTTGGTGTAGGGATCGTCAACACTGGGATAATCGACGCTGGAGCAATGTGATGTTTTCAGATGAGTCAAGGTTCACTGTTGATTTTTTGGACAGACGTAGGAGGGTGTGACGTCGTCGAAACGAGCGCTTCCAAGACGTTAACGTCATCAGACATGATCGATTTGGGGGTGGTTCTGTTATGGTATGGGGAGGCATCACTGTTGCTGGAAGAACGGCTTTACATGTTGTTGCAGGGCGTGTTACAGGCCAGTACTACCGGGACAACATCTTGGCAGTCCATGTCGTGCCGTTCGCACGACGTCATGGCCGCCGTTTCATCTTCCAGGATGACAACGCAAGATGTCACAGGGCCAGGATCGTTACAGGTTACCTCCAACAACAGAACATCACCACATTACCTTGGCCAGCACTGAGTCCCGACCTCTCCCCCATCGACAGAGGTTACGTCAACGTCAACAACGTCCTGCCAATGTCCAAGAACTTGCTGCTGCGTTGCAACAGGAATGGGACAATCTGGACCAAAATGACCTTAGACGTCTCATTAGGAGTATGCCACGTCGGATCAATGCTTGTTTGGCAAACAGAGGAGGATTTACCCGTTACTGACTTTGTTGTGATGCTGTGGTAACTTTGCTGTTTGACCCCGGGTATCATTTTACCCTTATAATGGTCAGTCTGTGCCTTACTTAGTCTAACGATTATTTGGAATAAATCGATGAATGTGAACTTCATTTCATTTTGTCATTTGTTTCTTCGTCAGTTTCATTAGGTGACTTTAATAACACTTAAAAATCAAATATCCCCTACTTTTTTTGAATAGTATATATAACCATAGTAACGACGATGATGATATTGTATAACCCTAGTGACGTCAATGATGATATTATATAACCCTAGTAATGATACATCATCAGTTGAACATGTTTCCCATCTTCCCGGCAGCACCCTGTTGAAATTGTCTCATCATATTCTGTAGGCCTTGCATACCACCTTAAATATAATCAACATTTAATCAGCTTAATCGAAAAATATTTCGCTTAAATCCTGGACCAATTAATCTGATTTATCTACACATATTTCACTCATATCTAACGTTTTCGAAAGATAATCCTGGACCAGATGCAGGAGAAAACGAGATAAAATGGAGTTAAGTTTGGAGATAACATCACTGTCCAGGATAATGAGGTGAGCTATGAGAGCTTATGCCTGCTCTTCCCCATATTCAGACGACTATACGTTGTTCCTTGCCAACTCCCCATCCTACTAACTTACATGGGAAAACCAGCCCCTATCCTACACCACTGACATGGAGAAACCACACTGGAGCTTTCTCCGTTTGCAAGGGATTAAAAGTCCCAACAGTTCTTGTCTCCTGTCTGGATCTGAAACCCTAGATTCCAGTGCCTTGACTACCAAGCTTCTGTATCATTATAAACCCTACTGAATCCCAACTGATGAAGCTACCTACCCATTTGTTGTAGAACACGAGGATCCATGACTTTGGCCATTTGTTGATTGAGTTTGGCCATCTGAGCTGGATTAACATTTTTACTGATATCTCCACCTGTAAGAAAACAAATATATAAATAATAATCTAACTGTAATAATAAAAATATTGACATCTGTCATAAACTAGAGTCAAGACATAGTGAAGTAATGCTGGTTAGAACCCATAATTCTTTAATTAAATTTGTCTAAGCCTTCCCTTGGCCTGTTACCATCAGTTACTGCCGGTAGTAGAAAATAACTATTATACCACTGCATGATTGACATCACCAAGACAAACTACATAGATTCATGACAAATCCCTATAGTTCTTCTCGTCTTGAGCAAATCAAATGCTGAAACATGTTTAGAGCTTAACAAAAACTTTGTGTTTTATGAAACATGTGTGCCACCATCTTGGACTGTGACATTAGAGTCTGTCAATTGATGCCCTGGTAACAAGAATGTGAAGTTTGTGTGTATGGAAGGACAAACCTTTTCCTCCTTTAAATAACCCTTTTATTCCTCCCATCTTCTTCACCATCTGAGCGAACTTCTTATACTGACTCAGCAAATCATTGACCTCTTTAATAGATACACCCGAACCTCTAGCCACTCTCTGTACGCGATTCGGTTGACGGGAAAACAACTTCTCTCCTTCTATACTGTCTAATTCTATAAATACAGAAAATAAAATATCTTGGTACGTGCTTACAAATATACTGGAAATAAAGCGTCTTGCTACATCCCTAGAAATAACACCATTTAGCACGGTATACAAGTAACAAGTACATGTATGTATTTTTGAAGAGGGAAATGTTGAAAGAAGATGTCTAAATAATAGTCTGGCCATAGACATTAGTCAATTGCTGTGATTATACCAGCACTAATTTTGATCATCGTGAAAACCAAGTCTCACGTTTTCCAACTAAAATGTCTTCCTATGATAATCGAGTTGAAAAATTCAAAGTTTGTTCAATCTCCAGATTTCCGTGGACGTCGCTATTTTTGATTTGAGTCTGTGTTAAAGATAGATAACGTAGTATTAAGTTTGGGAATTACAGATCAGTGTAGCAAAGTCTAGATGTTGTAAAACTTAGGGTAGTTGCTTCAGGAACATGGTAAGAGGGGAGGATTAAGGGCTGTCCTATTTTTCTACAGGTGGATTAATTCATTTCTATTTACCTGCATCATTCATACTGTCCATCATCGTCATCAGTTTCTTCAATCTAGCCATTGATTCTTGTTCTGTTCCTTTAGACATAAAATCAGGACTAAAACCTGGTATCATTCCCTGAAAAAAATAAACAAATAATTTTATAAATGATCATAAATACAAGTAAATTATTGACGTAATGTGCCAAACAGAATAATTTGTTTTCTTGGATCATTCTAGTTTTTGAATAGGTTCTAACACTTTTGATTTGTTAAATATTATTTCGAAAGAGTCTAAATCTTTAAATTATGAAGAGAGAATACACCGCCCTAAGCCCACCTTAATCTGAATTATTGTTTTACATGAAAATTTAAAAATTTTGTATAAACAAAACGTTATACAAAGATATTCGAATGACTATTGTTTTATTAAGACTGAACAAAAAAACTAAACAAAACGTTTCTTTGGCCATAACTTGGTACTATAGAAATATGTGTTACATGTGCCAATTTAAACTTAAGGGATATAAAATAAATTTTTAGGGCGTGACTGGATAACATCTCTCAAATCAAAATAGATGATCAAGGGAGATAATTCACCAATTAATTAGAAAAAAATTTACAGAAAATTAAATAAAAATTAACAAATATTTTCTAAATATACATCATTATATGTCTTACCATGATTTGACTGAAAGGTCCCATCTTCATAATATTCTGAAACTGTTCGTACATGTCTCGTAAAGTGAACTGACCTGAAAAAACCCATAAAAAACTTACATATACTTTTTTTGACACACAGAAAGGAACAGTGGTTTCCATCTTTCTTTACTTAAAGATCAAACCAAAAACAGGCAGTGAACACCTTTGTTAAATTAATCATAGTCGTTTTATAATTCCATTTATAGAATAATTTATAAAGTTGAATTCATTTACAATATCGCTTCCAAACTGCGGCCATTATTTTTCTAAGTCAGTAAAATAGCTGGTATATAATACACAGAGAAACCTTAACTAGTGTGCTACCTTGATAATCTGTGATGGGGTTACACACAGGGTACTAGTTACTCTACTATGCCCTAGGGAAAGTCCCCAGACCTGGGGTAGAAATACCGCAAATTGACTTGTCAGCCCCACCCCTTCTAGATTATAAAACTGTGATACCCTAGGGTTGAGTTATAGATGGGTGGGGTGTTTGTCAAAGCACAGTGATACAGATAATGTTAAACATAACATGTACACAATGGGGCTTATATCTAGGTAGTTCATTTTTTTCCCCTGCCCAAGGGCTATATAACATCACAATATAATTACCTATGCCAAATAGCAAAATAAAGGTCTATAAAAAAATTATACACAATTTGTTTCTGATTTTTTGGGGGTTTACTTCAACTCAACATAAAGTAAGTCACTTTGGAAATAAAATATGGTTGCATACTATTTTATATCAGTAATTCTCTTGCATGTAGGGGTTTTTAACAAAAGGAAGAAACTGGAAGACCTAGAGATTTTCGCTTAAAACTTTGAACCAATGCATACATAAATTCTGTATTTAATATTAACAGTTTTTCTAACTTACCCTGTTTTAATTTCTTCATTAACTCCTCGTTATCATCTAGTTTTAATTCATTAACTTTATCAATCAGCCCTTCAATATCTCCCATACCTATAATAAATAATATATAAAACATTCTATCATCAGTAAGTTCTTCAATATAACTATAAATAAAATTAATTGTCAAGAGGGTGATATTGAGAAAAATATTGATGCTTCACATTGACATCAGGCGTGTATCAATTTATCATACAATGTCTTGGTCAACACAATTAATAACTTAAAATACAGACACTATCCAGCATGTGCATGAAATACAACACGCGAGTACGCTATTTCAACTAGTATAAATAATGTACGATAGGATGGTGTCACATCTATATTTTAACAATGTATATATGTCACGTTTTAAGCGAGTCTCAGTGATTCAGAAATAATACTGCATGTTCATCAAGCCTTGAAATAATACACCAGTCATGGCCATTGTCAGATGTCAGTTGAGATTTAATATTGTCTAGTAGAACTCACCCAGTAATTTACTAACAAATGGTTGAACTTTAAACGGTTCAAAATCATCTATATGCTCTCCTGTACCAATAAATATAACCGGACTCTTTGTAGCAGCAACACTAGATAAAAACAATTAACATTTTACTAGAGAGACAGAGAGAAAGAGAGAGACAGAGAGAGAGACAGAGAGAGAGACAGAGAGACAAGAGATCTGATTAAAACACACATTTAAATTTTGTTTTTATAAGTTGTCAGGTCAAGATCACATACATGTACGTAAACATTCTTGCCTAAACATTGTTGCGTTACAGGTGTCGTTGAACAAAACAGGGTAGGGAGAAATTTACCTTTAATATCGCAAGGGTAAATTGTACTAAAGGGTAATTTAAACTCCAAAGTGAGACTAACATTGTTTGACTTGTTTGTGTTGACTATCTGCTTCTACGCTTCACAAACAAGTGAGACTTACATTCATGTATGAAAAGGGTCTATTCAACATCTTATTCCGCAGCGGTGACATGATAAACAAGTGAAAAGGTTCTATATTAACATATGTCCCTTCGCTAGTAATATCACAGATAATTGCGACTTATAATTACAACATATAATAAATTCATACTTACGCACTGAGAGCTCCACCACCCTTGGCGTGACTGTCTAATTTAGTTATAATCACAGACGCTACATCGACTTTATCTTTAAAAGCTCGGGCCTAAAAATTAAATATTGAATTAAACATCATAACCTAAAACATTTAATTAAAAAAAAACAAGGAGTAGTAGTCAACTCCGTTAAATCAAACTCTGTAACAGACCAGAAGTTTGTGATTAGGCTAATGATCCTTGGAATTAGGGTATTGATTTGGATTTTGGAATTAACGTCTGCTTGCACTCAGAATGATATCGCAAAGAATCTTTAAGTTAATTTAGTAGATGCCCAGGGTTCTTGTGGAAAGAAACCAGCGTAAATCTACAGGATTGAGATGGGAGTATGAAGGGTAGAGAAGGAACCCCAAATGAAACAATGCGAGAAGTATTCATGGTTGAGATGGAACCTCTATCTCTAAGCCTCACAATCTCACACCAGACATTGAACCAACGACCACAGTCAGAGTTAAAACGGCAATACTCGAAACCACTAAGCCATTCCAACCCGAAGAATATTTAAAATTTTACCTGAGCTTCACAAGCTTGACCAATAGAAGCATCCATAACAAACACAACATTATCTGGTGTCTAAAAATACAAATAACAAAAATACGAAAAAATATTCAAAGAACGAACTAGAACTATATTAATGCTGTAATTTTCAATAGCCATATCTACAGCAAATACCACAGCAGTCAACAAGGATTGTCACATATTTTGGGGGAAATTGCTTTGGCCTAAACGTTTGAGAATTAACTTTCTCAAACAATACCTGGATTAAACTAGACTTCTTGGTCATTCAGCAAGCACCCAAACCCACTAGGCCACAGTATCTGGTGAGTGAGCAAGCACCCAAACCCACTGGGCCACAGTGAATGGACCCCATTTGAATTTATCAAAAACTGCAGGATAATACTGCAGCTATTATAAAAAAATTCCCAAATATTTTGTCTTTCATGTAGCTAGGCTTCCTCGGATTCATAAACTTTTGAGCTTTTCTTAAAAATATAAAAAAAAGTTTTTGTTAACTTACAACAGCCTGGTGAACTTGTAACATTTCTTCAAATAACGAATCTTCCTGTTTGTGTCGACCACTTGTATCAACAATAACAATCTCAAAATTCTCATCTTTAAATTTATCAACACCTTCTTGAGCAATCACAACAGGGTCGGACTCTGAATAACTACAAAATCAAACAATAACAACAGATCATCAATTGCTAAATAACTACAAAATAAATAGTTTAAAAAAAAACACCATTTTTTGAACATTAAAAACATAAAACAAAGATTTGAATATGCCAGCTTTACTAACCTAAATTTATTAATAAACCAATAGGCCATAGATTTAAAGACAGATTGCCAAGGAATGAGTCAGACAGAGAAATGGAGTAGATATCAACTTGACACAGATTACATTGTAGGTTGTCTCAAGACTAACATATGGTAACTTTTAGTTAATTAATTTGCTTGTACACAGCGGTCTTTAGCAGTGGCAGGAAACTGGAGGACCCAGAGAAATCCCACGAGGTTGGCCACGCCATTTGACTCTATTACAGATCTTTTGATCTCAAAGACAAGGGCTAAACCACTCAACACCTTGCATTAGTACATTGACGGGAGTATATGACACAATCCTGGGCAATAACGTCTGAAGTAACAAATCTGTTTGCATATCCAATCTTTAGAATCCTAATATACACAGAAACTATCAAACATATCTTAATCATAGTCGGACATACCTTCCATAAAAGGGAATTCTTGCTTTGGTTGCGTTTTGTTTCAACTGATCGAAGGCTCCAGCACGGAAAGTATCGGCACAAATCAAACATGTCTTCCAGCCTTTCTTCTGGTAATAATATGCTAACTGAAAAAATTCACCCAAAATTGTGTTTTTTTAGCACACAAAATATCCTAGATTGATTCAGATATTACTGAGCTAGATCTATAACCTTATGGTTGCATGGTCAATTACCTGTACGTCCAATACTTATTTCTTTGAATAAGACAAATTATCTCAACCAAAACCATAAAATGAACTTGCCGTTTTCTTAAGGCTCCTTTTTTCAGGACAAAACATCTATGGATAAATTCAGTAAATGTCATCTATATAATTGTATTTTGTAAGGATAACCATTTTTCTGCCTAATAATGTTTAATAAATAAACTGTTTTACCTTTGTACAGGTTGTAGTTTTACCACTGCCTTGTAACCCTACAAACATAATAACATTACTCTTTCCCTTGGATGGTTGCCATGCCTTCACTCCTGGATCAATCAACTACAAATAACAAAAACAATAACCAATATCAAAATATTTGTTTATTTACAGAATTCTCTTACTGCTCTAGGACACGTACTCAAACTTTGCCATGGGAACACCAACCATTTTAACAAGGTCATCATTGTCATTCTATAACGGAGTGGGGTTGAACAGCTCATCAACACAACAAATACATCAGTCATTTGAGTTTAGTGCATGGTAGTTTTCATTTCAATGGCTACTTATTACTTATGAATTAATCAGTCAGTGGGGTTTCCACAAAGTCTACAAAACAAAGAATTCCAAAGATTCTTTTACCCAAACCTGAGAAACTTTAGTCAAGAGTCCAGTGATTCAAACACTTGTACTTGACTGTCTTTCAGGATTGATGTAGGTATATTTTATTCTCCTGCATGCAATCTGCTGATTGGGTAACACTGACCCTTCTCTTAATGACTATAACAAGAGCTTGTCATACAAACCTTGACTAACCCTAACCCTCATCATACAAACCTTGACTAATTCTTTATAAACAGCAGACTGAATCATTCTTCGTTTATTTAAACCTCCAGCCATTTCATCAAAATCTATAACAGACCTGAAACAATCCAATAAAATAATTAATCATACCTTTAAAGATACATTATGGGAGATTAGATAACGAGTTGGCAGCCCTCACTACAATAGTTAAAAACTAGATAATGTAAAGGCAATTTGCTGAAAATTTCAGTCAAATCAATCCACTAATAGCTTAGCACTAAGCGATTGAAATTTCTGCTTAGCCTCTGTCATCATTACTGAAGTCGGTAAGACAAAACCAGTAGTCTCAGTTAACCATTTTTAGTGGTAAATCACGAAAGGAAAATATTTCAGCAAATCGAACTACAATCCAACAAAAATCTCATGCTAGCATTGACATTGAGAGTTGATTATGGTCTGGATAAGTTAATTAATGTCTAATTACTTTTTTATAACATTTCAGACCTAAAGAAAGACCTGCAATGGGACGATTTAACTCTTATATAATGTATTTTTAATAATTATTTTTTCAAACAATATTTTACTCAGGTTGGGAATAAGATTGAGGAACAGACTTAGTTAGCCTTTGTAAAACCCCTCCAACTTATGTTCAATGATTCTCAATGAATTTGAACAATTTGCCTACAACGGTTTGAAATTAAACATCAAATACAGAAACTACCACTAAAACAGGAAAACTAAACGATACCCGAGTCGTAATGTATGCTTACCTGACATTTTCTCTAAGAGTTTTGACCAATCTAATATTAACATCAGCTTCTAACAAGGCTTTACATATCTCTTTTAACATATCATTTAACACCTGAAGATAAAAAAAAAAATATCATAGACTGGATAACAATGGACATATCAAATTTGTTTAAATGCAGCCCTCGAAATAACGGTTTTAGATGAAATATTACCAGGCATTTTCAACTCAGTGCAGGGCATGTATTAATAATATCAATAAAAAAGACAAATTTGTGTCTGGTGCTTTATTTTCAGGCTTGTTTAAAGGGGCCAATCTGATATTAACATAGTCTCAGAAATAAAAGTCTTTGTATATAATTTAAGCGGAAATATTAAAGGAATAGTGTATTTAACTTGTATCAAAATTTCAGCTCTAAACCGCTAATTCAGACAAATAACTCTTTTAAGATTTTGGGTCAATTTTTGGGTGGGGTTTTTAACACAAAATTAATTAGTTTTATTCTCCAAAATATAATCAAGACTGGCCCTTTAAATCAACAGATCCCCAGTTTGATTCTTGTATTGGTCAAGAAAATTGTTTGAAGACTGGATATTTGTTTACATCCTGGTGCTAGTTTAGTGAACCTAAACAATTTATTTCCTCAGAGCCTGGGGTGGAAACTGGTACTTATCTTAAACAATATGGCTAATTGACTACTGAACAATCTGTTACCTCTTCATTAATAATCGTGGCATTACTCAGCGACTTCAAGGCTGAAGTAATCTTTCTTCCTAAATCTGCTAAAACCATCTTGTCTGTTTGTTGTCTTGTTGAATCTTCAAATTATATTCTTATTCTGTTATCTGTAAAATATAATCAAGCTAAATATAACTAACAAATGAAATGAACTACTTACTACTGTTCCATTCCTAAAGATATAACTAACAATTCCTGGACTCCAGTTAACAGGAGCATTAGCATTGCTTATCAAAAACTGATTTATAGTTCTTTCTCATTCCACAAAATAAAATTTCTCAAAACATTCCCCATCCATCACTGACCATCAGTAGACTACAGAAAATAAAACTTGTGGAAGGGAAATAGATTTCAAGAACCGGAACTTTTACTAAACTTGGACAGAAACTAGAAACAGTGTCTGACGCAAGAAAAATAAAATCTGAAATTCAATACAAAGAGGATGTGCATCTACTACGTTATTCTAGAAGATTGCATAGGCCCTAATATCCATTATGGTATATATCAAAATGTAATCCTTGATCAATGATGCAATTCTGATATATAAAAAGTAATATTTACTATAATAATTTACACTTATATCTTTATTAGGGTAAGAAATTAGCCCAGGCCTTTTTACAATTCTGCCTATGAACCATCATAATAGAACAGTATAATAATATTGTGGGCAAGTATCAGTGAAGATAAAAAAATGATAGAGAAAAGAATCGGGCAGAAACAGAAGTGACTAGATTAGGCCCACTAGATAAACGGATATTGGGAGGCTCGGAACTGGGTATCCGGAACTGTACCGTGTACGTAGAACGAGTAATTAAGGAAGTACCAATACCAATTTGGCAATTGCCAAACCCGAACAGAAGGAATACAACTGTGTGTAAAAAGGACGATACTTTGTTTGAAGCTCTCTAGATAACTAGATAAAAAGTTTGTGGATTTTTCAGAACGTATAGATATTTGACAATAAAAATAAAACAATAATTTAGTTCAACGGATCACACAAATAAACTTACATCATAAAAATATATCTTCACATATGTCCACTCTTTAATACTCGTAAACACGTTTACGTCGGTGATCATGCAGCCCAACCACAAGTATTGTGCACCTACCCAATAAATATCCACTTGAAACAAACCCCTTTTCACTTATATCAGCTCGTTGTATTGTATTATGATATATTTTCATCTACTCAAAGCTTTAAAAGACTTTTTGATGGTTTTATGCATATAAAGGTAAAACATTTTGGAGATTTTATTTGGGGATTTTATTCCATCGACACCGTTTAGTAGATTCGGTGTTAGTCAAATCTTCATAAAACTGTAACACGCAATTGTTATATTTCAATCGGTAGAAAATTCTTCTTATTAATTTCCGTTATGATTGCTGTTGTGAATTTGAAAGAACATATTTTAATATGCTGCTAAATTTCCAAAAGATAAATTATTAATTGTTCGTCTTAGACATTGCGACGTCTGTTTTTAGATGCTGCATAGTACTACTACTAATTTTTTCTTTTTTTTTCTTAAGGGACGTAACTCATGCGAGAAATCGAAGCCGAGAAAATAAAATCGGCTTATTGTTTGTTGTCATAACCTTGATATTGTGTTGGTAATATCGATAGACCCCCATTAGCGTCTTAGAATATATTTAATGGTGATGTAGAAGAAACCAAACAAAGGAACGGGCAATTTATTTTATTTCCCGGTGAGCAGAATTCACGTAATATTATTCACAGTATTCACACAATATATATAATATGCATTCATTTTCAGTTTCATTCAAAAAACATTATTTTTATTATTAGCCTATTTAATTCATATGCATAGCCCTATTGTGTGGATTTGTCGATTTATTACATTGCAGTGTGCCAAAGATAAGAATAAAAACGAAAATCATCACTAAGTCTTAATGTTATTTCATGCAATGCAAAAAAAAAACCAACATAATATAAATTCAATGATTCAATGTCAAAATTTGACAGATTAACCCAACTGTGTCTGTGAAATGTCAGTTATCCATCAAATTGGCAGAGTTGATAAAAATCATGATTGAGAGATTTGAGAGCAATGTTTATGTCCAATCGTACATTTCTTTATCATTATAGTTGACTTATATTTATCTAGACCTGTGGTCTGCATCAGATCTAGATCAAAGATAACTTATTTTTATATATCTTTTTTTTTATGCACATCGATATTATCACTGCACCATGTTATGAAATAGTACACATTCGTATGCTCTACAAATAGTTTCTCTGTTCTTTCTTTACTTATGGACGTTATGTAAATCTTTATAGATAAGGCCATTGACCTTTTTGACGTAGACTACATGTAAATATATTATATATGTCAGCTTACAATGTACTGTTTATCTTGTTAGTACATTAAAGGCAATATGATACAGATCATTTTATATCTGTCTGTCATATTGTACGTTATATACAGGTATTTGACAAAAAGCAAAAACTTCCAAAATTTGTCAAACAGCAAACAGAATATAAGTATCATAAAAATAACATGATTAAAATATATATGAAGCCAAAATAGCCTGCCATTGATGACCATAGTTTTAAAATACCTACTGTTTGTAAAAGACAGCAGCCTGGGATGATCATGTGGGGTGTTGATTTGGGGATGCAGCACCATGCTGTAGGATTAAAGCACAGATCCTATTTTGTTTTGTTTTTTGGTCCCCGCCTTTTGAAGAAAAGCAGGGGACTATTAAAATGCGTTCGCCCGTCTGTTTGTCCGTCTGTTTATCTGTTCGTCACACTTTTTGGGACATAATAACTCTCTTTCTAATTGAAATAGAATGTTCAAACTTGGTGTATGTATTTATTAGGTCAAAGCCTTGATGGAGTCCGAAGATGAGCATTTTCTGCTTAGGGTAAGCAGAGATAAGCAATTTTATTGGTTGATGCTTTGGGACACAATAACTTTAGTTCTAATTAAGTGAGAGTGATGAAACTTGGTGTATAGTTTCATTACAACAATGCCTTGAATAAATTCGATAATGAGCATTTTCTGCTCAGGGAAAGCAGAGCGATAAACAATTTGATTGGCCGAGACTTTGGAACACAATAACTCTCCTTTTAATTGAGTTAGAATGTTTAAATTTGATGTTAATAATAATTAGGTGAATGTCTTAACTGAGTTCAATGATTAACATTTCAAGCGGAAGCTAAGCAGAGCTAATCAGTTTCATTGGTCGATGCTTTGGGACAAGATAATCTTCATTCTATCTGATAGAGAGTGATGACACCAAGTGTACAGTTTGATTGCTCTATACATTTGAAAAAAGTAAATGTGTGATTAATTAATATGTGTCATCTGTTTATTTTGGGATTTCGGCGGGGACATCAGCCTCACTGTTTTCTTGTTTAGTTCAAAATTTCGTTTTATCTGTCTGTACTACACTAGGATCTGAAAGAGTTAGATGGCGTGGGGACGCCAGCGCTGATTGATTAATCAATGTCTGACATCATCGGGTCAAAAAACATTTTCAACTGTTTGGCCCCCATATTGGATTTTACAAAAAAAACCTTCAAATTGATATTCAGACGCCAATTTGATTCCGATTTTGGATAACTTTTTTTTGTTTTGAACCTACATACCAGTACTCCAAACGGTAACAATTCTTACGGAGCCATTTTTTTTAAATTTGATTATGTTTACTTCTGGTTTAACTTTGAATGAAATTTTTTTGAGTTTTGACGTTTGCAAACAACTAATATCAAAAATCGATATTCAGCCGTCAATTTGATTCCAATTTTCGAAATCTTTTTTATTTGTTTTGAACTTATTCCAAATGGTAACAATTCTTAGGGAGCCGATTTTTGAATGTCGATTTTGTTATACGCCCACATTTTCATGTGGACGTATTATGTCGTCGCCCCTGTCCGTCCGGACGTCCGTCCGTCCGTCCGTCCGTCCGTCCGTCCACAATTTGTTTGTGGACTCTCTACAGGTCACAATTCTTATCTGATTTTGACGAAACTTGAAATATAGGTTTATCCCCATAAGATCTCGGTTCCTTTCGATATTGGCATGTATCGGATTGGAACTTCATGGATTATGGCCCCTGATTGTACGAAATATCATGTTTTTAGCTTGTGGACCCTATAGAGGTCACAATTTTGAACCGATTGTGATGAAACTTGACATGCATGTTTATAACCCCAAAATCTTGGTTCCTTTCGATATTTGCGGCCATCGGATTGTAACTTCCTGAATTATGGCCCCTGATTGTCCGAAAAATCGCCCTTTTTAGCTTGTGGTCCCTCTGGAGGTCAAAATTATTATCCGATTTAAAAAAACGTTCGATTATATCACCGTTACATGGTAATGAAGGTTGAGTTCAAATTTCGTGAAAATCGGACCAAAATTGACGAACAAAATGGCCGCCGTTTGTACGCGAATAGTGTGAAAATATGTTATATCAAGGTTGTGGACCCTATAGAGGTCACAATTTTGAACCGATTTTGATGAAACTTGACATGTATGTTTATAACCCAAAGATCTTGGTTCCTTTCGATATTTGCACCCATCGGATCGTAACTTCCTGAATTATGGCCCCTGATTGTCCGAAAAATTGCCCTTTTTAGCTTGTGGTCCCTCTGAAGGTCAAAATTATTATCCGATTTAAAAAACCGTTTGATTATATCACCGGTACATGGTAATGAAGGCTCTCTTAGAATTTCATGAAAATCAAACCAAAATTGACGGACAAAATGGCCGCCGTTTGTACGCGAATAGTGTGAAAATATGTTATATCAAGGTTGTGGACCCTATAGAGGTCACAATTTTGAACCGATTTTGATGAAACTTGACATGCATGTTTATAACCCGAAGATCTTGGTTCCTTTCGATATTTGCGCTCATTGATTCGTAACTTCCTGAATTATGGCCCCTGATTGTACGAAAAATCACCCTTTTTAGCTTGTGGTCCCACTGGTGGTCAAAATTATTATCCGATTTAAAAAAACGTTTGATTATATCACCGTTACATGGTAATAAAGTTTAAGGTAAAATTTTGTGAAAATCGGACCAAAATTGACAGACAAAATGGCCGCCGTTTGTACGCGATTAGTGTGAAAATACGTTATATTAAGGTTGTGGACCCTATACAGGTCACATTTTTGAACCGATTTTGATGAAACTTGACATGCATGTTTATAACCCAAAGATCTTGGTTCCTTTCGATATTTGTGCATATCGGATTGTAACTTCCTGAATTATGGCCCCTGATTGTACGAAAAATGCCCTTTTTTTTTAGCTTTTGGCCCCTCTGGGGTCAGAATTATTATCCCATTTACCCACTTAGCAACATGATCCCCAGTCGAATTTGAAGCCTACTGAAATGAACCTTTATAACCCAAAGATCTTAATTCATTTCGATATTTGCACATAGGAAAAATCGCTTTCGGTATTGCTTGTTCTCTATCCATCTCTCGAAAATGTGGGCGTATCCTGCCTGGCAGTGCCAGCCTATCTTTTACTTCGAGTTTAACTTTGAAATTTTGTCGATGATGACACTGACGTCTACTAACAAGTAATATCAAATATTTCGGTCTTGACGCAGAACTTCTGGTTTTATTAAGGGTTCAACATAACAGGTTTTTCTACTTTAATAGACATTGGATGTTACGTTACTCAATAGTTCATGGTGTAACTTTATTGTTGACTCGACAAGGCGTGACCTAACGTACCGAAACACATCAGTACTCCTTCAGAGTTCTAGTTGTATTTACTTTACAATATGTAAAACATTATTTATATATACCAAAACATAATAGATGTTATTTTATTATAGACAAATCAATCATTTATGATGTACATAAAATCTAAATAAGTGTGATAGAGAGGTTATAGCACTTGAATAACGGAAAATAGTAGAATGTTATAGAAGTAGGTCAAAGTCCAATAATAGTTTTATATTTACATGTATACTTTCAGATATTAATCAATTATTATTTGTGAATTAAGGAATAGTTGACCTTAAATATTTAGGAATATATAGGCCTAGTTATAGTTACGGTATTCATATCCTACAATGTATTCATATTTTCAGGCTCCCAAATTGGGCCATTCATTTTGTACAACCTTAGCCTCACAAATTGGGTACTGCATTTAGTACATAGCTAAATGTCTTATTATTCTTAAACATGCAAAAGCTAAATCTGCCCATTGCACGTCTTTCTTTAGGCCTGAAATTTGATCTAAATTATCAATTAGACATTAATTAACATATTCAGACCATAATCAACTCTTGATGTCAACGCTAGCCTTTGATTTGATATTGCCTGGTTTAGAATCCTATATGCTGCTTAACACTTATTGATAATTAAATCAAAATATGGATAATCGAGACTATGGTTTTTATCGAAATGACTTTAGTAATGATGATCAAGGCTAGATGGAAATTTCAATCGCTGAATTTTTGGTTCATAGTGGATCAATTTGACTGAAATTTTCAGCAAATTCCCTTTACATTATCTAGAGTTTAACTATTATAGTGAGAACTGCCAACTCTGTATCTAATCTCCCATAATGTATCTTTAAATATTATATATTTTTCTCTAATTCCAGTTTTATTGCCGTCCGTGGATCTAGTCATTAAATCAACATGGTTTCCGTAAGCTTTATTTTTCGATTGTTTTATCGATTTTTGATTTTCTTGGCCACAAATATCTACACTGTACCATCTTACTTCATCTGGTTCTTCTTCCTGCAACCCTTGAGATTTCTGGCACCAGAATTATTTTGGAAAGTGGATGCTGTATTATTTAAAGGTTTATTGTCAATGATCATAACATGGCATTATACAGGTGGTTATCGAGGTAAGTTATCGTGGGTCGGTGGTTGAATGAGGTTTTCTCCTGGTTCTCTAGTTCCATCTAACTGCTAAAGACCCCTTACGCACTAGGGAGTTATTGAAATAAAATTGAACCATATGTTAGTCCTGAAATGAAGTAGTTTGTGTTGAATGGACTTTAAACCCCATTTCATTCTCTCTCACTCTATCTGATTGACACGAGTTGACTCAATACAGCACCCCCACCCCTCATCAATCAGAGGCTTATTAATAGGATTCGTATCTGTATATATTTTGTACTTTTTATGTTACAGTTATTGAAGCTGGCGATAATATTTGTAGTTTAGAAGAGAAGGAAGCCATTTTTATAGCCAATCATCAGACAACCTCTGATACAACACTGTTAATGACAGCGCTCGGGTCTCGTGGACTCGTTAGTGGTCGAGTATTATGGGTTATGGATCACATGTTTAAATATACAAACTTTGGTTGGATCTCCCAAGTACGAGGAGATTTCTTCATTGCTCAGGTTGGATTTTTGATTGTATTTTATTAAAACAAAACAAGACAAAGGGCCTGGGAAGGGACAATGTATAGTCATTCAAAAGGTGCCAAAAAAACCCAAGCTGACATGTACACGCTGGTGTGAACGTAAAAGAACCCTTAATAGTTGGAATTTCAAATAAGAGTGGGTCATAGCGGCACTAACCAGGGACACTTCGCTCATAGCACACTGTATGGTGTATGCCAACTTTTAAGTCCAGTCGGAGCAGAATAGTAGGACGTTAAACACCATTTTTTTTTATTTGTGTGCGGGGTGAATGGTTAGCATGTGCGCTGTATCATAAAGCCTGTCATTGAGTCAACTGGCATGTTTTCGAATCGTCTATCCAACCTCCCTGGTTGTACATTACAAGGAGTAGGGTCACCTGTCCAACCTCCAGGGTTTTCTTCGGGTCCTCTGGTTTCCTCCTACTGTTAAAGACCCCCAATGCACAAGCGAATTATTGAAATAAAATTAAACGTGAAATGACCTAGTTTGTGTCGAGTAGACGTTAAACCCCATTTCTCTCTCTCTCATTATATTTGTATATTTGTACAGGGTAAAGATACGAGACAAGCTCAACTGACAGCGTTTAAAGATCATCTGATCAACATTTACTTGACAAGGTTCAGGAAATGGATTGTTCTGTTTCCAGAGGGAGGTTTTCTTAGAAACAGATTAGAAGCTAGTCAGAAGTTAGTATTGTTTATTATTGATGTTACTATAGTAACTGTATCTTAAGTATTACAAGTCAATTTATTGTGTCATACTTCAGGAATTGATTGGGAAAACAATGTTAAAATCAATGATTGCTATTTGAGTGATTTTAATTCTAATGGCCTTTGAAAACTAAAACAACATTGTGGAGTCTTAATGAATTGAGACTTTCACAACATTTGCCATCCTAATAAAAATGCAGTACCACCTGTAAACGTTTGTTAAAATCTTTTGATGGGCCTCTTTATAAGGCAGTTGAATTGAGTCAGAAGATTTTTTATCAGTGACTTTTAGTTTATTTTCTTAACTAAGTGTTAAATAATCAATCTGTATGGATTTTAGCGTGTCCCTTTATTTATTAGCACTAGCCATTTTAAAAAAAAATTACGGTGCACATATATATATTAAGTCACATATATAAAGCCCTATAAGATTTAATGAAACAAACCCCAGAAATTGTGAGACGCTGTCAACCTGTTTATCCTATACCTGAATATAAAACTAGATGCTGTTGTGTATATGTTGCCTGGCAACCCATGTTGAGATTGTTTGGTTAATTACAAGGAGGAATACTATTAATTAGATTCTAGTAATCCTCCCCAAACCTTTCAAACAGCTGCGTGGTGGGCTTACATTTGTTTCCTGACAACTCTTGTTATAATTCATATATGACTGTCATATTTTTAAGCTTTGCCAAGAAACACGGTTATCCAGTATTAAATCATTGCACACTGCCAAGGTTAGGTGCAATTAAAGTTATACTGGATACTCTTGCTGAAGACACGAACAATCCAGACCCAAATAATAAAGGTATTGTCTTATTTTTTCTTGGTTAAGAGTGTTTTTGCAAAGCTTACTGCACTCAATAATTGACATTGCTTTAACGTACATTATACAAGAGCTAAATCTGCCTATTGCAGGTCTTTCTTTAGGCCTTAAATTTTTTCTAAATTATGAATTAGACATTAATTAACTGATCAAGGCCATTATCAAATCTCGATAGATTAGAACAGTTCAGCCATATTTTAATTTAATTTAAAAATGGAGGACCAGTAGGGTGGTTGCAGTTATTGCAAACGTCTTGTCCAACCTTAAAAGGCTAATATCTTCGCCAGCAATAGAGTAATTGGAATGAATTTTTCAAATTATTCATTTTACATTATCTACTTTCTAACTATTATAGCAAGAATGGCTAGTTCTTTATCTATATCTTACATAATATATATGTTTAATGGTGTGAAAATATTTTTAATATGTGTTGAACTCCATTGGTGTTTTATTCTGTGGAATTATTCTTGATCATGACAAAAGTTCAAAAAGAATGTTGACCATACTGTCTCTGATTTTTAAATTGTCATAGTTTAAGATTATTTTGATATATATTTCAGGAGAAAAAGAATCTCACAAGAGGCCATTAAAATGGTTGATAGATGTAACCATTGGTTACCCACCAGATGGAGCTCTCAGTGCACATGGCGTCGCGCTTGGTTGGTACCCACCAACTGATACTATACTTCACTATCGAGCTTATCCAGTGACTGATATTCCCAAAGATACGGAAGGTCTAACAGCCTGGCTGTACGCACGTTATACGGAAAAAGATCAAATGTTAGAGAATTACTACAAGAATGGTTCACTAGAAGACACGCCAGAATCTCCGAAACGTGTTTTACCGCTGGGTCGAACGGGTGTTTTAGATATTGATGTAATACAGATTATAATATTTCATATGTTTTATCTTCTGTCGACGTATATTCATTATGTTTATCTTCTTCGACCCATTCTCTCCTTTATAGGGTTATGATAAATAAATTATATCAAGCTACTTTCACTTCCTCTTTTGTGAACAATTCTTGTTTATCTTCTTAATTACTCATCTATCTATTCTAATTCTCTTTCTTTAAACAATTATATGATAAATAGATATATCATTTTAATTTATTACTAATTAGCTACTTTCACTTTCTTTTGTGAACAATTATTCATCTATCTATTCTAATTCTCTTCCTTTAAACAATTATATGATAAATAGAGATATCATTTTAATTTATTAATTAGCTACTTTCACTTTCTAGTATAATTTACTTTAGCTCTTCCCACTTCTAATTTCTCTATTGATGTTTAGTTTTCCTTTATATTATAATGTTGAGGACTGGACATAAAAGGATTTTACTCATTGACAATATAGTCTTGAACCACTTGTAATGATAATCATGAATGCAATCAAATATCCAACTAAATTAATTGGAAGAAGACTAAATTATCATTAACATATTATAACGCCAAAATTATCATTAACATAAATTATAATTAAAACTCTCACCGTTTTATATTCAATCTCTGACCACTTTATATTTGGGCTCAGACCACTTTATACGAGGGGTAAGACCACTTTATATTTGGTCTCTGACTGCTTTATGTTAGGTATTGAACCACTTTATATTTGGTATCTGACCGTTTTATATTAGGGCTTGGACCACTTTATATTGGACTACTTTAATTTTATCTGTTGAGTTGCTCATCTTTCCTGCTCTTCTCTCTCTTCAAATATAATGAGATTATTCATGGCAGAGAGATTTCAAAATCTGTCCATCAAGCTCTCTGTAGATTACCAGGATGCTTGGGCAGATGTGATACAGGTTATCTGAGTGGTGGACAGATGTTGAAGTCCAGCCATATTGTTTTTAAAATCATTCATGTTTAGTATTTGTATAAAAATCTCTAGCTTAAAATAGCATTATGCAAGAGCAAAATCTGCTTATTACAGGTCTTTCTTTAGGCCTGAGATGTTATCTAAATAATCAATTAGACATTAATTAACATATTCAGACCATAATAAACTCTTTATGTCAAGGCTAGCCTTTGATGTTGGTGGATTAAATTCTTATATGCCGTTTAATGGCCATTGATAATTAAATCAATCAAGTGGATAATCGAGACTATGCTGTTTATATTAATGATTTGAGTAATGATGACCAAGGCTATATGAATATTTCAAACGCTTTGTTCTCGGCTAATAGTGGATCAATTTGACCGAAATTTTCAGCAAATTACCTTTACACTATCTAGTTTTTAACTATTATAGTGAGAACTGCCATCTCTTTATCTTATCTCCCATAATGTAACTTTAACTTTATACTATAATATTCTGGCTCTCAGACATTCTTACAAAATATTTGATGTGGGAGGGAGAAAAATATCTGATGTGGGAGGGAGGTTTATTTATTTTGTTAATGAATCATGCGGCTAATTGACTTTATCACAAACATCAGGAATTCTCTTACATGATCATCAATTGTTGTATTAAACAGTTAAACCTAAAACCAGCTAATCTTATTAACCAACAGTTGCATTAGTCAGCTTATTTACGACAGTTGTATTACAAACTTATTTACCAACAGTTGTAATGTACTGGTAAGCTTATTTATCAACTGTTATATTACAAACTTATTTACCAACAGTTGTAATGTAAGCTTATTTATCAACTGTTGTATTGCAAGGTTATTTACAATGGTTTATTGACGTTGTTTATATAATATCATTTTAATTTGTAATTCTCCTGTTACATATCTAAACTTTATTCTTCCCGTACGCAACCAAGAATTAGTTTATTAATAATTGTCATCTAGATCTACACACGATATGTAAACCAAATTATTTTTCTCTATGACCTTATATTTCAACTTCAACATGTGACTGCCTCTTTTTGCTTTTAGTTATTTTTAGTTCAGTTTTTATGAGAGGATAACGAAAGTACCAAAGCATAGTTTGTTTTTTTTAAATAGTGAAAAACAATGTTTTTTTGTAAATATTAATCTATTTTAATCACATTAAAACCACTGATCACCATTTTGAATTTTCTTTGACACCATCTGATTTTTCACAACTGAAGCTTTTTCGTTGGTTATACGGAAATGGCTGCATTACCGACTTATTCACCAGCGAAAATTGTTTTTAATGCCAACTAAAATGTATGGAATCCAGTTTGATTCATTAACATAATATCAACTGTTTTGATTCCATCAGATTAAAAAGTTGTAGGGCGAAGGGTTTTAGCCAAACACTTGGGTAAACCAGTCTAATTACTAGTTAATCGGAAGCTTGATCAATGATAAACCCACTGAATACTTGTCACAAGTTGTGTGAAAACTTTCCAACTTAAAGATTTGTAACTAACAAATATTAAGAACAACAAAGCAAATTTTGTTTTTAATTTGGAGGCCGAACTTTCAATAGATGTTTCTGAAGTGTGGAAATTGAAATTGGATTTTGTATAACATTTGTTGAGGATGCAATATGTTTTGGAATTTTCATATCATTGTAAATACTGAACAGCCTGATATTCCTTATAGAAATTCATGTTTCATAATATTATATGTTACCAAATGATGAACAGTGGTCTTAATGAATATGGCTTGTTTTATATAATTTCAATGTCATGGTCAGTTGATTAACGGAAGACGCTACTCAACTTCTTTGCTTTATTGGTTAACATTGAACATGGAAACGTAGAATTTCATTTTCATGCTTACAATAAGTCGTTCTCTAAACATTTACAAATGAATGTTTCAGGTGATAGAACATGAATAACAACGCTGCATGTACATATATAATAGCACAGTGAAATGTTCTAGGAACAGTTTAAAAAAAAACTCCCAAGCTTCTATCTTGGATACTTTCAGAGAACAATTCTTTTTAAGTTTAAGATTAAATTCCCCATTTCCATCCAAAACAGCTGCTTGACTTACCAATATTTGGACTATTTGAAAAATCCATGGAGATTTCATGTTCATAACCCTATAAGGGGCAAGTTATTTTAAAATGCATACTGCTGAGTAGCGTCGTCCAATGATCCTTTTACGATTATAATGAATCATCAACTATCAGATTGAAATAATTGTGTTTAAATCAGCTGATATTGATTGTTAAATGTTATTGTTGTTTTTTATAAACATTTTCTATATTGTTGCGTTTTTTACTAGAATTTGGTAGCCCTGATCAATTAGTATTGTTTTCTAATTTTATAAAACCTGAGTAGTCATTAGTGACCTGGATGGTTGTGACTATCATCGTTCTGATCATACCAGTGTATAGTTAAAGTCATCTTTACTGCATAATCCTCGCAGTGTTCCGTTTGATTAGAGGTAATTCCACTACTCACTGCTGTAATGAGTGGATACTGTTGTTTTAAATTTTGATTGGTCAGTAGTCCGACTAACAACCAATGACTAGCTGTTTTACAAAAGGTTTACATTTAAAACGAGTGCCAATATTGGACCAAATATATTTACATAACGTTACATCATGGCTCACGATTTTATTATGCCCAATTCACCCGTGCATAGCAGAATACTGCAGTAAAACTAATTGAGTGACAAACGAGGCTATCAAGTCGAATGAAATGTAAACAATACTGTTTGGAAACGAACATACTTTCACCGTTTTTAATACCTTAAATCACTGTCCAAAGTTTTAGGGAAGACCCAGATTAAACGTAGGACTGTCATGTTGATTGAACGGGAAGAATAGAAACACTCCCTCAAAAGTTCAAGAAATAGAAGTCAATCCAGCAATGGGCAGAGAGGGATTTCTCTGGCCATTGCTTCAGGAATATCTCTTTACTGGTATGTGAAGGTTATAATGTTTTATTTGAAACGGGCATATTGTTCTGGTTTTCCGGGTGTTCAGTGTCAGAGAAGTAAATTGGGAGCAATAGAAAATTGAGTCTCCGTACAGAATGGTATTGTGATGTATTCAGTCGGGAAGAAGCATTGAAATCGTTTATATTATTATTTTTAGTTATCTCACTATACTGCTCTTATGTCAGCTATTTTTGTGTTAGGGACTCAATTTGACTTGGTACTGAAGTCAGTGACATGAGACTCGACTAGGACTGAATGTCCCGCAAGGGGTTCCCATCTCGGATGGGGAATGTCTTTTTACCCAAAATTGTGGTTTTTAATGAGTGGGAATGCAGGAATCCTGCATTACTATAGTTACATGACTCAAATAAACCAGGCTACTCACGATATTACTAGAGAAGAGTATTTTTTGAACAGGGTTAGATGTTTGAGTTGTATTTATTATAATTTAAAACCAATAATTAAAAAACAACATAATATATGTATATTGATTAGTGTGAAGATTGTTAATGGACCACTGTATAACTTTAATAGACTGATCCAAAGATCACTTGGAACAGTAGGCCTACTTAAATATAGTGGATCACAGTCCAGTTCATGTTTCATCTGTTGTATATTGTCTAGTACATGTATCATCTGTGGTATATTGTCTTGTACATGTATCATCTGTGGTATGTTGTCTAGAACATGTATCATCTGTGGTATATTGTCTAGTTAGGTTTAATCAGTATCAGTGAGGTTGACAAACGAACGAAACTGCTTCTTGTAAATTTTGAGGTTTGTGTATTGTTCTTCATTGTTTCCTGTACTAAAAACTACGTAATTGTCTCTGGAGAATTCGATTGAGGTGGTCAACTGTTCATTCACAGAAAATAGCAAGTCTCTGTTAGCTGTTAGAATTATTTGATTTTGAAATCATGTGTTTTTGTATTAAATGTGTGCAGGTAAACCGTGTTATATCTGTGTTTGTGTAGAATGTTTACAAACCCACAAGAGGAGAAATGTACATTAAATAAAATCAGCCATATTTTGCCCTAATTTATACAAGGATTATTGAAGGTACTTAAGGATAGGATTAGACAGAATATTCAATAGAATATTCAATATCTTTTTGCAAATGTAACATTTCCACAGTATTTTTTAAAATAGAAACAATTATAAGTGATTTAACATTGCTACCGTATTTTGTTGAAATATGAATAATTACAAGTGATTTAACATTGCCATGGAATTTTGTTGAAATATGAACAGTTACAAGTGATTTAACATTGCCAAGGAATTTTGTTGAATTATGAAAGTGATTTTATAGTTTTATTAATCTGAATAAAAGACAGAATAAGATAATTAGCAAATTTCATCGGCAATATACAGACCCAAAAATATATGTTGGATAATCCTTGTTGTAGATTCAAATTGATTTGAAATTCTGGTAATATTTGCCTGAAAAATGTCGGACTGTTGCCTGATAAACCCAAATTATAAAACAGTATTAAACTCTGGATTTTAGCTAGATTTTCTCATTAATAGAAATAATAAACGTATTTTTGATGTGTATGATAGGTGGTAGATTTCCCTAAAATACTCTTGTTTATTTCTTCTATAGAAGATAAGCAAAAACAACAAATTTTATCATTTTTTCTAAAGTTAGATTTAGATATCTATTTTTAAATTGCAAGCTGTATGCGAGTTAATTCTTAATATTATAACTATCTGCATCAGATTCAATTGAAATTAATTTTAAATTTTAATTTCCAAATATTGTTGTTTGTGTGATTTTGAAGTTCACAATATAGTATTATTATATAGTAAGACTATGTAATGTGGACTGAATTATTATTACTATGTAATTATTAACAACTAAGTGTCTATATCGGGGGGTGGGGGGGAATTTACAAGGTTTCAGTTGTCAATATGTAGCTTCTGTTTAACCCTAGTCACAACCACTTAGTACCTAGTTAAACCCTGTAGTAGAAATATTGGTGACATTTGTCTAAATTATAACTTTTTATGATTCTTACTTCTCAATTTAAAAAGGTTGGTTTTATGTGAAATTGTTAATTTTGGTCAGAAACAGGGTTTGTTTGTAGGTTTAAACATTTTGCGTTTTATAATTGAGAAAGCTTGAACGATAAAAGGTATATTAGCTAGTTATTGTAATTGTGGTTTAAATTTGGGCTTGTTCCTATTTTATGTAGTTAACTACAAATTGTGTCCAATTCTACTTCAAGAACTGCTAAATATAGACCATTGTTTCTCTTAAAGCAGAAATTTCATATTTTCTAAGAAAGTCAAAACATAATTATTTCTATGTCTTTTGCTCAAAAGGTTGTCAACTCACTATTATACGATCATGGGCAATATTTCACAGGCATAGAAATCTCTGTCACAGAAAATAATAACACAATTACTTGAATTACCTCCCTTGTTTTCCCATTTCCCTCCATGCAATGGCGATGTTCAAACGTTTGAATTTGAAGTTGAAAATGATATTTTTGCCAATTTCTCAACTGGCAATAGTGAATTATAGGATTAATAGGATTATTCTTTAACAATGTTTATAGATACCATCTATTTTAGGGCTTTATTTTAATATATTTTAAAAATATAACTAAAAAATATGAAATTACCGGTTTAAATACTGCTTTTAGCATAGTTGTTGTAGATACCCTAACATTAGCCCAGTCAATGCAGAACAGTAGGATATTAAACCCCATTTTACTTTATTCTATATCTCTTAAATGAAACTGGGGTAAACATACTACTGTTTACACCAACTGGGCCCCTGAAGCAGGAAGTTTGTCTATTTATCTTAAATGTATGCGTGTGGATATTTTTTGCTAGAATAGTTCCCCCTTCATAAACACTATATATTTTCAATTTTTTCCTTAAAAAATACTCAAAAAAATGATACTAACAAAGATTAGAAATCAGGGAATCCTGAAATTTGTGGAAACCAATTTTCAGAAGTTGATTTCAATTTTCTTGTGATAAGAAAGATGTCTTAATGAGAATTTTTAACCTTTTGCTCACATGTTTTAATTAATATAATAAATTAACGAGATTTTAAAGACTGCATCTTGACCGTCCTCATGTTCTATTACTTTGTTAGCTTTCCATGGTAACAATGTAGGGGTCGCTAGCCTGGAGGTCAGGTGTTTCATCTCTGTATTGGCTGAGAAAGTTTGTCCAGATTTTCTGATGTGGTCCCCCCTTGTCAGTGATGCAGGACAAAGGGCCTGAAGGACAGCTGTCTAGTCATTTGGATGGGATGATAAATCGACCACAATACAATAATTATCAGTTCCGTCGGCTGTATTAGCTACACATAATAAAGAAGGGACTAAAAATTGAATCACTGGTTCAACCATTGGACCAGGTTGATCCAAATATTACAAAGGTAGTCTGATCCTTACCAAGGTTAGCTAACCTAATGAAAACAGAGCAAGATGTAAAACCATGGAAACTGTTAATGAACGAGTTCATGGTAAAACCCGGTGATATTAGTTTAACTTGTAGATTAGAAAAATATTTATTCATGGTCTGGCTAAATAACAAATAGCAAGACAACAGTGTGTAATGAATTAATTATTCATGGTCCGGCTAAATAACAAATAGCTAGACAACAGTGTGTAATAAATTATTTATTCATGGTCTGGCTAATAATAAGTGTCGGGATAATAGTTGATTCTGGATGAAGTTCTAGTTTATAATTCCTATTTTAGAAATGCTGACTCTTTGATAAAAGCTTTAGTGGCCTAATTATACCAAAAAGAATTTATCGAATTATCTTTAAAAATATTAACTTTTTGTTAACTAGAAACAAAAGTAGGATATTTATGGATGTCAGTTTTTAAAACATATTTTTTGATATTTTTCAGTAAATTTTTTTTGTCATTATAATTGCTAACTGCAGATAATGGAGGAAGTTATTATAATTGAGCCTGTCTTTAGTTTGAATATATATTTGTAACTATTTGTGAATAGACTGCCAGTAGTTGAGATCATTTCCTTACTGAAAATTCATCATTGTGGGACATCTGGGTTGGGATAGGGTTAAGCTTGTCTTCCCCTAGCGCCATCCCATGTGGTACCCACCTGAAATAGACTATCCCCTACCCGAATGATTCTAGTCTAGTACTATATGTATAGTATATTATATGTATAATTGATGTTGTGTTATATCTACATGTAATTATTTATTATCAATATGTATTATATCATTTTAATATTAGATCAAATAAATATTATTTGTATTGACTTCAAACTTATATACATTCATATATCCATATGTGTACACTTAATGTGGCTTTTTGTCTCATTCAAAAGGCTAGACACATTTTCCTTTTCCATGAGGAAGATGTTTATATTAGAAATGAAAAGAAAGTTCATATGTGATTTTTCTCCACAAACTGGGTTAATGAAGATGAGTCAGTCATTCTGCACACAGAGATCATCTAGGTCATACTTCGAGAATAACCCTCTGCCCTGAATGGCTGCCATATCCAAAATTAGTATATTGTTTTGTAACCCGGCTCTCCTCCGCTTCACATCTGTCATACATACAAAGACTAAATAAACTTTTTCAATTACATTAAATGGAAGCAGATCAAATCCTTTTCAAAATGCTCAAAGTATACTTAGTAAGTTCGACTAAAATCGTTGATTCAACTAGCTTAGTTTTTGTTCTCAAGTGGAGTTAACTGTAGATAAATATCTTAAGTTTGGTATGTCTTTTAGTATGATTTTTAATTCTCCAACGCTAAATGCTCTTTCATTGCCAGGCCTTTGGTCAAATCCTGTGGTACTTTTTTGGAAAGCCCCAGGTACTATATAACAGAGACAAATAGAGTTTAAACTCCACTCAACACTAACACAAACTAGGCTGTTTCGGGACTAACATATGGTTCAATTATATATCGATTCGCTTGTGTATAGGGGTCTTTAGCAGTGGGAGGAAATGGAGAGAGAGAGAAATGGGTTTAACGTCCACTCAACACAACCAGGTCATTTTGGGACTAACATATGGTTATTATTTCAATAATTCACTTGTGTGTAGGGGTCTTTAGCCATGGGAGGAAACCGGAGTGCCGGAGGAAACCCACGAGGTTGAGAAGGCGCCTCTATCTCCATGCCACAAACGCTCACACCATGGATCGAAACCACAGCCACAAGCCAGAGGTAGCCGGCCAGCCAGAGGTCGAAGCGCGGCACTCTAGACCACTAGGCCATTCCCCCCCCCCCGGGAGGAAATGGATAGAGAGATAGATAAATAGGGGTTTAACGTCCATTCAACAAAATCTAGATCATTTTAGGATTAACATGGTTCAATTTTAAATCAATACATGTAATTTGCTTGCTTGTAAGGTTCTTTAGCAGTGGGAATAAAACTAAGAATTACTATAAATATGTTTATCAATAAACCTAACCCTAATAATAGATATCGGTGGACTAAATGAATCTGCGGATTAGTGAGCAGTCCCCTGACACACCACCAGTTATATAATACGAAGAAAGATATAAAACAGATAAAACTATATTTTATACATATTTAAAATGTAATATTGAACATCTTTTCACATATTTACACCACGACAAATACATACATTTGATGGTTTTCTTATTCTTCTCATAAAAGACTCAAATAAAAACAGGCATACACCTTGCATATAGCATCCTGTGTGCTGCGATGAAAATGTGTAAAACATAGAGACTGAAAACTGGAGTCGGATACCGATCATCTATACAGATTATCACACCATATACATGTAATTTGTGTCAAAACTGAGACAAGTGACTTATGTCCAGATTTGGTAACATTCTTCTGTTAACACTATCTACCTTCAAATACACAGGTCACAATTCTATGGAATACAATTTTAGTTTATTACTGAACAAGATTTTGTGAAGAATTCTCTAGTCTTAAACAGCCATTAATTTTCCTGGCACTACACATAAAGAGAACCTAATAATACAAACATGTAGACATGGCATGGAATAAGCTGATAGTCTAATAACAAATACATCTAGATATGGCATGGAATAGACTGACATGCTAATAACACAAACATGCCGACTAAGCAGACATTCTAATTATAAAATGTACTGTACAAGACAATCTAATATGTGTCACAATTGACTGTACATTGACATGATATCTTGAAAACAAAATCATATAAATGATGCAAAAGCTAAAACATGGACTTTTTTTTATAGTAGGCTAATCCATAGGGTTAAAAACTATTAAATACAAAAGTTAAGGAATAAGTCCTTTACCAAAAACAGAAAACCTCAAAACAAGCACTGAACACAATAAAGAAGCAATGTACACGATGTAACTGGTCTTGATGGCAGTCATCAGCAGAACGACATCTCTCGATGGCAGTCGTCTGGAGAACGACATCTCGAACTTGATATAATAAATGATAAGATGGGTCAAGAAACACTCACAACAATCTGGGCGATACTCCAAATACAATATCATAATTCTAGTTTCATTTTTCATGAATAAAATGGAAGCCATATTTTAACCACAAATACATGATGACAGTTCTTGTTGATATTTCCACTGATTATTCCAAAAACCAAGACATTGGAAGCCCCCTGGACCTTTTAATCGGAATTCTGGTCCTGTTATGACATAGTCAGGTAGTAGATTAGAAAACTGAAAAATACCGAAAATATAAAATATATATAAATAAAAATTTTAATCTGGGGCCTGTTTCATGAAATTTTAACTAAGATAAAATCGAAATTTTAGTAATTTGATTGGATAATATTATATTGATTTTAGTGCTTAGCCAATCAAAATTGAAGTATCTACTAAAATTTGGATTTTATCTTCAGCTAATTAAGATTCATAGAAACAGGGCCCTGATTTTAATTTGAGGCATTATCAATTCCTTGTAAAATAATTCCGTCTTCATTAGGCCAGTTGGTGGCTAAAATTAGGAAGTTAAACATGATAATAAAATAAAATAAAACCAAGTACGAACAATTCAAACTATTAGACAGAATTCAAAGTCCTAAAGAAACGTTATAGGCTAAATAGTGTTATCAGCAAATGGACTGCTTTCCTTGCAAACTATAGAGTTTTGTGAAAATTGAATCTGTTGAAGGAATATCAGTCCAAAATATATAAATAAGCCATGGATAAAATCGTTTGACAGGACTCTATGTTATCAGATTGAATCCAGACTAGGAGATTATCTACTAATGACATTTGAAGTTTATATTGCTTTTGTAACAATAATTCTGCTAATTTTTTCTTACATGCCACCCCTTCATGAATCCCTTCCTAAACTTAGATGTGCTGATCAATTACGTCTAATTAATTAAAATCTGACTTGTGAACTTACCGGAGATCGTGACATAGGAGGAATAGTTGGTTTAGCCAATGAAACAGCATCTAATAATCCTTCTTTAGAATTTCCAAATATTATTAAAACTATGTTCTTGTTATTGTTAGGTGCAAGAGTTATCACCCCTGTTCTAGTATGGCTGCCATAATCACAATGCTCTAATATAATAGCATTTCTTTTCATTCTTAAAGGAGTTTTTGATATCAAGTCGTCAGTATATGAATTTTCATGAAAGTTGCCTAATAATATTGCATTCTTCTTTTCTGAAAAAAAGAGCATACAATATTGCAATGAAAGATATAAAAAAACCTTGCCATGTTTATTATGAAACCTACCTGAAAACATAGATCACCATATTTAGCTTTTAAAATTATACACTAGTGGCTCCTAAAGATCCTTTCATCTTCTTAAAATATCTGATTTAGAAATAATACTATATTTACTTAATTATTATTGGTTGTCATTAAAACTACCCGGTATATATTTACAGAAACTCAATAAAGAGAGCAGGCAGACGAGGGCAGAAGCCTACTCCCCCCCTCTCCTTACCTATTTGTTGTCGAGAGATATCCGTACCTAATACTATCCCCCCACCCCTCTCCTCACCTATTTGTTGTAGAGAGACATCTGTATCTAATACTATGTTAACGATTGTATCGGATGTCAAGTAAAATAAATTAGCTATATATACAGCACTGGATAATAATACATTCTTCATCTCCGAATCACCCTTCGTACCTAGAAATAAAAACAAATGATAAGATATACTGATAAATAAATCCGATGAGAGGTAGAGAGAGTGTAACATCTGCGCTGGACTAGGCCTACGATTGAAGCATCAAACACTTGACTCATTGACAGATCACTTAATTGCATGTATGGGTCTTGATTTAACAGTTAAGACCTACTCAATACAAAATAGGTCTTTTGGAGACTGACATATGGTACATTTCATTTCAATAATCATCTTGTGTATAAGGGGTTTGATAGTGGAACGAAATTGGGCCAAACTGGAAAAAACCCTAAAAGACCAGAGATTAAGCAGGTGACCATACCTCATTGTGACATACAAACATTGAATTGAAAATTATTCTAATATCTCAAAGTTTTATCTTAAATCATGCAGACAGATATCTTTCCCTTTTCCCAACCCTCTTTCTAGCTCCCCCCTTTCCCCTTTCCAGCTCCCTCATTCTCCACCCCCATTTCCAGCTCCCCCACTAAAATAATATTTACAGATTCAAAGGAACAAATTTTCCTTTCACATGGACTTACCAACTACAATAAGGAATTCCCTTTCGGCAACTCGTCTGGCAGGACCAAGATTTTCAGGACCTCGTTCGCCAAGAGAATAAATGTCATCTTTAGAAACCTTCCACTCTCGACCTAAACGAAAAATAATTATAGAAGAAAACACCAAACAACATGTTCATTGACCTTTAAATGGTCTGATTAGTATGTGTGAAATTTCCCAATACAACAGAAGTGATACCAGGTCTTCTATTAAGTTATGGAATAAAACCGGGTTCGAGGTCTCATCAACAGGGGGGGGTGGGGTTGGGATGGCCTAGTGGTCTAGAGTGCCGCGCTTCGACCTCTAGCTAGCCGGTCACCTCTGGCTTGCGGCTGTGGTTTCGATCCCTGGTGTGAGCGTTTGTAGCATGGAGATAGAGGCGCCTTCTCAACCTCGTGGGTTTCCTCCGGGCACTCAGGTTTCCTCCCACTGCTAAAGACCCCTACGCGCAAGCGAATTATTGAAATAAAATTGAAACCATATGTTCGTCCCAAAATGACCTAGTTTGTGTCGAGTGGACGTTAAACCCCATTTCTCTCTCTCTCATCAACAGAATAATCAGTTGTTTTCAAACCATCGTATGGTAAATTTCAGTGTACAATGCTAGTTGAGGGGTGAATTTTGTTTGCACAATCTTTTGATATCGGTTCTTTTGCCAAAATGTACACCCCTGGCAAGACCTCGGTTTTTATTCTCACCGAGCGACTGCTTGGTTTCACAGCAAATTAGTCAATCTGTACACCACAGCAAGACCTCAGTTGTTGTTCTCACCGAGCCGATGCTTGGTTTCACAGCAAAACAACATTATTATAAATAATCATTATTAATATTACCTTTAACAAGATGTAAATGACCAGAATCAGTTAGTAGAATATTTCTTATTTCTTCTGCAGAAAATTTGGTCTTGTCAACCTGTAATAATAATATTAGTCGTACTGACCTATTACACCACCTCATTAGACATACACCCATTACACGACCGGACTAGACATACACCAATTACACTACCACACTAGACATACACCAATTACACTACCACACTAGACATACACCAATTACACTACCACACTAGACATACACCAATTACACTACATCACTAGACATACACCAATTACACTACCCATTAATTTAACAATCTCATCAATACAATACTTCAGTCGTTTTGATGTGTTTTAAGATAATTGTTTAGTTTTTATACAGATAGAATCTATGTTTTTAAGCTAAATTTCAAAAATTCTCCAGCAGATCAGATATTACAGACATCGATCTTACCAAGTCGAAAACTTCAGCGTTTAGAATCCCCACCTGAGTTGGGAATAAAAATAAGACTATAGTAGACTCACCTGTATTTGTTTACGATTCCAATCTATTCTTCTATTGATTGATTCTCCTATACTAAACCTGACTACATTCTCTGTTGTTAGAGTTATCTCCTCTTCACCTAATGAAATCTGTGTAAACACAAATAATACAAACTGTTACCTTCTCAAAAAACATGGCCGTCAACATTAAAGGTTAATTTGAGGAAAGTTAATCCATCAATTTTTCAGGAAGGTCAATTTGAAATCAAGAAACTGTAATAGATTGGTGATGTGAACAGGCCGGCCTCAAGTTCACAAAACATTCTCAGACTTAATTGTCGGAAATGCCAAAACAAATCTTATCCAATTATACAGTAGATACATATAACGATAAAATACAATGATATAACAGGTAAAGTATTGCCTAGTAGTTTGAATGGCAAGAAAAGCTAAGGTTGTTCTATGCATATATTGGCATGCATGTAAAACCCTTGGCAGTTGGCATGAATGTAAAACTCTTGACAGTTGGGATTTTGAAGCTGTCTCAGCAAAATTCTCACTCATGCCTTGTCCATAGAAATGACCATGTTTGTCTTAAAATCATGTTAATATTGTCCTGACAACTGACGAGACGTCATACCTCCCATGAGTCAGAGTACCGGTATATAGTATGATTTGTTGTACTCACATGAATTTGACTCATTCTATATGGTATGATTTGCTGTAAGATTCTAATCCCTTTCAGCCCCTCCCCTAAAGCTGGATTAACAGTTGTTAATATAAACTCCTGGGAGCTATCATCATTGTTACTATATTTAGATTCAGGGGTTTTCCCAGACTTGTCACAATCTCCATCTTTAGAGCATGACTGTTGATCAGCATCTGTTGATGCTGTGGAATGTTTGGCTACAAAATTTCTGATTGATTCATCATTGACAGCACCACCATCGTTGGTTTTACTGAAATATACATTTGAAATGAATTGAAATGAAATGGGGTTTAACGTCCTACTGTTCTGCTCCGACTGGGCCAATGAAGACGGGCTTACACCATACAGTATGCTATGGGGGTAATTTTACCCGACTGTGACACTATGGCCTACTCTTATATTGAATTCCAACTGTCAATGTGTACATTGGATATCAGTTTTCGTCAAGGCAAACCTCTGTCCTGCATCAATGACAAGGGATGATCATACTGGAAAATCTGGATGCACTTTCTTGGCCAATGCAAGGATCGAATACCCGACCTCCAGGCTAGCGAGCCAGTGTCTCACCCACTTAGCCAACATGATCCCCCGAAATATAGAAATAACCAATGGTGTTAATTTATATGGGCATAAACCATGTATACTGATATAAGAGATATTTAGCCAAGACAGAAAATCTACGACCTAGTTTTGGTTTTCGATTAAAACAACTGCCAGATGTTTAATGATGTATATGAGACCTTGTTATTTTCATCCCATGCGAACAATAGGAAGAAATATATGTATTATAATACAAGATCAAATAATGCTGAAAATAATATATCTTTCTTTGGAAAAAACTTAATTTACTTGTTATTTTCATCTGTGACATGAAATAGAAGTCATTAACCTACCTTGTATCCCACCACCAATGTTCCTTTCCTGGTAATTCACTGTATTCTACTTTCACTTTCACCTGGTTTAATAATCGAACCATTCTCCGTACATAGTAAGGATGAACTGTTCTATCATCGGCTCCTATCCTCGCATAAACAGGTATTCCCTGGTAAATAAAACATGATATTTATCATCCTCTCCTATCTTTGTATTCCCTGGTAAATAAAACATGATATATATCATCCTCTCCTATCTTCGTATTCCCTGGTAAATAAAACGCGATATATCATCCTCTCCTATCTTTGTATTCCCTGGTAAATAAAACGTGATATATCATCCCCTCCTATCTTCATATTCCCTGGTAAATAAAACGTGATATATCATCCCCTCCTGTCCTCATATTCCCTAGTATAAAACAATGATATATGGTTCTCCATTTGATCTACATTTTTATTAGCATTTCTATAAAAAAGGGAATGTTGCCTAACCTAACCCCTTCAAAATTCCAAACCCATACAAAAGACCAGAAGAAAGGTACAGACTACAGAGCATTTATTTGTTTGGGACAAGGTTGTGTTTTGCGACCATTGGCCAGGTTGGTAAAGAAAAATAGGATGTTAAACCTGATTTTATTTACTTGGGTTACATGTGGAATGAAATGGAGAAAAATTTTGCATGGACAAGTTTCTGATTACTTGTAATGAGGTTCAAATAACAACAAACAAACACATGTATTTGTTACAAACTCTGTGATTGGATGAGGAGGAGGAATAAGAATTTACCTGAAGGTTAGTAATATGTTTATCGGCGTCATTTTCTGCGATACACGACTCCATGATGGATTTAACGACAGGATCGGTATAACTTGTAGATATGTCATGTCTAAAAATAAACAATGAACTTATTAATACCTTAACTAAACAGGAATGAACTTATTGGTACCTTTCTTAGAAAGGAATGAACTTATTGATAACTTATCTAGAAAGGAATGAACTTATTGATACCTTACTTTGAAAGGAATCAATTAATTAATACCTTACTTAAAAAATAAATTACTGTCTCCATATTCCTCTTTTTTAATCCAACCTGCTAAACTAACCATGGCCATCACTCGATCAGGGTAGTGGGTAGCTAGATGCCATGCTCCATGACCTCCCATAGAATGACCTGTAGATATATAAAAACTTAAATAGTTTTAATAGCATTTAGTAATACACAGGATAGGATTCTATATGGAATATAATCTTAGTATTTTACCGATAAAGACAAGATGAAATATATTCCCACATCACTTAAATAGCAGCAGCTCGAAAGAACAAAAATATAAAAAGTCTCATTAATCAACACACATCAATATTTTATCCTAGTTACGGGAAGTAATTAACTCTATAGTACTCAAAGGTTCAGTTACAGGAAGTTTTAACTCTACAGTAAACAAAGGTTCAGTTATCAAGTAAATAACCCTGATCAATATTACTGACAGTAGATTGATTTATGATACCATACAAGAGTGATATAAGAAACGTGGATACCATACAAGAGTGATATAAGAAACGTGGAATATATTGCATTTTAAACGTTACTTAAAGGATGAAAATCTTAAGCGATGCCTGGACAGATGACAGATTAGAAGACAATTTCTGTAAATTAAATTACTGACCTGCGACCATTAACTGTTGCGTATCAACAGAGTTATATTCCAACCAATCAGCTCTCTCTATCATCTGCTTTAAAGCTTCGAGAGCAGTTAAAGCAGTCAGAAGTCCAGGACCTTCCCAATTATGTGCTCCATGCCTAAAATGACATTTAATACAGATTTCAAGAAATGGAGGAAGAAACGGAAATAGACTTTACAATCTTGGTTAAGGCAGTGCCACTGAATGTTAGAGGCTAAGACGTGATATAAAATATTATATTGTCAGAGTTAATGGGTAATTGTCAGAGGTCCATAGAAAACATAATATCATCAGAGTTAATGTGTAATTGTCAGAGGTCCATAGAAAACATAATATCATCAGAGTTAATGGGTAATTGTCAGAGGTTCATAGAAAACATAATATCATCAGAGTTAATGGGTAATTGTCAGAGGTCCATGGAAAACATAATATCATCAGAGTTAATGTGTAATTGTCAGAGGTCCATGGAAAACATAATATCATCAGAGTTAATGTGTAATTGTCAGAGGTCCATGGAAAACATAATATCATCAGAGTTAATGTGTAATTGTCAGAGGTAATATAAATTCTTAAATTAAATTTTTAAATGGCAAACTGTTCAAATCTAGTTAAAATCTCAAGTATCTGATGCCATCGAGAGTTGATTATGGTCTTGTTTTGTTAATTAATTTGTAATTAATAGTTTATATAACATTTTAAGCCCATAGAAAGGCCTGCAATAACCAGGAGATTTTATTACAGCTATCTTATATGTTTAAAAAGAAAAACTTTCAAACAATATTGGTCCTGATGATAATTTATTTATATTTGTTTGTTTTCCCACTAAAAATATTACGATTAATCAGTAAATTTAATAGTCAATTAAGTAAGTCTGTACCTGGTAGGGGCGAGTAGCCACATATTCTCCACCCCAAATACAAATTCTCCATTGACCATATGTTTATAACTATCGGCTTGATTCTGTGGTGGAACTGTCGTTCCATGGAAGGTTATCATAACAGGGCAGACAGATCCAAGACATGACGAGATTGGCTTAATGGCTGCTGCATGCTGCACAGATCCATCGTGATCCAAAAACGTGAATACAACAGACTGTTGAAGATTCCGACAACGCAGAGTGACGGTTAGTTCATCTGCTCCTTCTGACGTAGATATCTTCAATTTTAAATCAACGCTATTTTCTGTGCACTTGGATAAAACTTTTTTTTCCGATGTTAGCTTAACTATGATTGGTCGACTTTGACCTGGTGCAATTGAATAACTATTATTCATAGCTTTAACTTGAATTGTCTCCCCTTGTGACTGGTACGCTGCAGATAATCTGATATTTTTCAGCCATTTCGTAGAATGTAAATTAGAAACTGGAATGTGGATAAAATTTCCAAATAAATAACCATCATACAGATTTGGAAGGAATGGAGGTTCCGAAATTTTGAAATTTTTAGGAGCAATTTGAAATGAGCAATGAATGTTGGCTGATATTTTGTTTCGAACTGGAACATAAATCGTGTGTATTCCGCGATCTAACGGGGTACTGAACCAATACTGACGTCTTTGATACACATCTCCTGTTAATGGAATATGGTCAATATAAAAGGTGACGACATCTAAACATTGAAATATATAATTGTCTTCGGCATTAACAGCAAAATCTCCAACCAACCACCCCTGAAATTCTGTTATACCTAGAGAACCTAATGAATTAACTAAATCATTCCATTGAACATTTGGAGCTACACGGACAGCTTCATTGGCACTGCTTTGTGTAATTGGAAACCATCTGACGACAGCAAGGGGCATTAACTCTGAATAATAATCATTCTTTGTATATCTGTAAACCGAAGCGTTTCTAATGCCACCGTACGACTCCACAGGATCCCCATCAAATTCAGTTTTACCAATTCCAAAAGGACCAAGAAAATGCCAGTCTTTAATAAATGGGGTGTGTTTTCCTGTAATTTGTAAAGCTTGTTTGTAGCAGAAGTTAGCTTGTGCCCAAAATTTCTTTCTTCTAGTGGAATAAATATCTGCAAGTGACGACCACACAAAGCCATCTCTTTCGTTATCTATTAAATAGTTGATATGACAAATCTCTACCTGTTGATTTTCTGTCTGAAAAACAAACGAAAATAACATTGGTTGCCAGGCAATGATATATACACGTCTATCGTAGTAGTCAAGAAGGGTTACTATTTGTTAATCTGATTAAAACACAGACCCTATTTCGTTTTGTTTTTTTATTGTTCAGAATTCCGTTTTACTTTACTTGTGAGGAATTAGCCAATGAAACAGTCTGTTACGACGGCTTCTTAGCGTTCTCTGCCTGGAACTGTGGGTAAATCCCCAGAAACGTCAACGCTGATTGATCAATCAATGTCTGCCGTCATAAGGTCAAAAGTTGCTCATTTGACACCGGACGTGAACTCCCACTATAACTGGTCAGATCTTCATGCAGTGTCGGCCATCGAAAGTATAAAAAACAGAAATATAGATATAGATCTGTATATTAATGAATTTGTTATTTTGTACCATTAAAAATCGTGACAAAAAAGAATTCTTTGATTATCAGAAATATTCAAAATTTGTTGGCTTCTAAATCTTTCTGGTACAGTGAGTAAGACGTTGGCTCCCTAATCTCATGTTCGATACCGATGATGGTAGACGAAGGTCCTCAGGATTTTTAAATGTGGTTTCTCCCTCCTCATGGTGCAGGAAAAGGCCTGACATGGGGCAACGTATAGTAGCTCGGATAGTTAAAAAAAAAAATCATCATTAGCCCAGTGCATGCAGAAATGTAGGACGTTAACGAACATTCAATTTCTAATAATAAAAGACGTTTATTACCATCAGATATTTCAGTCGATGACGATCAATATTTTTTCTACTCAGTTTTTTCAATAAACATTTTTCTCCATTTTTACTCAGTTGTTCGATTTGATTGTCTATAAACTGTTTCACTGATTTCTAAAAATACAAAATTTATAAAATATTTAGTATACCTGAATGTTCTGACATGAGGGAAATCATTTACGAAAATGATGTCAAGGCCTATAATAAAATTCTGTACGATTATGATAAACCATTCAATAATAATGACAACATTTTTGAAAATTAAGTCTCTGTCAACAACAGGTGTGTAAAATAAAAAAATCATAACATTAAACACTGTTTAAAACTGTTTTATTGACCTAATTCCAACTGATACGTCATAGACAATAAACAGCTGATTGAGAACAGTGGCCTATAGATTTCTTTGGACTGGGCAAAACAACAATCAAAATAGCCACACTATTCAATATCTGTAAATTATGATGTCATGTTGGGTATTTTGTAAATATAAAGACTAAGGCACCTCTGCTTGACGTCAATACGAAAATGTCATGAATTTAGCATTTCAAGCCAGGATAGAAAATCAACGATACTACATGTAGTCTGAACCCAAAATATTTGCAACTCAGTTGTCTCCCCTTGCTTTGTTTACTGCAATTTTTTTACTCTTAAACTTACAAATGTCATTTTTCCGCAGCACATTGGCAACAGTGCAAATAAATAGAGACATTGCCATAAATCCATTGTATTGGCATTAATCAGAACGGTGCACCATGCTGGAAAATCAAATAAATATTGTCATTTTATACTCAGAGCACTTCTTTATTATGATGGGCTGTTATCACCTTCTCGATTGAAGAGCTCAGATATTTCCGACATTAATTATACTCGACGTAATAGAATTAGAGCGAAAACTAAAAAAAAATGATAATAAAATCGGTTGTCAAGAAAAATTGTTCAAAATTTTGTTGAGATTTCAGACGCTTACTCTATGAAATCAAATAAAGTATTTTATTTACGACATTGGATATTGCTTCGAATATTAGGTCGCAAATTTCCGGTTGACTATCGTCACTGGTTAATCGCGTTGCCGGCGTCAGGCGATAAACGGATTGGTAAGTGCTAGATAGTATGAAGCCGGAACGATTTTGCTAGATTCTATAAAGCGAGTATAATTTAAGCCCCGCCCTTTTGTTGTTTAGGCCCTTCCCATACTTTTGAAGGCTATGGTTGTATGCTAGTATCACCATGGACCTTATGGTATCACTTACACCGGAATTTGTTTTAAATTTATAGGTTGCTGTCTTATATAGAAATTAAATGAAGAATAATTCCATTAAAATTATGTTTTAGTAGTTTGAAAATCATCCCCCTTCTCCAGACAGTATCAAATGCTTTGGTAAAATCTATGAAAAAAAATGTACAAAGGCTGTTTATTTATATTTAATATTCATTAATGATTGTTTTTAAAATAAAAATGTTATCCGTGGTTCTATGCCTTGATCTATATCCACATTAGGCATGATCAATAATGCCATTGTCTTCTAAATAAGTTTAACTTCTCTTATTAAGAATGGACAAAAAGCATTTGGACAAACAGTACCCCTGTAGTTATTTGAATCTTGATTTCACCTTTTCTCGTGAATTCCGACAAGGAAAGACTGTGACCATGACTCTGGAATAAATGCAGAATCGAGAATCAAATTAAAAAGTTTTAAATATTGGTCAATCATTATATTCGTAGAAACAATGAGCATTTCATTTAAAATTAAATCTGGACCAGGGGACTTATTTGTCTTCAATGATTCAAAGCAGAGATATTTTCATTTAGCATTTTGTTGTCTTCAGATGTTCAGAATAATACTTACCGATTTTTTTTTATTAACTTTAGTGTCACCTTGTTTAGTTTCAGAATTGGAAAATAATTTAGAAAAATGAACTCGCCAATGGTTTAACGGACTGCATTGTCAGTTACGTTCTTGTCAGTTTGAATTAAAGAATTAACCCCGTTCCGGTACTCACGTAGAATATTTAAATCTAAATTGTCAAGCTTAGTTAAAATTTCACTTTTGGCACTTCTATTTTTGTACTTTGGTACCCTTTTGTACTAGGATATAGGATATATAGGATAATATTCTTGATTTTATATAATAAAATCACCCTAATATCGTTTTTCTTTAGGAAATTAATTGAAAAAAAAAATGCTCCAACATCTTTTAAACATCAGAAAAAGACTCACTATAAAGCGAGGACGATTGGGTTCAATGAGTGGTATAAGGCAACGATTTTCTCTATATCTAGGATATATAGGATGATATTCTTAATTTATGTTATAACATCACCGTAATATCGGTTTTTTTTTAATGGAAATTAATTGAAAAAAATACCCCAACATCTTTTAAACATCAGAAAAAGACTCACTATAAAGCGAGGACGATTGGGATCCATATGTGGTAAAAGGCAACCATTTTCTCTATATCTAGGATATAAAGGATAATATTCTTAATTTATATATTCAAATCACCGTAATATCGTTTTTTGAATGGACATTAATTGAAAAAAAAATGCTCCAACATCTTTTGAACATCAAGAAAAGACTCACTATAAAGCGAGGACGATTGGGTTCAATGTGTGATATGAGGCAACGATTTTCTCTACATCTAGGATGTATAGGATGATATCCTTATAGGATAATATTCTTAATTCATATACATGTATTCAAATCACCGTAATATCGTTTTTTGAATGGAAATTAATTGAAAAAAATACTCCAACATCTTTTAAACATAAGAAAAAGACTCACTATAAAGCGAGACCGATTGGGTTCTATATGTGATATAAGGCAATCATCTTCTCTATATCTAGGATATATAGGATGATATCGTTAATTTATATAATAAAATCGCCCTGATATCGTTTTTTTTTTATGAAAGTTAATTGAAAAAAATACTTCACGATCCTTTAAACATAAGAAAAAAAAACTCACTATAAAGCGAGGACGATTGAGTTCTATATGTGGTAAAAGGCAGCCATTTTCTCTATATCTAGGATACATAGGATAATATTCTTAATTTATATACTCATATCACCCTTGTTGCGAACGATGTATGAGATATCCCGAAATGGATTCTCAGGCTGGGCCCATAAATAGCATACTCATGGCTTCGAGTTACGATGGGTGAAAAAAAGAAACAAACACGATGTTGATGGTTCGAACTCTCTAGTGCATGTCACATGCTTTATTTGTACTACATTTATATAAAATAGCATGCATGTATTCATACGCCAATAGACGTAATTAACCAGTCACTATAAAACAAAAGATGATGAAAGTTTATTTCTAACACATCCCCCTCCAGGATGTAACATGCGATGGCACATCCTAAAACACTGATTCTAAGACACATAACAGATTCGCGAAATACGATAGAATTGAACATCCTCGAACAACGATAGACGATATAACTAATACTACTTTAAATAGTAGAATTCTGGACGACGATAGACGATGTAACTAATACTACTTTTAATAGCAAACTATAATATACACATCACTATTTCGATGAACACTTTGCGATGAATCCAACGATGAAACACTCACTGGTCGATGAACTTTACGATGACTCAAACGATGTAACACTTTACATCCGCATTTCCATATGGATAATAGGCACACCATTTAACGATAGACACGAACAACGAATTCCGAACGATGACGATATATAACTAAACACATTATCGAGTCACTTTTCACACAATACTTAGTTATCTAAGCTTCCAACGGACACAGACGATGTATCGGCCGTTTAAGTACACTATCGCCCACTTTGACGTCAACTACTCGAACACGATTGTCAATTCCAGGATACGACTTTACTATACGACCTAAGGGCCATTTACCCCTTGGGGAAAGCGAGTCAACAACTAGTACTAAGTCACCCTCCAATAAGTCCTTGTAGGGAGTTTGCCATTTCGAACGATTATTTAATGTGGGTAAGAATTCTCGTAGCCAGCGTTTCCAAAAAGAGCTAACCAAATTTTGAACCATGCGCCAACGATTGCGTGGATTGAATCGAGCGCCATCGATTAATTTGGACGACACTAATTGGTCACCTGTTCGACCAAAGAGAAAATGATTTGGAGTGAGAACCGATTCGTCCTTCGGGTCATCACCTTGATAACAGAGGGGTCGAGAATTTAGTAATCCCTCTGCATGAATAAAAACGGTCATCAATTCTTCATCATTTGCATCCGCATCGCCTAATACGGCCCTAATAGCTCTTTTAGCCGACTTTATAAGAGCCTCGAAAACACCTCCAAAATGCGGAGCCGCCGGGGGATTAAATCTCCACTCAATACCCTTAGTAGCGAGGTCGCTTCCAATCGTTGAATTGTCCAACTTATACAAATTCCTAAGTTCTCTATTTGCTCCCACAAAGTTAGTCCCATTGTCGCTTAAAACGAAATTCGGTTTTCCTCTCCTGTTAACGAAACAATCGAAGGCCAGTAAAAATGAATGACTATCAAGTCCCCATGCCATTTCCAAATGAACAGCCCTAGACGATAAGCATGTAAACAAACATAGGTAGCGTTTTGTCCTAACTTTACCTCGTCCTTGCTTTGTTACAAAGGGGCCTGCGAAATCAACACCAACTTCCGAAAATGCATGTGAGGGGGTACCTATTCGACACAAAGGAAGCGGTGCCATTAATTGCTTAGCTGGCTTACATTTTCTCCTTCGACACTCATTACAATGATGTTCTACGGACTTGATCACTTGCCTTAATCGCAAAATCCAATACTCTTCTCGAATTTTACTAATACAATGAGAAGTTCCTAAATCGTGGTTTCCTTCAGCATGAATGTGAGTCGCAATTAATCGCGTCACATCGTGGCTCCGTGGTAGTATTACCGGAAATCTTGATTCATACGAAATGTGATCGGCTTGTCTCAAACGACCGTCCAAACGAAAAACACCATCTTCATCGAGACAAGGATTTAACGACGCTAAAGGAGAACGACTGTCAACTTGTTTATTTGAACGAATAGAGTGTAGTTCACTTGCGAAACAATCTTTTTGCGCGACTTTATGCCAAAAAGTCTTTGAGGCCGATAACTCGTTTGTTGTCAAATATTCTTGAAAACATCTATCTTGTGGCGAAACACGAATGTTCTTAATGAAGCGAAAAATCCAACTAGTTATTCGCAACAACTTAATCCAGCTTGAATATCTAGAGGGCTCTAATCTACCAAGATCGCGCGGTGGAGTCGCGACAAGGAACGACTTCTGAGCCAAACGAAGCTCCAATAAAGCATCTTCAGACGGATTTGAGCTTGTTTCATTAGCGAGAGGCCAATTCTCCGACGATTGACTAAGAAATAAAGGTCCATGCCACCACAAGTCACAATTCGATAAAGCGGAAGCCGATAATCCCCGTGTGGCCGGGTCGCTAGCATTTGATTTAGTGTCAACATAATGCCATTGAGAGGGTTCAGACAGCGAATGAATTTCACCAACATGGTTTGACACAAATGGCTTGTATTTCCTCGATTCTCCTTTTATCCAAAACAGAACATTTTGGCTATCAGTCCAGTAAATTACTGCCGAACTGGAAACATTAAGCACCCGACAAATAGTTTGCGCGAGTCGTAAACCTAATACCGCTCCCGATAGTTCTAGTTTGGGAATCGTGATTGATTTTAGAGGGGCGACGCGGGTTTTAGAAGCCACTAAGTTCGAAGAACAGGACTGATCAGCATATTCACATGGTTCATTCCGTTTCCAAGGTATTGCAACTTCATAACGAGCACCTGTAAATTTTAAAGTTGACATAGACTGTTCTAAAACTTGCTTATCGATTGACGAAATAACAGCGGAATCGTTGCTAACTCCCGATGTATCAAGTTCCCACATTTTGCGCAATAAAGTGTTTGTATCATCGTGTACAAAGAATGTTCGAGCAAAGTGATTCGATGATTGTCTATAAGAGTTAAGTTCAAACAATGGGCCTATACATGTCCATCCCAACGGCGTAAGTCTGGCGATGGGCTCTCCAGGCCTACCACTAATTTCGACGAGTGAGCGATGTACATCAGATACATTAAGTCCTAGTAATAAATCGACGTGAACTCTACCGCCAACACGAGGAAAGTCAATATCACGCAAGTGGGGCCAATTATGTGCATACTTATTCCAGTCTATCATTTGCAAGCCATCGGTAACGTTTGCAATTGTAAAGGCGTCAAGGTTGAGACTAGTCTGTCCATCAAGGCTAGTGATAATGAAGTTAACTTTACAACTTTTTGAACAATCGCGTTTACCACCGAGCACAGAAATGTTCAAATCGGAAACTGGCCCTTTAAGTCCCAATTCCGATGCAACAGATTCACTAATATAAGAGTCGGTTGAACACTCGTCCAACAAGGCGTTCAGTTGGAGCGTACGATGTCCGGTGTTAACAATAACCGGGATTATGCGCATTCCCACGTGATCTCCAGATGTGGTCATATTTGTTCGCGGCCATCGGCGATTACCTTCCGATTTAACTAACGCTGGCCCAACTGGATATCCCCCTCCGTGCAAGAGAGTATGATGTGACCGGGGACAATTGTCTATTCCACAGCGACGAGAGTTTTTGCAATAGCGCCCTTCGTGACTTGGACTTAGACATCGAAAACATAATGACTTATCCTTTGCAACTTGCCATCTCCGGTCAACAGAAAGCGATCGAAAGTCTGGACAATCGACAAGTCGGTGATTGTTAGTACACAAGTCGCATTTCGGCCTGCTGTTATAGTTAGTTGTATATGCGCGATTCTTTTTGTAAGCGTTATCGGTACCACCTTGATTAGGACTCGTCTTAGGAGCGTAGAAACCGCCAACCTCTTCCAAGGCTTCAATTCTAAACTTGACTTCTAGGTCTCATTTGACGAATATAGTCCAAATGTAGCAGAACAGTACGACGATGACCACCGTATTTTTCTTCGAGTCTTTTCTTAGCGGACGCGTAACCCAAAGACGACGCTGAAAACCCTTCGATAGCCCTCAAAGCATCACCGTGTAGGTACTGTCTGAGCTGAAGCATTTTGTAACCATCACTACATGCAGCCCTATCAATGCAATGTTCAAACGCGTCCTTAAAAAGTGGGTAGTCTCTTTTATTACCATCAAAGCGTGGAATAGAAACGCGTTTCAACTGATTATGCATATCACTATCTATCGAATACGGCACACGCGATTGAGCAGTTGTAGGATTACTTGGACTCTGTTGAATATTATCTGGGGTGGGATGGTCGTTTTCAGTCACAGAACTGTTCTGAGGAGATTCTTCTCTAAGTGACGGGTCATTCGACGTGGATTGACGCGCTGTGTCTATCTCACTCGATTTTGACTTGATCAAGGCTAATGTACTAAATACAGTTTCTGTAAATCGTGGATCATCTTGTATCGCATCTAGTTCGTCATCGTACCTATCTGGATCAAGCTCACATAGCGACAACAAAACATTGATAACATCTTCTTGTGTTTTCAAGACCTGATCAACACCACTTTTCAATTGTTCTAAGTTCGCAGTTTCTGAACATAGTAAGCTAGTTAAATAAGACTTAGCTTTCGTAAAACAAGTTTTCAACAAACGTTTTTGTTTTAATAATTCTGACTTACGATCAGCTGTAGTTTCCTGTTGGTCACGATCGTGTATTTCTGCATCGACGATACCTGTTCCATCACGTTCAGACATTCTAATGGTTGTTGGCTACTTCATAAAAAAATAAATAATTAATGACCTGGTTTACGACGATGACTGTCCTTGGTTGACATTCTGGCGACTTGATCTTCATGCACGTGGAGCTCGATGTAAACAGCGATCATGGAGTTCAGTTGTACCATCTTACCATTCAAATTTCATATTTTTCACAGCAAAACCACGCTCTGCTACCAGATTTATGTTGCGAACGATGTATGAGATATCCCGAAATGGATTCTCAGGCTGGGCCCATAAATAGCATACTCATGGCTTCGAGTTACGATGGGTGAAAAAAAGAAACAAACACGATATTGATGGTTCGAACTCTCTAGTGCATGTCACATGCTTTATTTGTACTACATTTATATAAAATAGCATGCATGTATTCATACGCCAATAGACGTAATTAACCAGTCACTATAAAACAAAAGATGATGAAAGTTTATTTCTAACAACCCTAATATCGGGGGGGGGGGGGGTTATGGAAATTAATTGAAAAAATACTCCACGATCCTTTATACATAAGATAAAAACTCGCTATAAAGCGAGGACGATTGGGTTCAATGTATGGTATAAGGCAACGATTTTCTCTATTTTGAGGATTTATAGGGTAATATTCCTCATTTATATAATAAAATCACCCTAATATCGTTTTTTGAATGGATATTAATTGAAAAAAATACTCCAACATCTTTTAAACATAAGAAAAGAAAAAGACTCACTATAAAGCGAGGACGATTGGGTTCAATGTGTGGTATAAGGCAACGATTTTCTCCATATCTAGGATATATAGGATAATATTCTTAATTGATATAATCAAATCACCCTAATATCGTTTTTTATCGAAAATAATCGAAAAAAAATATGCTGCAACATCTTTTAAACACTAGAAAAAGACTCACTATAAAGCGAGCACGATTGGGTTCAATGTGTGGTATAAGGCAACGATTTTCCCTATATCTACGATATATAGGATGATATTCTTAATTTATAAGATCAAATCACCGTAACATCGTTTTTTTATGGAAATTACTCCAAAATCCTTTAAACAGACACTATACAGCGGGGCCGAAGAAAAAAATTACAGGAAGATGCAATATCTGATTTTAGCCTCGACTGAACTGTTAATCAATGATTTTCTCTGTTTCTAAGATATGCAGGATAATATTCTTAATTTATATAATAAAATCACGCTAATGCCATTATTTTATGGAAATTAATTGAAAAAAATTCCCCCAAATCTTTCAAATATCAGTAAAAATCGAGGTCGATTGGATCCTATGTAATAGTGTGGTGATTTTCTATAGTTCTAGGATAATATTCTTAATTTATAATAAAAAGAATTACTCTAATATAATTATTTTATGGAGATTAATTGAAAGACATATCAAAATCTTTTAAACATAAGAAAAAGACTCACTATAAAGAGAGGCCGGTTGGGTTGTATATGTGGTCATAGGATAGCCTATATAGGATAATATTCTTAATCTATATAATAAAATCACTCTAATATCTTTATTTTATGGAAATTAATTGAAAGAAATACTCCAAATTTCTTTCAAATATAAGAAAAAGACTCACTATATCAAGCGAAACCGATGGGTTCTAATTCTATGTGTCGTATAATGCGATGATTTTCTCTATTTCTAGGACATATACGATAATATTCTTAATTTAAAATAATAAAATCACTCAAATTTCGTGATTTTATTTATGGAAATTATTTGAAAAAATATTCCAAAATCTTTTAATTTAAACAGACGCACTTACAGCGAGGCCGGACAAATATTTACAAGACAGTAGATCCAACATCTGATTTTAGCCTCTACTATACATAATGTCAAGGTCGTACATCGAACTGTCAATCAAATTGACTGACATGTTCCTCGCTCTATATCGTACTCGCTTTATAAGATCTAGCATTTTCCAAACGGATTGGCCAATGGATTGTTTACAATCTGGTTACAAGCACTGATGTGGATGTTGGGAAAGCAAAACATGTTTTTGATTTGATTCTTGTAAAATTGATCGATGAAATAAGACAGCTCGTTAAAATGGAGGATCATGAACAGTCTAGAAATTCCTGGATCACAAAAGGTGCAGCCGGATTCTACAAATCAGATTATCAAAATAAAATTCTTAATAATTGTTGATATTCACTACTCCAAAAAAGGGGTGGGCCTAGCCCATCTATTTAAGAGTTGCTAGAAATCTGAAAATCAGTCATTGTTTTTTGAGATGCGGTTGCTCGCGAGCACCCATCCAGCACCCGAATGTAGACTGAGGGGAGGTTTTTCTCCCTCGCCTTAAAATTGAAAAACTCAAAATCGCTCTCCTTTTTAGTAAATTATGGACATATGACATATCTATTTTTTTGAGTATCGGTACTACATTGTTCAGTCGGAGAAGAGATAGATATGGAGTTTAACGTCCACTCGACACTAACTAGGTCATTTCAGGACTAACCATTCGATTTCTTCCTCCACCCTGTATTGTCAGAGTATAAGTATACTTTGTACTCTGATTGTAGAGAATTCCCTTTCGTTCACTAGTCGTTTTGTTTCCACGCGGGACTTAAATCGCATAGCACTTTTTATCTAAATGTTTGTGAGTTTGATTCCTGACAGGATCATCCTGCCATACACTTTGGATCATTTCACTTATATTTTAATATTCGATGTTGTCTTTATTGCCTGAATCATAGACTGGTGGCCAGTCTTCTCCACACACCAAAAATTGGCCAGTCCTCTCAAAAAAAAAACCGAAAAAAAAAACGTAATCTCTAGAGACTGGGCAAATAGAGCTTCATTCTCATCTAGTAGGTCAATCTGCATTATGTAGGTCGTGTGACGTCATGCACGTGAACATGACATATCTAACATCACGTGATAATAAACATGGCTGTCGACTAACTGGCAAACTGGTGTAGATGCGAGATGTTTGTTGTGGATAACAGTTATTGTGCCGGTAAAACATTTGCAATCGCCTCGTCAATATCCGCTAATTCGGACATGATTCCACAATTACAACGGCGTGTGTGTGAAGCCGCGATAATCGAGACTTTATTTACAAATTCGTGTCACGTGACTCGGGGCTTGCTTGACAACTGTCAATCATTCCAAATAAGGAACAACGTAAAACAGGACAGGAACGGCCATTTTATTGTGAAGCTCGCAAATTGTCCAGTCTCTGGTGCTGGTTACAGGTTTACTCAAAAAAATTTTTTTATACAAATGGAAACGAAAGTGTTGGTTTTCTAAAAATTAATACTTTTGTATAAATCGAAATGTAAAATAAATAGAAGTGACTGGGCCAGTCTACCTGAATCACTTCATACAAGCAATGTGTGAATGTTTTTATTTATTTCATAGATGATCCGAAGCTGGTCTCGGGTAAACATAAAGATATGTTTGATGATATCCTCGAGGACAGACGACATAACAGCGATTTACGATGGTTCACACGATCACGAGATGTACCAAGTTTTAAATTAAATAAACCGCGATCCCCAGATGACATCAAAGAACATGTGATGAAAAGTGACAGAGTTAAATATGCTATAGAACAGGTCAGTTGTAATACTGTCAAAGAGGACAGATAATACTGTCATAGAGGACAGGTCACACTGTCATAGAACTATAAAATTTTTGAAACTATCAAAAAATCAATTGATTCATAAGCTACAAATACATGGATAAAATATTTACAGTTAGAACTGATTATTGAAATATTTACTCTGATTGTTGTAATATTTACTCTGATTATTGTAATATTTACAGGTGTGTAAGGAAACCCAGTTACCTGTGAAAGATGTAACGATACAGGCTCAATCTATATTAGATGAAATGGCTCACAATCTCAGACTTGGTGCTGTTCGTGGGTTTGCTTATTTCCTCATTAAAGCCATGAAGAAACTGTTTAAGAGAATTTATGTCAATGAAGAAGGTGTTCAAAAGGTATGTTGAAATACAATTTCTCTTTTATACATTGTGGTGGGTTGTGGCATGTTGTATGGTCAGGGCACTGAACACCTGACCAGATTGTCCTGTATTCGAATCCAAAGTATCAAGGGTAGTAACTGCAGGGTAGTGCTTGACTAGGGTAGTGGTTGACCAGGGTAGTATCTCCAGGGTAGTGGTTGACCAGGTAGTATCTGCAGGGTAGTGGTTGACTAGGGACTGTTATCTGCAGAGTAGTGTAGTATCTGCAGGAGAGTTTAGTCGTATGACATATACACATTTGCATGTATGAAAAAAACCCTTTGATATTTGGAAATCAACCAAAAATACTGGGGAAGGTAGAAATACTGCTGTGCTGCTTGTATTACACTTAACCACTATAATAACCATATGTTAGTCCCAATGTACTGATGAGAGAAATTCTGTTTCCATGGTGATATATTTGTGATTTATCGAATATTTCAGGTTCGTGAAATAATGAAAGAATATCCTATATTAGTAATGCCAACACATAGAAGTTATCTGGATTTTCTGTTTGTATCGTTTATATTTTATAACTATGACCTACCATTGCCAGTTATAGCCTCTGCTATGGGTATGTATTATATATTTTATAACTATGACCTACCCCTGCCAGTTATAGCCTCTGCTATGGGTATGTGTTACTATGTGATATATTTTATAGTTTGACCGGGTCAATTCATCATATTATAAATACTAAACAGAATTGAGCCATTGTTAGATTATTAGAGATTCAACCATCACAATATTCTCGTTTAGTTTTTATCAGTGAAGGTAAATAATATAGCTACACCATGAACTTGTAGGGTATTTAATTCCCCCTAGATTCATCAAAAGGTCGGATATCCATGATTTTGGCCTCACCCCAATCTTAACTTGTACATGTACACAACTTAATGAGGAGAAACATTATCTCAGAATTACATTTCAAATTCCAGAACAACACCTCCTTGTCTATACATATAGTATTATTGTGTTTATCTCAGCTAATTCTCAACCAATCTCCATTAGAATTTACTTGCAATGAAATCGTCGTACCAAAAGATTCTGTGAAATCAACAGTTTCATGTTGTTTAGGTATGCTTTTAATCACCGCTGTCTTCCATTTCAGATTTTATGGGTATGAAATTTTTTGGTTGGTTATTACGAAATTGTGGTGCGTTTTATATTCGACGTAGTTTCGGTGATGATCAACTCTACTGGGCTGTTTTCACAGAATACGTACAAACTCAGATATGCAATGGAGATTCACCCGTTTCTTTCTATGTTGAAGGAACGAGAAGTCGAACACAAAAATCATACTCACCGAGATTAGGTAGGTATTTCCATAAAAACATTCCTGCATAATTATTATTATTTTTTCTTATTATATTTTCAATGAACTTAGAAGCTTGAAGACGGCAAAAAAAACCAGGAGAAAATTAAATTGTCATGAATTAAGTTAATTTGAGATGAATTATGAATATGAAATCCACCCAGGCATTACAGTAATTTGAGATGAATTAGGATTATGAAATACGCTGGGGATTTAGGGGTTGTCCCCTCGCCCACCAACTTACACTCATACTGACGTAAAGATACTGATGGTGATGTCCAAGTATTCCTAGATATTTGATGTTTTTAATGTTTTTTTCAGGGATGTTACAAGCATCTGTTGAGACGTATTTTAAATCCCATATTCCCGATATAATGATTATACCTATTAGTATTAGTTACGACAGAGTTCTCGAAGAAAGTTTATACGCATATGAATTATTGGGAGTTCCTAAACCTAAAGAATCCACATCAGTAAGTACTCATGTTTTATTTTTATTGTACAACCTGTTTGATTCATTCCTTTCATGTACCGGTATTTCTTTATTTTAGAGGTTGTTAAAATGTGAGAAGTATTTGATTCTATATTTTAGGGACTTTTAAAAGGGAGAAGTATTTTATTATATATTTTAGGGGTTATTTAGAGGGAGAAGTATTTGATTCTATGTTTTAGGGGTTATTAAAAGGGAGAAGCATTTGATTCTATGTTTTAGGGGTTATTAAAAGGGAGAAGCATTTGATTCTATGTTTTAGGGGTTATTAAAAGGGAGAAGTATTTTATTCTATGTGTTAGGGTTTATGAAAAGGGAGAAGTATTTTATTCTATGTTTTAGGGTTTATGAAAAGGGAGAAGTATTTTATTCTATGTTTAAGGGGTTATTAAAAGGGGAAGAATATTATTTTTATGTTTTAGGGTTATTAAAAGGGGGAAGTATTTTATTGAATGTTTTAGGGGTTATTAAAAGCAAGAAGTATTTTAGAAGAAGATTATGGATGTGCCCACATGTTTTTTGGTGAACCGATCTCAATAAGAAAGTTCATGGATGGAAAGATTGATAGAAGTTCACATAATTTAGCACCAAGGTATTGTTTGTGGTTTTGTTTTCAAACTGGAGAATAATGGGAGACAACTTTCATATTATATTATATAATCAACACTGATGATACACAAAACTTCCAATAACTACCATGGAATAAAACCACTTCATTGAAACAAAACTGAAAAACTTCAACCTAAGCTTGAGATGTTTGATAGAATAAGATAAAAATGTTTAGATGTTTCCCAATGATAGGACTACTATCCTCCACCCTAATAGACTTGGGGGGTATGAAATGAAATGAAATGAAATGGAGTTTAACGTCCTACTCTTATGCACCTAACCTGGGCTAATGGAAGACGGGCATATGCCATACAGTGTGCTATGAGGGAAATTTTGCCCGGGCAGCGGCACTACGGCCTACTCTTATATCGAATTCCAACTGCCAAGGGATCTTTTACGTCCACTCCAATGTGTACACGGGACCTCGGTTTTTCGTCCCATCTGAACGACTAGGCAGCTATCCTTGTCAGGCCCTCCGTTCTGCATCACTGACAAGGGGAAACCACGCTGGAAAATCGAGATTAACTTTCTCGGCAAATGCAGGGATCGAACACCCGACCTCCAGGCTAGCGAGCCAGCGTCTTACCCACTTAGCCACGTGATCCCCCGACTTGGGGGGTACGACTGTCCTTCTCTGCCCTTAAAGACTAGGGAGGTACGACTTTCCTTCTTCCACCCTTATATACTTGGATGGTACGACTGTCCTCTTCCAACCCTGATAGACCTGGATTGGAATTCAAACAGTTGACAATATTCTCCACCTTGCATATCAGTCAGTAAATAACTGACACATGTATTGTACTAATTGATGCTGTATTTTTTCCTTTTAATATATAGATATATAGCCAGTTTATCAGGAGAAGAACAAAATTTATTAAAGAATTTAAGTCACCATGTTGTGTTGAGTCATCAGAAGAATATGGTTATCTCCCCTTGGTCTCTAATAGCTAGCGTTTTGCTACAGAGTCAAGATGGGATCACTATTACACAGTTGATTAAAGAAGTAGAATGGCTGAAACGTCAAGCATCAAATATAGGTGGATATATTGATTGGCCTGGTAAGATTTGTTATTTTATTCAATCTTATTACTGGCTGTTGTACACTTTTTCAGCAGGGGGGTTGGGATGGCCTAGTGGTGTAGAGTGCCACGCTTCGACCTCTAGCTGGCCGGTCACCTCTGGGCTGCGGCTGTGGTTTCGATTCCTGGTGTGAGCGTATGTGACATGGAGATAGTGGCGCCTTCTCTACCTCGTGGGTTTCCTCCTGGCACTCCGATTTCCTCCCACTGCTAAAGACCTCTACGCGCAAGCGAATTATTGAAATAAAATTGAAACCATATGTTAGTCCCAAAATGACCTAGTTTGTGTCGAGTGGACGTTAAACCCCATTTCTATCTCTCTCTCACTTTTTCAGCAACGAAAAATTTATACATGAAAATCAAGACCGACTCATTTTTACGTTGTTTTTTTTTTATGTCAGTAACGATCTCTTAAAGTTGCTATAAAATCAGATCTATTCATTATTGTAAAAGCAGATGTTACGGCCAAGTTACTGAGGACGTCACTAGGCGTTCAACAGGAAGTGGAAATATTCTAAAACGTTTATTTGTAATTTCAGGAAATGAAACCGCAGAGCATGTTATCAGACATCATTTGACATTACATAAAAATATCGTCAACGTAAGCGATGAGGATGTGGTAGAGTTAATGCCCATTGTTAGTCATGCAGCCAATCAGGTTGATCCATTGATGCAGACTGCAGCACAGCATCTGATGTTATCTTTGTATCGTAACCAACTATTGCATGTTTTTGTTCGGGTTGCCATCATTTCACTGGCTATCAATGGATGTCACCAGTCCACGTTATCTTTAGGTAAGTTGTGTCCAGATTCAATCCGATTAAAACTCAGATCCTTTTTCGTTTCGTTTTTTATAGTTCAAAATTTTGTTTTACTTGTCTTCACTACCCCGAAAGAGTTGTTATCATTGACATGATCTAGTTGTTGTGAGGAATTAGCCAATGAAACGGTCTGTTACAGCGACTCCTTGTCAAGTCATGCATGGAACTGTGGGTAAACCTCGTCAACTCTGATTGATTAATCAATGTCTGACATCACAGGGTCAAAAGCCACTTGTACGACCCCAGACACGACCTTATAGTACAACTGGTCAGATGTTCATGTAGTGTAGGCCATCGAAAGTATATAGAAAACGAAATGAAATATAGACCTGTATTTTAATGAGATTGGGCTGTAGTCATTGATGGTGGGAATCGTGGAACATGTCAAATATTCGGAAACCTGTATTGAAATTATATCTTATAATGTTATTTACTGGGTGATAAACGAGTAGAGAAAATTAAACATGCCATATTTCATACCAGGTGTATGTTTCATAATTAGAAATTAATGCCCCTGATCGTGATTTGAAAGAGAGAAATGGGGTTTAACGTCAACTCAACACAAACTAGGTCATATCGGGACTAATATGTGGTTGTTTAAAGTTTTATTTCAATAGTTCGCTTGCGCATAGGGGTCTTTAGCAGTGGGAGGAAACCGGAGATCCCCGGAGAAAACCCACGAGGCTGGACAGGCGACCCTACTCCTTGCCACGTACAACTGGGATCTTGATTTGAGGGTTTTTGTATCCCTTGGAAATTGTGAAAGTTGAATGTCGAAAAGTATTATGGTTTCGAAAATGGTTGAATTCCTTTTAGTATTCATGAAAAGTTGACATCACCATTTGTCATTATACTGCTCGCAGTTTAATCCACATATTACAACCAAATAAACACCAAGAAGACAAACCCCTGGACACCATCCATACACATGGATATTGTAACCAACAAGGATAATATAATGAATTTATTTTTTATCAATTTCAGATGACTTATTTAAAAGTTATACATTTTTAGAAACTGTATTAGGTAGAGATTTTATATTTCTTCCTGGAAATACAAAGCAGGTGAGTCTCGTTTATAAAATTATTTTGAAATATCTAGAAAATGTTTTGAGATAAATTATATCTGATTTAGATACATTATGCTAGAGCAGATAAAGAGCTGGCAGTTCTTGATATAATAGTTAAAAACTAGAAGATGAATATAATTGCTTTATTCTGAGTGGTGGTTTATTGGGCTCTTTAATAGTGCTGGTTTATTGAGCTCTTTAATAGTGCTGGTTTATTGAGCTCTTTAATAGTGCTGGTTGGGTGGTTGATTGTTCTAACGTGGGTTTTAGATTCCAAGGTCTGTCATTGAGTCACGTGGCATGGTTTCAATTCTACACTTGTACATGACAAGGACTAGGGTCACCTGCCTAACCATCAGGATTTTCTCTAGGTCTTCCATGTTCCTCACACAACTAAAGATCCCTACTCGCAAATGACCCTGTTACTTCCCAAATGACCTAGTTTGTCAAATGGATTTTAAACCCGATTTTGTACCGCCTCTTCTTTTTATAGTCAAACTAAGACAACGTAGAACAAAGGTTTGAACTATGGTGCTCTGACTGGAATCACAAGTCACATAAGTTAAATTTATCTATTGTAAAAACTTGAAAGCTCCTACAGGTTGGGTGTATATTCATTGACTGATAACCGTATGGTTTACATGTATTCATGTTGCCCTGTATGACCTGTAACTTGCGTTGTTGTTTGTTTTTTAGGATTTTGAGCAGGCGTTATTAACGTTGACTCATAGTTGTGGTGTAGTTGTGGAAGATGGCGAAGTTTTAATACAAAAATCAACCAACAAACATACTACCTTTTATAGTCAAATGTTTGAACCTTTTTTAATAGGATACTGGGTGAGTAGTATTGGATAATAGAATATATGTCATATCATAGTCAGTACTTTGAACCATTTTAATAGAATACTACCTGGGTGAGTAGTATAAGATAATAGAAATATATCATATCATAGTCGGTAGTTTGATACAGGGTGAGTAGTATAATGTAACTTATATTTTTAAAGCAAATGACCTCTGACTTATGTTTTTAAGGAAAATGACCTCTGACTTATGTTTTTATCTATTAAGATGAATGACTTAGAAAAGGTGAATGACCTCTGACCTATATATTTATTTATTTGTAGATTTTATGTCGTTATTTATTATCTGTGGATCCTAATGTTCACGGTAAACCGTTGTCAAAACCTCCAAAAACTGTGATAAAAGATGCTCAGTTATTGGGAGCCAGATTGATAACAGATGGAACAATCAAACATCACGAAGTTCTCTCCCTTGATATGATGAATAATGCTCTTAACTCTTTCTATTTGATGGGTGCCGTGAGAAAAGAAAAACGGTAATTGTTATTTTAATTGTTGTTATTTGACTTGCCATTTTTGTTGTTAATTCGCTTGCCATTTTAAGTGTTATTGTAATTTGTTTGCAGTTGTCGTCATTAAATTTCAAATTTAGGAATAATTGTGACCCTAATTAAAAATTAGCAAATATTAAGACGCCTGCTGTGACATCATGAGGGAGACACTGTAGCTAAGGGGTGACATGCTGGCTCACTAGCCTGGAGTTCGCTAGCCTGGAGGTCCTAGCCTACAATGGCCGAGAAAGTTTATCAGGATTTTCCGACATGGTGCAGCAGTATGGAGGGCCTGACAATGACAGCTGTCTTGTCATTCGGATAGGATAAAGAAACAAGGACCTGTGTATACACGGACAGTTGGACATAAATATAAAACCCAATTTTATTTTGCAGTATCATCAGTTAATCACTATTCTCCACATACTCTGTAAGGGTAAGGCATTGGGGGGGGGGGGGTTCTAATAGGTCTGTCGTTGTCGTAGGTGTTCTCTCTAAACTCTGTAAGGTACCATGCTATGTTTGCCCCAAAATGACCTAATTTGTGTCAAGTGAATGTTAAACTCCATGTCAGCATCTCTTCTCAAATTGAATAATGAATCTGTTTACTACAGGGATGGAAATACTTATATGTATCCATGTATGGCTCCATTATCCAGTCTTACACAACAGCTAGGTAAGTATTTCTTTATTTAGCTACATTATCCAGTCTTACAAAATAGCTAAGTATATATATATATTAGGATCACAAGGTTTGACATTTGTCACCATAGAAACCGATTTAAAGACCAATCACTGAGTCAGGTTGGGGGAGGATATAAAGTCAGGTTGGGGCAGGGTTAGGGTGGATTACATGTGTATTTTATTTATTTATTTTTACAGTGAGATATGTGGATGTTCCTGCTTTACCAAGTGTCAGTATCAATGTGGATACGAAGACTGTCACAGTTAACGCTAAATTATAGACAATCAATTGGACATTCTATTGATCTATTGATAATAGACAATCTATCAGACATTCTATTGATCTATAGATAATCTATCAGACATTCTATTGATCTATAGATAATCTATCGAAACCTCTATTGATTAAAGTTAAAAATGTGTAATTAGTCCCAGATTGAACCAGGTATGCCATGAATAGTCCAGATTGATTATCGCAAACAGAGACAGTGTTTGATGAACAGGAGCAGTCGTCATGTGTTCTTCAGTGTTTTAATTTATTGTTAAATAAAAGAATATAATATTCTTGTGATCACTTGTAGATAATTCTAACCCTTACCCTTGTGATCACTTGTAGGTATTTCTAACCCTTACTCTTGTGATCACTTGTAGATAATTCTAACCCTAAACCTTGTGATCACTTGTAGATAGTTCTAACCCTAACCCTTGTTTAACACATTTTTACCACCATGACTGACTGGCTGGAGAACTTCCCCTATCAATCAATTTACAAACTGTTAAATTTATAGTTTTCATGTGACATATTTTTGGAGGGGGGGGGATCTTGCTAACTAACCAGCCTCGGTTCTCTGATGTTATTCTACTGGACACTGTTTATTACTCATTGACAACTAGATTTCTCTAATCTTCATCAAGTAACTAATTGCTCAGCAAATTCGTCCATTTATTTACAAGTGTATTAATTCTTTCTTGTATATTCCCAGTTCAACCTCTACAATACCATTCAATTTATTTAAATACATATTTACATTGTCTCATCATCATATGATGTTATCATTGACTTAATAAACACTAGAGAATACTTTATCATTGACTTGATAATACTAGAAAATACTTTATCATTGACTTAATAATAAACACTAGAAAATACTTTATCATTGACTTAATAAACACTAGAAAATACTTTATCATTGACTTAATAGACACTAGAAAATACTTTATCATTGACTTAATAAACACTAGAAAATACTAATAGTTACTCAGTAATAAACAGTAATTATTTTCCATAGAATTGTCACCTGTGTAATTCCAGTTCCATTACCAAATTACTAATTCTTGTATTTTTAACCCACATGATGTGCCCACTTTATTCCATTTTAGGTCTACTAATTGAAGGATCCGTGTTATTAATTGGCTAACAGCTGATATAATAAAACATATTAACCCATGTTTGTTAACCAATTAGCTGGTTTAATACGAATTTAATATTAGGGGATGAATCAAGGGATTGAATAAAGGGGATAGTGAGAATACTCAGTTTTAAAAATAGTCGATGAATTTGAATGATTATTATCTATGGAACCATGACAACGGTTTTATGGGATTTGTGCATTTAAACAACATTTTTTTGTGCATTTAAACATCATCTTGTCTTCTAATTTAGAAATATATTCTTTAAAATCAATATTTAGAAATCCCCAAATTAAACCTTGTGTATGAGATATTGACTTTGTTTATGCCATATTAACTTTGTTTATGAAATATTGACTTTAACCCCGTTTACAGTACAAATTTTGAGCGTGCCAGGTAGGCCTACCATTCCTGGTACGGCACCGTTAATTTTTTTGTATTGTAAACGGGTCAAACACAAGCGTGCCGTACTGAGTACCGTGCCAATCTGGCCCCATCAGTTCTGTCAAAATGGCCTTACAAGCTTTGAGTAATACAAGCTATTTATAAACGACATGATTATTCGCTTTCGTCACCTCTGGTAGCATGATATCATTGAATAACTCGAAAAGACTGCTAACTCATTTAAAATAGGCACCAAGTCGATTAAAAATTGACCATTCTTTCTTGATTTTTTTCGAACTCTCAATAACAGACAAAACAAAAAAAAAAAAAAACAAAAAATGAAAGGGCCAAACGTATCAAAATCTACCGCCATACTTGTTTTCATCTGGGTAACTTGCATAGGGACTGAAATTAACTTTTCGGTGAAGAGTTCCACATTTGGCGTGCTTGGCACGGTTCCGAGACGGGTAATATAAACGGGGACATTTCTTGAAATTTATCGCGGCCTGGCACCGTGCCTAGTACGGCACGCTTATCGCGGCCAAGTGTAAACGGGGCTTTTGTTTAGGAGTTATTGACTTTGTTTAGGAGATATTGACTTTGTTGAGGAGATATTAACTTTGTTAAGGAGATATTGACCCTGTTTAGGAGATATTAAATTTGTTAGTGAGAAAGTGTTTGATTTCAAACTTGTGTTATGTCGGTGGAAGAATCCTGGCATCTACTAGCAGTTTATTGGGTCAAACTCTCCATTTTCTTTTTAGGGTCCATTAAGAACCCAACTCTCTACTGCAGTACAATGCTCAAGAGAATTCCTTTATTTACATATACTCTCACTCTATTGTAATAATAAAATCAATCTAATTAATGTACAGATCTATATTTCGTTTCGGTTTTTTTATGCTTTGGATGGCCGACACTGCATGAAGATCTGACAAGTTGTTCTATGAGGTCGTATCAGGGATCGTACGATGTACTTTTGACCCTATGAAGACATTTGATTAACCAATCATCATTGATTGGATTACCCACAGTTCCGTGCACCACACGTCTAAAGCTTACCGTAACAGACAGCTTCATCTTCTAGAACACATCAATGATAACATCTCTTCCAGATCCTAGTGTAGTAAAGACAAGTAAAACAAATTTTGAAGTATAAAAACGAAAGGAAATAGGATCTGTGTTTTAATCAGACTGTAATATAGCAAGACCATACAAGAAACATGTTCAGGTTCCCAGACTAGATTTCCTGGAAATCTGATGAGTGATGTTTATGTTTTTATTTTTTGAGAGGTTTACTACTTGGTTAAATAAACATCACATTTCAAAGTACTACATATATATCTCACCATGTTGTTCAATGTCGTGGCGGGGGGGGGGGTCGAGCAGGGTGACAGAATGGTTAGCACGCGTGTGCTGTATCTTAAGGTCTGCCATTGAGTCAACTGGTGTGGTTTCTATTCCCCCATTGAACGTAACAAGAAGTAGGGTCGCCTGCTCAACATCGTGGGTTTTCTCCGGGTCCTCCGGTTTCGTCCCACTGCTAAACAACCCTGCGGGCAAACGAATTATTCAAATGAAAAAAATTGAGCCATGTTAGTCCCAAAATTACCTAGTTTGAGTCGATGTATGATTATCCAGTATCATATTTGATTGTCCATAGAATTTATCAGGGTTGTGTACTGGATAATTGAGTAAAATATTTATGTGGGGTAATCAATAAGATAGATATATAACCAGATCATACGAGTTTTTATACGCCCACATTTTCATGTGGACATATATTGTCGTCGCCCCTGTCCGTCCGTCCGTCCACAATTGTTTGTGAACAGTCTACAGGTCACAATTTTTATCCGATTTCAATGAAACTTAAAATATAGGTTTATCACCCTAAGATCTCGGTTCCTTTCGATATTGGCATGTATCGGACTGTAACTTCATGGATTATGGCCCCTGATTGTACGAAAAATCACGTTTTTATACGCCCACATTTTTATGTGGACGTATATTGTCGTCGCCCCTGTCCGTCCGTCCGTCCGTCCGTCCGTCCGTCCGTCCGTCTGTCCGTCCGTCCGTCCGTCCGTCCGTCCGTCCGTCCACAATTTGTTTGTGGACCCTCTACAGGTCACAATTCTTATCCGATTTTGACGAAACTTGAAATATAGGTTTATCCCCAAAAGATCTCGGCTGCTTTCGATAATGGCATGTATCGGATGAAAACTTCATGGATTATGGCCCCTGATTGTACGAAAAATCACGTTTTTAGCTTGTGGACCCTATAGAGGTCACAATTTTGAACCGATTTTGATGAAACTTGACATGCATGTTTATAACCCAAAGATCTTGGTTCCTTTCGATATTTGCGCCTATCGGAATTTAATTTCCTGAATTATGGCCCCTGATTGTCCGAAAAATCACCCTTTTTAGCTTGTGGTCCCTCTGGAGGTCACAATTATTATTCGCTTTAAAAAACCGTTTGATTATATCACCGTTACACCCTAAGGAAGGTTGAGTTCGAATTTCGGGAAAATCGGACGAAAATTGCCATACAAAATGGCCGCCGTTTGTACGCGAATACTGTTAAAAAATGGTATATCAAGGTTGTGGACCCTGTAGAAGTCACATTTTTTATTCGATTTTGATGAAACTTGAAATTCATGGTTATAACCCAAAGATCTTGGTTCCTTTCGATATTTGCACATATCGGAACATCACTTCCTGAATTATGGCCCCTGATTTTACGCAAAATCGCCTTACTTTAGCTTGTGGTCCCTCTGGTGGTCACAATTATTATCCGATTTAATAAAACGGTTGATTATATTACCGTTACACCGTAAGGAAGGTTGAGTTCGAATTTCGGGAAAATCGGACCAAAATTGCCATACAAAATGGCCGCCGTTTGTACGCGAATACTGTTAAAAAATTGTATATCATGGTTGTGGGCCCTGTAGAGGTCACAATTTTAATTCGATTTTGATGGAACTTGAAATGCATGGTTATAACCCAAAGATCTTGGTTCCTTTCGTTATTTGCGCATATTGGATCGTAACTTCCTGAATTATGGCGACTGATTGTCCGAAAAATCGCCTATGGTCCCTCTGGAGGTCACAATTATTATCCGATTTGAAAAAACGTTTGACTCTATCACCGTTACACCCTACGGAAGGTTGAGTTCGAATTTCGAGAAAATTGGACCATAATTGCCAGAAAAAATGGCCGCCGTTTGTACGCGAACAGTGTAAAAATATGGTATGTCAAAGTTGTGGACCCTGTAGAGGTGACAATTTTAATTCGATTTTGATGAAACCTGAAATGCTTGTTTATTCTTTTCGATATTTGCGCATAGCAAATTGTAACTTAATGAATTATGGCCTTTGATTGTAGGAAAAATCACTTTCGGTATTGCTTGTTCTCTATCCATCGCTCAAAAATGTGGGCGTATCCTGCCTGGCAGTGCCAGCCTATCTTTTGGCTTGTGAACAGTGTAGAGGTCACAATTTTGAACCGATTTGGATGAAACTTGAAATGCATGTTTATAACCCAAAGATCTTGGTTCCTTTCGATATTTGCGCCAATCGGATCGTAACTTCCTGAATTATGGCCCCTGATTGTCCGAAAAATCGCCCTTTTTAGCTTGTGGTCCCTCTGGTGTTCAAAATTGTTATCCGATTTAAAAAACCGTTTGATTATATCACCGTTCCATGGTTATGAAGGTTGAGTTGGAATTTCGTGAAAATCGGACCAAAATTGACGGACAAAATGGCCGCCGTTTGTACCTGAATAGTGTGAAAATATGTTATATCAAGGTTGTGGACCTTATAGAGGACACAATTTTGAACCGATTTTGATGAAACTTGACATGTATGTTTATAACCCAAAGATCTTGGTTCCTGTCGATATTTGCGCCCATCGGGTCGTAACTTCCTCAATTATGGCCCCTGATTGTCCGAAAAATCGCTCTTTTTAGCTTGTGTTCCCTCTGGAGGTCAAAATTGTTATCCGATTTAAAAAACCGTTTGATTATATCACCGTTCCATGGTTATGAAGGGTGAGTTCAAATTTCGTGAAAATCGGACCAAAATTTAAGGACAAAATGGCTGCCGTTTGTACGCGAATAGTGTGAAAATATGTTATATCAAGGTTGTGGACCTTATAGAGGTCACAATTTTGAACCGATTTTGATGAAACTTGACATGTATGTTTATAACCCAAAGATCTTGGTTCCTTTCGATATTTGCGCCCATCGAATCATAACTTCCTGAATTATTTCCCCGGATTGTCCGAAAAATCGCTTTTATTAGCTTTTGGTACCTCTGGAGGTCAAAATTATTATCCGATTTAAAAAAACGTTTGATTATATCACCCTTACATGGTAATGAACGGAGAGGTTGAATTTCGGGAAAATCGGACTAGAATTGACGGACAAAATGGCCGCCGTTTGTACACAAATAGTGTGAAAATATGTTATATCAAGGTTGTGGACCCTATAGAGGTCACAATTTTGAACCAATTTTGATGAAACTTGACATGTATGTTTATAACCAAAAGATCTTGGTTCCTTTCGATATTTGCGCCCATCGGATCATAACTTCCTGAATTATGTCCCCTGATTGTCCGAAAAATCGCTTTTGTTAGCTTGTGGTCCCTCTGGAGGTCAAAATTATGATCCGATTTAAAAAACCGTTCGATTCTATCACGGTTTTATGGTAATGAAGAGAGAATTTGAATTTCGTGAAAATCGGACCAGAGTTGACGGATAAAATGGCCGCCGTCTGTTTGCGAATTGTGTGAAAATATGTTATATCAAGGTTGTGCACCCTATAGAGGTCACAATTTTGAACTGATTTTGATGAAACTTGAAATACATGTTTATAACCTAATGATCTTGGTTCCATTGCATATTTGCCCATATCGGATCGTAACTTCCTGAATTATGGCCCCTGATTGTACGAAAAATCACCCTTTTTAGCTTGTGGTCCCTCTGGAGGTCACAATTATTATCTGATTTAAAAAAACGTTTGATTATATCAGAGTTACACCGTAGTTATGGGTGAGTTTGAATTATGATTTTCTGATGATTACTTAAAATGCAACAACTCTTGTTGACTGCCCGGACGATTCGGCTGCTGTGTGGGCGTATGTTTCATTGCCTGGCAACCTATTTTTAATGGACGTGGGAGTATCTGGGAACCAGGATATGTTTTATATTTGGTCTGACAAAACATATTATTTATTTTATGGTTATCCAACAATATTTATGAATTGTAATATATTTATTCACATTCTACCATTAAGATGATAAAAAATAAATAAATTTTAGAAAATTATAATTATTTGTTGTTATTAATTATTATGTTTAAAGATATATTATAGGAGATTAGATAAAGAGCGGACAAAGGATTAGGAAGTTACTAAACTGTTGGTGTAGGACTATAGTCTGTTCTAATTAATTGATAACACTGGTGTAATCTTCTCATTCTAATTATTGTTACACTATCAGTAGATTGGGCACATTGGTGAAATCAGTTTACTAATAAATAAAAATTGTGAGCTGTTTTGATGTAATAATTAATTTTAAACAAGAGTAAATAAACTGCTGATATTTATTCACAGCTTATCAGTTGATATAGCCCCTCACATTACTAATACTAAAGGTGGTCAAAATTTAGTGCTAGATGGTTTTAAATTCAGAGTTAAAATTCTGGGAAATGGTATAATATAAGAATACGTATTATATGAATTTGTTTACTTGTAATATTTTTCACTAATATTATGAAATTCATTTTGTTGAAGTATCACAAACCCAACCCCTAACCCCTAATTCCTTGCCACGGATTGACCAAACATTGGACTTTCTTGGAGGCGTCGAATCCCCGGTTGTACGTGGCAAGGAGTATTGTCGCCCGTCCGTCATCGTTGGTTTTACCCGGGTCCTCCGGTTCCTCCCACTGCTAAAAACCCCTAAGCAAAAGCGAATTATTGAAATAAATAACCCTAACCCTAGTTTGTGTCGAGTGGACGTTAAACCCTATTTCTCTCTCTCTCTCTCTCTCCCTCCCTCCCTCTCTCTCTCTCTCTCTCTCTCTCTCTCTCTCTCTCTCTCTCTCTCTCTCTTTCATAATAATAATAATAATAATATTTATTGTTTATAGACCGTTACACAAATGTCTCAACAGTCTGTACATAAGTTAAAGAACGAGCACTTTTAATGGTAACTAAATAAAACATAAAATCATGAAAATAATAACATTAAATATAAATATAAAATAGTTTTCAGGAGCAAAAATATTGTCGAAAGATATGGGTTTTCAGGTTTGATTTGAACAGAGAAAGTTTTGTGATATCTCTCATATCTCGTGGAAGACTGTTCCACAGTTTAGGCGCTGCCACACTTAGGGCACGATCACCGTTTTCTTCCCATGATCTTTGAAAGAGAAGGGCAACAGCTTCACCTCAGTGCTACTCCTAGTACAATATGCCGGTTGTCAAACGTTTATAATATCGGTGAGGTAGTAAGGCGCTGACTCACTATGGCGTATAATTTTGAAAATAATGCAGACAATTTTAAAAATAATTCGCTGCTCGACTGGAAGCCAGTGTAGCTCTTTTAAAATAGGCGTCATATCTGCATGACGGTCTAGCTTCCATCTGTGACCAGCCTAGCTGCAGAATTCTGAATATGTTGTATTTTTTTGATTTTGTAGGTTGGAAGACCATAGAACAAACTATTACAATAATCACGCTTCGATGTCACAAAAGCATGCACTAATTTCTCAGTGCCGACTTGATCTAAAAGATGTCGGATTTTACCAATGCGCCATAGTGAGTGAGACGCCCTACCTCATACATTCTTGATCTGCTCGTCCATAAGTCCCGCTGAGTTCATCATCACCCCCAGATCTCGGACGGTTGCCGACGGAGATATAATTACCTCTCAAACGCGCACACCACCCTCAACTACTCGCAGAATTGCGTCTTTGCTGCGTGATGAGAACCGGACTATTTTAGTTTTACTGTCATTCAATGCGAGCAAATTTGATCTCATCCAGTCATGGATCTCATCAAGACAGGCCTCAATTCGACCTACTGTGTGTGTCTTGGAGGTGTCAAGTGGTCTTCAACCGTAAATCTGTTGTCGGGATACTGGCAGGTGGAGCTGAAGCCAGGAGATAAGCCTGAGATAGCGTTTACAACGATGCACGGTCTGTGCTAGTTCAGAGTCATGCCATTCGGTTTGTGCAACGCCCCCAGTACTTTCGAAAGACTTATGGAGTCAGTGCTCACTGGACTCCAGTGGGATATCTGCTTAGTATATCTAGACGATGTGATTATTTTCTCAAAGACGTTTGCTGAGCATGTACAACACCTGGGCCCAGTCTTAAGGAAGATTGAAGTCGCTGGTTTGAATCAGCAACCCTCGAAGTGTTTCCTTTTGAAGTATATGTAGGATTCCTGGGGCATATTGTGTCGCCAGAAGGAGTATCAACAGATCCAGATAAAGTGAAATGAATTAGAGAATGCCCTGTTCCCGTCGATGTGACACAGCTTAGGAGTTTCATGGGAATTTGCAGCTATTATCGGCGTTTTATTGAGGGTTATGCCAAAAGAGCAGCACCTCTTCAGAAAATGACCTAGAAAGGAAGAGCATATTTTATGGACCTCGTAGTGTCATGAAGCTTTTGAAATGCCACAAAATCGACTCACGGGCGCTTCCGTGTTAGTTTATCCAGAGCATATCATGTCATTTGTACTAGATACTGACGCTAGTGGGTGTGGCACTGGCACCGTACCACCCAGATTATCACAGTAATCCACTCTATCCAGAGGTCAACCCTAGCTCAGTTGCGGGATAATGTGTATGCTACATGAAGGTGGTTTGTGGTCTGATGGTACCACATCTGCCCCTATCCTAATGGTGCCTTCACTGCTCAATACATGGATGTGCACGTTACATCTACATGTTTGAATTCTGGTTGATGTCATCGGTAAAATCGATACAAAACAGACGAATTATACATCGTTTTAGAACAAAGCGATTTTTATTAAAAATTATTAGTCTACATTTACAGTCGTATTGCATAGACGTTTCAATATACATACAGATATCGTTATCAAGCAATTAAAGATTAATTAACTAAAATATGATGCAATATATAGGAGATCTTATTAGTCTACATGTATAGTTGTATTATATAAACATACAATCAGTAGTATTACATAGACTTACAATCAGTAGTGTTACATAGACATACAATCAGTAGTGTTACATAGACATACAATTAGTTGTATTATATAGACAGACAATGCTTGATTACATATTTATTATTTTATTCTATAGATTTGTGTCCATATTAATGTTATTATCATAGCCATATTAATGCTTTAGTTATAACCAACGTAATGCTATGTCGATGCCATAGTTCTGGAAGGTTGTAAGTGCCACTTATGACCCAAATAGCTTTTTTGGCATAGGATGACTAATCACATTTAGAGGCTTCTCTATGCAAAATTTCAGAACTGTAAGGTCGTAACATTCATAAAAACATTGCTATTAAAATGTTGATATCCTTATGGCGTTATTAAGATTGGAATAGGTTTTCCTCTCATATCTCAAAAACTAAATCCGACAATTTTTGAGACTTAAGACCTTTCAGAACTATGACATCGATGTATAAAAAGAAAATCAATTTTAAGTATAATCGCAGAAATGTTTTACAATCACTACATAGATATTTTGAGGGTCAGATAAGTTCATGTTATCAGAGCCCTTTAAGGAATATGAACTGTAGCTGTTAAATATATATTATACAAATTTAAAAGGTGGTATCAGGTGTTCTAGAAGGAGTAAAATAGATAGAAATAATATAATTTGGTTAATGGTTATTAAAGTTTCAAATAGATAGAAATAATATAATTTATATAAAAGTTTCAAAAAGCACATACAGTCAACGCACGTGTGTGCGTGTAAATATTTACCAAAAGCAAATTTCATTGAAATCCGTTCATAATTAATGTGAACTCTGTTGGAAAAACATGATACCACCTTCTGAATTGTATTCACACGCGCGGTTTCTGTTACAAACATTTTGAGGATAAAAAGCTGTATTTAGAAAAAAAACCCAACAAAATATCTTCGTCCTTGTAGTGATGCGGGTGATTTGTTGATAATCTTGTGTCTATGGTTACTGTGATGGTGTTGGTGATTTGTTGATATGTTGATAATCTTGTCTCTATGGTTACTGTAGAGATGTTGGTGATTTGTTGACAATCTTGTCGCTATGGTTACTGTGGTGGTCTTGGTGATGTGTACTGACAATGGTCTGTAATAATACAGATTTATAACAGTTTAATTTATGTCATCATAGTTTTAGTATCACACCACTCATAAATACACGTCTTACTTAGCATCTCTTTATTTTATGATTAGGTAAATCAATGATTAATACTAGCTTATTTATAGGTAAAGGTATATCAATGATTAATACTAGCTTATTTATAGGTAAAGGTATATCAATGATTAATACCAGCTTATTTATAGGTAAAAAGTATAGAGACGGAGTCTTACCTTGGGTTGTATAGTTGAGATCGAGATATTCTGGTATTGGTGGTCGTGGTAACGGTTCTGGCTGTGCGTATAACTTCTTCTTCTTGGCTGTAATTACACAGATTAATTTAACCAGCTGATAGTCTTATAACGCTTAGCATACAGATTTTAGATTGACGTCATTTTAATGGATAGGATAGTGATCAGCCGTAATTACCTCCCTTTTATTGTATCTTATTGTATTTTATATTATCTTATTATCTTTTATATACTATTCAAAAAAAGTAGGGGATATTTGATTTTGGGGGCATAATACTAAAATATGCAAATGACTACGAAAAAAAGTCACTATAGAACCTAACAGAAGAAACATTTCCAGTTACATGTGACGCCCAAATGCACCAATAGCTACCGCATGGAATGCAGGTGATGCTTGGGATCATCATGGGGGTCCAACCCAAGATTTGCACGACTCTGACTTTGAATGTTACAGTCATTGTGGCATTGAATTCCAGGGTGGAAACATCAGTTTAATTGTTTTAGTGACCAGAAAACAAATTTTGATATGCGTCGGCTTACCCAAAATGAAAGGTTACGTGCCCTTGGCATGCTACAGATCGGCACAACACAGGCGGTTGTGGCGCGGACGATGAATGTTTCTCAGTCTGTCATAAGCAGGCTATGGTCCAGATACCGTGATACACAATCTGTACAGGACAGACCACGCTCAGGTCGACAACTCAAGCCCAGGATCGATTTATCCGTACCTTGGCCTTGAGAAATCGTGTCATCACAGCAAATCAGATCAGCGCTCGTCTTCAAACAGACACTGGTGTGAGAGTGAGTGGCCAGACGATTCGGAATCGACTGCATAGGGGTCACCTTCGCGCCCGACGTCCTCGCGTGATCCCTTGTTTGAGAGATCATCACATTCAGGCAAGACGTCGTTGGTGTAGGGATCGTCAACACTGGGATAATCGACGCTGGAGCAATGTGATGTTTTCAGATGAGTCAAGGTTCACTGTTGATTTTTTGGACAGACGTAGGAGGGTGTGGCGTCGTCGAAACGAGCGCTTCCAAGACGTTAACGTCATCAGACATGATCGATTTGGGGGTGGTTCTGTTAGAGTGTGGGGAGGCATCACTGTTGCTGGAAGAACGGCTTTACATGTTGTTGCAGGGCGTGTTACAGGCCAGTACTACCGGGACAACATCTTGGCAGTCCATCTTGTGCCGTTCGCACGACGTCATGGCCGCCGTTTCATCTTCCAGGATGACAACGCAAGATGTCACAGGGCCAGGATCGTTACAGGTTACCTCCAACAACAGAACATCACCACATTACCTTGGCCATGACTGGGACATGCTTGGACAGAGGTTACGTCAACGTCAACAACGTCCTGCCAATGTCCAAGAACTTGCTGCTGCGTTGCAACAGGAATGGGACAATCTGGACCAAAATGACCTTAGACGTCTCATTAGGAGTATGCCACGTCGGATCAATGCTTGTTTGGCAAACAGAGGAGGATTTACCCGTTACTGACTTTGTTGTGATGCTGTGGTAACTTTGCTGTTTGACCCCGGGTATCATTTTACCCTTATAATGGTCAGTCTGTGCCTTACTTAGTCTAACGATCATTTGGAATAAATCGATGAATGTGAATTTCATTTCATTTTGTCATTTGTTTCTTCGTCAGTTTCATTAGGTGACTTTAATAACACTTAAAAATCAAATATCCCCTACTTTTTTTGAATAGTATATTATCACACCCTTTTATTGTATCAACTAGTTTTATCAATTATTCCCAGAGTTAATGGCCTGAGATATGAGGGCGATCTATTGTTATGCACAGTCTTCTAAAAATTCCATATTCGCTGTGAATTTCAAATGGAGTTACGATAAAAGTTAGAAATGGTTATTATTATTATATATTATATAGGTAATAATGAATATATAGGTGTGGATATCAAGTATTAGTGAGTTATCCAAATTACCGGAAAATATGCTAATCGCGTGAATGAGTCGTCTTCATTTGTCACGCGGCCTATTCAAACAAAAGACACTTACATGGATCTACGGCATGATACGGTATTTTAAATTCATTCTACAATATTCCAATCACAAATGTCTAATCTATAACAATGCAAGACAATTATTCGGTGATTATGATTAGGCCAGTCACGTGGTAACTGGACCGTCAATAGACGCTTGTCAACTTGTGACGTGTATTGATAGTGCTATATGGTACCGACAGTGATATATTGTATAGGTAATGTATATATTATGTGTAGTGCCTGTGGCGTCACCAACCAAACAACCGGATTAAGGTCGTAATTGAAAAATTGAAAACGTTTTGGCGTATCGGATACTAAAACGTTAACAGCCGACTTAAATGGATATACTACCAATGGCTATACGTATATGGAATTTCGATATGTCGTTTTACGTGGTCTTTAATTTATTCCTTCGTGAACTATTTAAAGATACATCATGGAAGTTTGGATAAAGAGCTGGCAGTTCTAACTTTAATAGCTAATGTAAAGGGAATATGCTGCAAATATCAGTCATATTACTTCACTTTATATCGAAAAAACCCTATTTTAAAATCATCAATAGGCGTTGAACAGTAGATGGGATTCAAATCCAATCAAAATCAGACACTTAAGATGGCATCGAGAGTTGATCATGGTCTTTTCGTGTTAATAAATGTCTAATCAATAGTTTATAATTCAAGCCTAAAGATAGACCTACATTAGGAAGACTTAGATCTTTATATATTTAAGTAATTATACAAGAAATCCCTTATAATTCTCTTTCGCGTAGAGATCTTTAGTAGTGGAAAGAATCCGAAGTATCCGTTCCCCTGGCGACGCTATATGTTTAAGCAATTTATTTGCTCGTCGGGATCTTTAGAAGTTGAAGGAAACCGGAGGACCCGGAAAAATTCCACGAGGTTGATCAGGCGACGCCATTCGTACAACCGAGGAGTCGAAACCATGCCACTTGACCCAATGACAGACCCTGTGATATAAAACGCACGATTTAAACTATTCGGTCACCCAACCCCTAATATTATACCAGTGACATGTTAGGGCGTTTGTATAGTTCCTACTAACAGGTTCTTATAACACAGTTTATGTATTAAAGTATCATGATACTTTTCACAAGACAAGAGCATAATATACACACTGAAAAGGCTTTTTATTTTTTAACCTATTTCTTGAAATGTAGTTGAAAGGCAAAGAAAAGTTCAATGGCGTCATTGAAAATTGATTGTAATCTAAGATGCCAGTTCGTATTCCCTCTGACATCCTCTGAATATACTTTACCAACGATTGAAACAACTGTTTTACTATTTAAGCTCAGTTTAACTCTACTACAGATAGGTTTGTCATCTTAAATCAGTTCAAATAATAAAAATACGAGGCATAAATATATCATACCAAATTGTCCATTGATGACAAGTATAACGCCAGTGATTAGGGCGGCTACAACAACACCTATCGCTATACCAATACCTATACCAGCACCAAAACTTAATTCCTCTCTGTCTCCCATCCCTGTATTTATTGTTGGAAGTGTTGTAGAAGGAGGCGTGACATCTGGTGGTAAAGATGGTCGAGGTTGTCCAACCTCACCAGGCTCTATTAATGAAAAAATGTTGTTGTTATACCCAAGCTATATAATGTATGCTAGTATAATCTAGCTATATAATATACACTAGTATACCTAGCTATATAATGTATACTAATATAACCTAGCTATATAATGTATATTAGTATAACCCATTTATAAGTGACACCCCCCCCCCCCCGATTTTAGGGAGATGCAATAATGTCATGTTTGTTTTTAATTTTAAACTGCAATCATTTCTTAGATTATAATCATTTCTTAGATTAAAATCATTTCTAAGATTATAATCATTTCTAAGATTAAAATCATTTCTAAGGTTATAATCATTTCTAAGGTTATAATCATTTCTTTTTCTATGATCATACTATTATATCTATTCCTATCGCATCAAGATATGGCGACTGTTTTCTGTAAAAGTCAGTTCTTTGCTGTAAACAGACGCTTGTAGGTTTCACATTTCAACTGTGTAACCTGAAACCCACACAGTTTACTAGTAGTACTTACTTATAGTTACAACTTCCGCTATTTTGGAATAAAAACCACCATAATGGCCCAGAGTTCGGCCTACAACCATGAAATAGTATCTGGTGCCTGGTTCTAGTGAAGTGGCAATTATGGTAATCTCTGACCCAGAATCAATATAGGCGCCCTGATACTTCCATAAAGTCCCACTATTTCTTTTATAAACTACAAAAGTTTGCGTGAGGTTATAGCTGTTACCAGGTTGCCATAACACATGAGCCGAATTTGGTGTTGTGCTCCATGCTATCACATTTCTAGGTGGTTCCGGTGGCCCTACATATAAAATACAATCCACATTTATAGTAACACAATCGGAGTAAATATGAAATAATCAATATTCTGCAAAATCCAACTTTTTGTGAGAGGTCGTGAAATGACATATAATTGTTGAAAAATGATTTCAAGTGTAAATGTTCACGTGATAAGCTTGTATTCTAACTCACCTGTCACTGTAAAGTTTGTTATCAGAATACCTTCAGAATTCTTAGCTTTCAATTGATAGGTACCAAAATCATCTTTATTAAAATTAGAAAACACAATTTTACATTCCAATGGCTTTCGTTCAATCTGATGGCGTTGTGACAGAGGTGCGAGACCATCTGGAGTTAGTTTCTCTACGGTGTATATGGGTATGGGGTAGTCGAGTATTTTCACACTCAAATGTCTGTAATAGTAGTTTGTAGCATACAAAATTATTGGAACTCCTGTATTTGGGTATAACTGTGGAGGACCTACAATTAAATCCATACTTTGTAATAGGTGATAATACAGAAGAAAGCCATTAATAAAATTATATCTGACCGCTTCATCTTCTAGATTGATACATAAAAACCTAGATCCACAACCACTCAGGTGTAATACACATGTCTTATTATTATTATTATTATTATTATTATTACAGCATATTTATAGTGCGCCCTTTCATATAACATGTTCAGGGACACATTACAAAGTGACAATCTAATCATAAACAACAAGATTATGGACATGTTAACGATTACATACCAAGTCAGTTAAAAGCCTGATTACATAAATGTGTTTTAAGTTGTTTTTTAAAAGAATATAGAGATGTACAACATTTTAAACTAAACGGTAGATTATTCCATAAAACAGGTGCTTGATAACTAAAACAGCGCTGACCATAAGAGACTAGTTGAATAGTTTGGGGCTTTAAAAGTAGTGTATCTCATGTACGTAATGTTCGGCCGGGTGTAAGTTCAAAAAGATCTGAGAGGTAAACAGGAGCTAGATTATTTTAGCGTTTAAAAGTAAGTCACAAAATCTTAAAATCAATTCGATATTTAACAGGTAACCAGTGTAAATTGTATTAAACAGGAGTTATGTAGTCACATTTTTTAGTTAAAGTAACAAGTCTAGCAGCAGTATTCTGTACGTTTTGTAATTTATCTATAAGCTTTGGCGGTAAACAAACTGAATTAAAGTTATCTAATCAAGAAGTGACAAGAGAATTAACAAGTGACTTAGTGGCCTCTTCAGTTACAAATTTACGTATTTTACCGATATTTCTAATATTAGAAAAACACAATTTACAAATATTACTTACTTGAGCTCCCATAAGCATAAAACTATCAAAGATTGCGCCAATATTACGAGCAGAATCAGATTATTACCTATTACAACAGGGGGGTTATCATGTGCCAATTTCCTTAAGTGATGCCTTGAGCCTAATAACAAATGTTCAGTTTTATCATCATTTAATTTTACGCTTGGATTTACTGCAGCGATTATACAACCTGAACGGATTTGAAGAAAAGAAAGCTGGAGATTTTGTAATTGTTTGAACATTGAAAGAATATATATATATATATATATATATATATATATATATATATATATATATATATATATATATATATATATATATATATATATATATATATATATATATATATATATATATATATAACCAGGGCAATAGGCAGACCATAAATACATATATATAGCCATTAAGCAGACCGATGGATTAGGCAGACAAAAACCGGTCTGCCTAATATTTTAACCGATGAATTCTACAAGGTAAAAAGTGAGAAACCACATTTCTATAGTTGGAATGGATTTTAGTTGTCCCTCGCAGTAATTTTAGGCATCTGGATTTTAAAAATACAAAACAATGAAATTTATTTTTTTACCTTAAGTTTTGACCTGAGTATATTTCTTTATCTATTATTATAGGCATTAGGCAGACAGTCTTTGACCCTAAACAGCTTTCTTAAAACATATGAATGTCTATATTTTTTTTTCATTTTTTCATTCAGGAAACGTTGCTTTTAATTTTAAAAACAAATTTGTTTCGTGGTTTTAATTAATTTCGAAAATAATATTTTGTCATTTTTTTACCGTCCAAATTTCGTTTTGATGTGAGCAATCATTATTAATTGAAACATGCACGAGTATATGACGTCAACGTCTCGATGACGTCAATGTTTCGATGACGTAAACGGCAGGTGTCAACTCGGGAACTTTCGGAGCTTTTGGTCTTTTTTTTTTGGCTTGTGAAAAATGGCAGCGTATCTTCCATATGGAAAACGGATGGTAAGTAAAATTATTATTTCGAATACCGAAAGAATTTTAAGTAAATAAACTAAATCAAATGAGTATGATTGAGTATGGATTAGTCTTATGTGGGGTTTATTTTGGCCAGGACGGCGTGGGGCTCACTTTAATACTATGAATGATCATAATCATAATTTACATTCGGCCTAGCCTGTGGAATTTGTACAGGCCTAGCTATCTCGAATAGGCCTACAGTAGTCTACAGTTTCCATTTCGAGGCACCACAACTTCATATGTATAATCAAAACCAATAATGGCCTTTCCATTCAAGCAAGTTCGGAAATGGTCGTCACGCAGGGTTCGGTGCTAAGCCCTACACTGTCACTTTTCATTGTATAATTTATGTTCGATCTCTAAGCTACAAAATCGGGTATACTTTTGTTACTTTTGATAAATCTAACAAGCAACCAGGTAGGCTATCATCGTTGGCATATGTAGGCTCTGCATCTAGCGTAGGCCTATATGGTATTCCTTTTGTTGTGGCATATCATTTTGTTTTTCTGTCTTTACTTGAATCAAATTTAGATTTGATCCATGAATTATTTTTTTTTAAAACCACAGAGATCGACAATGAAAAAGACAAATGAGGAGGCTTTATTTTGGATAAGAAATGGGATTGATCAGGATGGGTTCGAAGTCCCACCTGTTAGTAGAAGAGGTGGGTGTCCTTTCTAATAATACTAATAGTAATATAGTCAAATTATGATTCTATATACAGCTATGAAATATAATTTGAATGTGTAAATTCGTAATGCATTCTGAAGACTTAATTATTAGATTACTTTGTAATTCTTTGACTAGGAATATCCGGTGTGCATAAAAACAAATTTATGGCTGGAGAGTTTTTGCTAGAAATTGTTGGCAGCCGACTGAACAGTTATTCTAAGCGGGCTGAAACTAAAAATGTCATGTCCTTCAATTTCGATGGTAAAAAATATGTGTGCGTATAAACATATTAATATTAATTATTACTAATTACTAGCCTATTGATTTGAAAAATGTTACTTAATTAACTTAAGCACTTTAAAAATAAAGTATTCGATAGGCTTATTAAAAAAAACAGAGTATTACGTTATAGACCATAACGGTAGACATAAGTTTCTAAAATAGAAAATTTGTCAAGTTGATGAATACAGTACCCGGTATTGAGAAGTTTAAGATCATAATCGTAATTTCTAATTGGCAGACAATCTAATTGGCAGACACTTCACACTTCTATGAATTAGTGTGAACCAGATTTCCATAATTTTTGTGGAATTAGCTGTTATAAACAAAAAGATGTATGTAAATTGAATTAGAACTTTATGAGTATAATGCGCTCTGTATCATAAAGCCTGCCATTGAGTTAACTGGCGTGGTTTCGAGTTCCCGGTTGTACGTGACAAGAAGTACACAGAGAGAAAAAAGTGGGTCAGTTGACTCATTTGGAGTATCCATAAAACGACCCAGTTTTCGTTGACTACCTTGGGACTAACTTGGAACTTACTTGGGACTTAAATAATGAGTCAAAAGACTCATTTTTGTGACTCACCAAAAAATCCATAAAACGACTCGTTAAGTGAGTCAAGTGACTCGTCACGTAAAGTGAGTTCTTCGACTACTTTAGTGACTAGTAAAGTGAATCAATGCAAATATATTTGAGTCACATAATTAGTCTTACACAACGAGTCAAATAACTCCACATTGGCTGGAATCCTAATTAATTAGGATTTAATTCGCCTTTTTTAAATGATTTTTTGGTTGGCATTGCACAAAGGTGACGAAAAATATCCGTAAAAACGAATACGAAGATGTTAAATTTTTTTCAATTAGATTACACGATTCGTGTATGCTTAGTTTTCCAACAACCCTATGCCTGATGTATTAACCTCCACATTTGCAGTATATGATTCCGCGTTCGTCTTTTTTTTTTTTGTTTTTGCCGAATAACATAATATAAAGTTCTGTTTCAATTAGTGCACCGTTTCTCCCGATGTGATCAGCTCAATAAGGAAACGATGTTAAAATAAAAACTTAAAAATACATTATGCCAGATTATAAACAGCTGACAGTTCTAACAATATAATTGTTAAAAACTAAATACATAATGTAAAGAGATTTTGCTGAAAATTTCAGTCAAATTGATCAACTTTGAACCGAGATTTTAGCGACTGAATTTTCGGCATAGCCTTGATCATCATTACTAAAGTCGGTTCGATAAAAACACAGTCTCGATTATCCATTTCATGATTAAATCATGAATGAAAGTTGAGCAAAAAAATCGGTTCCTAATCCAGTAAATATCACAGGCTAGTGATAAGTTCATTATTGTCCAATTAATAATTTAGATAAAAATAAACCATATGTTAGTCCCGAAATGACCTGGTTGTGTCGAGTGGACGTTAAACCCCATTTCTCTCTCTCTCTCTCTCTGTACCAAAAATTGCCTTTATTATCTTTTGGTCCGTCTGGTTGTCACAATTATTACCTGATTTAATAAAACATTTGATTATATCACTGTTACACTGTAATGAATCTGTGGTTCGAATTTTATGAACATTGGACCAAAATTGCCGAATAAAATGGCCGCCACTTTTACACGAATGTTGTAAGAATATGGTATATCAAGGTTGTGGACCCTGTAGAGGTCACAATTTAAATCCGATTTTGATGAAATTTGAAATGTAAGTTTATAACCCAAAGATCGCGGCTCCTTTCGATATTCGGACACATTAGACCATAACTTCCTGAATTTTGGCCCCTGATTGTACAAGAAATAATGTTTTTTGCCTTTTGGACCCTATGAGGGTCACCATTTTATTCCGAATTAAAAAAACGTTGGACTCTATCCCCGTTACACATTAATGATGGTTGAGTTTGAATTTCTTGAAAATCGATAATTGAATAGCTAAATCCATAATATTAAATGTTTCGTATACTGAACGTTAGCATGGGGCAGAACTTTATAAAAACCTGATAATTACTTAATATGCGACAACTCTTGTTGACTGCCCGAACGATTTAGCTGCTGTGTGGGCGTATGTTTCGTTGCGTGGCAACCTATTTTTTTCATATGTATATTTTAAGTTGCATCTAAATCGGACAAAAATATAGGTTATCTATTGTGTGTGCGTAAAAGGCATGGGACATAACCAAGAAAGTTGCAGGCCATTATTTCCGTAAAGGATGTACAATTTGTTGAGAAGTGTTAGTCTGATTTTCGCGCAATTCAAACTCAAGCGCGATTGTTGTGCAATGATTATATTTGAACGTTACTTAATATCAAGTAATCACCGTGACCCATATATAATCCACAATATTAAAAAGGTTCAGTCATTCAGGAAGGTATAATTCGAACTCATCCCAAGATCTTTGGCATATAAAGTTACGTTGGGGCTTATTAGTGGATGAATTTGAAAATAGTACACATCAGACTGCATCTTTTAGAGGTTCCAAATATTGTGCAAATTATTTCTCGATATTTATGACTAAATAAAATATTAAGGTTTCAAAATCTTTGATACAGCAGAATATTCAATGAAATAATGTTTGCATAATGATTTCTTCAGTTAAATGGAATAGTGAGGAAACAAGTCTACTGACTATTTTAGTACAACAGTATACAGCACTGAAAACAGCAATAAAGGTTCCTTGCCCAGTAAGTTATATACTTGTTTTCTAAATGATTGAATCAGTTGAACTCGATCGCTCTAGTATAGTTAATGCAATACTAATGGCAGTTGATTTGAGACAAGCATATTAAACATACATTATGGGAGAGCAAAAACTAACTTTTGTCGGTCTTCCTTTGAGCCTCAGATGTCATAGAAATTATAAATTAGATCTTTATTTAAACAACAAGCCCAAAATGAACACTGTAGACCCACGGATGACTTGGATTGGGCTCGGATTAAAACAGGATTCCGTCGACTGATTTAATCACTATGGCGTCGTGGGTGGGGTTTCTCCGTGACGTTGACGTCATCATACTTCCGGAAATTATTCATAAAAGACAGTGATGACCGAGGCTATACACAAGCTTCACTAGATACCGTTTAAACATTACTTGATGATCGAGACTATGTAGGTGGAGTTAACGCCTGTCAATCAACAATCGGCCATAGTGGGAAAAGGGTGTCGATGATTTTAACCCCCATTTCTAGTAAAAAATTATAGTGGTAACAACTTTGTTCAGGATAAAGTTATTTGACTGAAATTTTCAATATATTCTTGTTTCAACATCTATTTTTGAACTTTTATTGCAAGAATGGCTAACTCCTTGTCAAAATCTCCCATAATGTATCTTTAATTAACGGAGTTGTTAGAGACTCACACGTTATCGGCGATGGTACAAAAGTGTTTAACATAATGAATGTATTAAATTGGGGCTTTTTGGTCCTTAACACTTTAATATTTCTCAGTTCAATTGGATCAGGACTAATATATTGTGCAATTTTATTTCGTCGGTCTCCCCATAAATTTTAAAACACCATTGGAATATTGTATCGTACTTAATGAGAATTACATCATTTATATTCACACTACGTTATTTGAGTATACACCGATAATACACAGTAGACTGGGCAATATTGATGTAATTATCAAAATATTAAAACATTGTATATTTGGATGGCTTATATGGACATATTATGTTTTATTACTAAGTGGAATACTGATGTATGGGTTGCAGTGGATATTTGAAAACATTTTCTTTAGTAGTTATTAGGGTAATGCTCTATTAGACTTTTAGATAAATCAGAATTATTTCTTTCTTTCAGGTAAGAAGGAAATAAGAAAGTTTTTGAGTGAAAACAAACAACTTTTAAGTGCGGTAAAGTGCCTATATATCAGCAGCCGATGCTTACAAAAAAACACGAGTAAAACTATTCAATGTACGAAAAACATACCGAATGAAAGCATCCAAAGTCCTTTAAAAAAATGTCTCGGTAAAGAGATGACAGCTATCGCTATGAGGGAATAGTCTATTCTCAAGACATTTACTGTATGAATGTATATAAAATGAACTATATTCAATGTTTAAAATATTATTATGATTTGCAATCTGTTATGTTTCGTAAAAACACCAGCAGTCCAAATTGAATTGCAAACGTTTGTTCTTTGTTAGTTCATTCTACACGATTTTATTGTCCCGCCCCTTTTGAAGAAAGCAGGGGACTATTAAAATGGGTTCGTCTGCCTGCCTGTCGGTCTGTCACTATAATGTTCAAACTTGGTCCAGGTCAATTCCTTGATGGAGTTCGGAGATGAACATTTTCTGTTTAGGGCAAGCAGAGATAAGCAATTTTTATGGTTGATTCTTTATTTTGGGATTTCGGCGGGGAACATCAACCTCGCTGTTGGCTTCTTATAATTATTTTGTCGTTTGTGAATCGGCCCTCTTTATATCCCCACATTTTCATGAGGACGTATATTGTCGCCGTCCCTGCCTGATTGTACGAAAAATCACGTTTATAGCGTGGGGTCCCTCGTCATGATTATTGTTCTATTTAAAACAACGCCCAAATATATTACCGTTACACCGTAATGTCAGTTGATTTCGAATTTCGAGAAAATCGAACTAAAATTGACGGGAAAAAAGCGGTTCCTAGTACACAAATAGTGTAAAAAAGATATGGTATATTAAGGTTGTGGACCCTCTATATAGGCCACAATTTTGACCCGATTTTTCTTTGTATCACAAAGATCTTGGTCTCTTTTGATGATCGTGCATATCCGAATGTAACTTCCTTAATTATGTCATTTTTAGCTTGTGGATTCTCTGGAGGTCACAATTTTTCCCCCTATTTTAAAAACCATTTAAATATATCGCCATTCCACCATAATGCAGGAGAAAATTGAATTTCGGGAAAATCAAAATGAAACTATCCAACAAAATGGACGTTCTTTTTACGTAAATTGTGTAAAAGTATATACTGTGAAGGTTGTGGACCCTCGAGAGGTCACAGTTTTTATCCGATTTTGATGAAATTTAAAATATATCTTTATATTCCAAAGATCTCAACCCCTTTTGATATTTGCCCATTTCAGGCCATGACTTTCTGGATTATGGCCTCTGATTGTACGGAAAATCGCTTTTGTTTTTAGTTTGTTCTCTATTCAACCGCTGGTTGAATACACCCGTGCAATTGAAATGGAAGAAAATTAAATTTTGATTCGTGTTTAATTATTATTATGGATAATACTGAGTTTATGTTTAGCTCTAAATTTCTCAAACATATATTAAGACTAAATGATTGATTTATAAAAACGTTTATTTTTGTTGTACATGTGCCACAGGGGGGTTGGGATGGCCTAGTGGTCTAGAGTGCCGCTCCTCGACCTCTGGCTGGCCGGTCACCTCTGGCTTGCGGCTGTGGTTTCGATCCCTGGTGTGAGCGTATGTGGCATGGAGATAGGGGCGCCTTCTCAACCTCGTGGGTTTCCTCCGGGCACTCCGGTTTCTTCCCACTGCTAAAGACCCCTACGCGCAAGCGAATTATTGAAATAAAATTTAAAAAACATGTTAGTCCCGAAATGACCTAGTTTGTGTCGAATGGACGTTAAACCCCATTTCTCTCTCTCTCTCACATGTGCCACAGGTCATATATTTGGGTTGTTGGCATTCGTTTCAAACACTTAAATAAATTTTATGTTTTTAAGTATAATGTTGTTTCTGAAATTTATTGTTGCTGCAAACAAGATTAAGCGTGCATCAAACAACTCTGATCACTATTAGCTTAGACCTAACCTGTGTAACAAAACGCTCCTGCGACTATACTCTTTGGCTCATAGTTCTTGGAACTCAGTATCACTTCATATGACAGAATCAACGTATATATTGTATTTTGAAAACAACATTGAAAGTCCGCCTCTTTATGTAAGTCTAGCAATGTTTCCTTATCCACATTCCATATAATTGCTTCTTCATAGACATGTTGTCCTACCTAATGATCATGTTATAGACACCTGTATACAATGTCTTAAGCTCAAGACCTTTAAACAATTTAAAATACAGACACCATCTCACACGTGAATCTTATATTGCACCTAGTATAACGAATGTACAATGGACAAGGTGCTCTTAAATTATTTGAAATAATGGTACGCTAACATGGATGAGTGAAGTCACGTCTGTGTTTTAAGTATAAATACTAGCCTGTCCTGTGGCTATTTAGTCTGCCTAATGGCTATCTATATGCATGTGTCTGCCTAATGGTCATTTATATGTACCTCTCTGCCTAATATATATTACGTGTCTGCCTAATGGCTATATATATGTACATGTCTGCCTAATGACTATTTTTATGTACGTGTCTGCCTAATGGCTATATATATGTACGTGTCTGCCTAATGACTATTCTTATGTACGTGTCTGCCTAATGGCTATATATATGTACGTGTCTGCCTAATGGCTATATATGTGTACGTGTCTGCCTAATGGCTATATATGTGTACGTGTCTGCCTAATGGCTATATATATGTACGTGTCTGCCTAATGGCTATATATATGTACGTGTCTGCCTAATGGCTATATATATGTACGTGTCTGCCTAATGGCTATATATATGTACGTGTCTGCCTAATGACTGTTATATATTAACAAATATTAGGCAGACCACAAAAAATGTATATTTTATATTTTTGAGAATTTTTTTATTTCAAATTTTGGAAATCAATTAGACGGTCAAAAAGGTGTCATTTTTAAAATTTTTATCTTCAAAAAGTAATAAGTTTGGATTTTCATAAATGTCTACTTAATGCCCAAAATATAATATGGTCTGCCTAATGCCCTAATCATATATATATATATATATGGTATATATATATATATATATGGTATATATTTTTTTTATGCATTATCTACCGTAAACAAAGAAGTACTTGTACTTTATTTACTTTAATATATATATATATATATATATATATATATATATATATATATATATATATATATATATATATATATATATCATCAGCTGGAGATTTAGTGTATTTGGTTAGGAGGGTGGGGGGGGGGGCTGCGGAGAGGGGGGTTTCGCAAGTTCAAGAGGGGTTAATTCGGAAAGGGTGTCTTCGGATGTAGGAGAAGGATTACTCCTTAAAGGGACCATCTCCCAGAGAATGAAAGTCCGAGTACGCATGGAATTTAAGAGCTAAATGATAGGGGAATGGTGTAGTTACCTTGTCATGTCACCCTCTTAAGATTTCGGGTCAATGTTTTCGTTGTGTGACCAGATAATCGATTCCCGTTCCTTTAGAGGTGTATACAGTGAATGACCCATGTGCTGTACTTGATAACGAAACGTCAATTTTACAAACACTTTATTTTTTGATAAAATAAAAGTTTGGTTTAATCCAGACACCAAATAATACAGCTTGGGACACCAGATGACGACTGGTGACGACGGTATAAGTTGTTTGAAAACGTATGACATATATTGAGTTAGTTGCTTGGCCCTTAGGTAAGGTATTTGAAGGGATTTTAACAGAAAATTAAGAGGTTTTATTCTCTAAAATATTATCGGGATTGGCCCTTTTAATGGAAATTTTTTGGTGTAATTACCACAGAGGTTTCATGGTTGGCCCTCGTGTCAGATTCGTTATATGTGATGTCTGTCTTGTCTACGTGTGTTTAGCTAAGTTTTGAGACTTTGAAAATAGATCTAAAGCATAACGTGTGTAAAGGCTAAATGAGTTATCATTGAATATAAGGTTAAATTATGACAAGAATTGCCAGGATCTAAGCAGGGTCACTGTATAAATCGCGAGTAGCGTCTAGTGTTGGTAGAGATTAAAGTTAAGGTTCTGGCAATAGAAATGGCTGTATTTTGTTCATTTAGAGATTAAAACAATCCAATTGTTAAAATTTACGAGATTAGCGAGCGAGTGGGTGATTATGATTTTGTTTATTGCCCGGTGCGTTAAAACGTATAATTCTATATAATTGTGAACATAAAAAATTTAAAAAATTAGCTACTATGGTCTTTAAGTATCTATTGAGTAAATAACACGTTCTAATTGTGGTGTCGTTAGAATACTTGACCTCAGCTGAAGCCAGCCGATGACTTAATAGACAATAATTTTATTAATGATTTAAAAAAAACACCCCAAAAATACATGAATGGGTAGTTAATCAAATTTAATGGGTTTGTATAAAATTATACACTGATATTGAAATGGAATATTGACCAGGTTTATTTCAATTATCCAGTTTTATTGTTTGCGTTGAGGTGTAATCTTGAATGTTAATCGTATAGTAATCAGACATGTGTGTATGTCGCATGAATTATTTAACCATATAGATGTTGGTTTAGCCAATGACAAGTTTTCAATATTGGGAGAATAACAGTACACGAGGTCTAGAATCAAGGCTGATGTGTTTATCTAAAACGCAATTAATTTCTTTTCAAATGTTAGGAGACAAACAATACATAAGGTCTAGAGTCAAGGCTACTTTGACATATAAAGATTTATACAAGAAACTGTTATATCGTTGCTGATAAACAAACGATTTGGCTGCTGTAAATACGTACACAACGCTGAATTCCAAGTGAAGTTCAAGAAAATATGATAACAATAATATCTAAGCGAGCGTCAAACCTAAATGACCACAGACTTAACTAATGTGTAGAAGGGTAGGTGACATCCGTCGGATTTGGTAAGCTTTTGGCGGTTCCGCTCTCCATATTCAACAAGAACAAATAATTCCAGCATTTTGTGTATTTCTGCTGAAAGTTGGCAAGGTGCTGCAAACTGAAGAATATTAACAAGATGATAATAACTGTATGACATAGAACACGATTTATGTCACATGATTTGCTCGAAACATGATGGCTAAACCACGGTGATTCTGAGAGTCATACATCACTACCGCCAAGTACCGATCGACATGAAACTTAGCATGCCTGTTCCCTGGACAATTGCGCATCGATTGATGGGATTCCAAGATGGCTCAGTTCTGGTCCATACTACTGTGGTACGAGTTGATATTTAAGGCTGTTATTTATAATACCTACATCCAGTATAATACCTACATCCAGTGTAATACCTACATGTTAGTTATAATACCTACATGCTATTTTGACAGTTATCTCTTTAGAATATATCTCCCCACTTCTCCCCAGTCCTCTACACCTCAGCACTGTATTATCGAAGCAGCCTGTGTCGATCTTAGTATAATTTGCGATGTTGGATTCCAGAACAGTTTCAAATGTAACACGCTCTTTCTGGATATTGATACTATCGAGAACCGGATAACCATCACTATGACATGTAAAATTAAGTGTGTCGCCCTTTTTGAGAACCACTGAATCACTTGAATTACCATTCACGGTAGCAATGAAGGCCTCTCGATCTGAAATAAATTAAATGAAATGTATAGTGGTAAAAGGTTAATAGCACAGAAGTAATACTATTCATTTATCCAATGGAAGTCATTATCCATTTATCCAATGGGAGTCATTATATTAACCATTTATCCAATTTAATTTATTATCTATTTATCCAATGCCAGTTATTATTCATTTATCCAATGCAATTTATTATATTATATATTTGTCAAAAGGAAGTCATTATAATATCCACTTTTCCAATGCAAGTAATTATATTACCCAATTGTCCAATGTGTGGAATATTTATTTGATAAGGACATTTTGGTACAGCTACTTTAGAGTAAATATATGTAAATAGAATTGACCTAACCCTAACCCTGTCTCTGGACCAGGGTTATCTTTCTATACGTACATTGTAGTTGAAGTAAAAATTCTTCACTTGGTAATGACAGTTTTCCTTGTCTTTCACGAGCCATACATATATAACTGTTATTAAACATTGATTTATCCACATCATTAAGATATAAAGATGACGTATCTTCCGGTCGTTTTATACCATTCTCCAGCCATGTGTAAGTAAAGGCTAGACCATGATCTGGAGGCTGTGTAGTCGAGTCACTTGAACAAGTTAAAGTCTGGTCCCCACCACTCTTTAGATCGTCAGTAGACGATTTTATAACAGGCTTTGTTGGTGTACCTTTAAAATCGATAAAATCAATACCATGAAATTATTTACATTTAATATCAGCTAATACTGTTTTCAGGGAAGTGCTTTCACATGTTAATTTCGCGAGTTATCTCGTCATCCGCGGGTCAGCTGATATCATTTTAAAAAATCATTTTGTTTGTACAACTGCCGATACCCTTAGTTTACTAAACAGTCATAATTTGTATCAGTTTTAATAACGTGTCTTTAATCCTACCCTGCCTAAACCTGACATTGATTTTTACAATACGTAAACAATTCGCATAACCAACATGTATGGTTTACAATCAGTATAACCAACATGTATGTTTTAGAAACAGATTACAATACGTAAAACTATATCTATATAATATACATTATACTAACCTAAAACAATCAGTCTTTGTTGACAATCAGATATCGAACAGGTATAATCACCGGCATCTGTTAATTTCACGGATTTTATGTGAAAACTGAGAATTGGACCACAATTTGTAGTTAGTAATTCATACTTGGATGGATCAGCTACTAATAGACAAGTGCTACCAGTCTTGTTGACAATACTTATATCATTCGGTGTTTTAATCTCGGTGTTTGTAGGCAAATCACTAAACGTCATAGTAGCTGTATCGGATATATTCACATAGGTTGCAGCTTGACAAACTGTAGAAACATTAATTTGTTTTAAAATAATATTTATTTATATCATCTGTTAGTCACTTTAACATTTTACGGTGCTTTACAAAATTATAATTTCTGTTGAGCAATATCGAATTTGGAGAGGAATATAGGCATAAATAACGTAGTTGAATTGGTAAACAAAGATACCGAATGATTTTACCATAAATTCACCAATTATTCTCAACACATTTCAAGTATTAACTATGTATTTCTAAAGGACAAGCAAATGCTATTCTTCGAGGGATAAATGTGGTTATCACGTAAACACGCACCCCCCCCCCCACGTGGTAACATCTAGAGCCTAACACAATTGCTCGAAAGTGAACAAATCGAACTATTATTTAAGGCCAATTCTATCTACCAAATGTTACATAAACTATTATCTAAACACTTATTAACACGACAAACAATGATTTAATTTAAAAATGGAGTAGCGAGGATATATCTCGAATAACAAATATTGTTCTTACGATAATAAACTGATATTGTAATTTGAATGAATTTTGTATTATCTATGAACTATTATAGCAAGAACAGTCAACTCATTATCTAAAACGTACATGATTTATTTTGCATTTTCACTAATTTCCTCTTTTTACTATCTTTATATTTTCTAATCTTTATAAAATAATATTGGTATACAAATTTACCTGATAGAAGATATACAAGTTTACCAGATTGCAAATTATACATATATGGAAGATATACAAATTTACCTGATAGCATATACAGATATAGAAGGGCGGTACACAACTGGTGGTCCATATTCACTCTACAAAGTAAAATGATTAAGAATCCATAAACAGCATTTGGACTAAACACAAGCGCTCAGAATATGGATACACAAAATAGTTAAAAGTCCCTATGAACAATGTCATTGTTGTGGAACGCCTTTGTTTCTGATAGGGTTGGATGGGCCGAATGATTAGCACGTGCGCGCTGTACCATATGGTCTGTCATTAAGTCAACTGGCGTGGTTTCGATTCCCCTGTTGCACGTGACGAGGAGTAGGGTAGCCTGTCCAGCCTCGTGGGTTTTCCACGGGTCTTCCAGTATCCTTCCACTGATAAAAGACCTTTTAAGGACGCAAGCGAATTATTGAAATAAAATTGAATCATATTTTAGTCCCGAAATTACCTAGGTTTGTTTTGAGTTGAGGTTACCCCCCTCTCTCTCTCGCTCTCTCTCTCTCTCTCCCTCACCCTCTCTCTCTCTCTCTCACTCTCTTGTGAATTAATAATATCTCAGATAAGCAACAATTTCGACCACTTTCGGTAAGCGGTTTCCGAGATATCAGATATTATTATTGTTATCATATTCTGTAAATTTCGTGACAATCGGTTGATAATTGTGGTAACCGCTAACCGGAAGTGGCCGAAACTTTGCCTATTCTGATTATAATCTGCAAGTTTCAGTGCGCTCTGTAGCCGTACCACATCATGTGTGATAACCCGATATCTCGGAAATTGATAACAGTAAGTGGTCGAAACCACTTAGTTACTGTAATTATAATGTGCAAGTTTCACTGAAATCGGTTGGTAATTGCGGTCTGCAGTCGTGCCACATGAAATGTGTTGTAACCTCATATCTTGGAAACAGCTCTCAGAAGTGGTCGAAATTTTGCCTGCTCTGAGATATTATGAATGTTATCATATTTCATAAGTTTCGTAGAGATTGGTTGATACTTGTGGTCAGTAGCTGTGCCACGTGAAATGTGCGGTAACCTGATAGGCTATCTCGGAAACGGCACTCCGGAAGTGGCCGAAACTTTGCCTACTGTAAGTTTCATTGAAATCGGCTTGTAATTGTGCCCTTAGCTTTTCTAAAATTCTTGCTTACCACATGTGGCAAATAGCCACTGAATAATTCGTGTTTTAGATTTCGAATCTTATTGGAAATAATGAGTAAGATGTTTAGCTGCTTTGAGTTTCTAATTTAAAGGGACTATCCCGATAAGAACAGAGTCTCAAAAATTGAAGTCCTAGTATTTATGAAATTTATGGACCAAAATATAGAGGCATGATGTATTTACCTTGTCTCAAAATTTCAGCTCAAAATATTGAGTCATTTGGACGTGAACGTCAACACTGCTTATCCGGACACGTAACCCTTTTAAGATTTCGGGTCAATTTTTTCATTGGGTGACCTGATAATCGATTCCCCTTTCTTGAGAGGTCTATACAGTGAATGGCCCTTGTACTATACTTGATAACAAAAGGTAAATTTCACCTACATGTTATTATTTAAAGAAAAAGGTCTGTTTTTAACCAGATACTATGTATATAATACAACGGTATCCATTTCCAGGTTTAAGTTATTTACAAGCATATCACAAATATCGGGTTAGTTGGTCGGCCTTAGGTAATGGGTTTTAAGGGATTTTAACACAAAATTCTGCAGTTTTATTCCCCAAAATAATCGAAACCACGCCAGTTGACTAGATAATTGATGCACCAGCCATTCCGCCATCAAAGAGGGGCATTGTAAAGTTGATATATAAATGCCACTATTAGATCAGGACAAATGACGCACAACCGATGGAATGGCCGGGAATTTACGGATTATTACTGTTTTCATATAAGAAGTATCAAGAATTAAATTTTGTTTTTTCACATGGCATGTATATCACCTTTCTATATACTAGTTTTGAATACTAATAACGTGTATGATTTAATGAAAAAAACTTTTCATAATAAAAAAAGCTCGGGTTCATAGGTCAAAGGTATCGGTTTACCTGTTGAATACAGTGTTTTAAATTTTATAGGTTGTTTTTCTCTTACTCGCATTACTTATAGTATATAGACCAGAACCGATAAACCATGTAACGAACGTCAAGTCTTAAGAACGAAAGAAAAACCAAGATCAGATAAAGCACATTTATTTTAACCAGGCCGATTACATTGATTTTCTAAATGATTATTTTAATTCTAGATCTGTACGCAGAAGGGTAATTAAAGTACGGTGAAGACAATGATGTTGCAATTTATGTTAGTTACCGATATGTAACCATACAAATGGTAACTATAGCTAATTAAAACACAGCGTTACTATGCAACTACATGTAACTATGAAATATACTCTTGTGTCCATCTATATTTATAAAGTCACAAAGTCACAAGACTATTTTATTAAACCAGTGTTTGTGTCCAGTATCTTTTTTCTTTTCATAGTTCGTGAAACAGAGTAGTGCCGCTTTACGTTTGGGCTAATATTTCTGGATATATACATACATTTGGACACAGATCACCAAAAAAATGAATGTAGTTCTGTGCTAAAAATAGCCTAATTTTCCCTTAATTTTTTTCTCCCCTTTTCAGGCGTTTTTGGCGTTTTGTTTAGATGTGGAATTGTTGGGAAGGTTTTGAATTTGGAATATTTTGCCAGTTTGGGTGGAAAAAGAGGATATTTGTGCGGAAGAATAACATGGGTAAAGGGGCTTGAAAGACGTCTCACATTGAACCGGAAGTAAAGAATTGACCCCAGTCTACTTTAACTTTTACTGATTTGAGATTTTCATGGTGAACCTCATACATGCTTCGGAGGAGATGACTGCCAGGTGTTGTTCTTTATGCCTTGTGAAGGAATTAGCTCAACGAATATTGTGGAAAGAGTTATGGCTTGTGACATGAGTGTGAAATAACATTGAAGTCAATGGGACAATAATTGGTGTTCTGTGGCCATTTACGTTGAAAAAAGAATTAAACACATGTTTATGGCTAACGTTTTCAGTTCTCTTTACCTTCTCAGGCCACAAGGATATAATATAATGTAATATATAAGACAATGACGTTACGTCAAAGCGTAGAAACTTTTGTGTATATCTTCATTAAATCTTCAGTATCTTATAAGTCTTCTTACAAACCCGTTTACTAAAATAATATCACATAAGGACATCCATCCCACCCCTGAATGCCGGAGGGCAAAATCCTTAACTATTTCGTCTTTAAGTAATTTAAACAGACATTATACAAGAGCTTTATCAGCCTATTGTTCGATCCCTACAATGGCTGATAATATTCATCGGGATTTTCCGGCGTGTTTTCTCCTTGTCAGTGGTGCAGGACGGAGGGCCTGACAAGAGCAGCTGTCTAGTCAGTTGGATGGGACGAAAAACCGAGGACTCGTGTATACATTTGCGTGCACGTAAAAAATACCCTGGCAGCTTGAATTTAATATAAGAGTAGACCATAGTACCGTTGTCCGGGCGTATGTCCGTCTTCATTAGCCCAGTCGGAGCAGAACAATAGACCGTTAAACCATTTCATTTCATTTTTGAATGGATATTAATTTTGAACATGAGAAACGGCCGACCGCATATGTAAGTTATAATAAACATTAGATATATGAGTACTTATAGTCGTGAAAATACGAATACCGATTCTAGTCAACACGATATACAGATTTTTCAAGACTAAAAAAAGGTTAGCATTAAGGAAAGTATTTTAAATAAATTAAATCTAAATTGTCGTATTATCCGAAGAAGTACATCCAATACTTGACAAGAATAAAACAAGGCTAGCATTAAGGTAAGTATTTTACCCGTCATGAATAAAATCTACATTTTCATATTATCCGAAGAACTACGCCAGAACAATTTGTTTAATACTTACTGTGATCTATTTTCCTACGATTTGTTCCCCTGAAACTTGTTTAAGTGATGGTTTTCAACCGTCCGTTTTAATCTTTAATATAAAATGAAAAAGAGGAAGTTCTTACCTGCTTCAAAAACGATCACGATTTAAGAATTTCTTCCTGTAACCTTATTTACGTGACGTTAGATAATGTCTCTTGTTGCAGCAGTGTATATATAATTTCGTTCTACTTGGATTGCCATTGGTATTTTATATTGTTTTGCAAGAGTGCAACATGGCAAAGGGGTTAGTAGGTATTCAAAATACGCGTGTAAGTTTAAAATGAAACCGGCGTGTTTGGTTTTGTATCAACCAATAAACCAATCATTTTATGGATGTATTGTGATATATAAAAAACAGGGGGGATTCCCATACACGACACACCAACACCACTGGGACATCAGAACTAAGGGCAGTGTTTCCACTACAAGTTGTCGAACCCTTCCCACCCTCCCTCCCTACGTAAGAAAAGCCCTCGGTGTTTTGTTTCACATAGTTTATTATTCAATCTATGTTATATACAGGGCAGCCACGCTGGCTTGCTGGCTAAGTGGGTAAGATGTTCACTAGCTAGTCTAGATGTCACTTCTTCGATCCCTGCATTGGCCACGAAAGAGGGTAAGACTCTGAAGGTAAGGTTTATAGGCAAATAGAAACTGCCCGACAAAACAACGAAACGAAATATAGATCTGTATTTTAATCTGACTGACTGTGGTGGTGTTGAATTGTCGAGTTAAAATGTCATCATGTGATGTCCGGTTGTCGCCTTATGAAGGGCGACACCGCGACATCACAGCATTTTACCAATCAGCCACCATAAGAACCAGATTTCGAGCCCGTAGGTGTACATGCCCGTATATGAATAAGGAGATCACAAACGTTTGCCCGAATTCATCGATTTTGTCAGAGTACTTGGGTTATATCTTGGCCTAGAAAAAAATTGTAACTTGGCTAATACGCCTATGCACAGCTCAGTTTGTCAATGCAGGTAGTTCAAGTAACACGTAACAGGTGGTGTACCGGGGATTCAAGTATTGTTTTTAAATACAATATTTTCCTTTAAATATCTGGCAAATAGGACAAGAAGGATGTGATTAAAGGAAGTTGATATATCTGTCGTTTAACCATCTACATCACGTGACCAGTTCAATGTTTGATGTGACATGAATAATAACGGAAATAACCATCATCCATCTTCAATTTAACAGATGCTGGGTCGGGTATGAGCAAGGCTTTGGCAATTTGGACGGAAACTATTGTCTTGGCTTAACGAAAATGTATTATTTAGCATCCACAAGGCACTCATCCCACCGATCCGTTTATGTTTCTATAAACGACGAGATGAGACCGATTTATACTACCTATATCAGTGTACAGGGTGGCTGTAATAATGGATTAAATGATAGAATCGTCTGGTAAAAGATTCCGTATCTATGACAGCGGTGATAATGTGTACGCTACATGAAGGTTTTTGTGGTCTGATGATACATGTGCCCATTGTTATACCTTCACCGTTCAATGCATGTATGTGGATGTTACATCTGTTCGGATGTATTATGAATAATGAATTTCTGGTCGGTGTCATCGATTCAAAACAGACGAATTATACATCGTTTTAAAACAAGCAATCTAATTAAAATATAGATCTATATTTCGTTTCGTTTTTTATACTTTCGATGGCCTACACTCATGTAGATCTAACAAGTTATAGTGGGAGCTCACGTTCTATGACGTCAGGTATCAAGCACGGGACATTTGACCCGATAAAATCAGTCATTCGATTAACCAATTAGCGACCGCCATGCTTTTTAAAATCTACTTTTGTTTTGTTTTGATTTCAATCCGCTGCACTCGGCTAATCTCGACAGATTCCGTAAACTACATCTAGTCTCGGATGTATGACAGTAAGTGATATGTACCTACGCCCATACATTTGCGATGCGGCTACCGGTTTACTTTAACAGGAAAACTTGACGCTATTACACAAATTGGGAACCTATTCGGCTAGCGACCTATTCGACCGATCGAGCTGCAACCTGTTCGTTGGAAACCTATTTAGAGTAAAGACAACAGTCTCTATTTATCAACCAATAAAATCCAACGTTATGTCTATCAAATGAAAGTAGAATATATTATTGTTTATCCATTCCTTCAGCTCAGAATAGAAGTGTAATTTCGTCATTATCTTACAGCTGGGTCGGTCGAATAGGTCGCTAGCCAAATAGGTCGCCAACTTGTGTTTGGAATGGGCGCAGCCATGTTTCATCCGGGACCTTTAAAGTAGTTCAAATATGACGGAATTCATCATACAGCCGAGTTTAGATTGTCCGAAATCTTACGAGGTTTGCCGAGTGCAATCCGCTGGTGTTAGTATAGGCGTCATTGGCTGGTAATATATACCCACAGTTCCACGCATGAAAAGGTCAAACGGTCGATTCGACAGACCATTTGATTGGCTGACCCCTCATTTCAGGCAGAACACCAGTTAAATTACAAGTCCTCCAGATCCAAGAGTAGTGAAGACAAGTAAAAACTAAATTTTGAACTATAAAAAACGAAACGAAATTGGATCTGTGTTTTAATCAGATTGTAAAACAAGGAGATTTTTATTAAAAATTATTAGTCTACATTTACAGTCGTATTACATAGACGTTTCAATATACATACAGAAATCAAGCAAATAATGATTAGTTAACAATATATAGGAGATCTTATTAGTCTACATGTATAGTTGTATTACATAGACATTCAATCAGTTGTATTACATAGACATACAATCAGTTGTATTATATAGACATACAATCAGTAGTGTTACATAGATATACAATTATTGTCTGTCCCATGGTATTATGAACAAACTACTCTACTTTGGTTATTATAAACTTACCTGTGTGTTTGAAATGAACTCCCGTTAAATAAAATCCATTATACAACTAAATATACCAACGAATAAAAAAGGTTCTCTCTTGTAAAATTGAACTTCTCACAAACTTTGACACCGAGAAATAAAAAATGTAAGCTTATTACGTCACTTATCGGAATGGATCATTTCGTATAAGGGGGTCAAAGCAATACTCTTTTACGACAGTTCAAATTTTGTGTTGATGCGTTCGATTACTGGCGCAGCGCTTACTCTAGCCACCGCCAATGCGTTCGGGTTACTTCTGGAAGTATCCCATTATTCAACATGGAAGCAAATAAATTATTTGATCGAAGTTATATTTGCAGATAAAGTTTAGGCGACGGAAGAATTATTGTTGACACTTGAATCAGTAGTGTTGTGTTTATTTTAGTGATTCTACATCTTGGTTTAACAATTTCAAGAATTAGAAAAATCCACTCAGCGTCCTTTCAGTTGCCCAAAGGCACGTTCGATCGTAAAACTGAGATGTTTATTAAATGTTATTTTTTTCTTGATAACGGGTCAGTTTCCCCAAATCAATGTATGGAGTCATAAGCCATGATGGCTAAAGAGAGCAGACTGGGTCCCCAAGTAGGAATTCTTCCTACTGAATTTGGTATCTGATTAGAGCAAAGTCTTCAAAACCCTAGCGTCATGTGTACACCCAGACCAGCCGATGTGAACATGAGTAAATCGAACTCGATGATCACATAGCCTACAGCCTGGAGTACGACCGAGTGACCTTTTTGCGTTTTATGTATGATATTCGATAGTCATTCATCTTGGGCGCCATAATTCGAATATGACAGCCATCCATACCCCCGATTATTCCAATCCGGGAAATTTACGATATATTGGAAAAACCGTAATAAATTTCTTCACGTTTGTGGGGTAATGGGCAATTGTAACACGGACAGGAGATCTTCCTTTGTTCTTTTCGCAGATTGTTTTACCTCTGCTAAACTCACTGGGGCGTAACTGTGCAATAACTAGACATTTGCAGTGTTGTTGCACACTTTTGCTGGTTTACGCTAGTTTTAGTAGAAATCATATAGAGAAGTTGGGTGGGTTTTCCGTGCAATAACAACGATCATGTTGAGCAGGTATCAGTATTACAATCATTTATATCACGCTTCATTCGCTACCAGGTTTAACACGGGTCTCTGTGCGAACATAACCTTGCCCTTCTAACTACAATTCTTGTAAGCTATGGAGCTCGTTAACAAAGCTAACCAAAGGTTACAATGGTTGAACGAAAATGTGATTTAAAGTATGTTCTGCATAATATGGGCTTTATTTCGCTTCTCTGGATTTAATAGTTCCAATGAGATACCCATGAAAAAGTTTAAAGTTTGTTGATGGATTATTGTCTGCTCGTTGTTATTTATCAGAACATCGAGCATAATTAATTGTTTGGTGGCGTTTATGTTCCATTTTGATATCCGAAGAAAGTGCCGCGCCGTTTGATTACCCATTCCCACTGCGCATGTCGAAACATACTCGGGGATCCTGGCCGAGTAAGCACGGAGCAAATAAGCGAACGCGACGTGTATAAATAAGCTATTGCTCTGAGACCCAGTAATGAGTTTGGGCGTTTACAAACATAAATACGCCCATAGTCCGATATTTTGTTTCCGCCTTGTATTAATTATTTGGTTAGAGAGTTCCGGGGCAATTTTTTTCTTTTGAATTACATTTGTTTTACTGGCCTTGAATATCACCGTTGAATATTTTTAATATTTCCTGATGATGAACTTAAGCAGTCCTGCCAATTAACCCCGGCAATCTGCTGTGGACGAGGTAGGTCTAAATTCCGATGTATTTTAAATTTGCCTCGGCAAAAATAATAGCCGAGGCCATTAAATCATTGAATAGGTATATAACGGTTTTTTTTATAGATAAATACCAATAATTATTATCACCAAATCATACCGCGCATCGGTTTAATTATCGGTCGATAGTTCCATATCTTTCTATTTCTCTTTAAATATTATTTCTGGTGTGTTCATAATTTTATAATCGTGAAATTCACAAGGCTGTTTATCCATAAGATTGTTTTATCAGTTGTTAACCAATTTTGAAATCCACGAAGAATGGAATTTTCCGATGGCATTTGGTAGATCGCGATCATGTCCCAGCTAATCAACGCTTTGAATTATATTGCCGTAAAAGGTACCATGTCATATGAGTTATTGTATGCTACAGAGATTGTTAAATTTAGTGCCGCGAAACTTGCACGAATTTTCCCCGCGGTCTTCATAATTAACACACAAAACCAAATAATACACACAATCTGACATGTGATTTTTTGTTTTAAATACATTTTTATAAAGACGATAAACGATGTTTAGACATCCCGAACTGTTCTTATCAAGAATGTTTCGATTTCAGTATCTGTCGAATGAACAAAAACAAGTAATTTAATCAGGAACATTAATGATATGAACAGTCGGAACGTGAATAAAATATGGAAATTATTGAGAAGCGGTGGTCTTTTTCATACGAAATATGATTAATTTAAAATTATGAAATAAAGTGTGTTTATCTATATATGTTAGCCACAAAGTTGACTATGATTGACTGGGCTGTAATGTGTTTTATAAAAATATATATAATATACACGGGTGAAATTACGGGGTGAAAAGCAATATTATACATGTAATTACGAGTATTCGTATAATCGGTAAATAAAATTTAGTAGACTGACAATCAAATAGTTTAAAATTATGTCATTGTCTCCAGTTGCTATTTTCTTGCCCAAACTCAAACGACCGAATAGGCAGTGTGCTGTTTTGATTGCAACACACGTGGTTATCATAAATTACCCCCTTCAACATAATTACGATGGTTTAGCCTATAACGTCACGTGTATAATGTTGTGATGAACACAGACGAAAATACAAGCAAAAACATTGACTTTTCAAGAGAGAACCTCTTTTTTCCGTTGGGATGTTTAATTGTGCAATGAATTTTATTTAACCGGAGGTGATTTTAAACACATAGGTAAGTTTATAATAACTTAAGTAGAGTAGTTTGTTCATAATCGTAGAAATCCGTTTATTATTTACCATGGGACAGACAATAGTAGTATTACATAGACATACAATGCTTGATTATTATTATTATTATTACAAAATTTATATAGCTCCCCTTTCACAGATGTGTTCAAGGGCACTTTACAATGTAACAAATACATACATTTATAAAAATAAATAACATGACAAATGTTAAAAATACTGTAATTAAGCAATTATTTACTGATAACTTTCTAACAGTTTCAATGCATCACTCTGTATACCAATTCTAAACCGTAGTCTATGAAGAAGAATAGAATGGTCAACACTTTCAAATGCTGCAGATAGATCCAATAAAAGCCAAAACACAAACTTTTTATCATCTAATTCAAGACGAATATCATTGGATACTCTTGTTACGACAGTTTCAGTACTATGGAATTGCTTATATGCACTTTGGAATAGTTCATCTAAGCAGTTGTCTTCTATATGGCTCTTTAGTTGGATTGCAATTAATTTTTCAAGTAATTTAGAAGTAAAACTAAGGTTCGAAACTTGTCTGTAATTTTTAAAGATATTAGGGCCAAAATTCGGTTTTTTAATCAGTGGAATAACATATGTTAACTTAAAAACATCAAGAATTATACAGGAATTAATACTAGAATTGATAATATCAACAATAACATGAATAATTTCATCTAAGCATTCTTTGAGAATAGAAGTAGGTGACGATTTAATTACACAACCATATTGATGTTATTATCATAACTATATTGATGTTATTATCACAACCATATTAATGTTATTATCATAACCATATTTATAATGTTATCATCATAACCATATTAATGTTATTATCATAACCATATTAATGTTATTATTATAACCATATGAATGCTTTATCTTAACCATATTAAATATTAATGTTATTATTATAACTATATTAATGCTTTAGCCATAACCGTATTAATGCTATTGATAAAAAAGTGAATTATAACTATAATCACGGATATTTTTTAGAATTAAAAATTCATCACAATCCCTACATAAAGAATATTTTCGGTGTGAGATAAGTTGATGTCATCAGATGTTAAATATATATCATACATATTTAAAACAGTTCCATTTATATGTTCTAGAAGGAGTATAATAGATAGAAATTATATAAGTTTTTATCATGTTCACTCGGTTTGAAATACATAATACCACTTTCTGTATTCTATTGACGTACGCGGTGTCTGTCACAAACATTTTAAAAATAAAGTTAGAATAAAAAGCTGTATTTAGATGATCTTGTCTCCATGGTAACTGTAGTGGTGTTGGTGATTTGATGATAACCTTGTCTCTATGGTTACTGTAGTGGTCTTGTGATTTGATGATAAACTTGTCTCTATGGTTACTGTAGTGGTCTTGGTGATTTGTTGATAATCTTGTCTCAATGGTTATTGTAGTGGTGTAGGTGATTTGTTGATAGTATTGTCTCTATAGTTACTGTAGTGTTGGTGATTTGTTGATAATCTTGTATCTATGGATAATGTGATGGTGTTGGTGATTTGTTGATAAATCTTGTCCCTATGATTAATGTGATGGCTTTGGGGATTTGTTGATAATCGCCAATGAACATCGCAAACTTTAAGCGTTGGGTCTGTATAGAAAAGAAAACTGAAAATCTGGTCAATCTCCACGCATGGTTGGCTTTAGAAGTCAAGTTTAGAATTGAAGCCTTGGAAGAGGTTGGAGGCTTCTACGCTCCTAAGACGAGTCCTAATCAAGGTGGTACCGGTAACGCTTACAAAAAGAATCGCGCATATGCAACTAACCATAACAGCAGGCCGAAATGCAACTTGTGTACTAACAATCACCGACTTGTCGATTGTCCAGACTTTCGATCGCATTCTGTTGACCGGAGATGGCAAGTTGCAAAGGATAAGTCATTATGTTTTCGATGTCTAAGTCCAAGTCACGAAGGGCGCTATTGCAAAAACTCTCGTCGCTGTGGAATAGACAATTGTCCCCGGTCACATCAAATTCAAAGGGAATTAATAGACATCCTTGTTAGATTTAGGAGTAATTCGATCGCGATTGCTGCTGACATCGGTGAAATGTTCTTGCAGATAGAGATGAAACCTACCGATAAACCTTATCATAGATTTCTTTGGAGAGACACGAATCCCTATCAGCCTGTTCGAATTTATGAATATCAAAGACTCGTTTTCGGGAATGCATCATCGCCTTACTTGTCACAACTTGTAATAAGAGAACATGCAACGTCGCATACTTCGAAATATCCTAACGGAGCTTTATCTATTCTGGAGTCTATGTATGTAGACGACTTACTGGACAGTGTGGATTCAGTTGAAGAAGCAACCCGTCTCAGGCGTGAAGTAACGGAATTACTCGCTATGGGAGGTTTTCACATTCGCAAATGGATATTGAATTCGGTTGATGTATTGTCGGAAATTCCAAGCAATGATCGAATCGGTAGTTTGGAAATCGCAGATCCGTCTGGTCTTCCTACTCTTAAGACCCTGGGTGTTTTATGGGACGCAGTGACAGACTGTTTTATCTTCAAAATAGACCCGATTCTCGTTGACGTTTTGACAAAACGGATTGTCGTTAGTAAAACTGCAAAATTGTTCGACCCCCTTAATTTGCTAGCACCCTTTACGGTTCGCGCTAAAATAGGAATTCAAGAAACGTGGGTTAAAGGACTTAGCTGGGATGAACCCCTGCCGTTAGAACTATCAAGCCAATGGAATAACTGGTTTAGTGAACTAGCGCTTCTCGAAGGAATCAATATCGCTAGATGCCTAGTCAGTAAAAAAGTGATTATCCGCAAGACCATCCACACGTTTGTTGACGCGTCCTCCTCTGCTTATGCCGCAGCTATTTATCTTCATTGTGAATATGCTGATCAGTCCTGTTCTTCGAACTTAGTGGCTTCTAAAACCCGCGTCGCCCCTCTAAAATCAATCACGATTCCCAAACTAGAACTATCGGGAGCGGTATTAGGTTTACGACTCGCGCAAACTATTTGTCGGGTGCTTAATGTTTCCAGTTCGGCAGTAATTTACTGGACTGATAGCCAAAATGTTCTGTTTTGGATAAAAGGAGAATCGAGGAAATACAAGCCATTTGTGTCAAACCGTGTTGGTGAAATTCATTCGCTGTCTGAACCCTCTCAATGGCATTATGTTGACACTAAATCAAATGCTAGCGACCCGGCCACACGGGGATTATCGGCTTCCGCTTTATCGAATTGTGACTTGTGGTGGCATGGACCTTTATTTCTTAGTCAATCGTCGGAGAATTGGCCTCTCGCTAATGAAACAAGCTCAAATCCGTCTGAAGATGCTTTATTGGAGCTTCGTTTGGCTCAGAAGTCGTTCCTTGTCGCGACTCCACCGCGCGATCTTGGTAGATTAGAGCCCTCTAGATATTCAAGCTGGATTAAGTTGTTGCGAATAACTAGTTGGATTTTTCGCTTCATTAAGAACATTCGTGTTTCGCCACAAGAAAGATGTTTTCAAGAATATTTGACAACAAACGAGTTATCGGCCTCAAAGACTTTTTGGCATAAAGTCGCGCAAAAAGATTGTTTCGCAAGTGAACTGCACTCTATTCGTTCAAATAAACAAGTTGACAGTCGATCTCCTTTAGCGTCGTTAAATCCTTGTCTCGATGAAGATGGTGTTTTTCGTTTGGACGGTCGTTTGAGACAAGCCGATCACATTTCGTATGAATCAAGGTTTCCGGTAATACTACCACGAAGCCACGATGTGACGCGATTAATTGCGACTCACATTCATGCTGAAGGAAACCACGATTTAGGAACTTCTCATTGTATTAGTAAAATTCGAGAAGAGTATTGGATTTTGCGATTAAGGCAAGTGATCAAATCCGTAGAACATCATTGTAATGAGTGTCGAAGGAGAAAATGTAAGCCAGCTAAGCAATTAATGGCACCGCTTCCTTTGTGTCGAATAGGTACCCCCTCACATGCATTTTCGGAAGTTGGTGTTGATTTCGCAGGCCCCTTTGTAACAAAGCAAGGACGAGGTAAAGTTAGGACAAAACGGTACCTATGTTTGTTTACATGCTTATCGTCGAGGGCTGTTCATTTGGAAATGGCCTGGGGACTTGATAGTCATTCATTTTTACTGGCCTTCGATCGTTTCGTTAACAGGAGAGGAAAACCGTATTTCGTTTTAAGCGACAATGGGACTAACTTTGTGGGAGCAAATAGAGAACTTAGGAATTTGTATAAGTTGGACAATTCAACGATTGGAAGTGACCTCGCTACTAAGGGTATTGAGTGGAGATTTAATCCCCCGGCGGCTCCCCATTTTGGAGGTGTTTTCGAGGCTCTTATAAAGTCGGCTAAAAGAGCTATTAAGGCCGTATTAGGCGATGCGGATGCAAATGATGAAGAACTGATGACCGTTTTTATTCATGCAGAGGGATTACTAAATTCTCGACCCCTCTGTTATCAAGGTGATGACCCGAAGGACGAATCGGTTCTCACTCCAAATCATTTTCTCTTTGGTCGAACAGGTGACCAATTAGTGTCGTCCAAATTAATCGATGGCGCTCGATTTAATCCACGTAATCGTTGGCGCATGGTTCAAAATTTGGTTAGCTCTTTTTGGAAACGCTGGCTACGAGAATTCTTACCCACATTAAATAATCGTTCGAAATGGCAAACTCCCTACAAGGACTTATTGGAGGGTGACTTAGTACTAGTTGTTGACTCGCTTTCCCCAAGGGGTAAATGGCCCTTAGGTCGTATAGTAAAGTCGTATCCTGGAATTGACAATCGTGTTCGAGTAGTTGACGTCAAAGTGGGCGATAATGTACTTAAACGGCCGATACATCGTCTGTGTCCGTTGGAAGCTTAGATAACTAAGTATTGTGTGAAAAGTGACTATCGATAATGTGTTTAGTTATATATCGTCATCGTTCGGAATTCGTTGTTCGTGTCTATCGTTAAATGGTGTGCCTATTATCCATATGGAAATGCGGATGTAAAGTGTTACATCGTTGGAGTCATCGTAAAGTTCATCGACCAGTGAGTGTTTCATCGTTGGATTCATCGCAAAGTGTTCATCGAAATAGTGATGTGTATATTATAGTTTGCTATTTTAAAGTAGTATTAGTTATATCGTCTATCGTCGTCCAGAATTCTACTATTTAAAGTAGTATTAGTTATATCGTCTATCGTTGTTCGAGGATGTTCAATTCTATCGTATTTCGCGAATCTGTAATGTATCGTAGAATCAGTGTTTTAGGATGTGCCATCGCATGTTACATCCTGGAGGGGGATGTGTTAGAAATAAACTTTCATCATCTTTTGTTTTATAGTGACTGGTTAATTTCGTCTATTGGCGTATGAATACATGCATGCAATTTTATATAAATGTAGTACAATTAAAGCATGTGAGATGCACTAGAGAGTTCGTACCATCAACATCGTGTTTGTTTCTTTTTTTCACCCATCGTAACTCGAAGCCATGAGTCTGCTGTTTATGGGCCCAGCCTGAGAATCCATTTCGGGATTTCTCATACATCGTTCGCAACACCAATTCAATAACATTTTTTCTCTTTCATGCTCAAAAAACAAAAATTACCAGGATTTTCTTTTGTATTTGATTTCAAATTTCAGAAAAAACAAATTTCGATAAATTTTTGTTTTTTCACGGATTGTTTTTGTTACAGTGACGCCATTCTATTGTCGAGGTTTATGTATTGAGTTTTACACCAGTAGTGTCAACTTTTACATCTAGTTACACACTTGCTAATTAATGACTACTGTATATTTTGCTAACCACTTTCTATACATATTTAATTCTAGTTTTGAATACTAATAACATGTATCATAAAATCTCTCATTATAAAAATGTTCGGGTTCATAGTTCAAAAGTATCAGCTTACCGGTGGGATAGTTGTATTAAGTTTCAAAGGTTGTTTTTTTTCTCTTACACGCATGAGTTATGGTTAATAGACCAGAACCGATAGCTCACGTAACGAACTTGTTATAGCATCCGTCTTGGATGACCTTAAATCATCTCCGACATCACCCATGGTGAAAGACGATGCTAAGCCTTAGTAACGACCAGTTTAAGCTCAATTATTTCTAAATAAGTATGTCAACTAGCCGGATTAAAGTCACTTTCTCAATGATTTCACATAATTCTAGATCTGTATGCAGACGTGTAATTAAAACACGGTGAAGGCCATGATGTTGAAATTTATTATAAATAAAATTATAAAAGTAACGATTTCAGGTCTCAGTATTAAATATAAAAAAAACCCATAACAGTATTAATTGTTTAATCACTGCCTAGGGGCATCATCAGAACAGTCGAATGACAATTTATGGAGTCTGGTTATTCATGTCTACAGCGATAATATTCATTTCGCATGTTGTCTAGATAAGAATATGAATCACCATTTGATATTACTAGTGGAATATATCTAGCCTCGTCCTTCGAGTCCCTTGTTACAAATGGCGCCGAAACGCATCATGACACACGATTCATGTACCAATAGCAAAATGTTTATTTTTGTCTTAAATATTCCTGGTAAGATCACAACATCAATGTTGATTTAAATTGACAAATAATTCATGTTTTCAATGTCGAAGACTTTGGATGATATTAAGTTAGAGACTTGTCTACTTTAAATAATTAATAATGATATAGTTGTTCAATTTATACTACATGTATTCTGTTTTGGAAACACGTTCTCGTCAACACGATATTTCAAGACTGAAACAAGGCAAGCATTAATGTAATTATTTTACCCGACATAAATAAAATCTAAATTATCGTATTATCTGAAGGAATACATCCACTATTTCACACTAAACCAATTTGTTTACATACTTACTGTGATCTATTTTCCTACGATTTGACCCTCACGTTCCCCTGAAACTTGTTTAAGAGATGGAATTCAACCGTCCGTTTTAATCTTTAATATAAAATGAAAAAGAGGAAGCTCTTACCGGATTCAAAACCGACCACGATTTACCAATTTCTTTCTTTAACCTTATTCACGTGACGTTAGATAATGTCTTTTGTTGCATCAGTTGATGTATAATTTCGTTCTACTTGGATTGCCATTGGTATTTTATATTGTTTCGCAAGAGTGCAACTTGACAAAGGGGATAGTAGATAGTCACAATATGTGTGTAAGTTTAGTTTTGTATCAACCAACAAACCAATCATTTTATGGATGTAGTGCGAAACATGAAAAAAACAGGGGGAATTCCCATACACGACACATCAACATCAACAGGGACATCGGAGCTAAGGGCAGTGTTTAGACCACAAGCCCTTAGCTCCGATGTCCCTGTTGATGTTGATGTGTCGTGTATGGGAATTCCCCCTGTTTTTTTCATGTTTCGCACTACATCCATAAAATGATTGGTTTGTTGGTTGATACAAAACTAAACTTACACACATATTGTGACTATCTACTATCCCCTTTGTCAAGTTGCACCCTTGCGAAACAATATAAAATACCAATGGCAATCCAGGGGGGGGGGGGCACGCTGGCTAAAGATGCTGGTTCGCCGCTAGCCTGGATGTCCCTGTTGATGTTGATGTGTCGTGTATGGGAATTCCCCCTGTTTTTTTCATGTTTCGCACTACATCCATAAAATGATTGGTTTGTTGGTTGATACAAAACTAAACTTACACACATATTGTGACTATCTACTATCCCCTTTGTCAAGTTGCACTCTTGCGAAACAATATAAAATACCAATGGCAATCCAGGGGGGGGGGGCACGCTGGCTAAAGATGCTGGTTCGCCGCTAGCCTGGATGTCACGTGTGTGATCCATGCATTACTGTAGAAGATGTGAGCGAAGGGTTCTGAATGCAAATTTACAAAATTATAAACAAATTTACGAAATTGAAAATAAATTTACAAAATTAAAAACAAACTTACAAAACTGAAAACAAATTTAAAAAATTAAAAGTCTAGTTTATTCAATTTCTTGATGTTTGCGTTTATATTTTCTATTTGTCCTATCAAACAGATTCATGTCGCAGCTTATGTTTGGGTACTGTAGAATAATTCTTAAGACACAGTTTTTCTCTGAAACAGACGTTATTCCACATATTTGTTTAGTTCATCATTTGAATAAGGTTTATATAATATTTTCTTTCGTTTACATATGTCTGGTCTTTTGTACGGTTTTAATATTGACATCTTATTGTTCAGTTCATCTTTGATCATGTCTAAGAATTTAGAGTAAGCTCTATTTATATCACCAGTGGTAGTAATATCACTTTCCAGGTCTTTTATCTTTTAAACGATCTCACCAGTGTATTGTCTAAAATGTTGAGGAATTTTACGAGCATCATATCTAATAGTTTGTATGGAGATCGTGACAGGTAAATAGTCTTCGGTCTTTTTTTTTCTGGCACTATTTATTCAATAAATATATACATATTATAAAAGTACACTGTGGGATCTGAAAACAAGTCGGAGCTTATATAAATTCGGTGTGTGTTATAGCAATATAGACAAGGAATGGGGAGATAAGATATAGTTTTATGTTTCTAACATATTCACATATATGCAGGTGTGTACCGAAATCAACTAACATTTGATTGACATATTGGTATAACTTCCAACTTTCAACTTTTTTTTATTTGCATATTACGTCCATTAAGAACAGTATACAAAAATCAACATACATATGCATGCAAAAGATACATTTGTCATGGAATACTATATAAATAATGAAAATATAATGAAATTACAATGGGACATATCTATGTACATGCGCCATTGGGATGATACCAATGAGAACAACAATGAAAGTATGACAATGAAATCAAAATACTCATAAAATATGTAGTAAAAGTATATCGGTGTACATAAGAGTATGATGATCAACATAGCTGGTTCTACACGTCAATAACATGATAACAGATATCTCATGCGCAATTTATAGAGTAAATTTCCATAACCATATAAGGGTGGGTTATTGCACCATTTGGCTTAATTTAACCAATCATTACGTCGATTGCACAGGTTCATGGACATGAACATGCACGACTGTGCGTGATACCCTTGCGGCTATAAAGGAAGCTATATTATGTCAGAAAAGCAGACTTCGATTAGGTTCCAGAGGGTTACCATCTAAGAGTCCTAGACACCGCGAGGTGTCTTGGTTGAGAAGAGTTTAGTTAGCATTGACTGTAATTGTAATATGCTTGTATGTATACCTATGCTACATAAAAGGTAAAAACGAACTGTTGCATTGTTATAACTGACGAAGACAAACGTCTTAAGAAACCAGTAAGAAGAAACACACAACGTGAAAGAGAAGAAAAGACGATCAGAGATAAATCCTAGACAATCACAAGGCTAACGGTAATATGTAGCAAAAACAAGATGCATGGGTCATACGTAGGATGTGGCGACCGGACCGGTTACCACCCGCTCTCCGCGTCAGACAAAAAGGCTCATGGTGCTACAGTGTCCACTTAGCCGACAGACTGTTAATCCTTTGATTGATCTTAAAAATATAGTCTGTTTAAAAGTAGTCACTCAAGAACTGTTCACTAGTGTTCAGCGTTAATGAGCTCTTAATCCCTCTTAATGAAATTTATTGACCTACTAATTAATGACATTTTGAACACAGTTCATGCCGGCGTTATGATTTTAAACATGAATTCAATTCACTATATTAATATAAATAGATGGTCGATCTGTGTCGAAATTATATTTATTTTAAAATGGCAAACGTTCAGGTTAATATTCGCTTTATCTCCAATAATCGAGGTGGCCGATATTTAATACACAATGGTTACAAGTTCGGTATAAAGTCAAGCAGACCAAATGCCGTCCATTGGAAATGTTCAACAAAAACTTGTCCAGCTACTGTAAACACCAAGAATGTTGTTCTTACCACTGTTGGATCCGAACACAATCATCAACCAGATAATGTAAAGATTAAAGTTGATACGTTTTTGTCATCCATGATGGATTTGGTAAAAACTGACCACAGACCAATGCCAAGTATTTATCAAGAACAAATAACTAGTAAGTAAATTGTGCCATTTAATCTTGAACCTTATTTCCAAACTGAAAATAAAATGTTTTGATATTATTTCTATTGAGTAAGTTCTATATGTCTATTTGTTTATATTGTTTCAGGTCTACGAACAGAGGAAGTTACTGAAGTTATACAGTCTGTGCCAACTTTTTATTCCATCCATTCCGCCTTATACCGCTCACGATCAAAAATTTTACCAACATTACCTAAAGAACGCCAGGACACAGAACTTACAGAATCATACCAAACTACAGCTAATGGTGACCGGTTCCTGCTTTTTTCAGACAGAAATATGTGCATATTTGCAACAGATGAAAATCTACGATTTCTCGCTGGCAGTGATTCGTATTTTTGTGACGGAACATTTAGTATGTGCCCACAGCTTTTTTTTTTACCAGATATATACAATTCATTCAATGATAGATGGAAAAATGTATCCACTCGTGTATGCTTTGCTAGCAAATAAGCGACAGGATACCTACGAACAAATGTTTCAGATAATATTAGATAGAACCCGTAACATTGGTTTAAATTTGAACCCATCAACAATATTTACCGATTTTGAGACCACAGCACAAAATGCCGCAAGGATTGTTTTTAATTCTGATGTTAAAGGGTGCATGTTTCATTTTCGCCAGGCCATTTGGAAAGCTGTTCAACGTTGTGGACTCCAGACATTATTCTGGGATAACCCTCTTATAAGACAATTTGTACGCCACGCATCAGCTTTGCCACTGATAAGAATGTGTGATATCGAGGATTTTTGGTTCTTTGCTTTGGAAGCTGTAGATTTAAACATCCACAAGTAGGGCGGTTCGCTGATTATATGACGGAGCAGTGGGTTGATAACAATGGCCGTAATGTGTGGAACCATTTTGATACAACAGGGCCCCGTACTACCAACCGTACTACCAGAATGCCATTCTAATATTTACAAGTTCATTAACTTAATAAAACAAGAACAATCCTATGTCGAAATCACCATTTCACAGATATTATTTGGTGGTGCCAAAAGGCCTCGAGTTAAGAAATATCGACAACTTGATACAAGAATTGAACATTTGAAAACACAGTTATTAAATGGCCCTTTAAGTGTAAATCGGTATGGAACAAATATTTCCTATTTAGTGGGGCTGTAAAATGATTGTTATGTTGTACGGCAATTATTTATAAATTATATAATGCTATTTAATAAAAGTTAAATTTGTAAATTGTAATGCATTTTTATATGTGTAAATCATTTAATGTTAGTTAATAAATATTAAATTTGTTAAAATCAATATATTTTTATATGTGTAAGCTTTTTAATGTTATTTAATAAAAGTTAAATTTGTTAAAATCAACACAGTTTTAGTCTTAAAAAAGATATGGACTATAATTTATAACACCATTGTTCTAGGATTAACTCTGGATTAGCGGCAATATTTGACATCAAAGCCTGCCGGCTAAGTGGGAACACCCCATAAATTCATCCCCACGAATATAATAAAATACATTGTAAAAGATTGCAATCATAAATAACATAATGGTATAAAATAAAAGGTCAATGTGTTTACTCTCTTTACTCTCATTTAAACGTACATTATGCTAAATCGGCCTGTTGTTTTTTTAATTTTTGGGAAATTTTACGGCCCTCAAAAGCGTTTCCATGAATACAGGGAGTTGGCAAGGGTCGGGGATTTTCTTAAGCAGTGTTTTTGGCGACATCTGAAGTTAGTCGACGAAAGTTGATTGTTGGAAGCAAAAGCCGAATTAAACTCGAAAAATGGGAAGGTGGGCCGCAACAAAAGAATCAAGGTTCAGAGTATCAAGTACCTCAGTCCACTCATCTAGCAAAGAGGAAAGAGTGATGTTCTTACCACTGTTGGATCCGAACACAATCATTAACCAGATAATGTAAAGATTAAAGTTGATACGTTTTTGTCATCCATGATGGATTTGGTAAAAACTGACCACAGACCAATGCCAAGTATTTATCAAGAACAAATAAGTAGTAAGTAAATTGTGCCATTTAATCTTGAACCTTATTTCCAAACTGAAAATAAAATGTTTTGATATTATTTCTATTGAGTAAGTTCTATATGTCTATTTGTTTATATTGCTTCAGGTCTACGAACAGAGGAAGTTACTGAAGTTATACAGTCTGTGCCAACTTTATATTCCATCCATTCCGCCTTATACCGCTCACGATCAAAAATTTTACCAACATTACCTAAAGAACGCCAGGACATAGAAATTACAGAATCATACCAAACTACAGCTAATGGTGACCGGTTCCTCAAAAGCGTTTCCATGAATACAGGGAGTTGGCAAGGGTCGGGGATTTTCTTAAGCAGTGTTTTTGGCGACATCTGAAGTTAGTCGACGAAAGTTGATTGTTGGAAGCAAAAGCCGAATTAAACTCGAAAAATGGGAAGGTGGGCCGCAACAAAAGAATCAAGGTTCAGAGTATCAAGTACCTCAGTCCACTCATCTAGCAAAGAGGAAATTTTGTACGCGATTTTCGAAACAACCCGAACCTAGCTCCTTTTCGAAACAACCCGAACCAAGAAAGGACTAAGCATACATAAACGACCACCGCTTTCTTTGACAGAACCATACATCCTTGAATTTGAGATGATGAATGAACTGTACCCATTACTTGATGGTCGCTATGGGATATGCGGTTGTGATAGAAGGGAGACAAACACAATCACATCTGGACTCAGACTAGCAATTATTTAAATGACTGTAACATCACAGACTGTAGCTTTTTGCTCAACATTGCGTTGGTTCCAATCTTTTTATGCACAACGGTGACCACATTTGGCAATCTCCTCATCATAAATTTGTAGATATTTTGCTACGGAAACGAACGAACAAACGATTCTAAATAAAACACTTGTATCTACATACGTGTATATATATATATATATATTTAAAGTTCCTGTCTTCGTTAATATATTGTGGTGTGTTGTTAATATTTACGAAGGGGGGGGGGGGTTGGTTAGCACGTGCGCGCTGTATCATAAAGCCTGTCATTGAGTCAACTAGCGTGGTTTCGAATCCCCGGTTTTAGGGGCTCGTGTCCAACCTCGTCGGTTAACTCCGGGTCCCTCTCACTGCTGAAGACCCCTACGTGCAAGCGAATTATTGAAATAAAATTAAAGCATATGTTAGTCCCGAACCCTAACCCTGAGTGGAGGTTAAACCCTATTTCTTTCTCTCTCTTTCTCTTTCTCTCTTCTCTCTCTCTCTCCTGTCAGTATTTAAGAATCAAGGGCGGATAACTTGAAAACGCCCCCACCCCTAGATAACCCAGGGGTTAGTGAAGTAGAACGGAATGAAACCACCGGGGATACTGAGGATGTGGAAATAGTTAAATTAGGCTATCAGGTAAGAACAGTATACCCGTATATGTAGAAACTGTCAAACGTCTGGATATACATATACCGAGTCACATTGCAAGAGTAAGAAAGATAAATTAGATTTATATCATTTTGGCACCATTATTAATTGATTTTAAAACTAATCGTTGATTTATTTTCCGTACACAAAATGAAACTAAATAACTCTAAATATACGAATCAATTTAGAATATAAAAATGTGAATCGTAGCACATTGAGGTCTAAACTGTGTGCTAAATTATAAAATATATCATCAATCAATGGAACGTGTTGTAAGCTGGACACTGCATGCTTTCTTTTAACGCTGGAGTGAATTATTCGCCCCTTTGTATTGTGATTGAATAATAAATGACTAGCGTTTTGTCTATATTTTATTTCTAAACTGAATAAGTCAAGTCTTATAATATAATTGAAATGGTCCAAGTACTCCTTTGGGTTGGTCCGATTAGTAAAGAAAAATATTGGTTCAAGTGCCCTTTCAATATAGCTTATTCTTGCGGACAACTGTTAGTTACCCCTGTTTACGGTGTATTTTGTCCACGTTGAACAGTCCATTTCCTGATTACACTTTTTTGCCTATACCGTTTTTTTTTTGCCTATACCGTTTTTTTTTTTGCCTATACCGTTTTTGTAGGACTTCGAATCTTTTCTAATGGTTTGGATTGGTCGTGCTAGCTACTAGGCTTAATTTTATTTGGAACTTTCCTTATTTATTTCTTATACCGTAGAGACAGCAATTATGTATTTTGGCGCATGCCCCGATCCCAAGGAATGTGGACGTATTTTAAGGATGGTTTTTTTTTTTTATAATTTTGAGATTGGAATGAGTCGGGGTGGGGGTGGGGTGGAATTTGTTATTATATTACACAGTTGTATCATTTATATTCCAAATGGCCCATTCCTAGTTTGGGGTGGTTTTTTTTGCAATTTAAATAGCTATGTTGTAATTTATGATTTGGGTGCGGGGGGGTGGGGATAATTTTTCATTTCATAACACAGTTTGATTGGAATTGGAATAAATTTTGTTCAGTAAATGTCTGTTTGTTATTGATTGACATTTGGTTCAGAAATCCCGCATTTTGTTTATGGTTTAAAAAGTCTGGTACTAAATGAAATGGGGTTTAACGTCCTACTGTTTTGCTCTTTATATGGGCTAATGAAGACGGGCATACCCATACAGTGTACTATGAGGGAAATTTTGCCCGAGCAGCGGCGATACGGCCTACTCTTATATCGAATTCTAACTACCAAGGGATCTTTTACGTGCACGCCAATGTTTACACGGGACCTAACGCTGGTAAACCTGGATGAACTTTCTCGGCCAAGAGAAAATTATAAATAACCCTATTCCCCCATATCTTAAGAATCTCATTAATCTGGAACCAACAAATACATATTATTTCGAAACGCAGATAATATAAAAGAAATTTGATGTCGTACTGAATTTGTTTCAAAATCCTTTATCCCATCCAGTATAAGAGAGTGGAATAAACTCAGCCTCCCTGTAAGAAACTCAATATTCTGCGATCATCTCCCTTAATCAGATATAAAAATCCTACGTTTTTACCATAACGGTCAGCGGAATCTCCAGATAATCTATAGCAAACTTCAGACATGTTGCTCACAGTCCCCTTGTGGTTGTATCGATGTAAATAACAATATCTTTAATCAAGTCCAGAAGTTTATTGATATGTCAAATAGATTTTAATCTTTCTCATTAGCAGTTTAATTTACAATATTAATTTGAATTTACGTAACAATGTAACCTATGGTATATATTATACAATTCCACCCATCTCATTATGTATTTATATTTATATTTTAACGTGTTTGCCATTTTAATTGTGTATATACACCTATTTTGTTCCTTTGTTTTAATATTATGTATGTATATTATCTAGGGAGGGGGTTTCACATAGGCTAAGTGTGTTCCCCAATCAGACATCCTGAATAAAATATTTTTGATAAAAAATATTAAACACCCGAGCCCAAGACTAGCGAGCTTGCTGCATTTGCGGTACTCGACCGTGCCCCCATAGGGCGTGGGAATGATTCAAATATCCCCTTTGTAATTAGGTAACGTATTTACCGTTTCGCCGGTGGAATTCAGGTGATTGACTGAATAATTGGCGTGTGAGACATTGTGAGGGTTAATCTCGAGAAATAATTTTTGAGAAATGTTGTCGAAGAAATGTTTTGCAAGATTTTTATTTGGAGATTTATATTTAGAAATTTGTTTTTCCAGATTTGCTTTTCGTTGTATTTCTCTGATGAAATGTAAATGTAGGTTAACTTTTGATTTTCTTTAATAAATTTTATCTTTATATTGAAATACAATGCCTGTCCAAAATTGTTGAAGTTTGTGAGAAATCCCCACTCTCTTCTTAGGAATATAGATCCAAACTTGACTTCCCACAGCAAAATCATTTTGTAAGCTGTGTTGATCATAACGTTTCATCTGCGGGCACTTGATGATAAATTTTGTCTGACAGATTCATGTACAGCATCCATTCGACGAATCAAATCATTCACCCATTCAACAGGGGTGAATAAATTCCCTTGGGGTCGTCCGGCAAGCATGTTACCTCCCTGCCAAGCATTAATTTATTTGGGGAAAATCCAGATGACGCGTGATCGCAAGATCTATACGCGAGGCAGACTGTATCTATATGAGTGTCCCAGTCGCGTTGAAATTCCTCGACATAATGGCTAAGCATTGAGTGTAAGGTATGGTTATACCTCTCAACTTGGCCATCCGAAGCAGGATAATGTGGAGTAGTCCTTGTCTTGGTAGTACCCATAATATACAGTCTTACCGAGACTGTAGAAAGGCTGTCACGCTGAGCGTCTGTGTTAACATCAATGATGACAATCAACTAATCAAGTCAATGTTAAAATGTGATATTTTAATGTTTATGCAAATACCAATTATACATAATGTACTTTATCTGTAGTATGAAGAGTTAGTTGGCTTGTTTTTACAGGATTCTATTTCTGTATTCTGTACTGTGTCCTTGCCTGTAAAAACTCGTTTTGCCTTTTACTCTTTGCATGTTAAAACTGTCAGACTTTGGCTTCTCTCGAAAGCATGCTTTTTTCCTCAGCGGAAGTCAAAGCGAGCAAGACAAGACCAATCGATAAATGATGCCAATATAGGAGGAGTCTATACTACCCGATAAAATAGCAGTAATATAATAGGCGGGCCGTTACATGGCTCCCCTAAATTGACATGATAAATGACGATTTACTAATAAATATACAAATAAAATAAAAATAAAAAGTCTTTTCTTTGTCTTGTTCTGTAAATAGTTTTTGTCACTGTTAAAGCGTTTCTGTGATTCCGAAGAATTTCTAATGAATGAATAATTTAAGTATCACCCCATTCTATCACACATGGTTTAATATCTATATTCACTAGTGATACTCAAATAAGAATAAGACACATATTTACTATCAACTGGTTAATGTTTCCCAACTTTCATCACTGTTAATGTGATACACAAATACACTAAGGCTGTAGAAACTATCATCTGTGGGGCCTTTAATATAAATAGGTTACATTGACTTCCATGAATACACATACAGGCTTATAATGTTAATTTTGGCTCCTTGACGGGGATACCTCGGTTTAATTTTCACTGGATAATATCAATACCAATTTGTGGATGGGTCTGTCCATGAATGTTGTGGGTTTTACGCGTTTTCCATCTTTATCTAATAAGCTGTCTCCAATAGCTAGTTTTACTGAACGAACCAGACCATCGGAACTGGGATACACTTCGTGAATACGAGCTAGCTTCCAATTATTTCTTGACAGATTATCGTCTTTAATTAAAACTATATCATCAACTTTAAGATTGTCTTTGGGGCGAATCCACTTTTGTCTAATCTGTAGAATTTGAAGGAATTCTTTACGCCATCTGTGCCAGAAAACATCAGCTAGGTGTTGAACTCGACGCCACCTCTTTTTGCTGTAAATATCTGTCTGTGGGAATTCACCAGGAGGTGGTTTTACTGTCTTGGTTTTCTGGGTCAGCAAATGATTGGGTGTGAGGGGCTCTTGATTATCTGCGGCTACTGCTATTGGTCGACAATTAACTATTGATTCAGCTTCGGTGAATAAAGTTCTTAGTGATTCATCATCAAGTTGTCCACCATTTTTGTCTAATATTGAGGAGAGCACACTGCGTACTGTTCTGATAAGTCTTTCCCAAACACCTCCCATGTGACTGGAAGAGGGTGGATTCATAATAAACTCGCAATTATCATGTAACAGTTCATTCTGTACTTTATCAATGTCTAACTGTAATTTCGAAAGTTCAGCTTTCGCACCTACGAAATTGGTGCCTTGATCACATCGAATATGTCGAACAGGACCACGTCTGTTAATAAATCTTCTGTACGAGTTCAGAAAGGCGTCGGTTTCTAATGAATTTACAGTCTCTAAATGAATTGCTCTGGAATAGAGGCAGGTATACAACACACCATATCTTTTTACATCGGAGCGTTTTTCTCGAATAAAAAATGGTCCAAATAGGTCGACTGCAACGTAAGTGAAGGGTGGAGTTTGACTGAGACGGTCTGAAGGCAGATCAGCCATTTTCTGGATCTGAGGACTGGATCTTAATTTATGACAGCTAACACAGTTGTATATGTAATGATCGACTGCTGACTTTCCACCAATAATCCAGAAACCAGAGGACCTGATTTCATTGTGGGTTATACCTCTGCCTTGGTGTTGAATCTTCTCATGAAAATGTCTGATGATGAGACCAGTCAGATGACTCTCTTTAGGGATCAATATCGGATGAGTTATGTCCCTTGATAAACTTGATTTCTGTATTCGTCCACCAACTCTTAATAAATTGTCTTCATCAATAAATGGATCTAATCTGTATAATTTGCTTGCTCTTTTTATTTCTCTCCTTTTATTGTCAGGTTGTTTTTCTTGATCTCTGATTATAGATATTTCTTCTTTAAAACTGATGTTCTGTTGCTGTCTAATAATTTCTTTCTCTGCTCTGTCTACGTCTTCAACTGTTAAGTTGATTCTGGCTGTATTCTGTGAGTGTGGTGTAGGTTTATTGTGATGTGATTTCATAATGTACTGTAATTTCTTAATGTACTGCATACAAATAGCTATTGCTCTTTTTGCATGAAACCAATCAGAAAAATAGGTTATTCTGTCTGTGACTGAAGGAAACTGTGGTTGATTATTAGTTGTCAAGACTTTAAGCTCAGGATCACTGACTTTAATAGATGGGGTTAAGACATCATAATTTTCAACATCTAGATCATTCCATAACATCTCTGGTCCATTCCACCATCTTTTCTTGTTGATGATTTCTTTAGTGCTGAGACCTCTGGATGCATCATCAGCTGGATTCTCCTCTGTTTCTATTTTATGCCACTGACTTGGTTCAGATTTATTTCTAATTTGTTGAACTCTATTTGCAACAAATACATGGAATTTCTTAGCATCATTATTAATGTAGCCTAGTACGACATTGCTATCAGTCCAGTAAACTTCCTTCAGGTTGTCATATTTCAATTCGTTACATAAATTAGAACTGATCTTTGTGGATAATACAGCAGCTGTGAGTTCGAGTCTTGGAACTGTGATGCATTTTAGTGGTGTAACGCGAGCTTTTGCCATTACCAAAGTGCAGTGGACATTATCATGGTCATCTGTAAGTCGTAAATAGGAACATTCACCAAAACCAATTAAGCTAGCATCAGAAAAGTTATGTAGCTCTGCTGATTTTACTGTACCAAAATTCTGTGGTTTATAGCATCTGGGAATTTTCTTTTGACCAAGGAGGTGTAAATCTTTTCTCCAGGCTTCCCATTTCATCCTTATGTCATCTGGAATGTCATCGTCCCATCCAAGACTGTCTCTGCAAAGATCTTGGAGTATTCTCTTACCAACAAGGACTACTGGTGCAACAAGGCCCAACGGGTCATATATGGAGCTGACTGTTGATAGGATCCCACGTCGTGTAAGAGGACTATCTTTAAGTATAATCTTAAACTGGAAACAATCTGATTCCACACACCACTGTACTCCAAGTGTTCTTTCCATTGGGAGTTTATCTTTATTAATGTCAAAATCTTTAAGGCTCTGTGTTCTTTCATCTTCTGGGACAGATTGAATAACTTCTTTAGAGTTTGAAAGAAATTTATGGAGATGAAAACCACCTTCTTTACATAAAAGTTGACTCTGACGGATAAGATCTTTAGCCTGTTCAGGAGACGAAACAGATTTAAGGCCATCATCTACGTAGAAATCATCCCTGACAAAATCTGCGACTTCTTTTCCATAGACATCTTCGAATCTGTTGGCTGTTTCCTTTAAAGCATAGTTGGCGCATCCCGGCGAGGAAGTGGCACCAAACAAATGTACTGTCATTCTGTAATCTGTTACTGTAGTAAGTGTTTCATCTGACCACCATACGAATCGAAGGAGATTTCTGTAATCTGGGTCAACCTTTACTTGATGAAACATTCCCTCAATGTCACATACAAATGCATAGTTCTCTTTTCTAAATCTGCTCAGGACTCCTACTAGTGAGTTGGTCAAATCAGGACCCTGCAGTAAATTGTCATTCAAGGTAACATTCTTGTACTTAACACTACAGTCAAATACAATTCTCTGCTTCTCTGGTTTCTTAGCATGCTTGATGGAGAAATGAGGAATGTACCAAACTGGACTAGTCTTTAATTCTTCCTGGGGTACCATTTCAGCATGTTTATTCTCTAGTAGCTTAAGAATATAATCTTGATATGACGATCTGTATTTACTATCTTTCTCAAATCTTCTTTTCTGTAGAAACAATCTTTTAACAGCTACATCTCTGTTATTAGGTAGGGTTAATTGATCAGTCTTCAATGGCAAGGGCATCTGGAAATGACCATCTATGAGTTTGATACCATTTTTAGCTTTCTCAAGGAATTTTGTGTCATTGAAGGAGTAAGGTTTGTCATTACTGTTATAATCTACAAAATCCCTGCTATATATCTGCTCTAGTGTTTCCATGGTAACTTTATTTGTAAAATATTCTTCTGTTACTGTACTACCGTTACTGTCATTATCTTCATTACCTTTAACTCTGCCTATAACTCCCCAACCTAGATGAGTTCTAATACCATATGGATCATTTTCTTTCCCAGGAACAATTTCTAATGGCTTGATAGCTTGTATACAGTTGGTTCCTAGTAATAATCCAATCTCAATGTCTTCTCTGTAAGGCATCAGTGACTGTGATATTTCTGTAAGGTGAGGCAACTGTGAGACGAGGTAATCTTTAGGTATCTGGCCTCTACTTGAAGGAATTTCATCTCTGGTATAGAGTGAAGGTAAGTATAACTCTTTACTTTCAGCAAAACCATGTACTGCTAAACCATTGATCTTTTTACAGGTAATATCATCTCTTCCTAGTATTGTTGAAAGTGTAATATCGACATCACAGCCATTAACTTTAAGTTTATTGACTAAAGAATTCTTAATAAATGAGGCATCAGATTGATCATCTAATAAGGCATAAGTTAATAGTTTATCATCTCTGACATCCTTATGATAGAGCCACACTGGGACTATTAAACTGTGAGTTACAATTGTTGAATGAGGCCTGTGTACTTTCTTACAAGTTGCCTGGCAGTTACTGTAAACTTCTTTCTTACTAGTTTGTTCTGTATCAGGTGTTTGTGTATTGTTACCAGAAGAGGTCCCTGTTTGATCTTTCCTGAAGTTCTCATCATGAATAGATGTAGGATGGAGTTTGTGACAAATTGAACATCTCTTTCTCACTTTACAATCTGTTACTCTATGGCCTCTCCTTAAACATCCCCAACATAAATTCTGGTCCAGGATATATTTATTTTTCTCAATCAAGGTCAATTTAATAAACTTTCTGCAAATGTCAATATGATGACCTATATTATTACAGTAAATGCAACCACTGTCCGGTTTAACCTCTGGATTTCTGTTTACATCAGTAGCGAATGAGGCAAAGGGTCTTCGACGATCAGGCTGATTATTAATATCTCTTCTGTTGTATCTACTAACAGCATCTCTAGTGACATTCAAACTAGTAATAGGGTTGGTTGCTATTCTAGCTTCCTTTGAAATGAAATCTGCAAGTTCCCTGAAGGACGGATATCCTACAGCTATTGGATTATGTTCTAATAGGCCTTCTTCATTATCTGGTCTTAAACGGAAATCGACAATTCTTCCCCATCGTGCTATGATGTAGTTTGGGAGTTTCATTAATATTTTTCGATGTTCCCCTGGGTCATCTAAAATAGCAAGGTATACTGTAGTCTCTTTAAAGTCAGCACACTGTTGAAGGAAATCTGCAAATTTTTCAAGATCTGTTTCTGCATTACGCACTTTTGGCCATTCTTCTAATTTCTTACGATAGGATTCTGCAACTTTCAATGGATCACCATATTTCAATTTCAATTTGACTTTTGCTTTAGTGTAAGCCTCTGATGTATTGAGAGAAAGTAGACCACTGATATGATCTTTTGCTTCAAAGGTTGTATATCTTCCTAAATAGTAGAGAAGCTCTGCAGGATTATCTGTTTTGTCTTCCATTAAGGTTTGAAAGGACTTGGCCCACATAGGATATTTCAAGATGTCACCACGAAAAATGTCAGGTTCAGGTCTGGGTAGTGTGTTTCTATCCTGTTGCTTTGATAAAATATCGGCCAGAGTAATCAAAGGGTCTTCTCTTTCTGATGGTTGCTGTTGCGGTTGTTGTCTATGCTGTTGTGGTATATATTGTTGTTGAATGTATTGATGAGGCTGCGGCGGTGGGTTTAAATTTAATGTGGGTTGATTAATAGTACCGATAGGTTCTGTGATCTCATCTTGCGGTCTTATGAATTCATTTTGTTGATATGCTGTAGAAGGTTGCTGTACAACAGGTGTAAGAACTTGTGACTGTGTGATGCTTGTTGCACGATTTAAGGTGTCTGGTGGCTCAGTTGAAGGCTGCTGTGGGGTATTCACAGGTGGAACAGTTTGTGACTGTGTGTTACTTGCTGTGTGATTACTGTCAGGTAATTCATTACAGGTTTCATATTGTTCATAGAGTTTTGAACTACAACTTGCTATGGTTAACTGTGTTTCTAAATCCAATTCTTTTTCTTGAAACTTTAACTCTAATTTCGCTTTCTCTATTTCTCTTTTGTTTTTAATGGCTTTTCTTTCTGCTTCTAATTTTATCTTTCTTACTTCTTCTTGTAATCGTAAAGATTTTAAACTAGTGGATGATGTAATTGAACTTCTTTGGCTGTGGTGACTGGATGATGTAATTGAACTTCTTTGGCTGTGGTGACTGGACGCAACCGACTGTCTGTCTACATCATCGTTCTTTTGCCCCGAATCTGTCTCTATCCACTTCAACATGTCAAGTTTCTTGATACAAAGTTCAATGATTTCTTGTGCTTCATTTTCATGTTCTTCTAAACTAACAGATTGTGCGGTTATCTCATCAGATGATAAAAACTGTTGAGCCTGTAAGTAACTGTCTGCAATACTTTGAATACCATTTTCCACATCCTCTTTGTATTGTAGTACTGTGTCTGTGTTGCTGTCTTTAATGTCACTCTTTCTATCAATCAAGGCTCGGAAGCATCTCACTGCAGCTGAACATTTCTTTTCTATTCGATATCTTTCAATATCAGGTATGCCCGTTGCTGATTGTTTAGCCATGTTGACAGTTTGGTTTAATAAGTTGAGTTTTATCTTAAGAGAATTAGCCACGAGTTTTTACTATACAGTCTTACCGAGACTGTAGAAAGGCTGTCACGCTGAGCGTCTGTGTTAACATCAATGATGACAATCAACTAATCAAGTCAATGTTAAAATGTGATATTTTAATGTTTATGCAAATACCAATTATACATAATGTACTTTATCTGTAGTATGAAGAGTTAGTTGGCTTGTTTTTACAGGATTCTATTTCTGTATTCTGTACTGTGTCCTTGCCTGTAAAAACTCGTTTTGCCTTTTACTCTTTGCATGTTAAAACTGTCAGACTTTGGCTTCTCTCGAAAGCATGCTTTTTTCCTCAGCGGAAGTCAAAGCGAGCAAGACAAGACCAATCGATAAATGATGCCAATATAGGCGGAGTCTATACTACCCGATAAAATAGCAGTAATATAATAGGCGGGCCGTTACACATAAGTTTACATAAATGACGAAACAGGTCAGATTCGAATTGGCTGCCTTGGTCAGAATGGATGTTACCAGGTATTCCAAAACGTAATACGACAGAAAGTAATGCATTTGCCACGGTTTCAGCTCTCATATCCTTCATCGGAATCGCCTCAACCCATTTAGTAAAGTAATCTTGGATTGCCACAATATATTTATTCCCATTGTACGATTCAGGAAGGGGTCCGATTATGTCGATGGCAATCCGCTCCATTGGATAATCACTGCTTGAAGGTTGTAGAGGTGCACGGGGGCGCTTACAGGGGGCTTTCCTCTTAGCGCAAGACACACAAGTCTTCACCCAATGGCACACATCGTCTCTCAGACCTGGCCAGTAATAAAATTGGGCAATTTTGGAGTGAGTCTTGTCTGCTCCTAATTGACCTCCAGTCTCTTCATCATGACATCTTTTGAGTATTCCTTCTCGCATAGATCTAGGAACAACCGTCTTTAATATCTCACTTTCGCCAGGTAAAACAATCCACTTAAGAACAAAAACATTCTCTCTAACAGCTAAAAGTTTCCACTGTGACCAAAAGGATTTCAGATCAGAATATTTTCCTGAGATCTCGTCCCACTTGGGTTTTCCAGTGTCGAACCACGTTAGAACTTCTGAAATTACGGAGTCGTTAGTTTGAGCATCAGCTATTTCGGTATTAATTAGGCAGGAGCTGTAGACGAAAAACAGGTCGTTCATTTTCGTTAGAATCATCTTCGTCGAAGCAACAACACTTTTTGCAGCATTCCCATGTAATTTTCCAGGTCGGTGCTTAATTCGAAAGAAAGTCAAATTCAGAAATAACCTGTAACCAACGTGCTAATTGACCCTGTGGGTCCCTGAAGCGCATTACCCAACGCAATGAGGCGTGATCCGTACGTAATAGAAATCGTTGCCCATAAAGGTAAGGTCTGAAATGCTGGAGGAAAACAACAACAGCAAGGAGTTCTTTCCTTGTCGTGCAATAATTCCGTTGACACTTCCCTATAGCTTTACTGGCGTATACAACCACTCTCGCGTACCCATCTTCATCACGTTGTGACAAAACCGCCCCAAGACCGACATCACTAGCATCAGTGTCAAGTATGAATTCAACTTTCGGATCCGGATGCTTTAAGACAGGAGCTGTAGATAAACAATTTCTTAGGGCATCAAAAGCTTCTTGGCAATACGAACTCCATTGAAACGTGGCACCTTTATCTGTTAATCTATGAAGGGGTTCTGCTATAGAGGCAAAATCTTTGACAAAACGTCTATAATAAGAGCAGAAACCTAAGAAGCTTCTAACTTCTGAGACACATTTGGGGGTTTCCCACTCAGCAACTGCTGATGTCTTGGATATATCTGTAGAAACACCATCACAGCAAATCGTGTGCCCTAGGTAACCAACTTCAGACCTGAACAACTGACTTTTGTTGGGTTTCAGTTTCAATCCGACGTTCCGCAGTCTCTGAATGACTTCTTACAATCTTAAAATGTGCTCCCCAAAAGTTGCAGAAAACACGATAACATCATCTAGGTATATCAGACAGGTTTGCCAATGCAGTCCGGTTAGTGTGGTCTCCATTAATCGTTCAAACGTTGCAGGACTATTGGAAAGTCCCATTGGCATTACCTTGAATTGATAAATACCAAATGGTGTTGTAAAGGCTGTTTTCGGTTTATCAGATTCATCAACCTCAACCTGAAAAAATCCGCTCTGTAGATCGATGCACGAAAACCACGATGAACCCGATAAACAATCAATCGATTCATCGGATAGGCATCTTTTATAGTAACCTTGTTCAGCTGCCTATAGTCAACACAAAATCTGGTTGAGCCATCGTTTTTCTTCACTAATACAATTGGTGCCGACCAAGGCCCAGAGGCTGGCTCTATCATATCCCTTCTTGTCATATCACGAAGGTGTTTACGAACCCCCTCCTTGGCTTGATATGGTAATCTCCTTGGTTGTTGCCTTATTGGAGAAGCATCGCCGGTATTAATGGTATGTTGTATGGCAGATGTTCTACCGACATCGTCGTTATCCTTCGCAAATACGTCTAAATTCCGCGAAAGCATGTCGGCTGCTTGTGCAAATTGATCTGCAGTTAAACGTCCTTTACAGTCATTTAATAAGTTAGACACCAATGGATCAAAAGGAACTCCGTCTTGATTCATGGTCACGTGAGTATCAACTCTATCGACATCTTGTAAGAGAGCTATTGTGGTTTCCTTCTTTAGAGTTGTAATTTCTCGTGTTGGGTTGTATAATCTTACAGGGACAAGTCCGTCTGATCCCAATTGCGTAACACTTCTACCAACTAGTGGAAGCTCAGACGGTGGGTCCTTTAACGGTTCTAAAATACTATCACCCAATATAACGGCATCATCAGGAATATCAGCTTTACCATTTATCAGTTGCTCACTTTCCGGAAGTACAGTTATGTCTTCAGTCATTTTGACGCGACAAACTCCAATACCACCCTTAACAACACAAGAAAAGATATCACCATTTAGATAAATCTCAGACTTGGGAACATTGATGATGACATTGGCATACTTGGCGAAGTCAAGTCCCAGTATAACTGGAGTTGGCATATCCACCACAGCAAAAGGGTACTTAATATCAGATCCACCTATACTCAAACTCATCATCGCTCTCCCGATGACATTCAATGGCGAAGCTTCAGCCTGTGTGATTTGGCAATTTACTGTATGCAATTCGGGGGTTGTCTTCAAATCCATTGTACGTGTCGCATGAATACATTGATAGACTGAGTTAAACCCCTCAAGTGAACCATCTATAAAGAGTCCAGATGTTGCAGGACTAATAACGCTAATCCTTCTCTGGGGTATACTCGATTCATCTTGATTACCTGTGTCATGGTGATTGTTGTTTCGTGTAATATTTGATCTCTGAGGGCAGGACGATGCATAGTGGCCCGACTCAAAACATTTAAAACAGGTCACATTTGAAAAATCTCGTCCCCTATTACCCAGTTCTCCCTGTAATTGAGCAATTTTATCTAATCTCTTCTGTTCAGTTTCTTGAAACCGATCTGTCAATTCTTTCATATGTTCTTCCAATTTCTTTATCAAATTTTTCAGTTGTCTTCTTTCATCTGACTCCTGGGTTTCTTTGTTCTTGGCACCTTTTGCAGGTTTAGACGAGGCTGTATTTGCTGATCGTTGGTTAGTTTCGTCTGAAGAAAATATTGCCTCCAATTCCATGGCATGATGCAGAGCTGCATTAAGATCGGTAGGCTTTGCCTGACATATATGCATACGCATCTGTGTATTGCCAATGTGTTGTACAAAGTGTTTTTTGGCAATCTCCTCTAACATTGCCTCGCTCCCTGTGGGATAGGCCAATTTAACGAGTCGACGTATAGCCTGTGCATAATCGGAAAGATTCTCATTTGTTCTCTGCGTCGGTCACGCAATCGTACCTTGCTCAAATTGGCAAGTTCAGGAGGCTCAAACTTTTGTTGGAGGGCAGCTTTCAATTGAATATAGCTGTGTATGTCTGAAGTTTTCATTGTGCTGAAAATGTCACTTGCCTTGCCAGTTAAGCTAATGGCCAAGAACTGGGCCCTTTTCATCTTCATTCCAGCCGTTAATCTGAGCTGTGCCCTCGAACTGGATAAAATAATCTCGCTATAGGTTTATTTCTACTGTTTATGCAGCTGCTAGTATGTCAATACCATGTGCTGGATGCATACGGGAAGTTTCAGGTAACTCATTATGCATGTTACTATCCGCAGCATTTTGTTGACCAGGACCTAATCTCGCAGATGCTTGCTTCAAGATGGGATGTTCCGCCAAAAGCCTTTTGTGATATCCCGGGGGAATTTCCAGGTGCTGAAAATGATGCATTATTCTGTATGCGACTAGAAAAGCACCGTTCCTTTCACCAGGATAATCTGTTATTGTAGATTCCCTAACACGCGGCATAGCAAATGTCAGTGGCGTTGATGCATTGTTCTCAAAGTGACGTTCACACTGAGTTGCATTAACGGGAAGTGTGGAATCCCGGAGCATGCTGTGACTGTTGTCTCCATGCATCGAGAATGTTGGTGTTGCAAACGTGTCTGACGCTAATACCCTAGGTGCTGGTGTAGGATTGCGTCTGGTACCGACACTGCAATCTACTAGCATTCTCTCTAACGTTTCGATGTCTCGTTGATAAGATCTCTGAAGATTTTCAACGGTGTCACACAACTCCCGGGGACTCGGTCTGCTATTAGAAGACATCATCAATCTCTTCAATCTTCAAAAATCGTTAACTGTTAAAATCTTCAATGAAAATATAATTATCCTTCACTCTCTGCTGAAAAATCCCACCTCTGCCACCATTTTAAAACTTAGTGTTACCCGCACACCGTCAGTCTTAAGAAATTATATTGTGAATATTAAATATTCGTTCGGTAGGGGATTAGCAGCAATTCGGGTAATTCGGAACGAATGGGACGGGACGTCTTGCCAACGTCTCTAACAATGTAGAAAAACAACGTCTTCGACAATTCAATTTAATAAAAACATCACGTACAAACAGCATCAAAAATTCTCACAATAAAAATACCTTCAAAAACATACAACTTCAATATTTTCTACGAATCAGTCTTTTATGTCAAGTCACATGACGTATTGGATAGTCAGCCCAGATCAATTCCCTCACTATACGAAGCCCTATATATTTATATTAAGCTCCACAAAAGTGAATGGCATACTCTTATCAAACAACATACACTAATAAAATAACGAACCCCCGCCCCAACTAAAACAAAATACGGGCGATGATAATACCATATATCCTATGTTTTGGAATAATACAATAATACAAATTATAGAAATTTAACACATACAAACAAAATTACAAAAATAGTAAATTTTACATAATCAAATTATCTCCCTGGGATCAACCCTACATTCACTCAATAATTAAAATACAAAAAGGATTATAATTTCCGGCACGATTAAGGCACAATAAAAATACGAATATGCAAGTATGTAATAGAATACATAACTCTTTTTATTAAACAGATGTTTTATTACTGCATAATATATATACATACAATTATGGTGGTTGGATCAGGAGATATCTAACTAAAGATGTTCTCCCTAGGTCACAGAAAACCCAACTGTCCTTTGACTCTCAAAACCAATCTTAAATAACGTAGTGTCATCTCTGCCGCCTGAATCCTGATTGGTTTACAGGTTACATAAACAATTAAACCGATTGGCTAACTCGTAGTCACATTGAGTTTGATTGACAGCAAGATAATCCAACATAAACTAATTACTAGAATTCGCACCTCTAAGCTTTAAAGCAACATTGTTAACACCTGTCATGAATTCTGACTGATACACGTTTGTACAAGCTATCACGTCTTACATAACATTATGTCTTAAGTCTACGACTGATACAGATAAAAGGCGTGCGGAATTTAGAAGTTTATACAACGCAGGTAATTAACAATGAAACTAATTATTAATGGTCACCCATTCTAACTTTAAACAATAGGTGTCAATATATGTTGTGCTTAAATCTTATCTCATATAGGTACTCCGAGCATACAAGTGAGTACCACCTATCAGCTGTTACATAATACTATGCAAGATTAACTTGTAATTAATCTGTCTATTAGAATGTCAAAATCAGGAAAGAATGAAAAATATAAAATACTGACATAGATTCAAATACAATATTAAATTTTAGGTCTCAAATGATATTGTATTACACTGATCCGGGAAAATATTCCAAACAAATATAGACAATAAAATCATGAAAATAATCTACTGCCGATCCTTGCCGATGAAATCAAAATGCTCTCCTATGCTAAACAATGTGATAAATACATCACATATAATTACTCGGCATCATTAAACATAATTAGGCACATATAAAATTTAAATTGGTAATGATTCCAAATTAATCATAGAACAAGATTAAATAAAGATAAATTCACCAAATACTTGTGCCTACGAAAATATAATGAATTACGAAGCTTATACATAAAATGAAAATATTAAAATCTAGCTGTTCCGGCCACATGTCTTTCTTAGAGGACATGGCTTTAATATACTCTTTTGGGGAAAAGGGGACATTCAGAGCTGATTGCCCCACAAGTTCGCCGCCTTTCGGCTTAAACTTTTCTTTTCCTGGATCAAAGTCATTTTTCCTCACGCCGAAACAACCGAACGCGGTTGCTTAAATCATAGAACTGTACTAGAAAGGAAGTCCGACTGGTGGTTTATGTTATACATCGCATGCGCGAAGTCAAAAGAACACAAGTGACTTCCGGTTAAACAAAACCCTGAAGAAATGCGTATGGAGTCCTGTGAGCTTCGGAATAAAATAAGAAAAAAACCATCGTCTGCACAACTTCCAATTACCAAGATATATCCGAAATTAATGTTTAACCATGTGTAAGTTATTTTGTATCAATACGTTTAGTTGTAAGTACATGTTTCGTTCGTATAAAAATTAAAAGGATACTACGGACCGTACGGTACCCAGCCGACACAGGCCTACAACAATAACACATAAAAGTATGATTGATAAGTTATTGAATAATCATTTTCATTGAGAATGCGTCCAGGACGCATTCTATTGTATTATAAAACCTCAATTTGTTTCTATTTGATATAATAATATTTCGTCAAACGTAATAAAAACTATGCAGCTAGTCTAGAATCTACAATTTTCTAATTATATAGGCCTATATACATGTAGGCCTATAGTCATGTTTTATCTTTACTTTAGGCCTACGTTTTTTTTTTTGGTGTATCAATATTCATTACTTCAAGGTGTCTTCATAGCCCCCCCCCCTCAAAAAAAGTAGGTTAATAGCTAAAATTTCCCTTTTAGTTTTTAGATTGTAAGAAAAACTGTTTTTATAATTAGATATACCGTATACGTCTTTACGTGTATAAATATATAAAAAATCTGTCTTTATCAATTAAATATGTAGGAAAAATCAAATAATATCATAAGGAAATTTTCTATAAAATTTAGACCTTAATGAATGGTCTCAGCATTTTGTCAATTTCAAATGTGTTATCAGTTTTTTAAAACAATATGTTTGCACACTGAAATTTCAAGGTAAACTTTTTAAAAAAATCATTTGAATGGATGTTCTGTTTCTAAGCCCTCATTTAATATTGAAAACATTATATGTGTAGGTGAAAAATACCGATCACTATCAAGTACAGCACATAGGCCATTCACTGTATTATAGACCTTAGGGAATCGATTTTCAGGTCATCCAACGAAAAAAAATGACCCGAAATTTTAAAAGCGTTACGTGTCCGGATAAGCAACTTAGCCATGCTTAGTCAAAACAACTCAATTTTTTGAGCTCAAATTTTGAGACAAGGTATATTCACCATTGCTCTATATTTTTACGTTGAAATTTCATACGTACCCAGACTTTTATTTTTGCGACTATGTTAAAATTAGGATAATCCTTTTAAATATTGGTCGTATTGACATTATAAAATTTGCATGACTGTAAGTCTAAATGTCAGATAGTGTCATGTTTTTTTCCATTCTTACACCATATTTATTTAATGAGTATAACATTATCTAATGATACATAATTATTGGATCTGAAAACTGTCTGTTAGGATTATGTTGAAAATATTATTATTAATACCCCTTTAAACTCCTCAATTTCTTTATGAAAATTTTAATACCCGTTACCCTGTACTTTCTTTCTTTTGTAGGCCTCTGAATATAAGATAAGCTCTTCACTGCTACAACCCTCCATAAATAACAAAGTGTGAAAAATACTTTGTCAGTAATTTCGGAAGAGGGCCTGGCAAGGACATTGTCTATTCGATTCGTTTGAGTACATGTAAAAGAATCCTTGACAATTTTCGAAATAAGAGTAGGTAATTAATTAGTCTGCTGTCTGGACAAAATTTACTTCATAGCACACTGTATGACAAACACTTGTCATTATTTGCCAAACCATGCAGAAAAATAGGAGATAAACCTCCATCTGTTAAAATGTGCAGCCTCTATCGTGTTCAGAAAAAAATGATCCTCTATTGCTATTCGGAGGTTTTCAGGTTATTTTTTTTAATGTCTGTAATTGTTAAAATGAATAAAGGGGTTCTTTTTTTATGTATCTTATTGTTGTTGAAATATTTGTTAGTAATATTCTTCTAACAAGAAAAGACCCCTGTACATATGTACTTCAAAATTGGGGGGTTGGGATAGTATAGAGTGCTGTGCATCAACCTCTAGCTGGCCGGTCACCTCTGGCTTGCTGTTGTTGTTTCGATCCCTGGTGTGAGCGTATGTGGCTTGGAGATAGGGGCGCCTTCTCAAATTCATGGGTTTACTCCCACACGAAAGACACCTGCGCGTGCGCTTTGATAATAACAATGCAAAATAAGACTTGTCTGCTATATCACCTTCGGTGGAAGTTGTCGTTTAACTCTTAAGAACAACAGTTCAAAATTGAAGAAGCATGGACAGAAAGATGCTTTCCGGGCAAAATTCTCCTTCCTTGGATATTGCAAATAGTCATAGAATAAAGACTACCATATGTTATGGTAACGAAATACTGAAGGATTGCATGTGTTGACAAGATAATGTTAAAACCCAATTCCATATAGTTTAAAATTGAAGAAGCATGGACAGACAGATGCTGTCCGGGCAAAACTCTCCTTCCTTTTTTTCATTGAAAATAGTTTTGAAGAATCAGTTTGTTTACAAAATTATGATGCCAATGTGTACCAATGAGCTTGTGTTTTTTGTCCCATCTACACAACTAGACACTGTTCTTTGCCATGCTGTCCATCCAAAACTACCGACTGGGAGAAACCATGCTGCAAAATGCTGGAGAACTTTATTGAATAACACCAGCATACATAATCCTTATATATTCAGGTTGGTATTTGTTTTCTTTGGAAAAAATTATAATGAATCAATTTGAATTAAAAAGATCAAGTATGAAGACAATGATTCTAATATCAAGATTTTTATTTTTGCTACGAAAATATTTTAAATGCATCTTTTCTTTTCTGTGAAAATAGATTTGAAGAATGAGTTTGGTTACAAAAATACACATGATATTTACATCCTTAAATAATGGACCCAAAACAAAAAAGTAGTTTTATTTTTACAAGAAATTCTGAAGATCGAAAAAAATAAAAAAATTATTTATAAACGAAAATATTTTAAGTGCATCTTTTTTTTTCTCTGTGAAAATAAATTTAAAGAATCAGTTTGGTTACAAAAATACACATGATATTTACATCCTTAAATAATGGACCCAAAACAAAACAGTAATTTTATTTTTACAAAAAATTCAAGAAAATCTGTAGATCGATAAAATATAAAAAATGAAGTAAAAAAATACAGTCTTCATGTTATTATTAACTTCATAAATATAGGAAAGTTGTCTCAAAATTTCCAGTCGCTGTTTCAAAATTATTACAAAATAATAACAACAACATCAAATATCAGTTCACGCATAGTATGGGATCTATATTTAAGTACTTTTTAGAAATATAAATACTGAAGTAAAAAATACGGTCTTCGTGTTATTATTAGCTTTATAAATATAGGAACGTTGTCTCAAAATTTCCAGTCGCTATCTCAATTACAATTATTACAAAATAATAACATTATTATCAGCTCACACGACTCGGCTTCATTATAAATAATAGCAAAGCCTTCGACCGGAAGTAACTTGGGTTCTCTTGACTTCGCGCATGCGATGTACAACATAATTCATCGTCCAATGACAGATACTGCAGGTTCAGTTATCCATATTATCGTTCGTTCGTTACTGGAGTTTAACGTCCACTTCCACCAGAGGTGATATCGTAGACTAGATCCATATTATATACGATCTATGCTTAAATATAATCTTCCATATATATCACGTGACCATATTATCCAATCCCTGCATGGGTTTTCCTGTCGTCCAATGAGAACGCTTGAAATGGCACGTGCTCGTCTTCTAACAGTTAACATAGCGGTGAATGGAAGTGGTGGGTTGGGGTTAGGGTTATCTGTATCTGCTACTAAATATGTGAGTAAAATACACTATAGTGTAAGTTATAAAAGTAATTCATGTACAAGGAATTCATTAAATACATTACTAATTATTGACAATGGTGAAAATAGACTAAATTCCACCTGTTTTTATTCATCCAGCTCTTAATAAAAATATGGTAATGCACGGACTTTTTTCTAATTTGTTCGTTATCTTTTATCTACTGACAGCCAATTATTTTTGTGAATTGTCAGATATCCTCTCACCTTCTCATATAATAACTTTTCATCGTCAATGGAATTGTCAGTGAAATGAAATTCGCCGGCGTGTCTGCTATCGCTCGTTAGTTCAGTCACTTATATAGGACAACTCGTGATTGTCGTTTTTGACGTCACTTCCCGTATATTTAACAGTTTGTTACACATCTCCCGTAGCAATGATCTCTGTGTTAAAATTATATTTGGAATGTATTTTACCAGTTCTATCACATATGTATCTAGACCTGCGTAGCAGTTATGACGGGTTTCACTGGTGCCACGTTACCTTTGAACTTATGTCACTTTCGGTGCCATGTTACCCTTGAACTCATATCACTTCAAGTACAAATGGAACCGGTAAACAGATTTCCACATAAACATTGCACACATCAAATAAAATGGATGCAGAATCAACCAAATCAAGCAATATCAATTCATTTTATACATGTGTTACCTGTAAGTGATCCTGACAAAATTACAGCACTTCCGGTGATAATGAAAATGTTCTACTAGTTTTATGAAATCAGAAATGGCACAAGGCATCATATGGTGAATATTTTATGTAAATCGTATAATAATTGCCACTTGTATAGACCAAAAACTTGAAAAGTGACTTTTAGCAAATCGTCTATTTCTCGGCAACCGTACAAGTTGGAAACTATTTCGGGGTATCTGTATGATCTTATTGGTTCATTTTATGTGTTTATTGGAAACAAATATCATAATTTTGAAAACATTACAAATCAGACTCATTTGAACAAAATATCTGTTTTGAAGGCTTAAAATGCAGTTTTTGCCAAAATGACATTACTTCCGGTGAGACTGAAAATGTTAAATTAGTTTTATGAAATCATAAATGACATAAGATATCCTATGGTGAAAATCTTATGAAAATCGAATAATAACTGATACTTTTGTAGACCAAAAACCTTGAAAAGTGATTTGTGTAAAATCGTCCATTTCTCTGCAACAGTACAAGTTAGAAAACATTTTGTGGTATCTGTATGACCGTATTGGTTCATTCTATTTATTGATTACAATCAAATATCATAATATGAAGCAAAAAACAAGTATTGCTCATTTTAATAAAAATTTATTTTAAAGGCTAAAAACATTTTAGAAAACATTTTGTGGTATCTGTATGACCGTATTGGTTCATTCTATTTATTGATTACAATCAAATATCATAATATGAAACAAAAAACAAGTATTGCTCATTTTAATAAAAATTTATTTTGAAGGCTAAAAATTAAGTTTTTGGCAAATGGCGTCATTTCCGGTGACAGTGAACGTGTTAAAATGGTTTAGCATAGTCGACTGTGACATTAGGCATCAAATGGTGAACGAAAATTGAAAATCGGAAAATAATTGATTGTTTTACAGCCAAAATAACGTGAAAAAAGACTCATGCAAAATTGCCTATTTATAGGAAACTGCGCCTATAACAAATTAATTTTTACATACATTCTCTTCGTATGGGTTATTGCTACTAGTTTATAAAAGTTACAAAGATATATTTGTAAATATGGAGACGCTCGGTGGGTTGTAAATAGCTTATTTTGACACCTTTTTATACGCCCACATTTTCATGTGGACGTATATTGTCGTCGCCCCTGTTCGTCCGCCCGTCCGTCCGTCCACAATTGTTTGTGAACAGACTACAGGTCACAATTTTTATCCAATTTCATTGAAACTTTAAATATAGGTTTATCACCCTAAGATCTCGGTTCCTGTCGATATTGGCATGTATCGGACTGTAACTTCATGGGTTATGGCCCCTGATTGTACGAAAAATCACGTTTTTTAGCTTGTGAACAGTGTAGAGGTCACAATTTTGAACCGATTTGAATAAAACTTGAAATGCATGTTTATAACCCAACGATCTTGGTTCCTTTCGATATTTGCGCCCATCGGATCATAATTTCCTGAATTATGTCCCCTGATTGTCTGAAAAATCGCTTTTGTTAGCTTGTGGTAATGAAGAGAGAATTTGAATTTCGTGAAAATCGGACCAGAGTTGACGGATAAAATGGCCGCCGTCTGTACGCGAATTGTGTGAAAATATGTTATATCAAGGTTGTGGACCCTATAGAGGTCACAATTTTTAACTGATTTTGATGAAACTTGAAATACATGTTTATAACCTAATGATTTTGGTTCCATTGCATATTTGCCCATATCGGATCGTAACTTCCTGAATTATGGCCCATGATTGTACGAAAAATCACCCTTTTTAGCTTGTGGTCCCTCTGGAGGTCACAATTATTATCTGATTTAAAAAAACGTTTGATTATATCACAGTTAAACCGTAGTTATGGGTGAGTTTGAATTATGATTTTCTGATGATTAATTAAAATGCAGCGCGATGTTTTGTGCAACTGTACATGGCACACCCTTTCGGTCATATAAGATTTAAAAAAAATAATTTTTGCTTTCAAAAAGTGGTACCGAACTGTCAGAATTGTAGTTTTTGCTAAATGTACGACACTTCCGGTGCCGACAGGAAACTTTACCGGTAACAAAAAATTGACATATTGGACCATGGAGCATATGAACTTTGTTTTATACAAATCGGGCAATAAATAATTTATCTAGAACCGATAAACTGAATTAGCCAATAGCTGCTAAGGAAAATTATCGAGACAAAAAATGTTCACATTTTTGCCCAAATCAGACGACTCTTTAACCCTGGGTAAAAGGGCATAAAGAAATATTCATTAATAAAAAAGTTTTTTTTTCAAAATTTACATTTTCAAAATTTACATTTTCAAAATTTACATTTTCAAAATTTGGCGCCTTATATTTCCGAAGATTAAATTGAAATTCAAAAATCTAAAGAATCGTACCTATGTGCCATGTCTCTGGCTATGTCAAAAACTATCAAACGTTAAAATCCAACAATTATTGTTAATATTACGGTATTATTTCAATAAACGACAACTTCAGTGATTTCGGACATTTCGCATTGTCGCATTAGCTTTAATCTCTAAGTCACACCCACTTTCACAGTGAAACCGAAAAAAGTGGATCATTCCGACAAGTAGTTTCTGAGATATGATCAAAATGGGGAAAAAAAATAGTAATAAGAATAATAATCCGAACAAAAACAATAGTGTTTCACACAAGCTACGTAGTGTGAAACCCTAATAATGACTGGCACCAATATTGTCCTTTAAAAAAACATTATGCAAGAGCTAAATCTGCCTTTTGTAGGTCTTTCTTTAGGTCTGAAATGTTATATAAACTATTAATTAGACATTAATTAACTTATCCAGACCATAATCAACTTTCGATGTCAGCGCTAGCCCGCGATATTTACTTCACGATTTAATGATTAAATGGATAATTAGGACTATGATTTTTGTCGTGGCGACTTTAGTAATGATGATTGAGGCTAGGCAGAACTTTGACTCGCTTATTTTCATAGATGATCAATTTGACTGAAATTTTCAGCGAATTGCCTTTACATTATCTGGATTTTAACTATTATAGTGAGAAATGTCAACTCGTTATGGGGGTTGGGATGGCCTAGTGGTTTAGAGTGCCGCGCTTCGACCTCTAGCTGGCCGGTCACCTCTGGCTTGCGGCTGTGGTTTTGATCCCTAGTGTGAGCGTATGTGGCATGGAGATAGGGGCGCCTTATCAACCTCGTGGGTTTCCTCCGGGCACTCCGGTTTCCTCCTACTGCGAAAGACCCCTACGCAAGCGAATTATTGAAATAAAATCAAACCATATGTTAGTCCCGAAATGACCTAGTTTGTGTCGAGTGGACGTTAAACCCCATTTCTCTCTCCCTCTCTCGCTCTCTCTCTCTCCAACTCGTTATCTAATCTCATATAATGTATCTTTTATCAAGGTCAAATCTGAAGCTGCGTTCACACTAGGGGGTTTAATCTGGATTGAATTCAGAATAAAGTCTTATTCCAGATTTTGGCGTCACACTTAATTCGATAAAAACCAAACTGAATCTGAATCAACGAATCCGTATATTTTTCCGAATTCAACCCGGAACAATTATTCCGAACGGATTATTTTTTTTTTTTTTTTAAACTTTATTAATAATAACCATTCATGTACAGTACAGTTCAGTAGGAATATATACTAAAAGTTTACAGGTATATTAGTAAATCAATACTTCACATGCTGAAGTTTTAATTTATATATTTCATACATTAATAAACAATAACTAATGCTATTAATACTTATTTTGGAGACAATTTTATAAGTGTTGCTGTATCCTATTAATAAAACTATTTTCCTTTTTAAAGAAAATTGTTCTGAGTTTTAATTCTTCAGTAAGGATTTTTAATTTTTTTAGTTTTTTGATCAGATATGTAGTAAATTTTGTAAATTGTAAATGAAACAATAGTTAATAGGTAATTTAATTCAAAGTAGTTTTTATCGTCGTATCTGTACCCTAACACGAGGTCTTTTAATGTTATTTGTTTGTCGATACGTAATTTTGATAGTAAATGATAGACTTTTTCCCACAATAATTTAAGATATTTACAGTTGACAAAATAATGATCATAGTTTTCTTCTACTGAACAGAACTTGCAAAGGTTACTATTGCTAATCTTCCATTTGCATAATAAATTTTGATTTGGAATAATACATTGAAGGAGTTTCCATCTAAATATTTTTAAATCATTGTCTGCTAAAAACTTGAATATTAAAGTATATATATAGGATAGGTAAAGACTATTTTCGCTTTTGGAGTATCGCAACCAATAATTTATTCCATATGGTTTATAAATTTGTGATCGACCAGTGAATTGTATAATTTTTTTGAAGTTAATTCCGTGTGTTCTACTTCTTTTCCTTTCCAATTTTTATTTATATATATTTTACATTTATAAGCCTTTTCTATGGAAATAATTTTTAGCCATTTTTGGGGTATACATGTTTTGATCGTTTTGAATTCTGATATCCAGTTGGATTTGTTCTGAAGCTTGTTCATAACAATTGGTAATGAAATTTGATTTTTATCATCAAGAATATCATTTAGATGAATTATTTTACTATTAATCCAATTTTCGTAAATTAGACTTTTGTTGTTAATTTTAATATGTTTATTTCCCCACAGTATCTGCTTTCTAATCTGGATATGAGTTTCTGGATTTTGGGGTTGTCTAGTCTTCACCCAGCATGTTATTATCTTTTGGTAGAATTCTGGTATAGAATTAATATTTGGGATAGATTTTATACTGTCTATATTCATGTGAAAAATTAAAAGGTTCTTTCCAAGTTTATTATAAAATTTTAATGGAATAATCTTCCAATTAGCGAAATTTTGATCTAATAATCTTTTGACCCACATTGCTTTTAACGAAATAAAGTAGCTTTCAATATCAATCATATTTAAGCCACCATTTTCATATTTACCAATTAACGTAGCTCTCTTAATTTTCTCATTTTTACCATTCCACAAAAAGTCGAAACAAGTTGTTTCTATTTCCTTTAAATAATTTTTGGGTACGACACAGGCGCTTGCCACAAAGGTGAATATAATAGTTTTGATAATTAAAATTCTCGCTATTATAGTTAATTTTCGTTTCTGCCAATCGTTAATTATTTTTTTCATTTTTTTTTATTTTGTTTTTCCAATTTAGCTTCTGGCATTCAAGTTGGTCTTGTCCAAAATACAACCCCAACACCTTGGTTGGTGTATCGGTCCAGTTTATGCCTCTAATTTTATCTTTACAGTTTTTTAGTTTACCTATCCATTTGCCTTCTGTTTTATTTCGATTTAGTTTTAATCCTGAATATGATCCAAATATTTCTATTTCATTCATTTCTAAGGATATCTCTTCCTTTGTCCCCAGGAAAAGAGTTGTATCATCAGCCATTTGTGTAATTTTTATACTATGTGTTTCTTCATCTAGTTCTATTTGTATCCCTTTAATATTTTTATTTCCTCTTAATTTTATGGCCATTATTTCAGCCGAGATGACGAATAAGAGAGCTGACAAGGGGCATCCTTGCCTGATACCTCTTGAAATTTTAAACCTTTCAGAGATCCAGCCATTATTTAATACGCTTGTTTCTATATTATTATACAATGTTTCTACCCATGTAATAAATGATTGGTTAAAACCAAAATATTTGAGAGTTTCTAACATAAATGACCATTCAAGGACATCAAAAGCTTTCACAAAATCAATAAAAATTACACTTCCTTCAATGTTGTATTGATCCGCATAATCAATTATATCTTGAATTTGTCTTAAATTAAAACCAATAAATCTATCTTTGATATACCCTGTTTGGTCGTCATGTATTATTTGTGGTAGTACCACTTTAAGACGTTGGGCTAGTACACGTGATAGTATCTTTAAATCTACGTTCAATAAAGATATTTGTCTATAATTTTCTATTAACAGCGGATCACCTTTTTTAAATATTAAGGATATTACACTATTTCTCTGTGACTGAGTAAGTAATTTTCCATGGTAGCATTTATTCAATATAAAAACTATCATTTCTTTAATTTTGTACCAAAATGTTCTATAAAATTCTACTGAAAGTCCATCTAAACCTGGTGATTTATTTAGGTTCATATGGTGTATAGCGTCAGTACACTCTTCTGTTGTTATTTCGCCATCGCATCCTAAATAATCTTCGGGTTTTGCTTTTCGTTTTAATTTCGTTTCATTTACATAATTAATTGTTAATGTTTCATCAGGTTCTTGAGAAGTATACAATACTGTGTAATAGTTTCTGATTTCATTCAATATCTTACTTTGATCTTTAAGAATTTCACCTTTATTGTTTGATAACCTATTAATTGATTTCCTTATTTGTCTTTGTTTTTCAAGTCCAAAAAAATACGAGTTATTTTTTTCTCCTAGTTCTAGCCATTTTTCTCTGGCTCTAATTTTTGCTCCTTTTATTCTTTGTTGATATAATTTTTGAATCTTTAATTCGATTTTAAGTATATCAGAGTTAAGGTGTTGATTATCGGTTAAATTTATATCTCTGTCTTTATATTTTGTTTCTAATTTGTTTTCGAGATTTTTAAATTCATTTTTAGATTTCTTATTTTTAGTTTTACAATATTATATTGTTTTTTCTCTTATTTCTATTTTCATGCAGTCCCAGATTAGACTGTAATCTATTTGTCTATTTTCTAATTTGGATTTATATTCTTTTAGTATACAATTTATTAGTAGTTTATATTCGTCATCTTCCAAAATTGAGTTATTTATTTTCCAATAACTGCTACCCTTTTCATTAGGGTTTATTTGAAATTTCATGTAAACACATTGATGATCTGTATATTTAATAACGGTAGGTTTTATTTTACACGCAAGTATCTGTGGATACAAATCCTTTGAAACCAGTAATAAATCAATCCTACTATATTGTGACTGGTCATTTCTTCGCCATGTAAATTGTTGTTTTTCTTTATTTAGAGTTCTCCAAATATCAATTAATTAATTATCTTTTAATATATCTTTTAGACTTTTGGAAGGTTTAGAAATTACCCCCGAATGTTTATTTTTCCTATCCTGTGTAGCTAAAGTATCGTTAAAATCACCACCCACAATTAAAATTCCTTTTGAATTTTGTTTTACTATCTTATTTATTTTTTTGAAAAACGTGTTTCTTGTTTTCTTTCGATTTGGTGCATAAACACATATTAATGTGAATACATCTTCAAATTTAATATTTAATAATATAAACCTCCCTTCATTATCTGTATATTTATCTATAAGTTCAAAATTGACTGAATTCTTGATTATTATTGCAACACCTCTACTGGCATTAGAACCGTGGCTATAGAAACCCACAAAACCAGTATTCCTTTCTAGATTACAACTTAAAACATTGTCTAGATGTGTTTCTTGTAGAAAAGCAATTAAACATTTGTGGTGTCTTAACCATTCTATAACTCTTTCACATTTATCTAGTTTTCTAATACCATTAACATTAATGGTACACAAGCTTAATTTATTCATCATGTATCTGAATATATAAATGGGTTATTTTTTTATTTTTGGATTTTAAGATGACAATGTTTTATGGTTTTTTTCCGATAGTATATTGATGAATCACAATTCATTAAGTGATGAAATAAGTTTGATGTTCGGAAGCCATACAGCTGTATTGCATCTTTAACAACATTATCATGATGTTTATTCAGATATATAATTGCTTGAAGGTCATGTTTAGAGCTTATTTTGTATACTTTCTGTTTATATGTATTATATTTTGACATGACATGTTTCATGTTAATGGCCGAATTACGTATTATATTGAAATATTCATCATTTACGACAAAAGTTATTTTGGCATTAGAACCGTGGCTATAGAAACCCACAAAACCAGTATTCCTTTCTAGATTACAACTTAAAACATTGTCTAGATGTGTTTCTTGTAGAAAAGCAATTAAACATTTGTGGTGTCTTAACCATTCTATAAATCTTTCACATTTATCTAGTTTTCTAATACCATTAACATTAATGGTACACAAGCTTAATTTATTCATCATGTATCTGAATATATATATAAATGGGTTATTTTTTTATTTTTGGATTTTAAGATGACAATGTTTTATGTTTTTTTCCGATAGTATATTGATGAATCACAATTCATTAAGTGATGAAATAAGTTTGATGTTCGGAAGCCATACAGCTGTATTGCATCTTTAACAACATTATCATGATGTTTATTCAGATATATAATTGCTTGAAGGTCATGTTTAGAGCTTATTTTGTATACTTTCTGTTTATATGTATTATATTTTGACATGACATGTTTCATGTTAATGGCCGAATTACGTATTATATTGAAATATTCATCATTTACGACAAAAGTTATTTTTTGAAGCTGACCGAATATACAACCGACAGCTTGACATAAAATTGGAAAAGCTGTCAGGGCTGTATCTACTGTCTTCAAAAATAATTCTATTACAAACTTATTTGTAAAGTTCATTTCTTATATTTTTTCTTATCTTCTTTAATTGGGGGTGTTGGGGGTGTATGTCTTGGTTTAGACTTCTCATACTTCTGGTTTGGGGTATTAATATACTCAGTTATATAACGGATTATTCACAGTCAAGTTTTGAGTGTGACACGCTTGATTCAGATCAAACTGTTCACCGTCAAAGTCCAAATTTCTGCCCAAGAGTTGTGTAACTGTTGCCATTTTCCAAAGTGTTACAGCCATTCGCTCGTGGCGAGGCACTGACCTCCGGAGTCTTGTATCTTGTTTTCCAATGGCTGGCCCCAATAAACTGCATATTATCTCGAACGTTGCCCTTAACACGCGAAGGTTGTCTCGCCGATCGCTTTCTCCCCAAAGTTCGCCATGATAAATACTGTGGTAACATAACGAGCTAAAACATAGGTTGTCAGCGCTAAGTCCTCCGAACACGGGTTGTGGCATACTTTTCCATTTACAACACACTTAATTCTGCCCTATACTAACATTTAATTATCGTAAATCGTTCAAAATCAATCGACTTCTTCTTCAAATCACCTTATTCACCAAATATATTGCTTAATGCTGAAAGGATTTGAATTATGAAATGAGAGCCACGTTGATTCAGTGGGTAAGAAGCTGGCTCCCTAGTTCGGTTGTGCCGGGTTCGCCCTCGGTGTTGACCGAAAACGTTCATCTTGATATTCGGGCGTGGTTTCCCCATGCCAGTATTGCAAGGCGGAGATGTAAGACCCGGGGTTGCTGATGCAGCGTTGCTTGCCTCAGGAAATTAAACATAAGCAGCATAAACCCACCAATACGATTTTCTGGCGCAGCCATCTTGGATATGAATGACATCCACTGCGCATTCAGTGTGGCGCTTTTAATTCTGAATTCAATCCGAATAAACTGCAATGTGACGCACCGCTTTTAATCCGGGAAAAACCAATCCGAATTCCGGAGACTGATTTCCGAAATTCGCAATAAATGCGCATACAGTGTGAACGTAGCTATAGTTTGTAAATTTTAGTTGCTTGTCATGTGTAAAAAATTTCCTGTTTGAGATGAACAATAGTAAAAATTACATTGCTAGTGGTTGCTTTATCGATTGTTGCTATGTAGATTGTTGTTGTATCCCTATATCAGTTCTAGCAATGTTCCTATATCAATAGTTGCTATATCAATTGTGAAATTATATAAGGACAATGTTGTATTCGAATAAGGTAGGGTTTTTTTACCAATGAAATGTGATTTAATAATTTTTTTTCGTGCTCCCTCGTGGGGTTTCTCCGAGGCCCCCGGTTTCCTCCCACTGCTAAAGACCCCTATGTGCAACAAAAATTGGTGAAATAAAATTAAACCATATGTTAATCCCGAAATGACCTTTTGCATAATTGCACCTCTTATTAAAGCCCCAATAACTCTCTGTAATTGAATAATATGTCCCAATCTTTATTCTGGTCAACAAATTGTATTATTTTACAATATTCAAATAAATTGATGATACAAATTTCATCGTAACATACCTAACTTAAAAAATTGGAAAAATTCAACTACTTGATTTGAAAAGGTTAGCGTAAAATATTTTCGAACCCTCTGGACAAATAAAATATGATGTAATGGATAATTTACACAACGGGTAGGACACATAAACATCTGGTACTTAGAATAATACTATTATTTATTTTCTAGAGCTGCCAAGCCAGCAAGAGTGTTATTGTCCCTTTAAGTCTTTGTCCAATTTTGACAAGAACAGTCATGTTCAATTTCTGATCTCTATAAACATAATCCAATATTGAACTGTCCAAAACTTCTCTGGCGGGTGAGGGTTGAGATATCAACACCTCCAAATGCAGGTTATTTGTTTTAATACTTCTATTGTCTATAGTGTGTGTGTGAGGGGGGGGGGGCAAATGCATGCACTTTAGATCATAAGGTCTGTCATTGAGTCAAGTACTATGGTTACAAGCAGAAGGGTCGCCTGTTCAACTTTGCAGGGTTTTTCTGTGGTTCCTACCACTGCTGTAGGCCCCCTACGTGCAAGCTATACAACTGCGTTGGGGCACTTTTGTTGTGCCACGGGGACGCATACTTGGTCTCATGGGGGGGGGGGGGTCGCCCATGTGTAAGGATGTATCCTACTGGTTTTTATACGCCCACATTTTCATGTGGACGTATATTGTCGTCGCCCCTGTCTATCCGGACGTCCGTCCACAATTTGTTTGTGGACTCTCTACAGATCACAATTCTTATCTGATTTTGACGAAACTTCAAATATGGATTTATTCCCATAAGATCTCGGCTGCTGTCGATATTGGCATGGTTCGGATCGAAACTTCATGGATTTTGTACGAAAAATCATGTTTTTAGTTTGTGGACCCTATAGAGGTCACAGTTGTGAACCGATTTTGATGAATGTTGACATGTGAGTTTATAACCCAAAGATCTTGGTTTCTTTCGATATTTGCACCCATCGGATCGTAACTTCCTGAATTATGGCCCCTGATTGTCCGAAAAATCGCCCTTTTTAGCTTGTGATCCCTCTGGAGGTTGTACGCAAATAGTGTGAAAATATGTTATATCAAGGTTGTGGACCCTATAAAGGTCACAATTTTGAACCGATTTTGATGAAACTTGACATGCATGTTTATAACCCAAAGATCTTAGTTCCTTTCGATATTTGCACCCATCGGTTCGTAATTTCCTGAATTATGGCCCCTGATTGTCCGAAAAATCGCCCTTTTTAGCTTGTGATCCCTCTGGAGGTCAAAATTATTCTCCGATTTCAAAAACCGTTTGATTATATCACCGTTACATGGTAATGAAGGTTGATTTCAAATTTTGTGAAAATCGGACCAAAATTGACGGACAAAATGGCCGCCGCTTGTGCTCGAAAAGTGTAAACAATATGGTATATAGGTTGTGGAACCTGTAGAGATCATAATTTTAAATCAATTTTGATGAAACTTGAAATACATGTTCATAACCCAAAGATCTTGGTTCCTTTCGATATTTGCGCATATCGGATCATCACTTCCTGAATTATGGCCCCTGATTGTATACGAAAAAACGCCTTTATTAGATTGTGGTCCCTCTGGAAGTCAAAATTATTACCCGATTTAAAAAACCGTTTGATTATATCACCGTTAGAATGTAATGAATGTTGAGTTCGAATTTCGTGAAAATCGGACCAAAACTGACATACAAAATGGCCGCCGCTTGTACATGAATACTATAAAAATATGGTATATCAAGGTTGTGGACACTGTAGAGGTCACAATTTTAATCTGATGTTGATGAAACTTGAAATGCATGTTTATAACCCAAAGATCTTGGTTCCTTTTGATATTCAACGGATAATATCAGATTGTAACTTCCTGAATTATAGCCCTTGATTGTACGCAAAATTGACTTTTTTAGCTTGTGGTTCCTCTAGGGGTCTCAATTATTATCCAATTTTAGAAATAATATTAACTGTTTCGTATACTAAATGTTAGCAGGGTGGCGGAATAATTTTAAAATACTACAACAAAATATGAGAAAGCATGTGAAAAAATAGAATTGCAAATTAACTATCATAAAGATTTTCAATTTTGTCTCTGGGTTGTCATTACCTTACCGAAGCTCATTGTAAAGTTCAAAAAGTCATGTGATATAGTATTCTAAATGTCAAGAAAAAGACTGAAAACATGAAATTATCTACCATTTGACAATATTGGGCCTCAGCTTAACAAATTCAAATCTAATTTATAAATTTCAGTCATTTATATAGTCAATTGAAAAAAATAGGTTGCCAGGCAACAAAACATACACCCACAGCATCAAAGTCGTCCGAGCAGTCCACACAGGATGTTGCATACATGTATTTATTCTTTTAGAGGTAATGGAAGCATTACAATCCATCAAGTAATTACAGTATCAGAAATAATTAAGAGATCCGCTTCCAGTTCTTCCTGTGGATGTAATTCAAGTCAATCAAATGATTACTGTAGCTTCTAGAGCATCCGCGCGATTCTTTAAAAGTGATCAAGGGTCAAGGGTCATAACTTGGGTAGTTATCGGAAATCGCTTTCTCTTCTTATGACCTTAAACACTGTATTAATCTAAAGTCAATCAGATGATAACCCATAATCTCTAGAGCGTCCACAAACGGACGGGATCAACGACAATATACAACCGCATTTTAATGGGGCCATATAAAAACAAACGAGAAAAAGAATGAACATAAGTGTATGAACATTTTGGGGAAAAATAACAAACCAGTGAGGAACTTTATACAAGAAGTATAAAAATATGAGTTAAAATAAGAAAAATAAAATTTGATCTGTCATTTTGTTGCGTAAAATGTAACCATGTGCAATTTTGGGCATGCTTAGATATTCATACTAACAAATAAATAAATAAATAAGAGATTATCATTTTAATCATAAACATACTCTTCATGATTGGAAACCATTTATTTCATATAAATTGCTAGCAAATTAGCATATAAAATCTAACTTTTTCATGGGATCATTTTCAAATGAAGCACCAATCTATTAGTTTGAACATGTAATTAACCCCTCTAAAATGAAGATTCTAATTAGCATAGAAAATCTATTTTTTTCTTGGAATCATTTTTAAATAAAGCACCAATCTATTAGTTTGAACATGTAATTAACCCCTCTAAAATGAAGATTCTAATTAGCATAGAAAATCTATTTTTTTCTTGGAATCATTTTTAAATAAAGCACCAATCTATTAGTTTGAACATGTAATTAACCCCTCTAAAATGAAGATTCTAATTAGCATAGAAAATCTATTTTTTTCTTGGGATCACTTTCAAATAAAGCACCAATCTATTAGTTTGAACATGTAATTAACCCCTCTAAAATGAAGATTCTAATTGGAATTGATAGCCCACCATAACAAATATCAGTAATGATAGATGAATGTATATGTATACAGTTTTCTCATTTTTAATGATTTTGAATTGGGTAGGCTACCCACTGACATGATTAATTTACACAGGTAAAGTATTAGATACCAGTAGTAAAAACTGAACAATAAGTTGTAAATTAACACAAAATTTAACTTTAAGCAATTACCAACGGCCTCCACTGCCAAACGAGGGTCTGGAAGCTCTTTAATGTTCATTAATTTGACAGTAAACCTATCAAAAATTGATTGTCGTAATTTTAAAGCCCCAATAACACTCTTGTTGTAACTAAATAATATGTCCCAATCTTCATTCTGGTCAACAAATTGTATTATTTTACAATATTCCAATTAATTGATGATATAAATTTCATCTTAACACACCTAATTTAAAAAATTGGAAAAATTGAACTAATTGATTTGAAAAGTCTAACGTAAACCTTTTCAAATGTGACTTTGTTTTAAAATATTTTCGAACCCTCTGGACAAGTAAAATAGGTCGTAATGAATAATTTACACAACAGGTAGGACACTTAAACATCTAGTACTTAGAATAAGGCTATTATTTATTTTCTGGGGCTACCAAGCCAGCAAGAGTGTTATTGTCCCTTTAACAGATACATCACACAAGGAAATCAATGAATGCACAAGGGCCAAATATTTCACCTCAAACTAACAGTTCCTAAATTATGACGAGGTAACAAGTAACAAATTTACCGTAATAGAGCTTACGAAGCGAGGTCGCTGTTGAGCGAGACTTGATCACCCAGTTTCTAGGCACGTATCGAGTAATGATAGGTTTATAAAGGGACTGGGTGATACAGACTGCTTTTGACCTCGTTTCGTCGTAATTCCGGTCCGTTGAAGATATGATTTGGCAAGTGAACACAGTTCAAGTTTGATTGGTAATTAATAACGCTGTAAAATGACCAATTTAATTGGTCTAATTGGATCCTGACTAATTGTCCAGTTTCTTAGGTATTAGACACAGGCACTTGAAGGGATTAAAATAAAACTTCTTACTACTGCTTGACTATATAGTATAGTATAATACAGAAGGTATTTCAGAGGCCATCTTTGTTATGATTTGTTGAGGATACATCGTCTGTTATCATCTTACAATACTCACTATTTCTAAGACTTTCCATCGTTTTAATTGCCAACGAGACCTTATTTGATCATTATACACCTCCAATGTAGTTAAATTGGTCATTTTACAGCGTTATTAATTACCAATCAAACTTAAAAAATGATATTTGCTTTCAAAAAGTGGTACCGAATTGTCAAAATCTGTTAAAATTTTTGTTTATGAAGAATTTACGTCACTTCCGGTGCTGACAGGAAACTATACCGGTAACCAAAAAATTGACATTTTGGACCATGCAACATATGAACTTTATTTTGTACAAATCCAATAATAAATAATTAATCTGGGACTGAAAAACTAAATTAGCCAATCACGGCCAAGGAAAATTAGGGAGACAAAAATGTTGACATTTTTAGTCAAATCAGATTACTCTTTAACCCTGGGTAAAATGTCATATAAAAATATCCGACAAGTATTTTCCGAGATACAATCAAATTGGAAGAGGAAAAATAATAATAAGAAGAATAATAATAAGAATAATCCGAACAAAAACAATAGTGTTTCACACAAGCTACGCAGTGCGACACCCTAATTAGTTATTCTCCCACCACACACCGGTTAATCATGAATTTACGTTGTTTTTGATGAATTGTTGAGGATGACACAGGTTATATATGTGCATAAGCTAGAAACACCATCATATACCGTTGAAAGTATCATTTACATACAGTTTTTCAAACACATTCGCGCCCGGTTGGAGAGACCCCCATTCCGGCCTTAACAGATTAAGGATTAGGACCCCTAAGTCCACCCCTGGTATCTTATAGACCGATAGTAACGACAGGTTCATTTAAGAAAAATCACTATTGTTTGGTGCCTAGAAGTGGATTCTAATGGGTCACAACGTATATAATAATGTAATATGAATGTATATAAACTTAATTATTTACATTCAATCGTTTCTGGTTTTACTGTAATTTCAAATCACTTATGTTCAGCGATATACGCGAAGAGTCCAAATTGAATGGCAGACTTTGGCGTCTTCTTATTCTAGTCTACATCGGTAGCATTCCCCCGCATGGGATATGTTTAGTCTCGTATATCGCATCACATCATACAAATGGCGCTCAATAGCATTCGGGCACGCGAATCATGTGTCAGTTTTATAATGTTTGTTTTATTTTAAATATTGGATATCAGAAATCCATCTTTTCTCTGTAATATAACAACATCAATGTTGATTTAAATTGACCAATGAGTCGTGTTTGCAATGCCAATGACTGTGGATCATACTGAGTTGAAGACTTGGCTCCTTTAAACAACATTTAAATATGGCTTACTAACCTGTAGCACTTTCCTTTCAATATGAATAAAATATTTATTGGATTTTTCAATTAACCGTAAACTTCTATGTATGACTAATATATCAATTGTTAATTTGTCAGACGTTTAACAGAATATCTTTCCACGCGAATGAACAATAAATTGTTCATTGGATAAAACGGAAACATTTTGATATACCAATAAAATAAATATCAATTGTTTATATGATAAGTTCAGGTCTGCCGTGTAATACGGAAATTAGCAAAACGGCATAAAGATAAATTGTTTATTGTCTAAACGGAAACATTTTTATTTTATAACTCTGAAATAATATACGACTTATCATTTATACGGCGTATATTATATGTTTACTGATAATAAAAGTAATACGGGAAATTGCAACATGTTTTAACCCTTCCGCGGGCCCAAGTGGTTAAGTTTTAAAAAAAAATCTCGTTTTATGGTATTTTATAGATGATTTGGGTTTGGTTAGGGTATCAACAAAATTATTTTTAAGTTTTACAAATTTTGCTGACGTGGGTGGTGGTGGTACTTGAACGTCCCGACGGTCGGTAAAGGGGTAAACTATTTTCAATACGAAAAAGACCAAAAATGTTTAAATTATTCTTGAAATCGGATTTTTCATCATAATTTTAATCTGCAACACTAAACAGACAATTCAAATAAAGAAAACTATATTTTCTTAATAATTTGAAGCAATAATCCATAGTTAAATTTATTCAACTAAAGGCGTAAACAATTTTAACTGGAAATACAAATGTAAAGCATATTTCCAACCGCACCATCAAAATCTTCAATACAATTTCTTGATTAATTACAGCATAATAATACATTACATGTAACAGATTTACTCTAAGGTCGAGATTCAACTTTCTTTTTTAGAATAAACCTGACATCGACCACGATTGTTTGAAAACATTATCATTTCACGGACCAGTTCTAATTTAAAATCTCTTTGGCATCTATATAAGGGATAAATTCAAACATATTAATCAATTCGTAAAGGAAAGATCACATAAATTTGGATAAAACGCATTGGTACTTCAGAGTCCCAGGACATACAATCTGCCTGACGGGACTGATACTGTCCCACCGAAAAAAAAATATGACATTAATTGCAATTATTACCCGTTTTTTTATATAAACTTTATGGAAGGGTTTTGCTTTGGATAGAGTTTCATGAAAAAAATTCACAATCACTTTACTTACTTTGAACTTTGTCTGTGCATTCAAACATGCACAAAGATTTTTCTTACAAAAACGTCAACGTGATTTTGTGTTTGACATTGAAATGCCACTCGACATTTATTTTTTGCACTGAGACTGCACTACTTCAACCCAACCTTAGACCTACCTAAAACTGACCTATAATGAAATACTGACCATAATCCACATATACATTGCAACATTGTATTCACTATATGATGGGAAATGAGAGTCCGGTCGGGCCTGAAAGGGTTAACGTCCTATCTTTCCCTTCCCTGGTTAATGTTCTTGAGAAGCTGATGAATTTACGTCGTTTTGACGAATGTTAAAGATATGCATTAGCTAAAAACATCAGAAGGTACCCTAAAAAGCGCCATTTACAGTCGGATTATTAAAAAAGTCTGGTTTGAGAGAACCCCGTCGCCATCACGAGCAAAGAACGACCCGTCTCTGGTATCATATAGGTATTGTATAGTGTCCATTGCTGGCGAAAAACAATATTACCATGGCAATTGAATAACACACAGATTGGATTATATCTTGATTGTCGTTTTAAATGTGTACCACCTTGGCTAGATGTTTGAGTAGAAACAGAATTCAGCAATCTCAAAACCCTTACATAAGACATATTACAAGCCATATCCAACGGAAACAACTAACCATAAAATAAAATACCTCTATTTTGGATTTTGTTTTGAATTTCATGGATTCTCGAAATTGATATTTGAGATTATAATTTAACCCAGCGTCATCGACAACCACATCTGGAAAAATGAAGATTAACTTAAAATGAGCCGTTTTTTTAGTCAATTTTAAACTTATCTCTCGAAATTTATGACAGTAACATATCTATTTAATAAGTCGGACATGATCTATAACCTTTTCAGTTAGATTTTAACAAAAATAATGCAATATGGCAGTTATAATTAAATATCCGACTTTTGTATTTTGGCCTATACGAAAATACAAAACTCGGAAAATTCGGAAAGTGGCAAAATGGTATCAAAATAAACTATTTTTCATTGGATAATTATAATTATGACAGTATCACATCTATTTAATAAGTTGGACATGATCTATAACCTTTTCAGTTAGATTTTAACAAAAATAATGCAATATGGCAGTTATTTATTAAATATCCGAGTTTTCCGAGTTTTGTATTTTGGCCTATACGAAAATGATCCAATGAAAAATAGTTTATTTTGATATCTTTTTGCCATTGTCCGAGTTTTGTATTTTCGTATGGGAGAACGGGGCAGGTTCGGCCTCGAGGCCATGTGTCAAATTGAAATTATATACACATCTCGTTTTAATCATTTCATCTTTTGGATGTCCGAGTTTTTGATCTCACCCAAGTTATCCCCGTAAAGGCGAGTTGAGTTCCTTTGTACATATTACAACCCTTACACACCATATCCAATGAAAAATATTTTATTTTGATACCTTTTGACCACTTTCCGAGTTTTCCGAGTTTTGTGTTTTCGTATAGGCCAAAATACAAAACTCGGAAAACTCGGATATTCGATTATAACTGCCATATTGCATTATTTTGGTTAAAATATAACTGAACTGTTCTCGCCAATTTAAAGAAAATAATATTTTTGATAATTTTCCAACTTTTTCTTTTTCTGAGTTTTATGATTTGACTCGATTGAAAACACAAAACTCGGAAAACTCGGAAAAAATTGTCCGACTTTTTTGTTTGAATAGAAAACTCGGAAAATATTTTCCGACCTTTCAGTTTGAAACAAAAAGTCGGACAATTTTTTCCGAGTTTTCCGAGTTTTGTGTTTTCAATCGAGTCAATTCATAAAACTCGGAGAAGAGAAAAATCGGAAAATATTTTCCGAGTTTTTCCGAGATTTCCGAGTTTTGTACCTGGTCTTTAAATTATCTAGTTTTTAACTATTATAGTGAGAACTACCAACTCGTTATCTAATCCCCCATAATGTATATTTAAACGTTATTTGTCCAGCTTATACCACAATGAAGTAAAATAAAAATAGACATCTAAAGTACGTCATAAAGTACGTCATATATAAAGCTATTATTGTACGTCATTGCCAAGACTGGCAAGACTAGTAATTCATCTTGGTTATTATTATAATTATGGCAACTTTTAATGTTTTATACCAAGTCTGAACGTAGTTGAACTTGATTATGTTATTACTCATTACGCGTGGGGTGTGGTCGGTTTGTCTGTATATAATCAAACTTTTTGATTTAAATCTTGCATTGTTCCTGGTCAAATTTAACTAGAAAACGGACAATAACAGGAACAGTCTGTTTTATCATTTAGATAGAGTATTATAACGACGAACACTTCAAGCGTCCATGACGCGCCAACGATCAGAAAACGGATGATTATTCATTGGTCAATAACGCACGTGATACTCTAATTTTCCCATGTAATGGGTCATAGAAAGTCTGAATCACAATGGTCAGCAGTGAATATTCGCTAGGCCGCTATAGTCACTGATAAGGATGACATCAATGCGACTTAATGAGTCTCGAATATTAACTTTTTTCCTCCAACAAATTAAATTCTAAAACATTTTTAATGTACTAGAAAAACAAATATAGACGTTTGAAGTATTTGTAGTTAAAAAATATTTCCTATTTAGTGTAAATGGGTATTAAAATAAACTAAAATAAGTAAAAGGCATTAATTTGCCCGGAGCAGTTACGTGTTATGTAAACAATGCACGCGCCATTGAGCCAATGATTGACGCCGCGTGATGTAATTGTACGTGTTGAAGACGGTCATCTTTTACGGAGCTATTAGAAGACTTACATAATTCTCTATATAACAGATTGTGTCTGAATGCGTAGCCTGGTCAGCACTGAAATAAAATAAAAGAAATCTCTCAAAATATTAACCTGTGTCGTTTTTCTCCAAACACTATAGTGGGTCATTCCATGTGAAGTGGGTGGGGTCAGTTTTCAGAAATTTGAGAACTAAACCCCTCGACAAAATCTGGAGAAAAAAATGTTACTGAACATGTAAAAACTAGATACGTCCCATGAGTTTCAAGAACGGATATGTTTTCGTGACAAAATATGTATCAATGATTTACTCGAGCTTAAGATAAATAATCTTGACATTTCTAGTGAAGATATACAGCTTAAATTTGGTAGTCTTAAAGAATTTTTTGTGTAGATTACGAATGAATCTGCAATCAGTGGTAATTTGGTGAATTGTATATTTTCTGGATTTTGATGTGTTCCAGGAGCTACAAAGTAATAGTATAGTCCTAAATATTGTCCTATAAAGAGAATGCCGGTAGAAAAAATCGAAAATATATTGCGATGGCACTAGTAAGAAAGGTTTAAACATATGATAGAGACAAGTTTCAGATTTTTAAGTGCTCTTCTACCGGGTTCAATCGGCTCCAAAATACGATAATTGACATAGATTGACCCAAAATACAGATTTTGAAAAAACAATCGAAAACATGTCGAGGTGGCATGGAACAAGAATGGCTTTAAATGTTGGAGACATTAGTACAAACTATAATTACGCCAAGTTTCAGGTGCGCATCTACCGACTTCTATCGGATCCAAAATTTTCGAAAATATGTGTCTAAAACCATACTCGAGGCCAATTTTCTGGGAATCTAGTGAAGACTGATGCCTTTTCATATGTGTCTTATATAATAACTAACGATTGGAACTATCCTTGAGACTTTATATTACCGGAAAACATTATATACGGAGAACCACACTTCCGACAAGCAGAGTAACTGTCCTGAAAACAAATCGTTATTTATAATAAAATGGTATCTTAGGAATTAACAATATACTCCAAGGTTATTAATAACAATTAACGAGGAAAGATTAAAATATAAAGGACATTATAGTAAAATAAAACAATAAGATAATAATTAAACCCATTAATGTGTCAGTTGTCAACGGTCTGTCATCAGATAAGTAGCTTAACGTCTAATTAATAACGAAGGATTAATAGAAACATAAGAATAATAAAATGTTTAAATCAATTAAAAATGAACGAATGAAATATTGAAAGAGTGAAATACAAACAATTCACAATTTTATCATCAATATAATACTACCGGCAGTCTTTAATTATTCCAATATTTGGGTTTACATCTATTACTTTGTAGCTCCTGGTCCGCAGCACTACAGAATCCAGAAAATATACGGTTACACCAATCAGGCGATCACCAGCAACGTTAACTAGTTTCCTGTCACACTGAGGCTGAGAGCCAAAAAAAAACCAAGGATGGTTTATCGATGGTGCATTTATGAAATAACTTAAACTACTTGCCATCAAAAATCTAAGATCAAGTACTAAGAACAACCCCGTTGTCCTACAGCATAAACTCGTCTCCTTTTCGAGCTTGCTCATTTGGTCTTGTTGCTGCCAATTTATGGAACTTGATCCCTGAAAATCTTGGATCCAGTAATAACGCTTTCAAAATTCGAGGGCACTTTTTCAGAGAAGAGTACACAATTTCCAAAGACACCCCCCCCCCTCCATACCCTGGTAAGACATCTGATTGGATTCCAGCGTTATAAACCATTTCCAGTTCTTTTGTTTCTGCACTTAAGAAGACAGTGTGGCATCTTTTGATAGCATCTTCATTGTCAATCTCTCGCAAAATGTAGGCATAACTTGTATATAACTCTGTTATAACACATCAAAAATTATGTTGAGTGATTTCAGAAAAATAAGGTCTTTTTAGTATCTATAAAAAAGGCATTTGAATGTATCTATATAAAGTAATTGGTAATAGTAATTAATTTCAATGTAATAGGTAATTACATTGTTGACCATGAGAAAGTAATAGTAATGTATTTAATGGTAATGTAATGGTCCCAGCCCTGGATATCACCCGCAAATAAAATTCGATTTTCCAGTGGTAGACAGTATAATTGCAACGGGTTATACCACGGGTTTTCCTCGGTTCTATCTTAAATATGGGCGGAATGGTTGCTGTAGGTTTTCCAGCGTGATTACCACCCTTTTTCAGTGGTGAAGGATGGACAGTATGGCTAGGAATATTCGTCTAGTTGTTTGGGTTGAAACAGTCAGATATCGACAAAATATTTTATTATTATCTTCCCATTTAGTTTTCGTTTAGTAACATGTTTATAGTATACAATCGCTATAAAATAAACAGGGAAAATCGGGGTCTATTCCGTATGAGTTAGGTTTTTTTATGGCGCTGCTTGTTAATACCATGAACTCCTTTGTTCTGGAATAAAAGATCCCTTTTAAATTTGGCGAAAATTTAATGATTTAAGGAGTTTCCAACCAGTCGAATCAAAAATATTGATTCATTTTAATAATACAATTTACATCGTTGAAATTGATTTTATCAATTTGAACATCACTGTTAGAGAACAATACACCAGCTGTTTAAAATACACGATACACAAGCAGCATATTATGTTATTAATTTCATCATCCCCAAACTTAAAATATGACAAATTTCTAGAAAATAATGCACTTATTCCCCCGGGTTTTTGTTCTCCACTTCTAAAATGCAAGAGGTTGATTTAAATAAAATGACCTGTTTAAACCCCTCCGTGGATTATAGCGCTTTCTAGAGAATCTAACACAGAAATAAAAGATTAAGTAGTAAAATATGGGATTTGGATCCGGCATCTGTGTACAACAATTCTCTTTTTCTGCATGATGAAATTCTATAGTATTCTACAGAAATTTGGGAAACTGTAGGAAATAACGACCCCACATATTCTACAGTTTCTGTTATACAAAACATATAGGTTTTTTCTAAGGAAAATACTGTAGTATTTTATAAATGTTTGATAGTGTTTTCTGTAGGAAATTATACGGTTGTGTATAAGACGGAATACTGTAGCACATTGGGCGCCCGAAGGAGCCCATTGGGTAGCCTTTGCCCATTGACGAAGAAATCTGCTCCCACTTGGTCTGCGGTAGACTCCCTTTGCTTTGGACGCAATACGAAGCCAACGACCAACATTTTGACCGGTATCCACAAACAAACTGTGGATGAACAGGAAAGACGACAATCAACACCCAGATGAAAAAACACGTATAAATGAAATATTAAATAAAATAATTACAAACAATGAGTCAGATATCCACCGTCCGTTAAAAAACATGCAGTGATACAAGATGAATGGTTTCAGGTATAATTGCTATAAGAAATCGATTGAAATTTGAATAAGTGAGATGTTATGAGAAATCTATTGAAATTTGAATGGGATATTGAAACAACACATTGAAATTAAATGATTGAAGGAATTGATAAATGAACAAATGTATAAATGTACGAACTATATCCCTATTACAATACTGTAGTATTCTATTGTTTAGGAAATCGGTCATTACAGATTGCTGTACAGATTTAGTTCTTATAAAGTGAGAATGGCAAAGTTCGATGATGAGCATATTCGGCTCAGGGTCAGCGATAAGAATGTGATTTGTCGAGACTTTGGAACACAATAACTCTCCTTCTAATTGAGCCAGAATGTTAACACTTGGCGTAGGTGTTTATTAGGTGAATGCCTTTATGGAGTTCGAAGATGAACATTTTTTTCTGGTAAGCACAGATAAGCAATTTGCTTGGTTGATGCTATGGGACGCGATCACTATAGTTCTAATTTAGTGAGAGTTCTAATTAAGTCAATGCTTTGGGACAATATAACTTTGATTCTAACTGATGGAGAGTGATGTACTTCGTGTATAGCATAACTACATGATACTCTAAAACCTTGACTGAGTTTGATTCTAAACATTTTCTACTTAGACTGCGTATAGATAATCAGTTTTGATTTCGGCGGGGGACACCAGCTTCATTGTTGGCTTGTTTTTGTTTTAAAATTATTTTAGCAAGCACGCGCAGTGGCAATAAATCCCCGCTATAGCCATTAACACAAACTGTACACTTAATTGACTAATATTGATTGAGGTGCGTCGTAATCAATAGTTAACTTTGTTAGATATTCTTCTAAACCAATAATATTATCTGACTCCTCCTAGTGGGAGTATCGAGTATGGGTGAATATTGATTAAAGTGCGTCGTAATCAATAGTCATCTATGTAAAATAATATTATGTGACTCTTCCTAGTGCGGAGTATACAATGGAAGCCACGTGTTTTCATGTTCACCAAGTGTCTTACTATTTCTCATGAAAATCGATCGCTGTTTCCATCCGCCTGTTTATAAAGGAAGTCCCAAGCAGTGCGGACATCAGATGTGTTTAACTTCAAGTTGAATTAATTAACCATGTATGCTTTGATTCTGAATGTCGTGGTTGCTTTTGCCGTCGTAGCCTATACTGCAAACAGTGAAAAATGGTTTTCGAAGAGGCCCTCGATTAACCTGAAAACTATACCGTGTGATAGAATTGAACAATCGGATCTGTGTCGTTGCTGTCCTAGTATGTATAACTATTTACTCTCGATTTTGTTTCAGAACATATTTGTAGTTTTCAAAAAATCAAAACTGATACCGGCCATGTTTGGATATTTCTATGTTAGATTAAAACTTGACTAGAATTCAATCCAAACTAATTTTGACCATGTGTTGACCATATTTATAATTTGTAATAATTTAAAACTGATACCGGCCATTTTTGGATATTTCTATGTTAGATTAAAACTTGACCAGAATTCAATCCAAACTAATTTTGATCATGTTTGTAAAGTTGGAGCAAATCCATTCGGGTTATGATAAATTATAAGGACTCGCAATAGCAATTATTCGCCAATTGAGTTCAATGTTAAATGGCTGTGACTTTTTGCTCAACATCCCATTGATTCCAATCTTTATAGGCATTACAAGGGACAACATTTAGCAGTGTCATCAAAAATTTTAATATGATCTTTTAAGTTCCGAAGATAACAATTTAAGCCACCTTGTTCATTAATTTTCCCGTCATATTGATTCGACAAAACAAGACTTCAAATCGATATTGAGCCGCAGTTGACAACAATTCGTAGGAAGCCGACATTATATTTTAATGATTGTTGGCCATTACATATAAAATTTACAATGATTTGCTAAGAACAAATTAGTGGGTGGGTGGGAGTCTGCATGTCACAAGGTATTTCAGATTCGACGAAACTTGAATCATAAGTATACTCCAAAGATCTTGATGCTATATGACATTGGCGCACATGGTTCCATAACTTCATGGATTATGGCACTTGGTGGTACGAAAAATCACGTTTATAGCTTGTGGGCTGTTTAGAGGTCACAATTTGTATCAGATTTTGGTTAAACTTAACGTACATAAACATCGCGGATTATGCCACCTGACTGTAAGACAAATCCGGAGTTTATTTCATTGAAACGAGTATTGCGGGGATGGTGTCATGTAATTGGTTAGTTTGCCTTGCAATACTTTTAATGATCGAGTAGTGAATTATTTTGATAAATGTTATGAACTCATCTTTACAACATTCATATTGAAACAAACAAGATGGTATCACCGATATTAAAAAAAACATGTTGTAGTTGTACTTGAGATAAATAGTCCTATAAATTCTAAACAGGTGGTGTTTATCGATTTTTTAGCCCAAAATATTAAATATTTTACTTGGAATTCTTTCTGTAGCGATAGGTGATAGTCGTTTTTATGTTTTATTGGCCTAAATACCAAAGAAAACAATTTTGACGTAATGAAAATATCCGTGACATAGAAACATAATACGCCCTATGCGTCTGGCTAATTTACACTGGATAACCTGCTCTAACACGTCACTCCTGTTATGATTGCATAATAACACAGTGACCCAAACTGATCCCGCAGTGAATATTCGCTTGGCTGCTACAATCACTGATAAGCATGACATCGACGAGGCTTAATAAGTACGGCATATTAACTTTTTTACTCCGACAAATTAAATTCTCAAACATTTTTTGGAGGTAAAAGAAAAATAAATAAAGACGTTTGAAGTATTTGAAGTTAAAAAATATTTCCTATTTAGTGTAAATAGGTATTAAAATGAGTAAAATGCATCATTTTGCCCGAAGCAGTTAGGTGTTAAATTAAGTAAACATTGCACGAACCGTTGAGCCAATTAATTCGTAAGTAATTCTCTGTGAAACAGATTGACAGTGACCCTGACGTGATTTAGAACAGGTTATGCAGTCTGCCCATGAACTCACTCGGCAAACCACCGCCGATACCAGTACCCTACATGGCCAGGCCACAGATCACTAATGATTTCCCCACTAACTTTAGTGTTAATTATCGTCTCTTAGATCGGCTCTAATTTTTTCCCAAAATTTCGTTGGGTAGAACGCTTTCTGCCAAAGATAGAACAACATGTGGCAAACTCATGCCCAAAAGCACGTGCAATTTTCGGCCCTGCAGTTCAACCCAACCAGCTAAACACATGTAAACACCCTAGTTCAACCCAACCTCTTAACACATGTATCCTTCCGCCTCAAATTCATGAATATTCACCAAAACCTGGCAGAAATGTATTTTCAGACCATGTTCTTTGATTCTACACCAAGTTCCTAATAGGTAAACCGATGGCGATACCAAACACCAATTGTATAGATCGAAGCAGAAATCGTAAGTGTATTTTAATTTTATATACTTTTTAAATGATTTTGAACTAAAACAGTGACTAGTTACGTTCGAAATAAATTGCATATTATGTCAACACAATATGCAATTTATTTCGAACGTAACTAGTCACTGTTTTAGTTCAAAATCATTTAAGTACGTAAAATTAAAATACACTTACTATTTCTGTTTCGATCTTCAAAATTATTGCAGGGTGACTTCCCTTTTCAAATAGACACAATTAACCAGCGCTCGGCAAACCTCGGCAGATTCCGTTACTCTACATCTATGCTGTATTCGTTACCGTTCGGGCTAATATGGCCACAGATCACTAATTATTGCCCCATTGACTTTAATGTTAATTCTCGTCTCTTAGACCGGTTGTAACTTTTTCCCAAATATTCGTTGGGTAAAACGCTTTCTGCCACAGATGGAGCAACATGTGGCAAACTCTTGCCCAAAAGCATGTATGAGGTTCTTCATGAAAAACTTGAGATAGACAAGCTGGAAGTAGAGACAGCTAACCTTGCAATTTTCGGCCCTCCCTTTCAACTCTTGTATCCTTCCGCCTCAAAATCATGAATATTCACCAAAACCTGGCAGAAAATGTATTTTCAAACCCTTTTCTTCGATTCTATGCCATGCCAAAGGGTGGAAAAGGGAAAGGGAGAGAAGGACTATAAATAACTTTCGCCCGATGTGGACATAATTTTGAACATCCTTATCATTTTCTGTTGATATGTCCCTTATATTCAGATGCACGGAATACAACTATAATGACATTACCAACGGAATATATATCAACACAAAATTTCTATTGTATGGCTCTACGGATATTACACTTGAACAAAATAAATTAATATTTTCTGAGGTGCAAAACTTTTTAGAATTAAGTAAAAGATTTTAAGTACTGTAATCGTCATTTACCATTACCTTCACTAGATCATGTTTATATATTTATACACTTCCAGGCCTTAAACCAAAATTAGTTATTATGTATAACAAATAACTTTTTAGCTGAAAAATATTAATGTATACTTTCAGAATTTTATTTATTAATAACACAATATTTTTGACTATATACATATATTTAAGTAAACTAATTGTAATTATATTGTTTTGTTGAAGGGGTGATATAGGCCTAGCCTGTTCCCCAATCCTATTCTTATTGAATAAAATATAGTTTTAAAAAAATGTAATTCTGTCGATTCGGGACGTTCTGGACTGTGAATCGAGCATCCCCTATACTGTTTCCCACCAGAAAATAGTAAATACCACACTTGTCGTGTTCGGGTGCACAAGTGGGAAAATCAACATGGCTATCATATCCTTTCAAGGATTATTAAAACCGCTAATCACCATTTGTGAAATTTAAATCGCTAAAAGGAATATCAGTCCAACGAAGTTTCATTTCTGTTCAGTATTTAAAAAGATATGACGAATCGAACATTTTTCAGCTTTCGGCATCCAATGCAAACGATATAAACAAGCCAGTGTAACCTTTACGTATTGGTAAATCTTTTGACGGGCCTCTTTTAAATCCAATTGAATTAAAGCTAGCACATATCTGCAAATACCACTGAAGGCCTATATTGGTGTTGTTTTCTTAATTAAATGTTAAATAATCAATTTGAGAACAGTTTATCGTAAATTTAACATACATTATGCAAGAGCTAAATCTGTCTATTACTGGTCTTTCTTTAGGCCTGAAATATTATGTATTTGCATATTATTAATTAGACATTAAATTTACATGAAAAGAACATAATCAACCCTCGGTGCAATCTTATGTGTCCGATTTTCATAGGATTTGAATCCGATCTGCTGTTCAACGCTCATTGATGATTTAATCGAAAAATGGATAATCGAGTCTGTGTTTTTTATCGTACCAACTTTAGTAATGATGATCGTGGCTAGGCCTAAAATTCAATCTCTAATATCTCGTTTCAGCACATTCCCTTTACATTAACTAGCCTAGACCTATAATTTAAACGCTAATATCTCCGTTCAGAGTGAAGCCAATTGATTGAAATTTTAAGCATATACCCTTTACTATATCTAGTTTTTAACTATTGTAATGAGAACTACCATCTCTTTATCTAATCTTCCATAATGCCCCTTAAAGTTCCATTTTAATATTTTCTGAGAAAGTCAAAATATAATTATTTCTATGTCTTTTGCTCAAAAGGTTGTCAACTCACTATTATACGATCATGGGCAATATTTCATAGGCGTTAAAATGTCTGACACAGGCTGATTGAGGAAATAGTAACTCAATTACCTCCCTTGTTTTCCCATTCCTCTCCATGGACGGCCATCTTCAAACGTTTGAATTTGAAGTTGAAAATGATATTTTTGCCAATTTCTCAACTGGCAATAGTGAATTATAGGATTAATAGGATTATTCTTTAACAAGGTAGGACTGTTTATAGGTACAATCTATTTTAGGGCTTTATTTTAATACAATTTAAAAATATAACTTAAAAGTATGCTATTGGAACTTTAAGCCAGGAAAAATTAGATAAAGTCTATTGTCGATGAGCGGCACGGTCAGTTAGCTTAGCAAAGGTCTACCGGTAATATCTATTTAATTGTTTCGGTATGTAAACATCTTAAATTCAACGAAATGTACGTTATTTCCCAAAAGACCTAATTTGTGCTGAGTGAGCGTTAAACCATGGTTTTCTCTCACATTACAGCAACAGTTTTGTTGATATCGTCCTAAAACCTGAACTGCTGTGCAATTACAAGTTAGAACAAAATGGAAAGTCAGGAGAGAGAGAAATGGGGTTTAACGTCCACTCGACACAAACCAGGTCATTTCGGGACTAATATATGGTTTAATTTTATTTCAATAATTCGCTTATGCGTAGGGGTCTTTAGCAGTGGGAGGAAACCGAAGTGCCCGAAGGAAACCCACGAGGTTGAGAAGGCGCCCCTATCTCCATGCCACATACGCTCACACCAGGGATCGAAACCACAGCCGCAAGCCAGAGGTGACCGGCCAGCTAGAGGTCGAAGCGCGGCACTCTAGACCACTACGCCATCCCAACCCCCTGGAAAGTCAGGCATCTTTTTCGTTTTACTGTTTAATGTGTTTCTTGACATTATTCAGAAAAAGTATCCCGATATGTAAAATTTTAAAATCACATATTCAGATCGATATGCACATCCACAACACTCATTTAACTACAAAGATAGTGTAATTATCGTTCAAAGAAGTTCAACTTTGTAACTTTCGCTGCCATCTTGTCGAGTCATATGTCGTGAACTCGATATAGTTTTAGCTACCCAAGTTCTCCAGTAGTAATCACGACTTCCGAGCCAATTTGTATACGTCCACATTCATAATGCCGTAGCCCCTGTCTGTGTGTGTGTGTATGTATGTATGTATGTGAGTCTGTGGGTCGCCTACAGGGCGCAATTCTTACTGGATTTTCTTCAAACTTTGCATACTTATTCCTTATGCCCTAAGGATGATCCCCAGGGGCAGAGCCAGGCCCATTTCTTGTATTTGTTTGTTTCTCGTCTACAGGCTACATTTCTCAACGTATCATTTTGAAACTTTGCATACTTATTCTTTGTACCCTAAGGAACATTACTATTGTTTGGGGTGCATACCCCACCCTGGGGGAAGAGCCACACCCATTTTCTTTTGTGTGTCTGTGTGTGGTCTAAAGGCCACGATTTTTAATCAATCATCTTGAAACTTTACATATTTATTTACATACAGGCAACGATTCTTAATGGATCGTCTTTAAATTTGGGATATGTATTCCTTATAGCCTAAGGACGACAACTGCATGTCCAGACACCCTGAGGCTAGCCACGCCCAATTTTTGTGTTTGTCGTTTACAGGCCACAATTCTGAATGAATCAGCTTGGTACTTGTCATATGTATTTCTTATAGCCTAAGGGCGTCCAATATTGGTTTTGGTGAATGTCCCGACCCCCAGGGGCAGAGCCACGCCCACTTTATGCCTAGCGTCTGAAAGTCACAAACAAACCAAACGCCTATAAATAGCCTTCTTGACAAAGTACCATATCAATCAAAGCAGGAATGTGGACGTATATTGTAACGTTAGCGTTATGTTTGTAGTTATGAACGCTATTTACCATTTCGTTAGTCGTGTTTCCCATAAAACCGAGGATTAACGAATACAGCACTAGCCTCGGCTGTACAATTGATATGCTTATGGAATTTATTTTTATCGAAACTTTTTTGTATAATCATCCATTATATTCTAAACACAACACAGAATTATATTAGTCCATTTCAATCAATATTGGTGTTTAACTTACCGTGATCTCTAATATTTAAGAGTCGTGTACTTTATGGTTTCGGGCGCCATTTGTAATGGGAAAAGACATTCGTACCCAAGCACAAAATCCGAAGGTAATTAGTGATGGCTGATTCACAAACGACAAAATAAAAAAAACGTGTAGAATTGACTAAGCAGACATAAACGACTGCCGTTTATTTTGGATTGTTGATCAGAAATAACAGTAACATTTTTGTCTATTTTAAGGTTTTGCGAAACTCGAATCGCTAATTTATTTAAAGCATGTTGCATGGTTGTTGTTACTCTCATATAATGACCGTTTCTAGTGTCACTCCATGATTAAAAGACACTGTCCATGAATTTAGCACTAGAGAATCCATTGTAAACCCCAACATGTTGAAACATGAATGCCTAGCAGGGATATCAGTTTAAGGTGGTTCAACATTGTAAATTATATCATTATTTGTCCGTGAAACATATGGATGGGTTTGTTTTAAAATCAAGCAGGGAGATTATTTAGCGTTATTTTTATTTCTTAATTAAATGTTAAATAATTAATCCGAGTCAATACTAACAATGCATTATGTCGTGAAAAATTTGATTATATTTTCCGGAAAATGCAAATCATGTATCTTAACTTTAATGTGTAAATATTACTGTGTTTTTCAGTAAATCCATGTGATGGTATTACGTGCATGAATGGTGGAGAATGTGTAGGTGACGGTGTATGCCAATGTGTATCTGGATATCATGGACCAACATGCGACGGTAAGTATTGTTGTGATTTTTTCTTTAGAGTCAACACTTTACCTGCTAGTGAAATTACATATTATATGTGTAAATATTACTGTGTTTTTCAGTAAGTCCATGTGATGGTGTTATATGCATGAATGGTGGAGAATGTGTAGGTGAGGGTGTTTGTAATTGTAGTTTTGGTTTTGGTGGACCTACTTGTAACAGTAAGTATTGTTGTGATTTTTGTCTTCATAATAAACATTTACCTACTGGTGAATCACGTTGTGGAATCAATTATTTCAATCACCAATTAACTGACTTTGGAATACTGTTTATGCTGTTTACATAACAAACACAGCAAACTACAAAGGTCAAATACACGAAAACTACAACATCTATCATAGATACTTTAGGAGTTCTTTAAATATCCATCTTTAATAACTCAAACCGAATGGCTTAAACGTCACATTTTGTCTTTATCCCAGTCTCTTAGTCAATGCGGTTGTGTGTATAACAGGGAGCTTTCGTATTGGTACTAACACGTATTCGAAAACTAAAACGTCATCGATTCGAACCTGTGACGTCAATCCGTAATGAGTGTTCGGTCAGTGAAAAACGTTACGCGTATGGAGCTGGATTCACGTAGGCATGTAAACGAACATGTTTCTTGTCTCATATATTGAATTTCCAATCATTTTGGGGGGCCTTGTGTATATATTTAGATTGTGTAGGGTATGTAAAATGTGGTCAAATGCAATATTCTGCTTGAATTGTTGTATATCCGCCAAAATATGGATTGAAAACTTTGGCTTGACCGAGAAATTCATCGAGTGGAAATTAACACCATCTAGCTATTAGCGTACGTTGGATTGCGAAACCGTTTGTTAGAAGATACGAAAACGTAAACGAACATATATTTGTTTTGATCTTCGTTTTCGTATCGATGAAAGAGGTCCCCAATGATCCCCTAGGAACTCACGGATTATGTCTTCTCTACGGTCTCATCATGATGTCTGAGAGTAAATCTAACCCGCTCTCTGTTATATAGAAAGTATCTATTAGGGCGGAACAATTACCATTTTTGGGTTAGTGTTTCGTACCAGCACCGTTTGATGCCAACATTATTCTAGTTAAACATACATTAGGCAAGAGCTATATCTGATTATTGCAAGTTTTTATTTAGGCGTCAGATGTCATAGAAATGATAAATTAGAGCTTTATTTAAACAACAAGCATAAAATAAACTCTGTAGACACACGGATGGCTTGGATTGAGCTCGGATTTAAACAGGATTCAATTGATCGATTTAATTATAAATGGCGTCGTGAGAGTTAGGTTGACGTCATACTCCTTGATCGAGGCTATTAATGATAGAGTGTATGAAGCGAGGCCGCTGTTGAGCGAGGTAATTAAGTCAACACGCTGTCGCTCTTTTGTTACTTGCGTTTACAGTAAAATTATGGAAATTTATAAACATCGCAGCTAACATCTACCAGCTGTATTGCAGCCCTGTCGGACCACTTTTTTTCTGTTCGCCTGCTTCGGGAGTTTTAAAATTCTGTTGCCGACTTTCTCTTCTTATCTATCTATTAAAAGTCTCAATTCTAATTTGTAGTAGAACATAAATGTAATACGAGTTGAATTGCAGTCCCGTCTCAAACCAAACAGGCTAAATGTAGGCCTACCACAGTCATTGAAAACATTACTTGATAATCGAGATTATGTAGGTGGAGTTAACGCCTGTCAATCAAACCATTTCTAGTCAAAAATAACAGTGTTGATAACTATGTTCAGAATAAAGTAATTTGACTGAAATTTTCAATATATTCTTCTTTCATCATCTATTTTTGAACTGTTATAGCAATAATAGCTGATTCCTTATAAAAATCTCCCATCATGTATCTTTAACTGACGAGATGACGACAATAGTACCCCACTTGCAGCAATGGATACTGCATAACTGTCGGCGAATAAGTAGTAGAATAATGAAAGATACTTCATTACCCTAGTTTTCGTCACACACCATGTCTATATTAAAACAGAACATCTTTCTTAGAACTAAAATAACCCCTATAGTATTACAGGTGCAATGATTTCTTAAATCGGGAATATATCGCATATCTAAATTAAGTGTTTTTTTTTACAATATTACCAATATTATAATTATTTTACAGTGAGAGTTTGTAACGTGACCGAGTGTGTAGACACGTGTACCCTATTCAGATGTTCCACCGATGGTAAGATACCTAGTCTTCTATCAGCTATATTTATTACCAATCCAGTTAATATCCACTCAGATAACTGTGATCTTGAAATTTACTGATAAAATTAAAATTCCACGATACAATCTGTGGCTAAACAGTTAACGAAATATATCGTTAATAATTATTCCTCCACTAAAATATATAATAAGTCAATCTTCTAACCTGTAACATGGGTGTATTTTTCAGGTGGGTGTGGAGGTACACAATGCGATGCAACAGACGACAAAGTTTGTATTGATGATAATTGTGTAATTAAAAGTAAGTATAACATGCTACCTGTCTGTTGATTAATGTATAAAATACAAATAGTTATATGTCATTAGACCATTACCCTCTACTTTATAAACAGTTGCAATTTAAATTCAAGTTCAAACGATCACCTGTTCATTAATTGTATGACAATTACAGGAAACAGTCTGAAAACAGGGGGTGGCCATCTTTAATATGCTGATCACATCCGTTACAACACAATCCATGAACTCCTGTAAGGAACAGTCAGCAACCACAAATGGTTTACCGACATGTCACAATACGTTAATGTGGCGTTTTATTAATAAACTATTACATGTTGTGTATTTCAGGTGAAAATTGTGGTGTAACTATAAATGGCATGGCTAACCATTGTGCTGATCGGGGTATGTTGTTTATTTTACTAGCATACAATATTATTTAATTAGACATTAACTAGTTGAGCTACAATAATATATTACTTTATCTGGTTATATATGTATGATTAAATTAATGATGATATACACTGATTATTTAATATCTATGTAACAACCCGTAGCTATATCCATGATTTGGGGTAGGTGAGAGACACTATAAATAAATCAAACACCTATTGTAATAGCGTCCAGTACTTTAATAATTCTAATGTTTCAGGTGTACCGTGTGGGGGAGGATTCTGTTTGGGTGGGCATGATATAATATGTGTAAACAACACGTGCAGGTGTAAGTATAATATAGATAAATGTTATTCATAACACCTCTATTTCTATAATCAATGCTGTTCTATTTGATTATTTGTATGTACGTAGCAGCATGTACCAGAGGAACACCTGGTAACACTATCCTATGATGACTGATTTGTTAGATTTTTGTCAACCTGGTCATATTTTTTTTAATCTTATGAAAGATAATCTTAAACACAATTCTATATTGTAAATTATATTTATTATAGTTGTGAGTAGCTGTACTGGGAAGAGTGATGACACCGCTTGCGATTTCTTTGGTATTGGTGGTACTTGTTCAGGTGGTGCCTGTCTCGGTAAATATGATTTATATTATAGACATTTATACAAACCCGATGCATTTATTAATAGATACTATTTCTACAAATCTAACTCAGTTCTGTTGCCTTGTGATGAGTGCAGCTGTCGGGGATATGATCATAATATACCTAATAGCAAGGACAGTCTCCAGTTAAACAAGTGTTGAAAGAATTCACAGATCCAGTTTCAAATATTAATTCAAATATTACATGTATGTTCTAACTAATACTGTAAGATCATTAATAAACATTTTATAACATTATATAAGAACAACGGTTTGTATTCAGTGTATTGGCCAATATTTGAATTGACTGTTTTCACCTAATCTATATTCAGAGAGAGAGGGTTGGGTGGCAGAGTGATCTGTCAGCTATCTGTGAACATAGTTATTGCTTCCATCATCTGTCTAATCTCCAACTTGTAATAAACATCTAGTTGGAATAAAGAGTACAGTGTTAGTCCCAAAAAGGCCTAATCATTAGTGTTGTGGGACACCCCCCTACCACCAACTGAACTTCACCTATGTGTTGAATAATAGTTAGACATTGTCATGTGTAATAATATATTACTTATATTTATAGAACCATGTAGAAATGACAGTGTGTGTTTTGGTAATCCATGTATTGGTGGATTCTGTGCAGGTAAATAATCAATATTCTGTTTATAATCACCTATCAATATGACCTGATTTGTATATACAGGCGCCCTTCATCATGACGACAAACATTAAGTTATGATTTTGAGTATCCAATAATCTACCATGATGACTTTGAGAACATGAATCCAATAATGTTATTAATTGTCTACAACGGTGTACTATATGTTTACAATGTCTTTTAACCAAACATTTATTACTTTGATGTACTTTGTACAACGCAGAATCTTATAATTTTTAAATCTAGTCAACTCACATCAGTGAGAATCTAGCTTGGACAAAATGACGCAATTTCAATCCATCAAAATAATTAATTTATTTGTTTAAATTTATTGTCAGACTTGTTTTTTGATAATCTATAAACCGTGTTTTATATTTTGCAGGCGCCAAATGTGGTGAACAATTATGTTTGGGACTAGGTGGATGATGCTATGCTATATCCACTTTACAGTGAACAGCTATTATTAGATTCAATCAAATAACTTGTGATATTTCACCCCTGATATAAGATATAATATAATAAATTATATTGTAATATTTAACCACTTCTTTAAAAAACGATGTATTCCATTTAGTTTTTTCTATGTAAATTATAGTTCTGAGCCAACAATATATTCATCTAAACCAATAACTACAATATATTCATTTGTATTTCTTCATAAAAACCAGATAAACCAAGATTTTAAAATATAACCCAGATTGAAAATAAATAGTTTGTTCTTTGTTTGTTGTTTATTTTATTAACCCTATGTTGCTGTGTTTGTCAGTCATCCATGTCATCATCCGTAGTTGGTCAACACTAATTCGGCGATAAGTAAACGGAAAAGCAGCTTTTTGGGAGAAATTTCGCCCCCAGTCCATGCTGAATAGTTAAATTAAACTTATTAAATCCATTTTATTTTATATTTGATGATTTTATCTTTAAAACATCTCGCCAAGAAGTATTAAAGTGACACGATTTGACACAATCCACCCTACTCACCCTTCAACATACATAAAGATGGCGTTACTCCTTGAGTCAAGGGGGTATAAAGATGGCGTTACTCCTTCTTGAGCACTCGGCAAATCTCGACAGATTCCGTAAACTACATCTAGTCTCGGCTGTATGACAGTAAGTGATATGTACCTACGCCCATACATTTGCGATGCGGCTACCGGTTTACTTTAACGGGAACATTTGACGCTATTACACAAATTGGGAACCTATTCGGCTAGCGACCGATTCGACCGATCGAGCTGCAACCTGTTCGTTGGAAACCTATTTAGAATAAAGACAACAGCCGCCTTAACTCATCTATTTATCAACCAATAAAATCCAACGTTATGTCTCTCAATGAAAGTAGAATATATTATTTTTTATCCATTCCTTTAGCTCAGAATAGAAGTGTAATTTCGTCATTATCTTACAGCTGGATCGGTCGAATAGGTCGCTAGCCAAATAGGTCGCCAATTTGTGTTCGGTATGGGCGCAGCCATATTTCATTCGGGACCTTTAAAGTAGTTCCAATATGTCGGAATTCGTCATACAGCCTAGGTTAGATGTAGGTTCCGGAGGTTACAGAATCTGCCGAGGTTTGCCGACTGCTTCTTGAGCTACCATACTATCAAGATGGTGAAGTAATGATGTACACATATGACATTACTATAGTATATCGTATTCAATTTCAACATTCAAGAATATCATCGGACTGGAACTACATGTACCTGGATATACAGGACAATAGAAACTGACTAAAAGATTTAAAGGGATTATAACACGTAATAAAATAATTAAAGAGACTATAACACCCTACTACCCCCCCCCCCCCCGCACAAGAAGTGGCGTCCCGACACGACCAAAGCTAAATAATTACGGTACAAGTAAAACTGTAAGCAACTGATATTGAAATTTATAACCTAACTAACTATGCAGAAATGAAACAAAAAAAAAACCCTTATCAAAATAGATACAATTAATGAAAACCAAAGCCAAACAGTATTCTCTAAACCCCAAGCATCAGATTTCATCCAAGCAGGTGGTTTACGTTGTCGTTTAGGAGATAGGACTGGTTGTGAAATATTATCGGAAGAAATATCAGGATCAGGTGGAGAAATTGAATCATCAGATGTATCATTATTAGAAATACCAGGATCACAATTATCTGGAACAGGAATTACTGGAGCCTTATTAATAAGAGAATCATCTTTAGAAATACCTGTACTTACGTCATGAGAAAAACTAGACGAATCACATATCACTGAATCATTACCCATAGAAACTGAAGAAGTAATTACATTATCAATATCTTCCCTGTGAAGCTGAGAAATGGGAAAATCAGGAATACTAACATCAGATGAAGGAACAACACGTGGAAGTTGAACATTTAATCGTGGAGCAGGAATAGGTCGACCAGAGGAACTTATTGGAAGAAGAAGATTTCTGTGTAAAGTACGCCTTAATGAAGAGTTAGCTTTCTGAACTACAAAAACTGGAATTTTAACATCTGGGTGTGAAATAACTGTATAACAATCATTCTCCCATTTATCTGCAAGTTTATTTTTACCTCTGATCTGTACATTACGAACTAAAACAACATCACCAATTAGCACCTCGGGTTTTCACGTCATAATGAAGTTTCTGCTTCTTCTGCGCTTTATTAATATTTTCTGCAGCAATACCGTTTATGGCTTTAAATTTATCTTGAAGTTCAGAAGCAAACTTGGTATAAGAATTACGTACATCTGTAGCAGACGTATCTCCGAAAATTATATCAATAGGTAACTTAGGATTTCTTCCAAACATCAAATAAAAAGGTGAAAAAGAAGTGGATTCACGTCTAGTTGAATTATATATAAAAACTAAGTAAGGAACGTGATCTTTCCATCTGAAAGAGTTCCGAGCTATTTAAAAGTGTTCTGTTGAAGCGTTCACATAAACCGTTTCCCATTGGGTGATGTGAGTAGTGCGAGATTTGTGTATACCTAAAATACTACAGACTTGTTTGATAATACTGGACTAAAAATTACGACCTTGATCGGAATGAAGTTTTGCAGGAATTCCATATGGTATAAAGAAATTATGAATTAATGCTCTTGCAGTGGTTTTAGCGGTCTGGTTTTTAGTTGGAACAGCAACAGCAAATTTCGTGAAGTGATCAGTGATAATTAAAATATTTTCAATTCCACCCTTTGAAGGTTCTAAAGATAAAAAATCTGCACAGACAAGTTGTAATGGTTCAGATGTAGAAATATTAATTAAATGAGCTCTAATATTCTGTTGAGGAGACTTTCGACGAATACATCTGTCGCAGGATCTGACATAATCCTCAACATAACTATTGAGTTACTCTCATCATTGAAATTTAACAGTTTTAATAGTTTTATTCTCCTTTATTCTCAGGTAATTATTTCTCAGAAGAGTAACAATAAACACAAATAATAAATCATACATATTATTCCGTATTAAGTAATGTCTCAAATAATGGATGTATATTGTTATTATTTCCACAATAACCGACTCCTACTTTTGGCATAGTTTGGCCACAGCTGATTATATATTTAAATTTCTTTAATTTAAATAAATCAATCATAATCATTTGGTTTACAAAACTTCAACTCAGATAACATTAAATTGGACTTGGGTTACCAAAGTCATATTTACTGTTAGTCTTAATTATTATTTATTAATAGCTTAAATACCATAGTTATCAACATAAATAGAACAAACATATTCATATTGTGCACGCAATCGCCAAATGGCCATGTATGTAACACGGTCACCGCCAACTGGGGGCAGGACACAATATGCTGTGACCAACTAGCCCTACACAACAAAGACAAGCACCATGGACAGTAGTCATTAACAATGCTTCACAAACGTTAACATTATTAAAATCACCATTTCAAGCGCCACAATTTCCATCAACAATAATACTATCATCATTATAATCAATATTTCCATTATCATCAATATTTCAATCACCAATATCATCAATAATTCAGTCACCATTATCATCAATATTTCAATCACCATTATCATCAATATTTCAATTACCATTATCATCAATATTTCAGTCACCATTATCAATATTTCAATCAACATAATTCAATCAATATTTCAATCAATCATTATTTCAACATTCCAATCAACATAACCAATGTTTCAAACCTCATTATTGCAAGAATCATTAACAGGTTTTAAAATCCCTTAAACATTATTGCAGGAACAATCATCAACACTAATCATTATTATTTAGATTAAAATATTCCCACTCATTTTGTACAAAATATTCCACTGCTCCCTGAATGGTATTCAAAAATATGAAATAACCGTTCTTAGTTAAATGCACCCCATCTGGCTGAAATAACTCAAGACTATGTTGTGTAATATTAGGATAAGTAATATACTTACCGCCATTCGATATTATTTGCTTTGAAGAAAAATTGTTGATTCGTTTCCTGGCTTTATCCATTGCTAATTTATTAGTAGAATATCTACCAGCAAGTCCTAGGGAGAATCTGAGACCACAACAATACCGAAGAAATTCCTCCTTGATGTATCTAATAATGTCCAAATATCATATCTTACCTCATGTATGTGATTCAATCCCAAATTATTTCCTCCACAATGAAAGATAATAAAATCTGGACAAAATGTATACTTTCCTAAAATTGATCTTATAGATTGTAAACGAAGGCCTGAGTGACCTTCCCAGTATATTCTAAAACCTAACCTTTTTAAGTTAAGACTTGGTCCACCAGGTCTTCCCTTTGATATTTTATAACCTCCATCTACAATGGAAGAACCAATGCTTTCTCTTTTTTAATGTAAAGATGTTTTTCCCTTATGCCACACATTGCGTCATATATCTGTCTTAAAAATGCCCGGCCAGTGCAGACTGCTCTGCATACAAAGTTCAGGGTACCTGTCAAAGACTGTAATTCATGCAAAGTAACCTTCCCTTTCCTTATCAAGTTTTTAATACAAACTATCATTTTCACTAACTTATCATCTGGAATGCGCAGACGAAATTCTTCTGTGTCAATATCAATGCCTAAGAATGTTAGCCGGGTAACAGGACCAACAGTCTTCTCTTTGGCAAGGGGGACTCCTATCTCTTCACATATACCACTGAACACTAACATAAGGCTTTCACAATGACTAGTATTCTTGGCACCCATGAAAATAAAATCATCATAATAATGATCTAAATCCTAGGACCAGGAGTGAAAGGGCGTTGATAAACTCCCTCAGTATATCTTTTAACAAATGCATTTTGAGGAACTCGACTAGTGCAAAATAAATCAGCATGATTACCACCACATGAAATGCAGAAATGTCCATACTGACAAGATACTTTAGAACATGCACCCTTATAGTTGAAATCAAAGCACTTAGCTGTATGTTTATTTACAGATAATGACTTGTTAACCCCAGACATGTGAAATAACCAGAGCTCATAATCCGCTTTTGACCACAGACTACTAGGATCTAAACTTCTCTTCAATCTAAACTGTTCATCATAAGCCACCCAGTTATAGCCCTTAAAGCCGCAAGCCTAATTGTGTGTATATATTTCAGTATTTCTTGTAACCTAATCGGGTGACTCCTGAGAAAAACACTAGCATAAACTAAGAACACATCAGTCCAAATTTCTATGCTCCTTATTGGAGAAGATGTTTTATCCTGAGCAATTATTTCTCCACTTGGTCCAACACGCAGAGTCCTTTTGGTTTCACGACCTTTGGAGATATTAACCAATTGTGACAAATCAATATATTCCCCTTTTGCAATCTTTTGTCGAATACTCTGCGGTAAATTTAAGCCTAATTCATCGTGCACACTTTCTGACATAGTAGGTACCACCCCAATATCTATGATATTTTGCCCTACTACCGATTCTTCCCCTATCGCACTTTCCAAAAACTGATTTGAAGTTGAACACCTACCTGACTGCATATGATTCTGTACAGGAAGATTGTGAACTATGGCATCAGTATTCATACTAACTGAGACTGGAACTTCCTCCATGTTAACTCTTTGATAAGCACTGGGTAAAACAGATACATGAGAGTGATTAACTCGATAATAAGCACTGGGTACATCAGATGCATGATGTTGAGGGTAATCAGTACTGGGTAAAACAGATACGTGAGAGTGATTAACTCGGTAATTAGCACTGGATATATCAGATGCATGATGTTGAGGGTAATCAGTACTGGGTAAAACAGATACATGATTTTCAGGGACATATGCACTGGCTAAAGCAGGAGCAGAACTACATGGGTAATAGGTACTGGGACAAACAGATACCTGAGGTTGTGATACGGTATAATTAGTACTGGGTGTTACAGATAAAGAAAAATAGGTACTGGGTACAACAGATACCTGGGGTTGTGTTTGTGGTACTGTATAAGTACACGAAGTTAAGGGTACAGGAATTCCTGCATTGCAAGTATTACTATCATAGCTACCAGCTTCCTCAATGCCCATCATAATATTAGCAGGCTGTTGAAATTGTGCTGTTGAGCGACACATCCTTTTGCGTGTCATGCCCACCTGCTTTGTTTTTCGTTTAACACCTATAGATGTTTTAAATTTTTTAACTACGACAGGTTTTTTAGCTGTGACGGATTTACATAATTTTTGAACATGGTTAGATTGAACATGTTTAGATGCGTCATCTGACATTATCCTATCATTCAACTCTATGTTTAAATCTGATGTACACAAATTTAAATTTGATATTTCAGGTGACCTAGTACCAACTAATACATGAATTCTCGATTTCCCTATTTTCATGGCAACACTAACATTAGGAACAGCATGTCCCATTTGCTCCATACTTTCAGTAGATCTATGTGTCATTTCAGTTAGGCCTGGAATAGACCTAGCCATTGCCTGTTTATTACTATGACCAACTAGGCCTATGTCTTCTTCTGTTATTTTGTCATTCCCATAATTATCGACAAACCTCTGTCCCGCATAAGGACTTGTGCTTAAACGATTCAATTTTCTCTCCATCTTACTTTAAAAAACAAGGCCCGAACACGTATCGTATTATCAATGAAAACTGTCCTATTTTACTAGTAGTTAGGATGTAGAATCTACATTCACATCATCGCTATTATTTAAAATCAACCATGCTCCACATGAAAAAGAAAATATAAAAAAGAGAATTAATTAATGACTTGCCTTAGTATACGGAATTTAGTAGTGAGTCTCGCACAATTAAATTGGCGCCAAAATATCGGTGACACATACACACCATTGTAATCCTTGTATTATTACAACATCACCATCCCCATGCTTAACTATTCGGTTCAAACTATAACTACTGGTACGTCATCCAGTAGATTATTACATGCTACCATGACCATTTTTCTCAATTCTTCATCTACTTCAACTAATTCCGTCATTTTGTGGTCTTGATGAGCCATCATAATACAAACAGAACAACGTGGTTTGCGACAATCTCGACAATAAACTTGTACTTCCTCCTTCTCGTGCTTTGTACAATACTGTTTATCACCATCATTGTCGTCTTCGGCTAGATGAAAGTTGGTGGGAAGGTGATGGTATATCCGTTTCCTGTTGACAAGTGGGGCAGATAAGATATATTTATAGCACGACTTTCATGAGTTAACAGGTTTAACACAAGAGACAGCAAGTCAGGAATTTACAAAAATATTAAAAGTAAACAGAAATCAAGAAATTTTGTGATTTTTGAAAAGAGGTTTACTACTGTATGTGGCATCTGCTTGTAATTTTAATCTTCAGCACTAATCGCAAGCAAAAGGATGAAGTACATAAAGAATTCTGAAATCAAAATGTGTTAACTCTCCTGCATATGTCACGGAGAATCCTATCTGCGAAATTGTGCCAAGGCAGTGGAGTAGTTTAAGGGGTTCTTTAACATACACTGCTGTTAACAACACACAGTACCCCAACCTACACCAAGCTGGAAAACAAGACTGTGTAGGTCAAATGAATAATGGTTAACGAGCCATCATCATATTCATTGGGTCATCCTGTCTTATCACGTTAATAGTGATTACATGGTCGATATCAAATATTTCTACATCCATACAACATACCTTTACTTGGCCTCATGTATTGATCACAAAAAGGCAACAAACCAACCCATAAGCGAACATACTCGATAAATGTTCGGGTGGAGGGGGGGGGGAAGAAAATGACATGCCCGAATCGAAAAAAAAATCGGGTTACAGACGACGTATAGGACGCCCCCAGCACACACACACACATCGAAAGAAGACAATTTGAAAAGTTAGAAGGTCGTAAACGCTTTTTTCTTAGCGCGAATCGTGATTGTGGGTATACTAGCGTTAAGACGGTTGTATTAACATCTTTTGTTTCTGTGTAACTACTGTAACACCTCACTGGTTAGCACGAATAAACTGAATACTCAGGGAGTCCTTCGATCTCGAATTACCAGTCTTTTTGACAGCTGTCAATAACGAAAAATGGCACTATTCGTTTTCTTTGATTTGTGGGACGAGGATCTTATGCCATGTTTCATAAACTACATAGACAGGACCGGCAAAGTCTACTCTGCTACTTCATGATATTTTGTCACTTTTTTCACAAATAACATTAATTATTACACGGAAACGTCACAATTCGAAAGGACCTTTTTGTAACCAAGGAAAACTGTGAAAAAATACAAGGTTTATTCAACCGATTTTAACAAACTTGGCATTAAATTGAAGCTTACACTCGGAGGAACATTTCTATGGGACAAATTGTGATTATATGAAGTAGGTTTTATTTTAGACCAGTTTACATAACAACCTACGAATTTTCTTGATTTTCTGGAATTTTCGCATTATTATTGGCAACATGAAAAAATACTCCCGTAATTTTATTAAACACTAGCTTAGCCATTTGCACGCCAAAAATTATGAAATTAGGATCAGACAAGACTGAGCACTTTTTAGATTTATGACAATAATTGATCAATTTTAAGTTGATTTCAAAATTTATATCTTAAAAAAGCATAAGAGATATCTGCCTAAACTATAGAGATGTCTGCCTAAACTATGACTTAAATCACAGCTTCAGATGTTTATTAACGATCACAGAACGGTTTGAACTGTGACAGTTCACCTCTTTATAAATGGTATAAAAGAGTTTTCCCAGTCCATTAAAACTTACCTGTATATATGCTATAATACATAATAAACTTTATAGCTTTATACAGTTTTTGTTCCGTTTGTACGAAGAGAGAGAGAGCCGTACATTGCACAACTACTTTTTAGCTAGTCCGCCTTGGCTACAATTTCGTAGCACTCAATCACATTTGTTCAAATTTGTAGTACAATATGCACATTTCCTCTACACTTAAATATGTTTATTCAATGAAATCCTTCATGTCACCAGCAATTAGTGAGAGTATCTGACTTACGATAACTAAATTTCTTTCCCACGTTGGTCTGTCGAAGGGTGTTTGGATGGCCGCAAAGTTAGAGCATGCGCGTTGAATCAAAAGGTACGCAATTAAGTCAACTGGCGTGGTTTCGATTCCTCGGTTGTACGCGACAAGGAGTAGGGTCGCTTGTCCAATCTCAAGGGCTTTTTACGGATCATCCGATTACCTCCAACAAAAATTTGGTATGACCTCTTCTGTTTCTGTGTAATAGCTTAAAGCTATACTGTTCATTAACCGCAAGCAGTTAAAGGCTGTATCTTTAGTCTTTTCATTAGACGCAAGCATCTAAAGGTTGTATCTGTACTTAACATCTGTGTGTGCTCTAGGAGCAACTACCAAGAACTATTGGTGTAAATTGTAGAGCTTCACTTCGACCTGGGAGACGGTTATCCCAGTGGGAACAACTGGTCCAGGTTACTAGTGCGGGGTAACTATGGTCACAACTAAACGACAGAGTATAGTTCACTACACTCGAACGAAAGCTAGTTCGACCATAGTCATCAAAATGGACGCCGTTAATCTTCAATGAACTGCTACAAATCCTTTTACTTAGCGAAAACGCAAGTTTGCTTAATAAAAACTTTAAAATGACCACATCATTCTTCGGAGGCAAATTCCCAGAACGTTTGCCAAAAGTTTCGGACTATGCTGAAAAAGCTGTACTAAGGTTTCTATTACTGTTTTTCCAAATAAAATTCACAAATAGAAGAAATATTTTTACTATAATACTGTCACATTTTTAATCTGCCTTGACCAGTCTCAACCGACCTCGAAAGGTGGGTTAAGAATGGTCGCGACTATAGTCTAATCATTTCAAGTTCGGGTGTACGTAGAGACCTAGCTGAACTATGGTCGAACATTTGGACGACCCGAAGCGGCTCACGCCGTCTCGACAGGACTGCTATGTTTACGAGAATTAATTCCCATCTCATGCAGTTATAAACTATATGTTCCTTATGTAAGCAAAGTATACATTGTCAACCATATAAATGCAACATTATTTAACAGATGGACACAGTGTGATTTATCGTTAAGTTGCCATTCAGAAGTATATTCTAGTTACTTTTAATAAGTCATAGGATATGCATATAAATTATAATTGCATGCTATATATTCAAATTCAGCTATTTAAGTAAAGGGAGATAATAATACTCAATAATATTAGACAATGTATTACAGTACATTTCTAACAAAATATATTATTTAAATAGGGCCATAAACTCGCTAATAGTATGCTAAATAACAAGACGTGGGTTTCTATTATATTATAGAATTAAACATAATATATGGCAGATAGCAATATTATTGTAAAACTTAGAAAGCGTCTGTCAACATACTATTTATACAGTTATCAAATATCCAGCCTCTCAATATATATAACTACAGTGATCTATATCTAAATATAGGTGTTTCTAGTCTCGACTATTTAGGCGTCTACAGACAATATAATAAATAAAACAATACTAACAAAATGAAACTAGCTTTGCGACAAAAGGAACATGCCTATCCAGTTTGGTTCAAACTCGAGAGTAACAGTGTTCGCTTCTGGGTTGAGACGAGAAATGCCCGCGTGATTTTCCTGGGTGGTTTTCCCTTGTCAGTTGTGCTTGATAGAGGGATGCAAATGATCAATGTCTAGTCTTACGGATGATACATAAAACCGGGGTCACATATACGCAAAAGAACCATAGATAGCTAAAATTCGAAATACGCGTGGGCACTCGCGCCGCTATGGGGGCAACGTTTCTCCTCCGTGTAGCACCATGGGTCTTTTCTGTCTGACGTGGAGAGCGTCTATGGGTAACCGGTCGCCACATCTTACATATGACCCATGCATCTTGTTTTTGCAACATATTACCGTTAGCCTTGTGATCGTCTAGAATTTGTCTCTAGCTGTCTTTGCTTCTCCTTCACGTTGTGTTCACTTCTTACTGGTTTCTTAAGACGTTTGTCTTCTTCAGTTATAACAATGCAACAGTTCGTTTTTTACCTTTTATGTAGCATAGGTATACATACAAGCATAGTACATATTACAATTACAGTCAATACTAACTAAACTCTTCTCCATCTAGACACCTGTCCCAATTTCAACACACTATAACACATCACTTCAAACTTTTAAAGTTCAGTTTCACTTTAAATTCTGTCACGGGAAATCTCAATTTGGTAAACTGGTAAACCATTTCTTCTTCTTGAATTTCTATTGGTCTGGTTCAGCTACCATAGTCTCCAGTTGAAAACTTTCTATTTTTCTTCAAGATTGGCTTGTACAATCTCATTCGTCAATCAAACATGTCATTGCCATCAGACCAAGAACTAACTATTCCTAATTTTATAAATCTTTATTTTGCTATTAGTCTAACATTATTATCAATATATTATTTCGAAAACTTATTAGCAAATCTTACTCTTAATTACAATTAAACTTTATTTAATTATTAATAAACTTTGATGAGTCTCTTTAATTATAAATCTCCAAATTAACTTTGACCTCGTGACCTGAACTGAATAAGTGAATAGTTTATAATTTTGTAATTGCGTTTTCATTTTGTAATTTCCGGTTGTGTTTTAGAATTCCGTCATAACAATTTTATAATTCACCCGTCAGTAATGTGACCTTTTGTTGACCTACAAAGAAGTGAACACAACGTGAAGGAGAAGCAAAGACAGCTAGAGACAAATTCTAGACGATCACAAGGCTAACGGTAATATGTAGCAAAAACAAGATGCATGGGTCGTATGTAAGATGTGGCGACCGGTTACCCATAGACGCTCTCCACGTCAGACAGAAAAGACCCATGGTGCTACACGGAGGAGAAACGTTGCCCCCATAGCGGCGCGAGTGCCCACGCGTATTTCGAATTCTAGCTATCTATGGTTCTTTTGCGTATATGTGACCCCGGTTTTATGTATCATCCGTAAGACTAGACATTGATCATTTGCATCCCTCTATCAAGCACAACTGACAAGGGAAAACCACCCAGGAAAATCACGCGGGCATTTCTCGTCTCAACCCAGAAGCGAACACTGTTACTCTCGAGTTTGAACCAAACTGGATGGCATGTTCCTTTTGTCGCAAAGCTAGTTTCATTTTGTTAGCATTGTTTTATTTATTATATTGTCTGTAGACGCCTAAATAGTCGAGACTAGAAACACCTATATTTAGATATAGGTCACTGTAGTTATATATATTGAGAGGCTGGATATTTGATAACTGTATAAATAGTATGTTGACAGACGCTTTCTAAGTTTTACAATAATATTGCTATCTGCCATATATTATGTTTAATTCTATAATATAATAGAAACCCACGTCTTGTTATTTAGCATACTATTAGCGAGTTTATGGCCCTATATAAATAATATATTTTGTTAGAAATGTACTGTAATACATTGTCTAATATTATTGAGTATTATTATCTCCCTTTACTTAAATAGCTGAATTTGAATATATAGCACGCAATTATAATTTATATGCATATCCTATGACTTATTAAAAGTAACTAGAATATACTTCTGAATGGCAACTTAACGATAAATCACACTGTGTCCATCTGTTAAATAATGTTGCATTTATATGGTTGACAATGTATACTTTGCTTACATAAGGAACATATAGTTTATAACTGCATGAGATGGGAATTAATTCTCGTAAACATAGCCGTCCTGTCGAGACGGCGTGAGCCGGTTCGGGTCGTCCAAATGTTCGACCATAGTTCAGCTAGGTCTCTACCATGTACACCCGAACTTGAAATGATTAGACTATAGTCGCGACCATTCTTAACCCACCTTTGAGACTGGTCAAGGCAGATTAAAAATGTGACAGTACTGAAAGTGACAGTATTATAGTAAAAATATTTCTTCTATTTGTGAATTTTATTTGGAAAAACAGTAATACAAACCTTAGTACAGCTTTTTCAGCATAGTCCGAAACTTTTGGCAAACGTTCTGGGAATTTGCCTCCGAAGAATGATGTGGTCATTTTAAAGTTTTTATTAAGCAAACTCGCGTTTTCGCTAAGTAAAAGGATTTGTAGCAGTTCATTGAAGATAACGGCGTCCATTTTGATGACTATGGTCGAACTAGCTTTCGTTCGAGTGTAGTGAACTATACTCTGTCGTTTAGTTGTGACCATAGTTACCCTGCACTAGTAACCTGGACCAGTTGTTCCCACTGGGATAACCGTCTCCCAGGTCGAAGTGAAGCTCTACAATTTACACCAATAGTTCTTGGTAGTTGCTCCTAGAGCACACACAGATGTTAAATACAGATACAACCTTTAGATGCTTGCGTCTAATGAAAAGACTAAAGATACAGCCTTTAACTGCTTGCGGTTAATGAACAGTATAGCTTTAAGCTATTACACAGAAACAGAAGATGTCATACCAAATTTTTGTTGGAGGTAATCGGATGATCCGTAAAAAGCCCTTGAGATTGGACAAGCGACCCTACTCCTTGTCGCGTACAACCGAGGAATCGAAACCACGCCAGTTGACTTAATTGCGTACCTTTTGATTCAACGCGCATGCTCTAACTTTGCGGCCATCCAAACACCCTTCGACAGACCAACGTGGGAAAGAAATTTAGTTATCGTAAGTCAGATACTCTCACTAATTGCTGGTGACATGAAGGATTTCATTGAATAAACATATTTAAGTGTAGAGGAAATGTGCATATTGTACTACAAATTTGAACAAATGTGATTGAGTGCTACGAAATTGTAGCCATTTGCCAACACGTTTAGTAGCAATTTATTTGGTTGGGGATGTTCTGTCGCAATTTAGTTGACCAGGACCCGCACCCTTTTCTCTGCCGCCAGTGGTCTATCGGCCGACCACAAGCCGTTGTATAGTAGAGCTTCTTCAGAGGAGAAGGCGGACTAGCTAAAAGGTAGTTGTGCAATGTACGACTCTCTCTCTCTTCGAACAAACGGAACAAAAACTGTGTAAAGCTATAAAGTTTATTATGTATTATAACATATATACAGGTAAGTTTTAATGGACTGGGAAAACTCTTTTATACCATTTATAAAGAGGTGAACTGTCACAGTTCAAACCGTTCTGTGATCGTTAATAAACATCTGAAGCTGTGATTTAAGTCATAGTTTAGGCAGATATCTCTATAGTTTAGGCAGATATCTCTTATGCTTTTTTAAGATATAAATTTTGAAATCAACTTAAAATTGATCAATTATTGTCATAAATCTAAAAAGTGCTCAGTCTTGTCTGATCCTAATTTCATAATTTTTGGCGTGCAAATGGCTAAGCTAGTGTTTAATAAAATTACGGGAGTATTTTTCATGTTGCCAATAATAATGCGAAAATTCCAGAAAATCAAGAAAATTCGTAGGTTGTTCTGTAAACTGGTCTAAAATAAAACCTACTTCATATAATCACAATTTGTCCCATAGAAATGTTCCTCCGAGTGTAAGCTTCGATTTAATGCCAAGTTTGTTAAAATCGGTTGAATAAACCTTGTATTTTTTCACAGTTTTCCTTGGTTACAAAAAGGTCCTTTCGAATTGTGACGTTTCCGTGTAATAATTAATGTTATTTGTGAAAAAAGTGACAAAATATCATGAAGTAGCAATGAGTAGACTTTGCCGGTCCTGTCTATGTAGTTTATGAAACATGGTATAAGATCTTGTCCCACAAATCAAAGAAAACGAATAGTGCCATTTTTCGTTATTGGCAGCTGTCAAAAAGACTGGTAATTCGAGATCGAAGGACTCCCTGAGTATTCAGTTTATTCGTGCTAACCAGTGAGGTGTTACAGTAGTTACACAGAAACAAAAGATGTTAATGCAACCGTCTTAACGCTAGTATACCCACAATCACGATTCGCGCTAAGAAAAAAGCGTTTACGACCTTCTAACTTTTCAAATTGTCTTCTTTTCGATGTGTGTGTGTGTGCTGGGGGCGTCCTATACGTCGTCTGTAACCCGATTTTTTTTTCGATTCGGGCATGTCATTTTCTTCCCCCCCCCCTCCACCCGAACATTTATCGAGTATGTTCGCTTATGGGTTGGTTTGTTGCCTTTTTGTGATCATTACATGAGGCCAAGTAAAGGTATGTTGTATGGATGTAGAAATATTTGATATCGACCATGTAATCACTATATTAACGTGATAAGACAGGATGACCCAATGAATATGATGATGGCTCGTTAACCATTGTTCATTTGACCTACACAGTCTTGTTTTCCAGCTTGGTGTAGGTTGGGGTACTGTGTGTTGTTAACAGCAGTGTATGTTAAAGAACCTTAAACTACTCCACTGCCTTGGCACAATTTCGCAGATAGGATTCTCCGTGACATATGCAGGAGAGTTAACACATTTTGATTTCAGAATTCTTTATGTACTTCATCCTTTTGCTTGCGATTAGTGCTGAAGATTAAAATTACAAGCAGATGCCACATACAGTAGTAAACCTCTTTTCAAAAATCACAAAATTTCTTGATTTCTGTTTACTTTTAATATTTTTGTAAATTCCTGACTTGCGGTCTCTTGTGTTAAACCTGTTAACTCATGAAAGTCGTGCTATAAATATATCTTATCTGCCCCACTTGTCAACAGGAAACGGATATACCATCACCTTCCCACCAACTTTCATCTAGCCGAAGACGACAATGATGGTGATAAACAGTATTGTACAAAGCACGAGAAGGAGGAAGTACAAGTTTATTGTCGAGATTGTCGCAAACCACGTTGTTCTGTTTGTATTATGATGGCTCATCAAGACCACAAAATGACGGAATTAGTTGAAGTAGACGAAGAATTGAGAGAAATGGTCATGGTAGCATGTAATAATCTACTGGATGACGTACCAGTAGTTATAGTTTGAACCGAATAGTTAAGCATGGGGATGGTGATGTTGTAATAATACAAGGATTACAATGGTGTGTATGTGTCACCGATATTTTGGCGCCAATTTAATTGTGCGAGACTCACTACTAAATTCCGTATACTAAGGCAAGTCATTAATTAATTCTCTTTTTTATATTTTCTTTTTCATGTGGAGCATGGTTGATTTTAAATAATAGCGATGATGTGAATGTAGATTCTACATCCTAACTACTAGTAAAATAGGACAGTTTTCATTGATAATACGATACGTGTTCGGGCCTTGTTTTTTAAAGTAAGATGGAGAGAAAATTGAATCGTTTAAGCACAAGTCCTTATGCGGGACAGATGTTTGTCGATAATTATGGGAATGACAAAATAACAGAAGAAGACATAGGCCTAGTTGGTCATAGTAATAAACAGGCAATGGCTAGGCCTATTCCAGGCCTAACTGAAATGACACATAGATCTACTGAAAGTATGGAGCAAATGGGACATGCTGTTCCTAATGTTAGTGTTGCCATGAAAATAGGGAAATCGAGAATTCATGTATTAGATGGTACTAGGTCACCTGAAATATCAAATTTAAATTTGTGTACATCAGATTTAAACATAGAGTTGAATGATAGGACTATGTCAGATGACGCATCTAAACATGTTCAATCTAACCATGTTCAAAAATTAAGTAAATCCGTCACAGCTAAAAAACCTGTCGTAGTTAAAGAAGTTAAAACATCTATAGGTGTTAAACGAAAAACAAAGCAGGTGGGCATGACACGCAAAAGAATGTGTCGCTCAACAGCACAATTTCAACAGCCTGCTAATATTATGATGGGCATTGAGGAAGCTGGATGCAGGAATTCCTGTACACTTAACTTCGTGTACTTATACAGTACCACAAGCACAACCCCAGGTATCTGTTGTACCCAGTACCTATTTTTCTGTATCTGTAACAACCAGTACTAATTATACCGTATCACAACCTCAGGTATCTGTTTGTCCCAGTACCTATTACCCATGTAGTTCTGCTCCTGCTTTAGCCAGTGCATATGTCCCTGAAAATCATGTATCTGTTTTACCCAGTACTGATTACCCTCAACATCATGCATCTGATATATCCAGTGCTAATTACCGAGTTAATCACTCTCACGTATCTGTTTTACCCAGTACTGATTACCCACAACATCATGCATCTGATGTTCCCAGTGCTTATTATCGAGTTAATCACTCTCATGTATCTGTTTTACCCAGTGCTTATCAAAGAGTTAACATGGAGGAAGTTCCAGTCTCAGTTAGTATGAATACTGATGCCATAGTTCACAATCTTCCTGTACAGAATCATATGCAGTCTGGTAGGTGTTCAACTCCAAATCAGTTTTTGGAAAGTGCGATAGGGGAAGAATCGGTAGTAGGGCAAAATATCATAGATATTGGGGTGGTACCTACTATGTCAGAAAGTGTGCATGATGAATTAGGCTTAAATTTACCGCAGAGTATTTGACAAAAGATTATAAAAAGGGAATATATTGATTTGTCACAATTGGTTAATATCTCCAAAGTTCGTGAAACCAAAAGGACTCTGCGTGTTGGACCAAGTGGAGAAATAATTGCTCAGGATAAAACATCTTCTCCAATAAGGAGCATAGAAATTTGGACTGATGTGTTCTTAGTTTATGCTAGTGTTTTTCTCGGGAGTCACCCGATTAGGTTACAAGAAATACTGAAATATATACACACAATTAGGCTTGCGGCTTTAAGGGGCTATAACTGGGTGGCTTATGATGAACAGTTTAGATTGAAGAGAAGTTTAGATCCTAGTAGTCTGTGGTCAAAAGCGGATTATGAGCTCTGGTTATTTCGCATGTCTGGGGTTAACAAGTCATTATCTGTAAATAAACATACAGCTAAGTGCTTTGATTTCAACTATAAGGGTGCATGTTCTAAAGTATCTTGTCAGTATGGACATTTCTGCATTTCATGTGGTGGTAATCATGCTGATTTATTTTGCACTAGTCGAGTTCCTCAAAATGCATTTGTTAAAAGATATACTGAGGGGGTTTATCAACGCCCTTTCACTCCTGGTCCTAGGATTTAGATCATTATTTAGATGATTTTATTTTCATGGGTGCCAAGAATACTAGTCATTGTGAAAGCCTTATGTTAGTGTTCAGTGGTATATGTGAAGAGATAGGAGTCCCCCTTGCCAAAGAGAAGACTGTTGGTCCTGTTACCCGGCTAACATTCTTAGGCATTGATATTGACACAGAAGAATTTCGTCTGCGCATTCCAGATGATAAGTTAGTGAAAATGATAGTTTGTATTAAAAACTTGATAAGGAAAGGGAAGGTTACTTTGCATGAATTACAGTCTTTGACAGGTACCCTGAACTTTGTATGCAGAGCAGTCTGCACTGGCCGGGCATTTTTAAGACAGATATATGACGCAATGTGTGGCATAAGGGAAAAACATCGTTACATTAAAAAAGAGAAAGCATTGGTTCTTCCATTGTAAATGGAGCTTATAAAATATCAAAGGGAAGACCTGGTGGACCAAGTCTTAACTTAAAAAGGTTGGGTTTTTGAATATACTGGGAAGGTCACTCAGGCCTTCGTTTACAATCTATAAGATCAATTTTAGGAAAGTATACATTTTGTCCAGATTTTATTATCTTTCATTGTGGAGGAAATAATTTGGGATTGAATCACATACATGAGGTAAGATATGCTATTTGGACATTATTAGATACATCAAGGAGGAATTTCTTCGGTATTGTTGTGGTCTCAGATTCTCCCTAGGACTTGCTGGTAGATATTCTACTAATAATTTAGCAATGGATAAAGCCAGGAAACGAATCAACAATTTTGCTTCAAAGCAAATAATATCGAATGGCGGTAAGTATATTACTTATCCTGATATTACACAACATAATCTTGAGTTATTTCAGCCAGATGGGGTGCATTTAACTAAGAACGGTTATTTCATATTTTTGAATACCATTCAGGGAGCAGTGGAATATTTTGTACAAAATGAGTGGGAATATTTTAATCTAAATAATAATGATTAGTGTTGATGATTGTTCCTGCAATAATGTTTAAGGGATTTTAAAACCTGTTAATGATTCTTGCAATAATGAGGTTTGAAACATTGGTTATGTTGATTGGGATGTTGAAATAATGATTGATTGAAATATTGATTGAATTATGTTGATTGAAATATTGATATTGGTGACTGAAATATTGATGATAATGGTAATTGAAATATTGATGATAATGGTGATTGAAATATTGATGATAATGGTGACTGAATTATTGATGATATTGGTGATTGAAATGTTGATGATAATGGAAATATTGATTATAATGATGATAGTATTATTGTTGATGGAAATTGTGGTGCTTGAAATGGTGATTTTAATAATGTTAACGTTTGTGAAGCATTGTTAATGACTACTGTCCATGGTGTTTGTCTTTGTTGTGTAGGGCTAGTTGGTCACAGCATATTGTGTCCTGCCCCCAGTTGGCGGTGACCGTGTTACATACATGGCCATTTGGCGACTGCGTGCACAATATGAATATGTTTGTTCTATTTATGTTGATAACTATGGTATTTAAGCTATTAATAAATAATAATTAAGACTAACAGTAAATATGACTTTGGTAACCCAAGTCCAATTTAATGTTATCTGAGTTGAAGTTTTGTAAACCAAATGATTATGATTGATTTATTTAAATTAAAGAAATTTAAATATATAATCAGCTGTGGCCAAACTATGCCAAAAGTAGGAGTCGGTTATTGTGGAAATAATAACAATATACATCAATTATTTGAGACATTACTTAATACGGAATAATATGTATGATTTATTATTTGTGTTTATTGTTACTCTTCTGAGAAATAATTACCTGAGAATAAAGGAGAATAAAACTATTAAAACTGTTAAATTTCAATGATGAGAGTAACTCAATAGTTATGTTGAGGATTATGTCAGATCCTGCGACAGATGTATTCGTCGAAAGTCTCCTCAACAGAATATTAGAGCTCATTTAATTAATATTTCTACATCTGAACCATTACAACTTGTCTGTGCAGATTTTTTATCTTTAGAACTTTCAAAGGGTGGAATTGAAAATATTTTAATTATCACTGATCACTTCACGAAATTTGCTGTTGCTGTTCCAACTAAAAACCAGACCGCTAAAACCACTGCAAGAGCATTAATTCATAATTTCTTTATACCATATGGAATTCCTGCAAAACTTCATTCCGATCAAGGTCGTAATTTTTAGTCCAGTATTATCAAACAAGTCTGTAGTATTTTAGGTATACACAAATCTCGCACTACTCACATCACCCAATGGGAAACGGTTTATGTGAACGCTTCAACAGAACACTTTTAAATATGCTCGGAACTCTTTCAGAACAACAGAAACAGAGATGGAAAGATCACGTTCCTTACTTAGTTTTTATATATAATCCAATTAGACGGGAATCCACTTCTTTTTCACCTTTTTATTTGATGTTTGGAAGAAATCCTAAGTTACCTATTGATATAATTTTCGGAGATACGTCTGCTACAGATGTACGTAATTCTTATACCAAGTTTGCTTCTGAACTTCAAGATAAATTTAAAGCCATAAACAGTATTGCTGCAGAAAATATTAATAAAGCGCAGAAGAAGCAGAAACTTCATTATGACGTGCAAACCCGAGGTGCTAATCTACATATTGGTGATGTTGTTTTAGTTCGTAATGTACAGATCAGAGGTAAAAATAAACTTGCAGATAAATGGGAGAATGATTGTTATACAGTTATTTCACACCCAGATGTTAAAATTCCAGTTTTTGTAGTTCAGAAAGCCGACTCAGAAATCTTCTTCTTCCAATAAGTTCCTCTGGTCGACCTATTCCTGCTCCACGATTAAATGTTCAACTTCCACGTGTTGTTCCTTCATCTGATGTTAGTATTCCTGATTTTCCCATTTCTCAGCTTCACAGGGAAGATATTGATAATGTAATTACTTCTTCAGTTTCTATGGGTAATGATTCAGTGATTTGTGATTCGTCTAGTTTTTCTCATGATGTAAGTACAGGTATTTGTAAAGATGATTCTCTTATTAATAAGGCTCCAGTAATTCCTGTTCCAGATAATTGTGATCCTGGTATTTCTAATAATGATACATCTGATGATTCAATTTCTTCACCTGATCCTGATATTTCTTCCGATAATATTTCACGACCAGTCCTATCTCCTAAACGACAACGTAAACCACCTGCTTGGATGAAATCTGATGCTTGGGGTTTAGAGAATACTGTTTGGCTTTGGTTTTCATTAATTGTATCTATTTTGATAAGGGTTTTTTTTTTGTTTCATTTCTGCATAGTTAGTTAGGTTATAAATTTCAATATCAGTTGCTTACAGTTTTACTTGTACCGTAATTATTTAGCTTTGGTCGTGTCGGGACGCCACTTCTTGTGCGGGGGGGGGGGGGGTAGTGTAGTAGGGTGTTATAGTCTCTTTAATTATTTTATTACGTGTTATAATCCCTTTAAATCTTTTAGTCAGTTTCTATTGTCCCGTATATCCAGGTACATGTAGTTCCAGTCCGATGATATTCTTGAATGTTGAAATTGAATACGATATACTATAGTAATGTCATATGTGTAAATCATTACTTCGCCATCTTGATAGTATGGTAGCTCAAGAAGCAGTCGGCAAACCTCGGCAGATTCCGTAACCTCCGGAACCTACATCTAACCTCGGCTGTATGACGAATTCCGACATATTGGAACTACTTTAAAGGTCCCGAATGAAATATGGCTGCGCCCATACCGAACACAAATTGGCGACCTATTTGGCTAGCGACCTATTCGACCGATCCAGCTGTAAGATAATGACGAAATTACACTTCTATTCTGAGCTAAAGGAATGGATAAAAAATAATATATTCTACTTTCATTGACAGACATAACGTTGGATTGTATTGGTTGATAAATAGATGAGTTAAGGCGACTGTTGTCTTTATTCTAAATAGGTTTCCAACGAACAGGTTGCAGCTCGATCGGTCGAATCGGTCGCTAGCCGAATAGGTTCCCAATTTGTGTAATAGCGTCAAATGTTCCTGTTAAAGTAAACCGGTAGCCGCATCGCAAATGTATGGGCGTAGGTACATATCACTTACTGTCATACAGCCGAGACTAGATGTAGTTTACGGAATCTGTCGAGATTTGCCGAGTGCTCAAGAAGGAGTAACGCCATCTTTATACTCCCTTGACTCAAGGAGTAACGCCATCTTTATGTATGTTGAAGGGTGAGTAGGGTGGATTGTGTCAAATCGTGTCACTTTAATACTTCTTGGCGAGATGTTTTAAAGATAAAATCATCAAATATAAAATAAAATGGATTTAATAAGTTTAATTTAACTATTCAGCATGGACTGGGGGCGAAATTTCTCCCAAAAAGCTGCTTTTCCGTTTACTTATCGCCGAATTAGTGTTGACCAACTACGGATGATGACATGGATGACTGACAAACACAGCAACATAGGGTTAACAAAATAAACAACAAACAAAGAACAAACTATTTATTTTCAATCTGGGTTATATTTTAAAATCTTGGTTTATCTGGTTTTTATGAAGAAATACAAACGAATATATTGTAGTTATTGGTTTAGATGAATATATTGTTGGCTCAGAATTATAATTTACATAGAAAAAACTAAATGGAATACATCGTTTTTTAAAGAAGTGGTTAAATATTACAATATAATTTATTATATTATATCTTATATCAGGGGTGAAATATCACAAGTTATTTGATTGAATCTAATAATAGCTGTTCACTGTAAAGTGGATAGAGCATAGCATCATGTACCTAACAAACAAAGTTGTTCACCACATTTGGCGTCTGCAAAATATAAAACACGGTTTATAGATTATCAAAAAACAAGTCTGACAATAAATTCAAACAAATAAATTAATTATTTTGATGGATTGAAATTGCGTCATTTTGTCCAAGCTAGATTCTCACTGATGTGAGTTGACTAGATTTAAAAATTATAAGATTCTGCGTTGTACAAAGTATATCAAAGTAATAAATGTTTGGTTAAAAGACATTGTAAACATATAGTACACCGTTGTAGACGATTAATAACATTATTGGATTCATGTTCTCAAAGTCATCATGGTAGATTATTGGATACTCAAAATCATAACTTAATGTTTGTCGTCATGATGAAGGGCGCCTGTATATACAAATCAGGTCATATTGATAGGTGATTATAAACAGAATATTGATTATTTACCTGCACAGAATCCACCAATACATGGATTACCAAAACACACACTGTCATTTCTACATGGTTCTATAAATATAAGTAATATATTATTACACATGACAATGTCTAACTATTATTCAACACATAGGTGAAGTTCAGTTGGTGGTGGGGGGGTGTCCCTCAACACTAATGATTAGGCCCTTTTAGTTTTAGGACCAACTCTGTACTCTTTATTCCAACTAGATGTTTATTACAAGTTGGAGATTAGACAGATGATGGAAGCAATAACTACGTTCACAGATAGCTGACAGATCACTCTGCCACCCAACCCTCTCTCTCTGAATATAGATTAGGTGAAAACAGTCAATTCAAATATTGGCCAATACACTGAATACCAACCGTTATGTTATAAAATGTTTATTAATGATCTTACAGTATTAGTTAGAACATACATGTAATATTTGAATTAATATTTGAAACTGGATCTGTGAATTCTTTCAACACTTGTTTAACCGGAGACTGTCCTTGCTATTAGGTATATTATGATCATATCCCCGACAGCTGCACTCATCACAAGGCAACAGAACTGAGTTAGATTTGTAGAAATAGTATCTATTAATAAATGCATCGGGTTTGTATAAATGTCTATAATATAAATCATATTTACCGAGACAGGCACCACCTGAACAAGTACCACCAATACCAAAGAAATCGCAAGCGGTGTCATCACTCTGCCCAGTACAGCTACTCACAACTATAATAAATATAATTTACAATATAGAATTGTGTTTAAGATTATCTTTCATAAGATTAAAAAAAATATGACCAGGTTGACAAAAATCTAACAAATCAGTCATCATAGGATAGTTTTACCAGGTGTTCCTCTGGTACATGCTGCTACGTACATACAAATAATCAAATAGAACAGCATTGATTATAGGAATAGAGGTGTTATGGATAACATTTATCTATATTATACTTACACCTGCACGTGTTGTTTACACATACACCTGTTGTACAGAATCCTTCCCCACACGGTACACCTGAAACAATTGAACTATTAAAGTACTGGACGCTATTACAATAGGTGTCTGATTTATTTATAGTGTCTCTCACCTCGGACAAAACGTGAATATAGCTATAGTTTCTCTCACCTAGCACAAAACATGAATATAGCTATGAGTTGTTACATAGATATTTAATAATCAGTGTATGTCATATATATTATATGATTGCAACTCAACTAGATATTGTCTAATTAAATAATATTGTATGCTAGTAAAATAAACAACATACCCTGAATAAGACATTGATTAAAGGGCTAATCCCGATAATTTTTTGGAGAATAAAACTGCTCATTTTGTGTTAGAATACTCTTCCTAAGGACAGAGAAACTAACTCAGTAATTGTGATACGTTTTCAAACAACTTAAACCCGTCAATCTCCATGTGGAAAGGAAATCGGTGTCCCACGCTGTATTCTGCGGTGTCTACATAAAACCAGGCTTCTTTTTAAAAAAATAATGTGTAGGTGAAATTGACCTTTCGATATCAAGTACAGTACACTGGTCACTCACTATATAGACCTCTCAATAACGGGAGTCGATTATCAGGTCATCAACAAAATAATAGACCCGAATTCTTAAAAGGGTTACGTGTCCGGATAAGCACTTTTGACATTCACGCCAAAACGACTCAATATTTTGAGCTGAAATTTTGGGACAAAGTAAATACAGCCTTCATGGATATTTTGGTGTTTAAATTTCATACGTACTCGGACTTTTGTTTTTGAGACTCTGTTTAAAACGGGATTGTCCCTTTAAATATGCCATCTATTTGACCACAATTTTCACCTGAAATATACAACATGTAATAGTTTATTAATAGATCGCCATATTAACGTATTGTGACATATCGGTAAACCATTTGTGGTTGCTGACTGTTCCTTACAGGAGTTCATGGATTGTGTTGAAACGGATGTGATCGGCATATTAAAGATGGCCACCCCCTGTTTTCAGACTGTTTCCTGTAATTGTCATGCAATTAATAAACAGGTGATCGTTTGAACTTGAATTTAAATTGCAACTGTTTATAAAGTAGAGGGTAATGGTCTAATGACATATAACTATTTGTATTTAATACATTAATCAACAGACAGGTAACATGATATACTTACTTTTGACTACACAATTATCATTAATGCAAACTTCGCCGTTTGTTACATTACACGGTTTAACCCCACAATCTATACCTGAAAAATACACCCATGTTACTGGTAAGAAGATTGACTTATTATATATTTTAGTGGATGAATAATTATTAACGATATATTTCGTTGACTATTTAGCCATTTTAAACATGATTAAATGAAATTTTACAAATCAATCCACGGAATATATTCAGTTAATTTGTAGATTAGTCCACAGATTGTATCGTGGAATTTTAATTTCATCGGTAAATTTCAAGAACACAGTTATCTGAGTGGATATTAACTGGATTGGTAATAAATATAGGTATCTTACCATTGGTTATACATATTAACCTAAAACACTGTCCCTCTCTATCACTACACTCGGTCACGTTACATACGCTCACTGTAAAATGATTATAATATTGGTAATATCGTAAATAAACACTTCTTTAGATATGCGATATATTCCCGATTTAAGAAATCATTGCACCTGTAATACTATAGGGGTTATTTTAGTTCTAAGAAAGATGTTCTGTTTTAATATTGACATGGTGTGTGACGAAAACTAGGGTAATGAAGTAGCTTTCATTATTCTACTACTTATTCACCGACAGTTATGCCAGTATCCATTGCTGAAAGTAGGGTACTATCGTCAAGTCATCTCGTCCAGTTAACTAGAATAATGTTGGCATCAAACGGTGCTGGTACGAAACACTAACCCAAAAATGGTAATTGTCCCGCCCTAATATATACTTTCTATATAACAGAGAGCGGGTTTGATTTACTCTCAGACATCATGATGAGACCGTAGAGAAGACATAATCCGTGAGTTCCTAGGGGATCATTAGGGACAGTTCGTTTACGTTTTCGTATCTTCTAACAAACGGTTTCGCAATCCAACGTATGCTAATAGCTAGATGGTGTTAATTTCCAATCAATCCATATTTTGGCGGATATACAACAATTCAAGCATAATATTGCATTTGACCACATTTTACATACCCTACACAATCAAAATATATACACAAGGCCTCCAAAAATGATCGGAAATTAAATGTATGAGACAAGAAACATGTTTTTTTACATGCCTACGTGAATCCAGCTCCATTCGCGTAACGTTTTTCATTGACCGAACACTCATTTCGGATTGACATCACAAGTACGAATCGATGACGTTTTAGTTTTCGTATACGTGTTCGTACCGATACGAAAGCTTCCTGTTATACACGCAGCCGCATTGACTAAGAGACTGGGATAGAGACAAAATGTGACGTTTAAGCCATTCGGTTTGAGTTATAAAAGATGGATATTTTAATAACTCCTTTAGTATCTATGATAGATGTTATAGTTTTCGTGTATTTGACCTTTGTAGTTTGCTGTATTTGTTATGTAAACTTAGTAACAGCATAAACAGTATTCCAGAGTCAGTTAATTGGTGATTGAAATAATTGATCCCACAACGTGATTCACCAGTAGGTAAATGTTTTTTATGAAGACAAAAATCACAACAATACTTACAGTTACAATTAGGTCCACCAAAACCAAAAGTACAATTACAAACACCCCACCTACACATTCCCCACCATTCATGCACTCTACACCATCGCATGGACTTACTGAAAAACACAGTAACATTTACACATATAATATATAATTTCACTAGCAGATAAAGTGTTGACCCTAAAGAAAAAATGACAACAATACTTACTGCTGCATGTTGGTCCACGATATACAGATACACATTGGCATACACCGTCACCTACACATTCTCCACCATTCATGCACGTAACACCATCGCATGGATCTACTGTAATATTTACACATTAAGTTATGATGCATGATTTGCATTTTCCGGAAAATATAATCAAATTTTTCACGGCATAATGCTTGGTTAGTATTGACTCGGATTAATTATTTAACATTTAATTAAGAAATAAAAATAACACTAAATAATCTCCAAGCTTGATTTTAAAACAGACCCATCCATTTATTTCACGGACAACTAATGATATAATTTACAATGTTGAACCACCTTAAACTGATATCCCTGCTAGGCATTCAAGTTTCAACATGTTGGGGTTTACAATGGATTATCTAGTGCTAAATTCATGGACAGTGTCTTTTAATTATGGAGAGACACTAGAAACGGTCATTATGTGAGAGTAACAACAACCATGCAACATGCTTTAAATGAATTAGCGATTCGAGTTTCACAAAACTGTAGTTTACAAGGGGATTCTATAGCGCTAAATTTATGCATTAAACCATTAATATAAAGGGTGTGTTACACTATTCATTGGAACCTTAAAAGAGACAAAAAATGTTACTGTTATTTCTGATCAACAACCCGAAATAAACGGCAGTCGTTTATGCCTGCTTAGTCAATTCTACAGGGTTTTTTTTTATTTTGTCGTTTGTGAATCAGCCATCACTAATTACCTTCGGATTTTGTGCTTGGATATGAATGTCTTTTCCCATTACAAATAGCGCCCGAAACCATAATGTACACGACTCTTAACTATTAGATATCACGGTAAGTTAAACACCAATATTGATTGAAATGGACTAATATAATTCTGTGTTGTGTTTCGAATATAATGGATGATTATACAAAAAAATTTCGATAAAAATAAATTCCATAAGCATATCAATTGTATAGCCGACGGTTTTATTGGAAACACGACTAACGAAATGGTAAGTAGCGTTCGTAACTACAAAAATTGGCTCGGAAGTCGTGATTACTACTGGAGAACTCTGGTAGCTAAAACTATATCGAGTTCACGACATATGACGCGACAAGATTGCAGCGAAAGTTACAAAGTTGAACTTTTTGAACGATAATCATACTATTTTTGAAGCTAAATGTGTAACACCACGAGTCTTCTGTCTGACGTGGAGAGCGTCTATGGGTAACCGGTCGCCACATCTTACATACGACTCATGCATATTGTTTTTGCTACATATTACTGTTAGCCTTGTGATCGTCTAGAATTTATCTTTAGCTGTGTTTACTTCTTACTGTTTTCTTAAGACGTTTGTCTCCTTCAGTTATAACAATTCAACAGTTCGTTTTTACCTTTTATGTAGCATAGGTATACATACAAGCATAGTACATATTACAATTACAGTCAATACTAACTAAACTCTTCTCAACCTAGACACAGGACTCTTAGATGGTAACCCTCTGGAATCTAATCGAAGTCTGCTGAATTCTCACGAGTATCCTAATTTTGTACCAACTGGTTTTGGACATTCAATTATCTAATTGGTCAAACATGATGTCAATAATTAGAGAGATTGGTTAATTGAGCCCAATGACGTCAAAACCCACCCTTAAATGGTCATGGAAATTTACTAGATAAATTTCCCATGAGATATTAATTATCATGTTGTTGACATATAGAGCAAGTTATGTTTTGGCTAAACTACTCTTTTTATAAAACAATATGTCATTTTACTCTAAGTGATATTTAGTACATACTGCATATTATGTGAATATGTTAAAAACATAAAACTATATCTTATCTTCTCATTCCTTGTCTATAATCTTTAAAAACAATGTCATCACGACTATATTGCTACATTACTTCCCCCTTTAAGAATATATATAGAATATAGATATTCTAACTAATTATGCACGCATCAGGAAAATATAAATGATTACTATACAATAAAACAGAGCTGTGAAAGAAAAAACACAAATAATCAAAAATCAAAAATCGCATGCAAAAACTATCTCAAAATTCACTAAGCCTAAACCTAAACACAGAAAACACAAATTGTCTTTTTCAAATCTTCAAGTGTCCTAATTTCAAAACACTATAACACATCACTTCAAATTTTTAAAGTTCAGCTTCACTTTAAATTCTGTCTCAGGAAATCTCAATTTGGTAAACTGGTAAATCATTTTTTCTTGCCTCTGCAGTTGTCCTTTTCAGCTACATAGTGTCAAGTTGAAAACTTTCCTTTTTTCTTCTAAGATTGGCTTGTACAATCTCATTCGTCAATCAAACATGTCATTGCCATCAGACCAAGAACTAACTATTACTATTTTTTTTTTAAAATAAATTTGCTATTAGTCTAACATTATTATTAATATATTATTTCGAAAACCTATTAGCAAATCTTACTCTTAATTACAATTAAACTTTATTTCATTATTAATAAACTTTGATGCGTCCCTTTAATTATATTCTTCAAACTAATGTTGACCTCTTGACCTTATCTGAATTTTATAATGTCATAATTTCCGTTTGTGTTTTTAGAATTACTACATAGTTATTTTATATTTCACCGTCGGTAATGTTACCTTTTTGACCTAATCATTTACATTTTACAATTGTAATTACGTTTGTACACGTCAACCAAAACAAATATACTGTTACCGTACATCACTCAATGTCTAAAACAAGCAGGGCCCTTGCCTATTCCAACACTAGTATGACGTAACGTTATTTATAGTTACATTCAGAGCAAATGGCTGTACACACCATTCACTTAGAACAATGTCTATATTTTATAAACATGGCATTCTTAACTTTTAATTACATATAATTCTATATCCAATATATATTATATTCTATGTACATTGACACAGATGTTAGAACCTACTGTTTGTAGTAATTCGACCTAATGTCAAATTACACATTCTAATCATCTCGTATTATGTCGACAGTGTATATCAGCAAAAATATATTAAACGTAGCCTATATTAGTGGAGCGGCTTGGTGAAATTTATGTTCACATCTGGCAGAAAGGCTGAAATTTGGCACAAACCTAGCCTAACACCTACTAATCATAAAACAAGCAACAGTTCCTGAAAGTGCATCTTGCTTTTTTGGGGACAAAAATGCAAAAATTGTGTTTTTCACGTAAATAAATTTTTAAAAATTGTTCACATCTGGCAGAAAAGCTGAAATTTGGCACAAACATAGCCTAACATCTACTTATACTAAAACAAGCAGGAGGCAACACTTCCTGAAAGTGCATCCTGCTTTTTGTGACAAAAATGCAAAAATTGTGATTTTTACGTAAATCTATTTTTAATTTTTTTTTTATGAAGGCCTAATACACCTAATGAAGACCAATTATGAAAATTATTAATTTAGGGATTATTATTAGGCACCGAGGAAGTAAATAAGTGATGTTGCTCACCACAAGTGCTTGATTTTACTGTGCACATTGTCCAGAACAGGAACACAGGTGTGTGCACCGAAGACCTGTTTTCCAACATCTACACCGCCCACTGCAGTTGGTCTTGCATCCACATTTGATCAGTTCTCTGCACACCTTTGCTGCTTCAGGCTACGTAGTCCATTAGGAACCCATGATGTCTCTTCCCGAGTCCAACCCCATTCCGATGGGCAAGGAATGACTGGGTGTTTGTCGAGAGTTTGTCCCCATATGTGGCCACTCTGGTAGGCTGCTCTTTTGGCATGCTGGATCAATGCGTCTTGAGTTGGTGGAATGTTTTCAATATTCCTATCACCTTGGGTGAACAGACTCATGCGTGCTTCATTCACAGTGAGTATGGGCAAAATGCGTTTGTGCATGGCCACAGTAAATCGCTCAAGCTGACACATTACTGCCTCGTCAATCTGTTCTGGCATCGACTGTTGAGTGAAAATTGGAGTGATGATTTCTTTCATTGACATCCAGACATTCCATGCTGTAGTCTTCCCAATTCCAGAGAAAGTTGAGACTGTATCACAGACTGTAAAGGCATGGAAGAAGAGAAGTCCCCTGGATATATTGAGTCCAAACTTTTCAGCAATATGATGAGATGGAATGTACTGTTTATGGGCTCCATGACCAAAGTTCAACCACAGCTGACAGTCAAGGTAAGAGGCGAGAGCAATACTGGGGAGAACAACATCTGTATCCGTTGCAACCACCAGAATGTTCTTGTAGCCTTGGGTAGCTGCATGTTTACAGTGCAGAAGCATCCTTGTATCCGCTTCTTCGTGATTACAAGGTTCAAGATCAGATACGTCAGTCTGACTGCAGAGCACCTTGTCTTCAAGGGTAGTGCAGAGAACTTTGCCATTTGTGACAACAGTGCGAGTTAAACAGTGCGAGTTGTGACCAAAGGCTCCAGAGAATTGAGAATGTCAGCCTTACTATGAGTTATTCTCATTTCATTGTTTTCTGCTAGTGATGGTGGCCAAGCATGATTCTCATGCTGAAAGAATGTTTCCATATCACCATCTCTGTTCTGGCAAGAAAAGTACAATCTAGAGAACAGTTGAACATCTTTCCTCATGTTTGACACCTTGGTTCTGTTTTTTTTAGAAGATGATTTCCTAATGCCACCGTCAAGTAAGGTGAAATTGTTTTTTGAGATGTTGTCATAAAACTTAAAGTGAGATAAGTTTCATGTGAGGGGGAAAAGTTTAAAGGTAAAAATTTTCGAAAAATTCATTTGCCTGTAAAATTTAAACTAAATGAAATTAGGCCTGCCTCCTGATCATTTTATGTTTAGGATACTATAGGCCTCCTATGTACAAAATATGAGCCTTTCTGCCACCAAGTATCAATTCTGAAAAAAATGTTACCAAGCCGCTCCACTATATATCACGTTCCTAAGCAAAAATTAAATTCATAAAAACACCCTTTAAAACTCGTATGCGATAATCTCACAATTTAACGAGCCGTTAATTTCAGGTTTTCCCAAGAAAAACTATACCCCAAATCCCTAAAGTTAACCACATGGGATTTTAACATAACCTAACTCTATATTCAAAAGTTAAATTACCATAATTCTGAAACCTGGACTAAGGGTTTCACAATTACATAGCTAAACACAAGGACGACACAAAAACATAAAAAATAGCAACTCAACTTTTTAGTCTTAAATCGACTAAAACTATAATCTTGAGACTTGGACAAGGATCTCAAAAATTATATTATATACGAAACAACAAATAACACATATTAACGAATTACAGTAGAGAGCATGGCCATCTTGAACACTAGAGTTAAACACTCACAAACGTCATGCTTAGATCTGCCGTCTTACCACTGCAATCCGGAGACAACATTAGTTCCTATTTTATTCCTATTCCGTTTCTTTATCATTAATTATTATTCCTTGGTTATATTCCCTACTCCGTTTCTTTATTTTTATTAATTCGTAGTTATATCAAAGAAAATTTTGTTTTGTTTTAAAACCTACTCCGTAGAGACTCTCTTTAAATTTAATTACTCGAATTTACTACAGGTCATGTTAACCCGATAATATACATACCTAACTCATGATATTATATTGTTTGCTAACCCTATCAATCAAAACTTATGAATGGATATAATGTATTTCCTGCAGTTAAATTTTAACAATTTAGTTTCTAATTAGATTTTTAAACTTAAATTAATATTATTTGGTCTTTTAACAAATGTGACATATCTAATTTAACAAACAAAATGTATTTACCAAGATTTTTGCGAATATCATCCGATTTCTCGTATTTCAACCAAAAATTCTCCTCTGTTGCTGTATTTTTCTTCTTAGCGTGTTCCAATATGGATTCTTCTTCTATAGTAACTTCGTAACCTAAAGGCCGAAACTTCAGCACGGCACCAAATCAAATATGTAACACCATGAATCTTCTGTCTGACGTGGAGAGCGTCTATGGGTAACCGGTCGCCACATCTTACATACGACTCATGCATATTGTTTTTGCTACATATTACTGTTAGCCTTGTGATCGTCTAGAATTTATCTTTAGTTGTGTTTACTTCTTACTGTTTTCTTAAGACGTTCGTCTTCTTCAGTTATAACAATTCAACAGTTCGTTTTTACCTTTTATGTAGCATAGGTATACATACAAGCATAGTACATATTACAATTACAGTCAATACTAACTAAACTCTTCTCAACCTAGACACAGGACTCTCAGATGGTAACCCTCTGGAATCTAATCGAAGTCTGCTGAATTCTCACGAGTATCCTAATTTTGTATCAACTGGTTTTGGACATTCAATTATCTAATTGGTCAAACATGATGTAAATAATTAGAGAGATAGGTTAATTGAGCCCAATGACGTCAAAACCCACCCCTAAATGGTCATGCAAATTTACTAGATAAATTTCCCATGAGATATTAATTATCATGTTGTTGACACACAGAGCAAGTTACGTTTTGGCTAAACTACTCTTTTTTATAAAACAATATGTCATTATACTCTATGTGATGTTTAGTACATACTGCATATTATGTGAATATGTTAGAAACATGAAACTATATCTTATCTCCTCATTCCTTGTCTACAATCTTTAAAAACTATGTCATCACGACTATATTGCTACAAATGTGTGTTGTGGATGTGCATATCGATCTGAATACGTGATTTTTAAAATTTTACATATCGGGATACATTTTCTGAATAATGTCAAGAAACACATTAAACAGAAAACGAGAAAGATGCCTGACTTTCCATTTTGTTTTAACTTGTTATTGTACAGCAGTTCAGGTTTTAGGACGATACATAAGATAGCACCGAGGGTTGATTATGTTCTTTTCGTGTAAATTTAATGTCTAATTAATAATATGCATATACATAATATTTCAGGCCTAAAGAAAGGCCAGTAATAGTCAGATTTAGCTCTTGCATAATGTATGTTAAATTTACGATAAACTGTTCTTAAATTGATTATTTAAGATTTAATTAAGAAAATAAGACCAATATAGGCTTTCACTGGTATTTGTAGATATGTGCTAGCTTTAATTCAATTGGATTTAAAAGAGGCCCGTCAAAAGATTTACCAATATGTAAAGGTTACACTGGTTTGTTGATATCGTTTGCATTGGATCCCGAACGCTGAAAAATGTTCGATTCGTCATATCTTTGTAAATACTGAACAGAACTGAAACTTCTTTGGACTGATATTCTTTCTAGCGGTTTTAATAATCCTTGAAGGGATAATGACAGCCATGTTGATTTTTCCACTTGTGCACCCGAACACGACAAGTGCGGTATTTACTATTTCCTAGTGGGAAACACTCTATCACCGAACGGTAAAGAATACAGCATAGATGTAGAGTAACGGAATCTGCCGAGGTTTGCCGAGTGCTGGTTAATTGTGTCTGATTCATTTTGAAAATGGCAGTCACCCTGCGATAATTTTGAAGATCGGAACAGAAATAGTAAGTGTATTTTAATTTTATGTACTTTTTAAATGATTTTGAACTAAAACAGTGACTAGTTACATTCGAAATAAATTGCATATTATGTTTGATATATGTCCATGCACACGTGTGGCCGTGTAGATATGTTGTGTAGCATGAAAATTAGTCTACACAGTCACATGTGTGCATGGACATTTATCAAACATAATATGCATTTTAATCAACTGTTTTTGTTAGAAATCGAAATATTATCCAACGCAATGTAGGCCTGTATCAGAATCCGTACCGCTGGTAGTTGCCATGTTCAAGTCGCGTGACACCATCGCCATCTTTCCCTAAGATCGCTATTGTTTACATTATTTGCTAGGCGGATTTTATTCTCACTGGGGTCAAAATGTCACTTTGATAATGATTGCGGTAGCACGATTTACCCAAACTAACCAAACTCACAATTATCTTAACTCTTATAATAATTATTTAATAAAAATCATATTGTTCTTTAAGCCAAATTGACATTTTTAATTTGTTTTGTTTCAAAAATGTCCATAAAAATGCAATTTCCAGGCAATACACGATTTCCTGCAATACGCGAGCTATGTCCTTTGATTACAAATTAAAAATGACAATTCTAGACTAAAATGTGAAACAAAAAGAGTGGAAAAGGGAAGAAAATTAAATGATAATTTAGTATAAAGAACAGTGTATTATCAAATATCGATATAAATTATTGTCTTATAATCTGAAATAATGGTGGATTTGGGTGGATATGGCCCTTTTCTCCAATTCTCGATAAAAGAGTGAAACAAAAAATGGGGAAAAGGGAAAAAAACAATTTATAACTTAGTCCATATCGAGTCCATCTGCATAGTGGTAAAAAGTACAACCCAAACGATTAATTGTTGTTAACACGATTAAACAAATATTCCTTTGAATAGAGATACGTTAGTAGTTTATCAATTCTTAAAATCAAGTTTTACATATTACATGACATATTACATGTTAAGCGACTCGTTAAATATTAATGAAACGTTTGTAATTAGATATGGAATGAATTACTATCGCTGTTAATATATCTACGACGTATTTGAAATGATTGTTCAAAGGATGACCCAGGATCGACTAAAACAATTGTCGTCGTTTTAAAACTACTATTGCATGACTCGATTTTGGTTTTCTGTTTTTATTCCTATTAGCTAAAAGAGAATATTATTCAAATTTGGGGATTTCGAAGAACTTTTTATAATAACCCGCTCTCAGATTTGTCGACTATATGTGGCGTTCATTAAGAGTAAAAAATCATATATATTATAAGTTTCACAAAAGTCTATTATAAAATATTCTGATGAGGTTACCCGAGAACCGCTGGTTCATCATATTAGTGAATTAATGACCGAGAAAACTTTCTTTAACCATTGCTGTATTGAAAGGGAAAATTTGGGAGTGTGTTTCTTCTTAACGTCCCATCAAATCTCTCCTGAAAAGGGTAGAATTAGGGAAATGTCATCACTGGCCACTTATGGCTGGGGTTAAAAACATCTCAGTGTTTATAAGTACTAAGTTCAAGAAAACAATTACCCTTGAATGCAACAGGAACAGACGTTGATGCTTGCATTGATTAGTAAATTTGTTCGTCGCTAAAATTCGTTATTGTTTCAAAGAAGCAGGAAGCCGTTTTTCTATCCAATTTGTTGAAACCTAATATAACATGACGACTCCGCTCTTTAATCTGGGGTTCTGTTCTAAAACTGTCCATAGTTGATTAAATGTTATAACAGATGGTGAAATATTGTTCGTCCGTGTGGTCCAACAGATAAAATGATTCCACGTGTGACAGCTTTCTAGTCGTTCGGATGGGACGAAAAACCGAGGTCCCGTGTACACATTGGCGTGCACGTAAAAGATCTCTTGGCAGTTGGAATTCGGTATGAGAGTACACCGTAGCGCCGCTGTCCGGGCAAAATTTAACTCATAGCACACAATATGACGTATGCCCGTCTTCCATTAGTCTAGGTTAGGTGCAGAAGAGTAGGAAGTTAAACCCCATTTCATTTCATTTTTAGATATCCCTGTAATATTCTGTTATGCACCAGTTAATTGACTGTAATAAATTTACGTAATATAGCCCCAATTGGCATTATACCGTTATAAGAAAAATAAATAAAGACGTTTGAAGTATTTGTAGTTAAAAAATATTTCTTATTTACTGTAAATGGGTATTAAAACGAGTAAAATGCATCATTTTGCCCGAAGCAGTTAGGTGTAAACAATGCACGAGCCGTTGAGCCAATGAACGACGCCACGTGAAATCAATGCACGTGTTGTGGACCGTCATCTGTGACAGAGTTAATTAATAAGTAATTCTCTGTGAAACAGATTGATGTAATTGGTGTCTATAGTTAGGCAATTAAAAAGAAATCTTAAGAGTACAGTAAGCCAAGTGAATTATTTTGATAAATGTTATGAACTCATCTTTACAACATTCATATTGAAACAAACAAGATGGTATCATTGAGATTGAAAAAAACATGTTGTAGTTGTACTTAGGAGATAAACAGTCCTATAAATTCTAAACAGGAGGTGTTTATCGATTTTGTAGCCCAAAATATTTAAAATTTTACTTGGAATTCTTTCTGTAGCGATAGGTGATAGTCGTTTTTTGGTTTTATTGGCGTAAATACCAAAGAAACCAATTTTGATGTAACGAAAATATCCGTGACGTAGAAACATAATACGCCCTATGCGTCCTGTTATGATTGCATAATAACAATAACACAGTGACCCTGACGTGATTTAGAACAGGTTATCCAGTCTGTCGATGAACTCACTCGGCAAACCACAGCCGATACCAGTACCCTACATAGCCCCAATTCACTAATGATTTCCCCACTAATCTTAGGGTTAATTATCGGCTCTAATTTATTCCCAAAATGTCGTTGGGTAGAACACTTTCTGCCAAAGATGGAACAACATGTGGCACGTGCAATTTTCGGCCCTGCAGTTCAACCCAACCAACCCAACCTCTTAACACATGTATCCTTCCGCCTCAAAATCATGAATATTCACCAAAACCTGGCGGAAATGTATTTTCAGACCCTGTTCTTTGATTCTACACCAAGATCCTAATAGGTAAACCGATGGCGATACAACACACCAATTGTATAGATCGAAGCAGAAATCGTAAGTGTATTTTAATTTTATATACTTTTTTAAATGATTTTGAACTAAAACAGTGACTAGTTACGTTCGAAATAAATTGCATATTATGTTTGATAAATGTCCATGCACACATGTGACTGTGTAGACTAATTTTCATGCTACACAACAAATCTACACGGCCACACGTGTGCATGGACATATATCAAACATAATATGCAATTTATTTCGAATGTAACTAGTCACTGTTTTAGTTCAAAATCATTTAAAAAGTACATAAAATTAAAATACACTTACTATTTCTGTTTCGATCTTCAAAATTATCGCAGGGTGACTGCCATTTTCAAAATGAATCAGACACAATTAACCAGCACTCGGCAAACCTCGGCAGATTCCGTTACTCTACATCTATGCTGTATTCTTTACCGTTCGGTGATAGAGTGTTTCCCACTAGGAAATAGTAAATACCGCACTTGTCGTGTTCGGGTGCACAAGTGGGAAAATCAACATGGCTGTCATTATCCCTTCAAGGATTATTAAAACCGCTAGAAAGAATATCACTCCAAAGAAGTTTCAGTTCTGTTCAGTATTTACAAAGATATGACGAATCGAACATTTTTCAGCGTTCGGGATCCAATGCAAACGATATCAACAAACCAGTGTAACCTTTACATATTGGTAAATCTTTTGACGGGCCTCTTTTAAATCCAATTGAATTAAAGCTAGCACATATCTACAAATACCAGTGAAAGCCTATATTGGTGTTGTTTTCTTAATTAAATGTTAAATAATCAATTTGAGAACAGTTTATCGTAAATTTAACATACATTATGCAAGAGCTAAATCTGTAAATCTGACTATTACTGGCCTTTCTTTAGGCCTGAAATATTATGTATATGCATATTATTAATTAGACATTAAATTTACACGAAAAGAACATAATCAACCCTCGGTGCTATCTTATGTATCTCCTAAAACCTGAACTGCTGTACAATAACAAGTTAGAACAAAATGGAAAGTCAGACATCTTTCTCGTTTTCTGTTTAATGTGTTTCTTGACATTATTCAGAAAATGTATCCCGATATGTAAAATTTTAAAAATCACGTATTCAGACCGATATGCACATCCACAACACACATTTGTAGCAATATAGTCGTGATGAAATTGTTTTTAAAGATTGTAGACAAGGAATGAGGAGATAAGATATAGTTTCATGTTTCTAACATATTCACATAATATGCAGTATGTACTAAACATCACATAGAGTATAATGACATATTGTTTTATAAAAAGAGTAGTTTAGCCAAAACATAACTTGCTCTGTATGTCAACAACATGATAATTAATATCTCATGGGAAATTTATCTAGTAAATTTGCATGACCATTTAGGGGTGGGTTTTGACGTCATTGGGCTCAATTAACCTATCTCTCTAATTATTTACATCATGTTTGACCAATTAGATAATTGAATGTCCAAAACCAGTTGATACAAAATTAGGATACTCGTGAGAATTCAGCAGACTTCGATTAGATTCCAGAGGGTTACCATCTGAGAGTCCTGTGTCTAGGTTGAGAAGAGTTTAGTTAGTATTGACTGTAATTGTAATATGTACTATGCTTGTATGTATACCTATGCTACATAAAAGGTAAAAACGAACTGTTGAATTGTTATAACTGAAGAAGACAAACTTCTTAAGAAAACAGTAAGAAGTAAACACAACTAAAGATAAATTCTAGACGATCACAAGGCTAACAGTAATATGTAGCAAAAACAATATGCATGAGTCGTATGTAAGATGTGGCGACCGGTTACCCATAGACGCTCTCCACGTCAGACAGAAGACTCATGGTGTTACATATTTGATTTGGTGCCGTGCTGAAGTTTCGGCCATTCGGTTACGAAGTTACTATAGAAGAAGAATCCACATTGGAACACGCTAAGAAGAAAAATACAGCATAAGAGGAGAATTTTTGGTTGAAATACGAGAAATCGGATGATATTCGCAAAAATCTTGGTAAATACATTTTGTTTGTTAAATTAGATATGTCACATTTGTTAAAAGACCAAATAATATTAATTTAAGTTTAAAAATCTAATTAGAAACTAAATTGTTAAAATTTAACTGCAGGAAATACATTATATCCATTCATAAGTTTTGATTGATAGGGTTAGTAAACAATATAATATCATGAGTTAGGTATGTATATTATCGGGTTAACATGACCTGTAGTAAATTCGAGTAATTAAATTTAAAGAGAGTCTCTATGGAGTAGGTTTTAAAACAAACAAAATTTTCTTTGATATAACTACGAATTAATAAAAATAAAGAAACGGAGTAGGGAATATAACCAAGGAATAATAAATAATGATAAAGGAACGGAATAGGAATAAAATAGGAACTAATGTTGTCTCCGGATTGCAGTGGTAAGACGGCAGATCTAAGCATGACGTTTGTGAGTGTATAACTCTAGTGTTCAAGATGGCCATGCTCTCTACTGTAATTCGTTAATAAGTGTTATTTGTTGTTTCGTATATAATATAATTTTTGAGATCCTTGTCCAAGTCTCAAGATTATGGTTTTAGTCGATTTAAGACTAAAAAGTTGAGTTGCTATTTTTTATGTTTTTGTGTCGTCCTTGTGTTTAGCTATGTAATTGTGAAACCCTTAGTCCAGGTTTCAGAATTATGGTAATTTAACTTTTGAATATAGAGTTAGGTTATGTTAAAATCCCATGTGGTTAACTTTAGGGATTTGGGGTATAGTTTTTCTTGGGAAAACCTAAAATTAACGGCTCGTTAAATTGTGAGATTATCGCATACGAGTTTTAAAGGGTGTTTTTATGAATTTAATTTTTGCTTAGGAACGTGATATATAGTGGAGCGGCTTGGTAACATTTTTTTCAGAATTGATACTTGGTGGCAGAAAGGCTCATATTTTGTACATAGGAGGCCTATAGTATCCTAAACATAAAATGATCAGGAGGCAGGCCTAATTTCATTTAGTTTAAATTTTACAGGCAAATGAATTTTTCGAAAATTTTTACCTTTAAACTTTTCCCCCTTACATGAAACTTATCTCACTTTAAGTTTTATGACAACATCTCAAAGAACAATTTCACCTTACTTGACAGTGGCATTAGGAAGTCATCTTCTAAAAAAACAGAACCAAGGTGTCAAGCATGAGGAAAGATGTTCAACTGTTCTTTAGATTGTACGTTTCTTGCCAGAACAGAGATGGTGATATGGAAACATTCTTTCAGCATGAGAATCATGCTTGGCCACCATCACTAGCAGAAAACAATGAAATGAGAATAACTCATAGTAAGGCTGACATTCTCAATTCTCTGGAGCCTTTGGTCACAACTCGCACTGTTGAACCACCTGATGTACAAGTCAAAATTCTTGATGGAGCAGCCATAGTTCAGACACTGGATCCCGCGAGAATCAAGAAGGAAGGAAACCCTGTACTTAACACATTTGATGATTTCTCCAAGAATGTCTTCATTCCATACATGCTGAACCAGTTAAGTACTGTTGATAGATTGGACATTGTATGGGATCGCTATCTACCAGATAGTTTGAAATCACAAACCAGACTGGTCCGTGGGGATGGCATGTCATTGAGGGTAGAGGCTAACACCCGCTTACCATCTAATTGGAAATCATTCCTCAAGGTGACCTCTAACAAGACAAGTTTGTTCCATTTTTTGGCAGAAAATGTGTCAGATGTTGATGTCACAAATGGCAAAGTTCTCTGCACTACCCTTGAAGACAAGGTACTCTGCAGTCAGACTGACGTATCTGATCTTGAACCTTGTAATCACGAAGAAGCGGATACAAGGATGCTTCTGCACTGTAAACATGCAGCTACCCAAGGCTACAAGAACATTCTGGTGGTTGCAACGGATACAGATGTTGTTCTCCTCAGTATTGCTCTCGCCTCTTACCTTGACTGTCAGCTGTGGTTGAACTTTGGTCATGGAGCCCATAAACAGTACATTCCATCTCATCATATTGCTGAAAAGTTTGGACTCAATATATCCAGGGGACTTCTCTTCTTCCATGCCTTTACAGTCTGTGATACAGTCTCAACTTTCTCTGGAATTGGGAAGACTACAGCATGGAATGTCTGGATGTCAATGAAAGAAATCATCACTCCAATTTTCACTCAGCAGTCGATGCCAGAACAGATTGACGAGGCAGTAATGTGTCAGCTTGAGCGATTTACTGTGGCCATGCACAAACGCATTTTGCCCATACTCACTGTGAATGAAGCACGCATGAGTCTGTTCACCCAAGGTGATAGGAATATTGAAAACATTCCACCAACTCAGGACGCATTGATCCAGCATGCCAAAAGAGCAGCCTACCAGAGTGGCCACATATGGGGACAAACTCTCGACAAACACCCAGTCATTCCTTGCCCATCGGAATGAGGTTGGACTCGGGAAGAGACATCATGGGTTCCTAATGGACTACGTAGCCTGTGTTCCTGTTCTGGACAATGTACACAGTAAAATCAAGCACTTGTGGTGAGCAACATCACTTATTTACTTCCTCGGTGCCTAATAATAATCCCTAAATTAATAATTTTCATAATTGGTCTTCATTAGGTGTATTAGGCCTTCATAAAAAAAATAAAAATAGATTTACGTAAAAATCACAATTTTTGCATTTTTGTCCCAAAAAGCAGGATGCACTTTTAGTATAAGTAGATGTTAGGCTATGTTTGTGCCAAATTTCAGCTTTTCTGCCAGATTTTTTAAAAATTTATTTACGTGAAAAACACAATTTTTGCGTTTTTGTCCCAAAAAAAGCAAGATGCACTTTCAGGAACTGTTGCTTGTTTTATGATTAGTAGGTGTTAAGCTAAGTTTGTGCCAAATTTCAGCCTTTCTGCCAGATGTGAACATAAATTTCACCAAGCCGCTCCACTAATATAGGCTACGTTTAATATATTTTTGCTGATATACACTGTCGACATAATACGAGATGATTAGAATGTGTAATTTGACATTAGGTCGAATTACAACAAACACTAGGTTCCAGCACCTGTGTTAATGTATATAGAATATAATATATACTATTCAAAAAAAGTAGGGGATATTTGATTTTTAAGTGTTATTAAAGTCACCTAATGAAACTGACGAAGAAACAAATGACAAAATGAAATGAAGTTCACATTCATCGATTTATTCCAAATGATCGTTAGACTAAGTAAGGCACAGGTTGACCATTATAAGGGTAAAATGATACCCGGGGTCAAACAGCAAAGTTACCACAGCATCACAACAAAGTCAGTGACGGGTAAATCCTCCTCTGTTTGCCAAACAAGCATTGATCCGACGTGGCATACTCCTAATGAGACGTCTAAGGTCATTTTGGTCCAGATTGCCCCATTCCTGTTGCAACGCAGCAGCATGCTCGATGGGGGAGAGGTCGGGACTCAGTGCTGGCCAAGGTAATGTGGTGATGTTCTGTTGTTGGAGGTAACCTGTAACGATCCTGGCCCTGTGACATCTTGCGTTGTCATCCTGGAAGATGAAACGGCGGCCATGACGTCGTGCGAACGGCACAACATGGACTGCCAAGATGTTGTCCCGGTAGTACTGGCCTGTAACACGCCCTGCAACAACATGTAAAGCCGTTCTTCCAGCAACAGTGATGCCTCCCCACACCATAACAGAACCACCCCCAAATCGATCATGTCTGATGAGGTTAACGTCTTGGAAGCGCTCGTTTCGACGACGCCACACCCTCCTACGTCTGTCCAAAAAATCAACAGTGAACCTTGACTCATCTGAAAACATCACATTGCTCCAGCGTCGATTATCCCGGTGTTGACGATCCCTACACCAACGACGTCTTGCCTGAATGTGATGATCTCTCAAACAATGGATCACGCGAGGACGTCGGGCGCGAAGGTGACCCCTATGCAGTCGATTCCGAATCGTCTGGCCACTCACTCTCACACCAGTGTCTGTTTGAAGACGAGCACTGATCTGATTTGCTGTGATGACACGATTTCTCAAGGCCAAGGTACGGATAAATCGATCCTGGGCTTGAGTTGTCGCCCTTGGTCGACCTGAGCGTAGTCTGTCCTGTACAGATTGTGTATCACGGTATCTGGACCATAGCCTGCTTATGACAGACTGAGAAACATTCATCGTCCGCGCCACAACCGCCTGTGTTGTGCCGATCTGTATCATGCCAAGGGCACGTAACCTTTCGTTTTGGGTAGGCCGACGCATATCAAAATTTGTTTTCTGGTCACTAAAACAATTAAACTGATGTTTCCACCCTGGAATTCAATGCCACAATGACTGTAACATTCAAAGTCAGAGTCGTGCAAATCTTGGGTTGGACCCCCATGATGATCCCAAGCATCACCTGCATTCCATGCGGTAGCTATTAGTGCGTTTGGGCGTCACATGTAACTGGAAATGTTTCTTCTGTTAGGTTCTATAGTGACTTTTTTCGTAGTCATTTGCATATTTTAGTATTATGCCCCCAAAATCAAATATCCCCTACTTTTTTTGAATAGTATATATTGGATATAGAATTATATGTAATTAAAAGTTAGGAATGCCATGTTTATAAAATATAGACATTGTTCTAAGTGAATGGTGTGTACAGCCATTTGCTCTGAATGTAACTATAAATAATGTTACGTCATACTAGAGTTGGAGTAGGCAAGGGCCCTGCTTGTTTTAGACATTGAGTGGTGTACGGTAACAGTATATTTGTTTTGGTTGACGTGTACAAACGTAATTACAATTGTAAAATGTAAATGATTAGGTCAAAAAGGTAACATTACCGACGGTGAAATATAAAATAACTATGTAGTAATTCTAAAAACACAAACGGAAATTATGACATTATAAAATTCAGATAAGGTCAAGAGGTCAACATTAGTTTGAAGAATATAATTAAAGGGACGCATCAAAGTTTATTAATAATGAAATAAAGTTTAATTGTAATTAATAGTAAGATTTGCTAATAGGTTTTCGAAATAATATATTAATAATAATGTTAGACTAATAGCAAAATTATTTTTTAAAAAAAAAAATAGTAATAGTTAGTTCTTGGTCTGATGGCAATGACATGTTTGATTGACGAATGAGATTGTACAAGCCAATCTTAGAAGAAGAAAAGAAAGTTTTCAACTTGACACTATGGTAGCAGAAAAGGACAACTACAGAGGCAAGAAAAAATGATTTACCAGTTTACCAAATTGAGATTTCCTGAGACAGAATTTAAAGTGAACCTGAACTTTAAAAATTTGAAGTGATGTGTTATAGTGTTTTGAAATTAGGACACTTGAAGATTTAAAAAAGACAATTTGTGTTTTCTGTGTTTAGGTTTAGGCTTAGTGAATTTTCATAGGACTTTGAGATAGTTTTTGCATGCGATTTTTGATTTTTGATTACTTGTGTTTTTCTTTCACAGCTCTGTTTTATAGTATAGTAATCATTTATATTTTCCTGATGCGTGCATAATTAGTTAGAATATCTATATTCTATATATATTCTTAAAGGGGGAAGTAATGTAGCAATATAGTCGTGATGACATTGTTTTTAAAGATTTTAAACAAGGAATGAGGGGATAAGATATAGTTTTATGTTTTTAACATATTCACATAATATGCAGTATGTACTAAATATCACTTAGAGTAAAATGACATATTGTTTTATAAAAAGAGTAGTTTAGCCAAAACATAACTTGCTCTATATGTCAACAACATGATAATTAATATCTCATGGGAAATTTATCTAGTAAATTTCCATGACCATTTAATGGTGGGTTTTGACGTCATTGGGCTCAATTAACCAATCTCTCTAATTATTTACATCATGTTTGACCAATTAGATAATTGAATGTCCAAAACCAGTTGATACAAAATTAGGATACTCGTGAGAATTCAGCAGACTTCGATTAGATTCCAGAGGGTTGCCATCTAAGAGTCCTGTGTCTAGGTTGAGAAGAGTTTAGTTAGTATTGACTGTAATTGTAATATGTACTATGCTTGTATGTATACTTATGCTACATAAAAGGTAAAAACGAACTGTTGAATTGTTATAACTGAAGAAGACAAACGTCTTAAGAAAACAGTGAGAAGTAAACACAGCTAAAGATAAATTCTAGACGATCACAAGGCTAACAGTAATATGTAGCAAAAACAATATGCATGTGTCGTATGTAAGATGTGGCGACCGGTTACCCATAGACGCTCTCCACGTCAGACAGAAGACTCATGGTGTTACACATTTAGCTTCAAAAATAGTATAATTATCGTTCAAAAAGTTCAACTTTGTAACTTTCGCTGCCATCTTGTCGCGTCATATGTCGTGAACTCGATATAGTTTTAGCTACCAGAGTTCTCCAGTAGTAATCACGACTTCCGAGCCAATTTTTGTAGTTACGAACGCTACTTACCATTTCGTTAGTCGTGTTTCCAATAAAACCGTCGGCTATACAATTGATATGCTTATGGAATTTATTTTTATCGAAATGTTTTTGTATAATCATCCATTATATTCGAAACACAACACAGAATTATATTAGTCCATTTCAATCAATATTGGTGTTTAACTTACCGTGATATCTAATATTTAAGAGTCGTGTACATTATGGTTTCGGGCGCTATTTGTAATGGGAAAAGACATTCATATCCAAGCACAAAATCCGAAGGTAATTAGTGATGGCTGATTCACAAACGACAAAATAAAAAAAACCCTGTAGAATTGACTAAGCAGGCATAAACGACTGCCGTTTATTTCGGGTTGTTGATCAGAAATAACAGTAACATTTTTGTCTCTTTTAAGGTTCCAATGAATAGTGTAACACACCCTTTATATTAATGGTTTAATGCATAAATTTAGCGCTATAGAATCCCCTTGTAAACTACAGTTTTGTGAAACTCGAATCGCTAATTTATTTAAAGCATGTTGCATGGTTGTTGTGACTCTCACATAATGACCGTTTCTAGTGTCTCTCCATGAGTAAAAGACACTGTCCATGAATTTAGCACTAGATAATCCATTGTAAACCCCAACATGTTGAAACTTGAATGCCTAGCTGGGATATCAGTTTAAGGTGGTTCAACATTGTAAATTATATCATTAGTTGTCCGTGAAATAAATGGATGGGTCTGTTTTAAAATCAAGCAGGGAGATTATTTAGTGTTATTTTCATTTCTTAATTAAATGTTAAATAAATAATCCGAGTCAATACTAACAATGCATTATGTCGTGAAAAATTTGATTATATTTTCCGGAAAATGCAAATTATGTATCTTAACTTTAATGTGTAAATATTACTGTGTTTTTCAGTAAATCCATGTGATGGTATTACGTGCATGAATGGTGGAGAATGTGTAGGTGACGGTGTATGCCAATGTGTATCTGGATATCATGGACCAACATGCGACGGTAAGTATTGTTGTGATTTTGCCTTTAGAGTCAACACTTTATCTGCTAGTGAAATTACATATTATATGTGTAAATATTACTGTGTTTTTCAGTAAGTCCATGTGATGGTGTTATATGCATGAATGGTGGAGAATGTGTAGGCAAGGGTGTTTGTAATTGTACTTTGGGTTTTGGTGGACCTACTTGTAACAGTAAGTATTGTTGTGATTTTTGTCTTCATAATAAACATTTACCTACTGGTGAATCACGTTGTGGAATCAATTATTTCAATCACCAATTAACTTACTTTGGAATACTGTTCATGCTGTTACTAAGTTTACAAAACAAACACAGCAAACTACAAAGGTCAAATACACGAAAACTACAACATCTATCATAGATACTTTAAGAGTTCTTTAAATATCCATCTTTAATAACTCAAACCGAATGGCTTATAAAACGTCACATTTTGTCTTTATCCCAGTCTCTTAGTCAATGCGGCTGTAAAACGTCATCGATTCGAACCTGTGACGTCAATCCGTAATGAGTGTTCGGTCAGTGAAAAACGTTACGCGTATGGAGCTGGATTCACGTAGGCATGTAAACAAACATGTTTCTTGTCTCATATATTTAATTTCCAATCATTTTTGGAGGCCTTGTGCATATATTTTGATTGTGTAGGGTATGTAAAATGTGGTCAAATGCAATATTATGCTTGAATTGTTGTATATCCGCCAAAATATGGATTGAAAACTTTGGCTTGACCGAGAAATTCATCGAGTGGAAATTAACACCATCTAGCTATTAGCATACATTGGTTTGCGAAACCGTTTGTTAGAAGATACGAAAACGTAAACGAACTGTCCCTAATGATCCCCTAGGAACTCACGGATTATGTCTTCTCTACGGCCTCATCATGATGTCCGAGAGTAAATCTAACCGGCTCTCTGTTATATAGAAAGTATCTATTAGGGCGGGACAATTACCATTTTTGGGTTAGTGTTTCGTACCAGCACCGTTTGATGCCAACATTATTCTAGTTAACTGGACGAGATGACTTGACGATAGTACCCTACGTTCAGCAATGGATACAGGCATAACTGTCGGCGAATAAGTAGTAGAATAATGAAAGCTACTTCATTACCCTAGTTTTAGTCACACACCATGTCAATATTAAAACAGAACATCTTTTTTAGAACTAAAATAACCCCTATAGTATTACAGGTGCAATGATTTCTTAAATCGGGAATATATCGCATATCTAAAGAAGTGTTTATTTACAATATTACCAATATTATAATCATTTAACAGTGCGCGTATGTAACGTGACCGAGTGTAGTGATAGAGAGGGACAGTGTTTTAGGTTAATATGTATAACCAATGGTAAGATACCTAGTCTTCTATCAGCTATATTTATTACCAATCCAGTTAATATCCACTCAGATAACTGTGTTCTTGAAATTTACTGATAAAATTAAAATTCCACGATACAATCTGTGGACTAATCTACAAATTAACTGGATATATTCCGTGGATTGGTTTGTAAAATTTCACTTAATCATGTGTAAAATGGCTAAATAGTCAACGAAATATATCGTTAATAATTATTCATCCACTAAAATATATAATAAGTCAATCTTCTAACCTGTAACATGGGTGTATTTTTCAGGTGAGTGTGGAGGTACACAATGCGATGTAACAAACGGCGAAGTTTGTATTAATGATAATTGTGTAGTCAAAAGTAAGTATATCATGTTACCTGTCTGTTGATTAATGTATTAAATACAAATAGTTATATGTCATTAGACCATTACCCTCTACTTTATAAACAGTTGCAATTTAAATTCAAGTTCAAACGATCACCTGTTCATTAATTGCATGACAATTACAGGAAACAGTGTGAAAATAGGGGGTGGCCATCTTTAATATGCTGATCACATCCGTTACAACACAATCCATGAACTCCTGTAAGGAACAGTCAGCAACCACAAATGGTTTACCGACATGTCACAATACGTTAATGTGGCGTTTTATTAATAAACTATTACATGTTGTGTATTTCAGGTGAAAATTGTGGCTTAACTATAAATGGCATGTATAACTATTGTGCTGATTGGGGTATGTTGTTTATTTTACTAGCATACAATATTATTTAATTAGACATTAACTAGTAGAGCTACAATAATATATTACTTTATCTGGTTATATATGTATGATTAAATTAATGATGATATACACTGATTATTTAATATCTATGTAACAACCCGTAGCTATATCCATGATTTGGGCTAGGTGAGAGACACTATAAATAAATCAAACACCTATTGTAATAGCGTCCAGTACTTTAATAATTCTAATGTTTCAGGTGTACCGTGTGGGGGAGGATTCTGTATTGGTGAGCAGGTTATAATATGTGTAAACAACACGTGCAGGTGTAAGTATAATATAGATATATGTTATTCATAACACCTCCTATAATCAATGCTGTTCTATTTGATTATTTGTATGTACGTAGCAGCATGTACCAGAGGAACACCTGGTAACACTATCCTATGATGACTGATTTGTGAGATTTTTGTCAACCTGGTCATATTTTTATACGTCCACATTCATAATGTGAACGTATTATGCCGTCGCCCCTGTCTGTGTGTGTATGTGTGGGTGTGTGTGTGTGTGTGTCTGTGTCTGTGTCTGTGGTTCGCCTGCAGGGCGCAATTCTTCATGGATTTTCTTCAAACTTGGTATACTTATTCCTTATACCCCAATTGTTTTCTTCCCTTTTATAGCTGTTTGTATTATCCTCTTGTGTTTATATCTACCAAATTTAACTAAGATACCTCTGGGCTTCTGCTGCATTTCACCATTATCTCTCATATCCTGTGAACCTGTTTCGTTAGGCCTAGTCTTCTTTTTTCCAATTCTAAAAATATCTTCTATCTGTAATGATTCATCAGACACAGCACATTCAATATCTAATTTATTCACCAAAAATTGCCTGACTTTCTGCTCACTGACTTCTTTACTTTCAGTTTCACTTATCTCTTCTATTCCCCAGAATATTAAGTTATTTTTCCTATTTTGGTTCTCTAAATACTGCACTTTTGTTAATAAGAGTCGGTTTTCACCCTTGAGTTTCTCAACCGTTTCATTCATTATTTTGTGATTTTCCGAGCCTTCATGTCTCAGTTGCTCAATTTCTGTTCTCAGAACCTCTGTAGATTTCTTGATTTGTTGTGATAAACTTGAGAACATACCTTTAATTTCTTCACTGCTAATGACATCATCAATTGACTTCTGTGTGACAAGTTCCCCTGTAGTCGAGATTTTGGCTTGTCTTGTTGATGGGCCGGGACCTGGGTTCGTTTCTATACCACCAATTATCAAAAGGAAACAGAGCGATGCCAATAATCGCAGAGCACACCCATAGTACAAACTTGACCAAACATCAGAATGCCACCCGGCGTGTGACCCGGTCGCCATGTTGAAATTCTTGTTGTCAAGCTCGCTATAGGATTATTTTCTCTTGATCTGTTGGCTTTTGTAGACAATGTAATTACCAAATTTCACCCCTGTGAGTTTGCAGACATGATCTGCGATGTCTTCTCTCAATCAATTCATTATTTTTTTATCTAATTTTGATAGAAAAATAAAAATTTCAAGAGCAAAATTTCACACCGCCATCACTCGCAAAGGGGGACAACTCTATCCTCGTGTGTATTACGACCCCGAGCATCCTGCGGGTTTCGGGGGAGCGACCCGATTACAGAAAGCTACCGGGGTTCCACTGAAACGTGTCCGGGCTTGGTTACGTGGACAACGCACGTACACCTTGCATAAACCCATACGAAAACGTTTCCCTCGTTTATCCACCGTCGTGGCCGGTGTAGATCATCAGTGGCAGGCCGATTTATCCGATCTCTCGTCCTTGGCGTCCTTTAAAGATGGGTACAAATTCTTACTGTGTATCATTGACGTGTTTTCCAAATATGCCTGGGTGGTGCCACTCAAGAATAAAACGGGTCCCACGTTATGGAAGGCTTTACAGGGTGTTTTATCACAAAAACGTATTCCTCTGCGGCTGCAAACAGACAAAGGAACCGAATTTCTCAATCGACATGTTCAAGCTTTCCTGAAGAAGAAAAAGATTCATTTTTTCGTCACGCACAATGTCGAAACCAAAGCCAGTGTGGTAGAACGATTTCAGCGCACGCTCAAACAACGCATGTGGCGTTATTTTACGTATCGGAACACACAACGTTATATCGATGTACTGCCCGATCTGGTGAGGGGCTACAACGGGGCTCAACATCGTACTATTGGCATGGCACCCAAGGACATGACCCCGGACAAAGAATGGCAAATCACTTCCAAGAAAACCAATGGCAAATCACTTCCAACCCGATTGTCTCCACGTACGTCCGTCCGTTTGGCCTTGCCCAAACACGGGGCATTCGACAGGCTACTGGCCCAATTGGACCCTGGAAACGTTTCGTGTGGATCGACAGAGTGGGTCGACGTACAAATTATTGGATGAACGTGGCGAACCTATCGCAGGATCATTTTATCCCCAGGAATTACAAAGTGTGATAACGGATCCGAACGAAAACTTTCCCATTGAACGGGTACTGGATCGTCGCCGCGGCGAAATGTTGGTCAAATGGTTGGGATACCCTGCCAGCTTTAATTCCTGGATACCCAAGAGCGCCGTTGTCTATAAATAGTCCCGATGTGTTCCAGGGAATGTCACAATGTCGCAAGACGAAGCCACGTCAACGATTTCTACGTCCCTCTCCGAACATCGACGTCACTGGTCTTGTTTTGGCAGTCGCATCCCGCAAGCGGAAATTGTCTTTTTCTGTCAAGTGATTTTAGTGTACGTGGTGGCCGGTGTCGCTTTAGCTCAGTTAGTCACACGCCCAGACGGTCCCCAAACCACCCTGTGGACGGCCCTCCTATCCAGTAGTATTGGTTATCTGCTTCCGGCGCCAGCTCTCAATCCCACCCCTAAAAATGACAAATCCTCGCCAGTTTTATCTCACATTGCCTAGTGACAGTTCCATGAAAGTGTATCCCGACAACACAATGTCCAGCTATCGTACGTTGCTGAATTCTCCCATCGATTTGGACCACCGAGACTGGAAGTGGGATTGGCCTCCGTGTCGTTTCCCACGACGTGGAACAATCTCCCTGAAGGAAGTAGTAAGGTTAGTCTGATGATGGTGATGGTTGCACCCTTTAATCCAGACGTACACAGACCAGCCAACATACCAAAGACTGACAGATGGAAGGTAGTCGAAGAGCCTTCCAAAGTTGAGATCAAAAAATACCCTATTCCTGGAGGAACGTACAATAGTGTCCAACACTTGCTGGCTGAGATAAATTCGCTTATACAAGCTCTGTTTAAAGATCACGTGACGCTGGAAACACTGCATGCCAAACCCATACGAAAACACCCGGACAACCCCGAACTCACGGAAGTCGAAAAAGAACACGAGAAGAATTATCAAGCCAAAATAAATGCCTACAGCAAAGCGATCAAAGAAGAACCGATCGTATCCTTTGTGCTGGACGACGTCACGAAAAAAGTCAAGTTGCAGATCAATACGGAAGATGGCTTTAAATATCTCAAACTTATACCCTTTCTCAAATTGAAGTTGACGGGCCCCGTGGTATCCTCGTTGGGGTGGATTCACGAGACCACGATTATGCCCCGATTGGACCATTTAACCTCTTTCAAACAGAGGGATGTCATCGTGGCCCCGGACACCTTTGGCATCAATGTGGGACACACCATGTTTTATCTGTACGCGGATCTCTTGGAACCTCAACGGGTGGGAAATATGGTGGCGCCTTTACTGGATGTCTTTCCAAGTTCTCACGGTTATCATCGACCGACGGTCATCCATTATCAACCCTTCAAGTACGACAGCATCACCACCATTGGCCTCTATATAAGAAACGGTCTTGGCCATAAAGTGTCATTCACCAAAGGAAAAGTCGTCGTCAAACTACAATTCCGACGAAAAGCGTAATATGCAGTTTTGTCGTGGTGTGTTACGCCAAAAGGGCGCCAACATGAAGACCCGCACGCCCATCAACGTCTACCGGGGCGGTGTCTTGCGGCAAAAAGGCGCGGGACGTTTACAGGGGTTACTGAACATGGCGAAAGCCTTTCTGCAAGCTGGAAAGAACGCCTTAAAAGCCAATTTCTTGAACAGAGAGACGTTTGGAGAATTGGGAAAAGCAGCCCTCGGCGTAGTGACGGGAAAACAAAGTGTGGGCCAGAGTTTGAAGAATGTGTTCCAGCGCACCATAAAACCGCGCCTCCGACAAACACTAGCCGACGTCATGTCCTCCAGATCACCCAAAACCCAACGCCGACCAACACACACCAGTCCACCCAAAACCAAAACTTCTATAAAAAGGAAAGGAAAATCCCCTGGCGTCATTTCACGAGCCAAACGTCCTCAGCCAGACGATCATGGCTTCAGCAATGCGTAACGATTCCTGTCCTTGTGCTCGAGATGAACTTCAAGAATTGTTCCAAGTGCCCGACACGCACACGGCCATTACCAGAGTGACCAAAATACGTAAATACTCCATCACACCCGATCTGAATCACGATGGACCAATTGAATTTCTGGTGAACAATGCCAGTATGGATTTCATCGATTTGGCCAATACGACCCTGTACCTGCGACTCAAAGTGGTGAAAGAGGATGGTACCAATCTACCGGCAGACGAAGCCGTGGGTCCCGTGAATAATTGGATGCACTCTTTGTTTAAAGATGTGAAATTGCGGCTGGGAAAAGATTCCGATACGTTGGTCACATCTCCTCTACCTAATTACGCCTGTCGAGCTTACCTAGAGAATTTACTGAGTTATGGAACCATTTAGACCGACAAGTCCTGTGGCACAAGGATACAGCCGGCGACTTTGATCAAGCCTCACCCGTCAAAGTCAATGCAGAGGCCCCCGAGTCTGCGAATGCCGGATTGGTGGAACGCTACAAACGCATCTCTGAAAGTCAGGTGGTAGAATTACAAGCGCGGTTGCATTTAGATATGTTTTTACAGGAGAGATACTTATTGGACGGGGTCGATCTACGCCTGAGTTTGGAAAAACAAGCCTCCAAATTTTTCCTGATGTATGCCGACAACAAAGGGCCCTACAAGATCGATTTCATCAAAGCTTATTTGGAAATTCCGTTCGTCACCCTTTCTCCCACCACGTACACGCGAATTACCAACCAACTCCAAACCACCAATGCCAAGTACCCCTTGAAACGCATGGTCGTCAAAGATGTGGTCGTACCCAGTAACCGCACCAGCCACGTCCTGGACAATCTGTTCATCAACGAAACCTTACCCGCACGTCTATTTGTGGGGTTGGTCAGTAACCGAGCTTACGATGGATATAATACCCGGAACCCGTTCCGATTTCATCATCATAACCTCAAACACATTCGCCTGACCATGAATGGAGAAGTCGTGGATGATTATGCCGATCTCAACTTTGCCGATAAATTGGCTATCACACCGTACATGGATTTAATGAATCGTGTGGGTGTTCTCAACACTCGAGAAGATTTGGATCTCAGTTTCCACGATTATATCAAGGGCTACACACTCTTTTGTTTTGATTTGACCAACGACCGAGGAGCTAACGGGGCCTATTCACACCCAAGAACCACCGGTAACCTGTCTCTAGAGCTACGCTTCTCGGCAGCCCCCGCCAACGCTCTCAATCTTATGCTGTTTGCCGAATACGACAATGTCTTGGAAATCGATCGTAACCGACAAGTCATCCTGGATTGGTAGTCCTTTATCCACGTTACAATTGAAGGGGCCCTGCGGTATCATTCTGACGTCTTTGGCGGTGTTTGGTCACGGAATCACCTGTACCGGTTGCAACCCCATACCTATCCTCTAGCCTACATCGTCAATACCGACGACGAACAGGACCCCGGCACCCACTGGACCGTGTTTATGTGTGAAGGACCTGGACACTTGTATTTTTTCGATTCTTACGGATGCCCACCCGAAACCTATGGACAAGCCTTTGCCGATTTCAGTCACCGTCACGGACCCACTACGCATCAACCCCAATGGTTACAGAGTTTAACAAGTTTTGTGTGTGGACATTATTGTTTATTTTTCATCTGCCACTCGAAACGGTGCCTGCAATTGTTTGGCACCGATACTCGACAAAATGATGTGCTGGTGAATCAATGGGCTCAAAATCATTTTCCATCCTTAAATCGTTTGGGTGGACAAACGTGTTGTTCTTTTTCAAACATGTAAATACGTTATAAAATTGTTCTATTGTTCTATTGTTATTAAAAATATGATTAAAACTTGTTATTAAAAATTGTTGGACAAACGTGTTGTTCTTTTTCAAACATGTAAATACGTTATAAAATTGTTCTATTGTTCTATTGTTATTAAAAATATGATTAAAACTTGTTATTAAAAATTGTTATTACATATGTGATTAAAAATGTGATTAAAAATGTGATTAAAGATTTATTGAAATCATGATTAAAAAATCCCCGAAAAGGGCGAGGGAACCCCTCGAGAAAGGGAATCCCCGAGAGTAAATGAGCAAAGGAAGGGAATCCCTAGAAAATGCCGCCCAAAAAAGAAAAAAAAACAAAGGGAGGGAATCCCTAGAAAATGAAAAGAAAAAAGAAAGAGAGGGAATCCCCGAGAGTAAATGAGCACCTGGGAGGGGGTTCCCACAAGAAAACCCCACGAAAACCTGAAGAAAACCTGAAGAAATCCTCAAGAAATCCCAAGAAAAAAGGAAATCCCAACGTCACTAGCAAAGATGACGTCAGTTTCGGAGATGACGTCACTAGGGAATCCCGGGAAAACCTATGACGTCACGTCGCCATGACGTCACCTATGACGTCATCACCGGAAGTGACCGTTGCTAAGGATGTGACGTCATCACCGGAAGTGACGTCATCGATGACGTCATCACCGGAAGTGACCGTTGCTAAGGAGGACCGGAAGTGACCCGTTGCTAGGGGCGTCTGCGCATGCGCGTCAACGTCCCTGTACCGTCGCTACCACTACTCTGTGAATATTTTGATCACATCATGTTTCCCTATTTTAACGATATTCGAATTCGCATATAAAATATATTTAGTGATATTCACGTATTTTAATGTCCATTTTATATAATGGTGACACCTTGCTTCCTTGTTGCTACAATATTCTAAATTAAACTGCATCAAACATCAAAAAAAAAAATTATTGACCAAAAACAACATACTCGGTCATCCGACCGAATACAACACACACGGTCATCCGACCAAAAACAACCACAAATTCTGCGCCAAATGTTGAAATAAGCGTACGTGCAAGATAATATAAATTAATTGGCACTATTTAATTAAAGCTGAACTCCGGTTATAAAAATACCGAAATAATTAAATAAAAAAAAGTTAACGCCCTCAAGCCGCCATACTTGTTTCCAACTTGTGAAATAAATATGGCGGACATTGAGGCTTATCATATAATTATTTACAGTCTTACCTGATCAGACATTTTGCAATCTTCAATAATTTGGTATACTGTGTTGGGAAAAATAGAACAATCAGTGAAGCGTGCGAGAGAATAACGCCGGATGTGTATAGCTGGCTGACAAGAAACAAACTGGAAGTGAGATCGGCTAACCTTTTCAGGTCATAAGCCTCAATGTCCGCCATATTTATTTCACAAATTGGAAACAAGTACGGCGGCTTGAGGGCGTTAACTTTTTTTTATTTAATTATTTCGGTATTTTTGTAACCGGAGTTCAGCTTTAATTACATTCATTAGAATTTGTAACGCCAATGTGAAAACAAAATTGCCGCACGATCAAAGTTCAAGATAATAGGTTGCACTATCATAAAGACGCAAATAATAGAAAGCGCCTCGCACTTTATAGCGCGACTTGCAGTGATTACTTTTCACGTCATACAACTTCCAATATGGCCGACTTATGACGTCGTTGTAAAACACGTCATTGCTATTCTAGTCTATATTTCTATGAATTTAACCGATTGGCCAGTGTAAGCCGGTTTGTCTCTATGGCAGAGTTAACATATCTGCAAATTGATAATACCGCAAACTTACATCTGAAAGTCTCAAACCGGTCCTAACACTGACCAATATAAGTTGATAGATACGGCCTTTTCTCGATGAGGGTATTCTAGTAAATATTAGCGGAGAGAGGTTACGTAAATATATCGCTAGCACTTCGGCGGAAACGGACGTTAAATATAGTTATTTCGCACATTCTATGAAATATTGATTTGAAAATGGAATTTACGTTAATTGAGGGAATTTACGTTAATTGAGGGAATTTCTGTAAATTACGGGAATTTCTGTAAATTACAGGAAAAACAAATACGCATAAAATTTTCCTGGTAATTTTTGTTTCCGGAATTTTTTCCGTTTTTTCACGGATATTCTTGTTACAGTGTACAGGGCGCAATTCTTACTGGATTTTCTTCAAACTTGGTATACTTATTCCTTATACCCCAAGGAAGATCCCTATTGTTTTTGGTGCATGCCCGACCCCCAGGGGCAGAGCCACGCCCATTTCTAGTATTTGTTTGTTTGTCGTCTACAGGCCACATTTCTTAACTTATAATCTTGAAACTTTGCATACACATTCTTTGTACCCTAAGGAACATCCCTATCGTTTGGGGTGCATGCCCAACCCCCAGGGGAAGAGACACGCCCATTTTCTTTTCGTGTGTCTTTGTGTCGCCTACAGGGCGCAATTCTTACTGGATTTTCTTCAAACTTTGTATACTTACTCTTTATACTCTAAGGATGATCCCTATGGTTTGGGGTGCATGCCCAACCACCAGGGGCAGAGCCACGCCCATTTTCTTTTTGTGTGTCTGTGTGTCGTTAACAGGCCGCAATTCTTACTGGATTTTCTTAAAACTTTGTATACTTACTCTTTACACCCTAAGGATGATCCGTATTGTTTTTTGGTGCATGCCCGACCCCCAATGGCAGAGCCACGCCCTTTCCTTGTATTTATTTGTTTGTCGTCTACAAGCCACATTTCTTAACGTATCATCTTGAAACGTTGAATGCTTATTCTTTGTACCCTAAGGAACATTCCTATCATTTGGGGTGCATGCTCAACCCCCAGGGGCAGAGCCACGCCCATTTTCTTTTTGTTAGTCGCCTACAGGCCACAATTCTTAATCGGTCATCTTGTCACCTACAGGGCGCAATTCTTACTGGATTTTCTTCACACTTTGTATACTTACTCTTTATACTCTAAGGATGATCCCTATCATTTGGGGTGCATGCCCAACCCCCACGGGCAGAGCAACGCCCATTTTCTTTTTTTGTGTGTCTGTGTCGCCTACAGGCCGCAATTCTAACTGGATTTTCTTAAAACTTTGTATACTTACTCTTTTCACCCTAAGGATGATCTCTATTGTTTTTAGGTGCATGCCCGACCCCCAATGGCAGAGCCACGCCCATTCCTTGTATTCATTTGTTTGTCGTCTACAAGCCACATTTCTTAACGTATCATCTTGAAACGTTGAATGCTTATTCTTTGTACCCTAAGGAACATTCCTATCATTTGGGGTGCATGCTCAACCCCCAGGGGCAGAGCCACGCCCATTTTCTTTTTGTTAGTCGCCTACAGGCCACAATTCTTAATCGGTCATCTTGTCACCTACAGGGCGCAATTCTTACTGGATTTTCTTCACACTTTGTATACTTACTCTTTATACTCTAAGGATGATCCCTATCATTTGGGGTGCATGCCCAACCCCCACGGGCAGAGCAACGCCCATTTTCTTTTTTTTTGTGTCTGTGTCGCCTACAGACCGCAATTCTAACTGGATTTTCTTAAAACTTTGTATACTTACTCTTTACACCCTAAGGATGATCTCTATTGTTTTTTGGTGCATGCCCGACCCCCAATGGCAGAGCCACGCCCATTCCTTGTATTCATTTGTTTGTCGTCTACAAGCCACATTTCTTAACGTATCATCTGGAAACTTTGAATGCTTATTCTTTGTACCCTAAGAAACATTCCTATCATTTGGGGTGCATGCCCAACCCCCAGGGGCAGAGTCACGCCCATTTTCTTTTTGTGTGTCGCCTACAGGCCACAATTCTTAATCGGTCATCTTGAAACTTAAAATACTTATTCCTTATACCCTAAGGATGATCCCTTTTGTTTTGGGTGCATGCCCGACCCCCGTGGGACAGCAACACCCATTTCTTGTATTTGTTTGTCGTCTACAGGCTGCATTTCTTAATGTATCATCTTGAAACTTTGAATACTTATTCTTGGTACCTTAAGGAAGATCCCTATTGTTTTTGGTGCATGCCCGACCCCCAGGGACAGTGCCACGCCCATTTTCTTTTTGTCTGTCTGTGTGTCACCCTACAGGCCACAATTCTTAATCGATCGTCTTGAAAACTTTTTTTTTATACTTATTCCTTATACCCTAAGACTGGCCATTATTATTTTTGGTGCATGCCGGACCCCCTGGGACAGAGCCACGCCCAATGCTTTTGTGTCTTGTGTTCGCCTACAGGATGCAATTCTTAACAGATCCTTTTAAAACTTTACATACCTATTCCTTATACCCTAAAGATGATCCCTATTGCTTTTGGTGATTTCCTAACCCCCAGGGTCAGAGCCATGCCCATTTTTACTTCGTGTCTGTGTGTGTTAATGGATCGTCTTTAAACTTGGGATATGTATTCCTTATAGCCTAAGGACGTCAACTGCATGTCCCGACTCCCACAGGCAAGACACGCCCAAATTTTGTGTTTGTCGTTTACAGGCCGCAATTCTGAATGAAGCAGCTTGGTACTTGGCTTATGTATTCCTTATAGCCTGAGGGCGTCCACTATTGATTTTGATGAATGTCCCGACCCCCAGGGACAGGGCCACGCCCACTTTTTGCCTTTAGCGTTAGGAAGGCACAATTCCGAATGGATTATCTTGGTATACTTATTCCTTATACTCTAATGACGGCAACTATTGATGTTGAGGCACGACCCTCAACGCTAAACAAACCAAACGCCTAGCCTTCTTGACAAAGTACCATATCAATCAAAGCAGGAATGTGGACGTATATTGTAGCGTTAGCGTTATGTTTTTAATCTTATGAAAGATAATCTTAAACACAATTCTATATTGTAAATTATATTTATTATAGTTGTGAGTAGCTGTACTGGGCAGAGTGATGACACCTCTTGCAATTTGGTTGATATTGATGGTACCGGTACTTGTTCAGGTGGTGCCTGTCTCAGTAAATATGATTTATATTATAGACATTTATACAAACCCGATGCATTTATTAATAGATACTATTTCTACAAATCTAACTCAGTTCTGTTGCCTTGTGATGAGTGCAGCTGTCGGGGATATGATCATAATATACCCAAAAGCAAGGACAGTCTCCGGTTAAACAAGTGTTGAAAGAATTCACAGAGCCAGTTCCAAATATTAATTCAAATATTATATGTCTGTTCTAACTAACACTGTAAGATCAATAATAAACATTTTATAACATTATATAAGAACAACGGTTTGTATTCAGTGTATTGGCCAATATTTGACCTGACTATTTTCACCCAATCTATATTCAGAGAGAGGGGGTTAGGTGGCACAGCAGAGTGATCTATCAGCTATCTATGAAAGTAGTTATTGCTTCCATCATCTGTCTAATCTCCAACTTGTAATAAACATCTAGTTGGAATAAAGAGTACAGAGTTGGTCCTAAAAGGGCCTAATCATTAGTGTTGAGGGACACCCCCATCCCCCACCAACTGAACTGCACCTATCTGTTGATAGATTGTTAGATATTGTTGTGTGTAATAATATATTACTTATTGTTATAGAGCCATGTATTGAAGACAGTATGTGTGGGCAAGACTTTGGATGTGTTAATGGATTCTGTGCAGGTAAATAATCACTATTCTATTTATAATCACCTATCAATATCACCTGATTAATTGGTATATACAGGTACCCGTCGCCATGACGAGAAACATTAAGTTATGACTTTGAGTATAATCGCCCAATAATGTTATTAATCGTCTCCCACGGTGTACTACAGGTTTACAAACATTCATTACTTACTGTACTTGGTAAAAATCATAGAGGGGAATGATCCACTTCACAAACATTAGGATAGGGCTCAGAATGGCAGAGATAATAAAAAAATGTAGAGAATATAAAAACAGCATCTTGTATTAAAGCTGAACTCCGGTTACAAAAATACCGAAATAATTAAATTTAAAAAAGTTGACGACATCAAGTCGCCATACTTGTTTCCAATTTGTGAAAAAAATATGGCGGACATTGAGGCTTATGACCTGGAAAGGTTAGCCGATCTCACTTCCAGTTTGTTTCTTGTCAGCCAGCTATACACATCCGGCGTTATTCTCTTCGCACGCTTCACTGATTGTTCTATTTTTCCCAACACAGTATACCAAATTATTGAAGATTGCAAAATGTCTCATCAGGTAAGACTGTAAATAATTATGGGTGTTTTTGTTTTCTATTTTACCAAGGCGGACGAAATTGATATTGTAGTAGACGCAGTTCATATAACTATTTACAGTCTTACCTAAAACTAACATATTAATTTTTATACGCCCACATTTTCATGTGGACGTATTATGTCGTCGCCCCTGTCCGTCCGGACGTCCGTCCGTCCGTCCACAATTTGTTTGTGGACTCTCTACAGGTCACAATTCTTATGCGATTTTGACGAAACTTGAAATATAGGTTTATCCCCATAAGATTGGCATGTATCGGATGGAAACTTCATGGATTATGGCCCCTGATTGTACGAAATATCATGTTTTTAGCTTGTGGACCCTATAGAGGTCACAATTTTGAACCGATTGTGATGAAACTTGACATGCATGTTTATAACCCCAAGATCTTGGTTCCTTTCGATATTTGCGCCCATCGGATCGTAACTTCCTGAATTATGGCCCCTGATTGTCCAAAAAATCGCCCTTTTTAGCTTGTGGTCCGTCTGGAGGTCAAAATTATTATCCGATTTAAAAAACCGTTTGATTATATCACCGTTACATGGTAATGAAGGTTGAGTTCGAATTTCGTGAAAATCAAACCAAAATTGACATACAAAATGGCCACCGTTTGTACGCGAATAGTGTGAAAATATGTTATTTCAAGGTTGTGGACCCTATAGAGGTCACAATTTTGAACCGATTGTGATGAAACCTGACATGCATGTTTATAACCCCAACTTGGTCCCTTTCGAAATTTGCGCCCATCGGATCGTAACTTCCTGAATTATGGCCCCTGATTGTCCGAAAAATCGCCCTTTTTAGCTTGTGGTCCCTCTGGAGGTCAAAATTATTATCCGATTTAAAAAAAAACGTTTGATTATATCACTGTTACATGGTAATGAAGGTTGAGATCGAATATCCTGAAAATCGGACCAAAATTGACATACAAAATGGCCGCCGTTTATACGCGAATAGTGTGAAAATGTTATTTCAAGGTTGTGGACCCTATAGAGGTCACAATTTTGAACCGATTGTGATGAAACTTGACATGCATGTTTATGGGCCAAAGATGTTGGTTCCTTTCTATATTTGCGGCCATCAGATCCTAACTTCTTGAATTATGGCCCCTGATTGTCCGAAAAATCGCCCTTTTTAGCTTGTGGTCCCTCTGGAGGTTAAAATTATCATCCGATTTAAAAAAAACGTTTGACTATATCACCGTTACATGGTAATGAAGGTTGAGTTCAAATTTTGTGAAAATCGGACCCAAATGGACAGACAAAATGGCCGCCATTTGTACGCAGTTAGTGTGAAAATATGTTATATCAAGGTTGTGGACCCTATAGAGGTCACAATTTTGAACCGATTTTGATGAAACTTGACATGCATGTTATTAACCTGAAGATCTTGGTTCCTTTCGATATTTGCGCCCATTGATTCGTAACTTCCTGAATTATGGCCCCTGATTGTACGAAAAATCACCCTTTTTAGCTTGTGGTCCCACAGGAGGTCCAAATGATTATCCGAATTAACACAACGTTTGATTATATCACCGTTACATGGTAATGAAGATTGAGTTCAAATTTTGTGAAAATCAGACCATAATTGACAGACAAAATGGCCGCCGTTTGTACGCGATTAGTGTGAAAATATGTTATATCAAGGTTGTGGACCCTATAGAGGCCAGCATCTTACCCACTTAGCAACATGATACCCAGTCGAATTTGAAGCCTACTGAAATACACCTTTATAACCCAAAGATCTTAATTCATTTCGATATTTGCACATATCAAATTCTAACTTAATGATGTAGGAAAAATCACTTTCGGTATTGCTTGTTCTCTATCCATCTCTCGAAAATGTGGACGTATCCTGCCTGGCAGTGCCAGCCTATCTTCTTATATAAATTCGTTTTCTGACTTGTTTGTTGATAATATATAAACCATGTTTGTATTTTTCAGAACTTAAATGTGGAGAATCAAAATGTTACCATAAGTAAACTAGCTTATATTCCACTATATCCACTGTACAATGAACTATTTTTAGATTCAATCAAATAAATTGTGATATTTAACCACTGATAAAAGATTTAATATTATAAACTATATTGTTATAGTTGAGTATATTCACCCAATAATGACTTGTTTATTAATACATGTAATATATAAGCCATGTTTTGTATTTGTCAGATCCTAAACGTGGAGAATCAATTTGTTCAACGCCAACTAGTTATTGTTATGCTATATCCACTGTACAATGAACAGCTATTATTAGATTCAATAGAATATATTCTGATATTTAACCACTGATATAAGATATTATATAATAAACTATATTGTAATATTTAACCGCTTCTATGAAAAAGGATGTATTCCATTTATTTTTTCTATATAAATTATAATTCTAAGCCAACAATATATTCATCTAAACCAATAACTACAATATATTCATCTGTATTTCTTCATAAAAACCAGATAAACTAATATTTTAAAATGTAACCCAGATTGAAAAATAAATAGTTTGTTCTTTCTTTGTTGTTTATTTTGTTAACCTGATGTTGCTGTGTTTGTCAGTCATCCATGTTATCATCCCTAGTTTGTTAATCTTAAGTAGACGATAATTAGACGGAAAAGCAGCTTCCCGGAAGAAATTTTACCCATATACGCCTGCATCCAAAATTTCGAGGGTGAAGTTCCGCTACACGGTCCTCCAAAAAAACCAAAAAACTATACATTTTTGAAAAGCTTTTAGCACCAGGAATACAAATCCGGAGAGTTCCAAGCAAAAAGTCTGCAATTAATCGATTTAGGGAGAGATATAAATTATGAAAATTGTAAAGTAAATGCTATATAATAATTGTGAAGTTGACATAAAATTAAATATTGGCGAAACCCACGATGTCTTCATCCTATGCAAAGAATATGCTGTTGGTTAAATTTTGATTTAAAGTAAAATGCATAAAACATAATGGACAGGGAGACATAATTTCAGAAATCCATTTATTCTCCCTTTATGGAAAATATCAATAATTATTGATAATAGTAACAAGTATAACTACAGACACGGGCCTATATAAGTTCAACCTTATTTTCAAATAGGATTAGAGGTTAAGGGTCTAACAAATATTTAACCTGAAACATAGCATCTATAGATATTTAGTTTTCTCACTAAAATAGATATAGCTGCAACTCAATAATACTGTAATGGGAGTGACAATATTGCAATAAAGAGAAAATATATCAAATGGAGTTTAATGTCTTACTGTTCTGTACCAACACGTATAATGAAGATGGGCGTTATTCATACGTTATTGTGTGTGTAATGGAGCAGCGGTGAGTCAGTAAAGGGCTAACTCACTTACGGGGGTGGGGGTGGGGCTGCTCCGGTTTTGATCCTAATCTGGCGTAGTTTCCCCTTGTCCGACGCTCACTAATCAGGAGGTGTTTGGTTTGATCCCTGTGCCCTCCCCTTGTCAGTGGTGCAGGAAGTGGGAGGGGGCGCTGTGAAGGACAGCGCTTAGTTATTCGGATGGAATATTAAACTGACTTCCGGTGCACACGTTGACGTGAACCTAATTCGAAATTAAGAGTAGACCGTAACGTTGCTGTTTGGACCAAATCCCGCCTATAGCATAATGTATGGCGAGCGTATGTACAGCTTACAGTATTATTCAGATTTTGCCATATATATCTGTATATCTATTTCAGAGAGAAAATGCTTTATTTCAATTCAAATATTTGTTAGGAATTGCTTAAAAGCCCCAAATCTAATCTGAATTAAAAGCTTACATATAAATTAGTAGAAATACTGTTTTGAGAGAGCCTATATGCCTACCCACCCGACCTTCCAGATTCGTTGAACCGTCCATTTTTCGGGCAATGTATTTCAGTTTTTCGGGCACAATCTTCAGAGAATGGAGAACGCGACCATATCCATTCATTTTAGTTAATGATTGATTCATTCAGAAAATTTGGGTGACAAATTTTTCAGGCAAATAGGCTCAGCTCCCCACCCAACTGGGATTAACTCCCTACACCCACGTAGCCCCTTACCTGTTGTTTAATCCGATTCAGTTTGTTGAAGCAAATATTGTTTAAACTATTGTTTTCCCTCCCAGCCCACTGACAGGGTGAAACCGTACCAGGGTTGTCTTGAACATGACCAGTACATGTGCATATATAATCTGTGTAAATGTGAAAATGGAACAAAAACAATGTTAACGAAACAGAATTTGATGGTTATACGTACATGCAGTGACGGTTATGATGATAACGACCATACGCCGCGCAGCGTCTCCTTTGATTACAGGTAATCTCACTAAACACTGCTATTATGAGTGGATATTGTTGTGTTAAATTTGGATTGGTCAGTAGTCCGACTACCAACCAATCACTACCATTTAAAACGAGTGTCAGTATTGGACCAAATATGTTTACATAACGTTACGTCATGGCTCACGCTTTTATTGTGCCTAATTAACCCGTGCATAGGAGAATACTGCAGTAAAACTAATTGTGTGACAAACGAGGCTATCAAGTCGAATGAAATGTAAATAATACTCTTTGGAAACGAACATACTTCCACCGTTTTTAATACCTTAAATCACTGTCCAAAGTTTTAGGGAAGACTTAGATTAAACGAAGGACTGTCATGTTGCTGTACTTAAGTGATAGCTTTCATTGAACGGGGAGAATAGACACACTCCCGCAAAAGTTCAAGAAACAGACGCTATTCCAGCAATGGTCAGAGAGAGATTTTTCGGGCCATTGTTTCAGGAATATGGATAACGACTAACTTTGATGACATTTAAAGTGAAGGGTAACTGCCTAATTTTTATTTTCAATAATTGATTTACTTCGATAAATAAATTTTGTCTCGAATTTATATTTGTTAGCAAATTACACAATTATATATACGGTGTCAATTTAAATTCGGCCTAAATATCTTAACTAAAGTTGACCTGTAGTAAAATTAATTCAGGGTCTAATTGAAAGGCTGGGTTTACGTTTTAGTGGCAAAAATCATGTGGTTTCAATGCGATTAACAAAACTACGGACATAGTCTGCTTTCCATTATTTCATAGACATATTGCTCAACCAATGTCAAACATATCTCCTTGCTCATCAGTCTAGGCGCTACATCCATAATTTCTGAGTAAACACCCCATTAACGATATTAATGTTGGATTTGTGTGCTCATACATGGTCTTGTGCGTCATGCAACGTCAGCAGTAAACACCTGAAATACTGTTATCAATTGCGGGTATTTGATAGAAAGGGAGATAACTCTCTATTACCGTTAATGGCTTTCCAAAATTATCTATGTTCCCTTGTCCATTATGTTTTCTGCATTTTGGTTTAAATCAAAATTTAACCAATACCATATTCTTCGCTGAGGATGAAGAAAATGGATGTTTTCGCCAATATTTAGTTTTATGTCAATGTCATAATTATTAGTATAAATATAGCATTTACTTGACAATTTTCATCTGGCCCTAAATCGATTAATTGCTTACTTTTTGCTTGGAACCCTCTGGATTTGTGTTCCTGGTGTTATAAGCTTTCCAAAAATGTATAGTTTGTTTTTTGGGGAGGACCATGTGTAACACTAGGGATGATTTCTACGTCTAGTAATCAAACAACAAGTGTTAATAGTTATTAATCCAAGTTTATTTACGAACTACATATATCATCTAATAGTTAAATACAGTCAATAATAATTAAAGTAGAAACTGTATATCTATTGATCACCGATCAGTACTTTAAGAATAAAGTTAATTAAAAGACCAAGAAACCCCTTACCTTAAGATCACGTTTCCAACGTCTGTCCAAATCCGAACCTGCTTTTGATAGATTTCAGATCTGTATTTATAAGGAATACTTATCTGATATCTAATCAAAACAAGTTCAAACTTCAGCAATAACGTGGAATTGTGAACTCGTAAATGATATAATTTAGATACCTAGACTGATCTTTGAATATAGTGTATCTGTTACAGTTATACAATTCCTTAACAGTTATACAATTTCTTGACCCAATATAATTATAACATTGAACTCACAATGTTACATATCTCCCCCCCTTAACTAAATTATTTTTTTGTTTAAAAATTAATTTACACATATGGATAATATATATAAAAAGTATAAGATATAACATTATTTAATCAAAGTAATTCCAATTGTCTTAGTATCAGTATCAACCGGTATTTCCGAAATCTCATCATCAACTGTTGATGTTTGATTATAATGAATTAACTTTCTTCTTTTTGAAGATTCATTATCATTACTTCCATCATAACTTCGTTTCTTAGTAACGTTAATTAAATCATTGGACTTCATATTAGAATATACAAACTTCATCAAATAACATTTAACTAATATAAATCCAATTATTGTAAACAAAACAATGCATCCTACTATCGTCAGTAAATAAACCCACCAATTAGAGGCGTGAACATCATGATAAGAAGTGAACGAATTATCTGATAAAGTATCCAATTGACTTTGTAAATTAGAGATAACAGAAGAAATGTCAACACCAGGCTTAAGTGGCGTTATATTATGAAAACTATCTAAATCGACAATGTTAAATTTTGTATTGTTCAGTAAATATTTAGATATATCTAACTTATCAGATGGAACATGTCTAATTTTATAACTAGTTTCCTTACGTATATAATAAGGAAGAGAAAAATATTTTGAAGTAGCCGAACATCTAGGAGGTAATGTGACAATATTTTCTCCTTTAACTAAAGAAATTAATTTAGGAATAGAAGCAGGTACGGGTGCTAAACAAATAACATCCATGTTCATGTTAAATGGCGTAAACACATACCAATTTCCTTTTGTTAAAAACTTAGATATAGGATATGGAGGTAACAATTTAATAGTAGTATGACATAATTTTACAATATTCTGGACATCTCTTAAAAATAAAGCAGACATACAAGATGGCGAAGAATTAGTAGACATTGCTGGTTTATGAAAGGTACAAAAAATCATATTATTATTATGACATAAGTTAACCTCAATTTCAGATAAATGAATATAAGAGTTTCTATTTTGTCAAATAGCAAAATAAGATTGATCAAATTCATAATTAATAGTTTTAGTACCATCAGAATTTAACATTGGTAAATGAACAAGTTTGTAAATATCATATAAATTATTCTTTTGAATAAGAGAAATGGAAACAATTAAATTAAAAGAACTAACATCTGGAACTAAAGTACCGTCCAGTGAATTTACAATTTGTGAATGAAATTCACGTATATCCAGAGATAACTTATCTAATGTAAAAGTAAAAACATCAAAAATACCATTAAATAAATTCACCAATTCAAAATAACCAATTTCAGGTTTCAATTGTTGGTTAATGTTAGTCATGACATAAGATATTTTCAACCCTAGGTTTTCAGTAGAATTAATTAACGCATTTATGGCTCCGCGGTTTATCTGTACATTCCTATTCGTGGTATTAAGCACGGATAAACCTTCTTGTAATACATGAATAATGCGTTTTTGAGACCGTTGTAAAACGTTTACCTGATCCTTTACTTTATTTACCACTTCGGTATCTGCAGTACCAAATAGTGATGATAGTATACCCCCCAATGGCAATAAACTGCGCTTGTTACGATTTTTCCTAGTATCAATGGATACTAAACCTTTTAAATCCCCAAATGATTTATCCAAAGAGTCCAACTGATTTTCACATTGTGAAATTTGTTTATGAAAAGAATTATATAAAGATTCATGAACTTTAGTTAATTGCTTCCGAAAAGATAATTCGGATAGAATATATTCCTTATTAAATAAATTCGATATCGTAGCCGGAATTCTATCCATTGTAATGTCGTTTTTAATGTCGATAAACGACTGGAACGAATTTTTTAGAACATTTAAATTTTTATGCATTTGCACTATTTTAATATTGTAATAATTGATGTCAAAATGGAAACTTAGAATCCAGTTACTATGCGAGATGTAGTTCCTGTGTAAATATACAAATTGCAAGCCTTCATTTGATTTATTCTGTCCCGTCGACACTGAAACTATAACTAATAATAATATCATCGAATACATTCTGAAAGAAATAACACTGTTATACTCATGTATTCCCTAAAACTTCTTATAAATATACATATTTACAAGAAATTAACAATATCTTTTCTATTTACAAATAGTATCCAATCCATCTTCTTATGAGTGAAAGCATGAATTCTTTACTCATTCAATGTTAATCATTACTTGTTTAAAAATTCCCATTAAACAAATAGTATCCAATATCCTCCCCCTCTTTTAAAATCGAGTTCCTCCTGGAAGGCTCCAAACGACATGTAACATTTCGGAAAGTGCTCGTATCAGATTAAGTTTTGGCTTTTTTATGTCCGGGTCCGAATCTTGTGATATATGCCGTTTACGATTATTTGTTACGTATTCAAAAAGAGGAAGACTATCATCAGATTCCCAAGAAGAATCTGATGAACTTGATTCCGAATCCGAATCATGGTATGAATTCAGATGTGAATCTAAATGAGGGACAGAGTCTGCAATAATTCCAGAAGGATGACCTACGTCAATGCCCTCTGGAATACCAGAGTCTTCTTCGATAATATCCCCAGGGGGTTCGTCAAACTCCATGGGAATATCATCTAAATCGGGACGGGGATGGGGTTCGTCAGAGTTCTCACCAACAATCTTAGCTTTTCTGACAGGTTGTTGGCGAGAAGCATTTTTACTTGTCTTCATTTTATTCAGAACAGACGTCGGATTAGTTTCTTTTAGGTCCCATGAATCATCTGGATGAGCGGGTCGCAAATTTTCGCTGAGGACCAATTTGGTCTTACCTGTCACCTGATGCCGGATTTTAAAATTTACAGGCGAGGTTTGCTCTATAATACGATAAAAGGGATGCCACTTTAAGTGAAGTTTTGACGAGGTTCCTTTAGACCGGGCAGGATTAAAGTAAAAAACGGGATCCCCAATTTCAAAATTTCCTATCTTTGCTCGTATAAATATTTGTTTTTTAAATGACTCTCTTCTATGTTTGTTTTAACGGATTTAAAACACATATTAAAACGTTGAAGCATAGTCGGAACATAATCGTCACCCATATAACGAAATTGCGGACGAAGTAGAGAATCCATTGGTAAAAGTGGATCACGGCCATATAATAAAAAGAATGGAGTAAATTTAGTAGTTCCGTGAATAGAGGTGCACGTCTAGTTTCCCGAGCGATTTCGGCCTGAGAAACTAGTATAGAACGTGAATTAGAATATTGATGGTGATTATTCCTTGGAAAAGTTTGCTGTCTACCCGTTGAATTTTGTCGGCAGTTGCGCCCTATGTGACCAGCTCTAGAGCAACGGCAGCAAATAGGTTTACCGTCCTCTGTCCATTTAAAATTAGATTGCACCGGGCTCGCTGATGTATTAAACTGTTGTCTAACTTGGGGTGATGGTGTTTTCATAATTCTCTCGTTTAGAAGTAACAGCCGTTCAAAATTTTCTGACAATGTATCGGTTTTGTCCTTTAATTCCTTATTTGTTCTGTGTAAAGACGTCAATTGGTCGATTTCCATCGGTTCTTCAAAAACTCGTCTGCGTAGTTGAGACGCTCTGGACGTCTGTTGGTCGGAAATCGCTTTTTCTAAGGCTACGTCAAGAGTGGTCGGGGTATCTCTTATCAATTTATTTACCGTACGGTCGTCCCTTACGCCGTCAATGAAAATGTCTACTAACATAGACTGTACTATTGGATTGTTTAAATGCTCATAGGAATAAGCTTCCTCGTTCAAAGATTTTATTCGATCCCCAAAACATTGTACTGTTTCCCCTTGACCCTGTTTTAGTTTCTTTAATTTTTGGAGTGCACATTGTACATCAGCATAATCTCCAAATCGATTTTTCAAAGATTCCTTCAATCGATCCCATGTGGAGTCCGGGTGTTCCCTAACATATCTGGTTATAAATTACCCAGCCATAGCAGTGGATGTTTGTAAAGCTAGAGCGATCATGCGTTTATTATCGGCGGAAATTAGCATGCGCGCTTTTTCTAGTTCCTTTAACCACTCGGAAAACCTTTTATATCCCTCCCCCGAAAAACTTTTTATTTGGTTAGGTATATTTTGAGCCCTTAATTCTAATTTAATGTCCTGAAAATTTTCCGATAATAACTGACTAGGAATTTGTGCGTCAGTATTTAAACTAGTAAGCAATTGATTTTGTAATTCTCTAAAATTTTGAGATTGCTGGGCCTGCAATTGCTCGGCCAATTCGGATACACGGTTTTTAATTTCTTGTTCCATTTTAGAATTTTAAAAGATATTGTTACTTTCTTACTTAAACTTAATAATCTTAACCCTTTAGCGCCGTCGGTATCAGATTTGATACCACTAATTAGCTTAACTAATTAATAAACTAAATTTTGAACAAATAATCTATCCCCCGGTTTTTCATGACGAGAACGCCTATGGTATCTAATATAGTACCATACAGTGCTGCTATATTGAGTACATGAGGTTCCCTTGTACTTTCAAAGATGGCAGCTCGCACGATTGAGAAATTTAAGTTTTTTGACCAGGGAAATTGGAGTATTATTCAACAAAACAGTTAAGTTTACCCAAAATTAATATATTATTCATGTATATAAGAATACCGAGAAACTCAATAACAGTTCACAGAATATTCAGTTGCAAACTTAATCGCTCGGTGTGTGGTGAAAACATGTGGTATTAAATTTGCTACCACAGGCATTATTTGTCAAATATACCTGATCTTCTCCAAAAATAAATTCCAAAATTTCCATCCCAACTGTCATTGTAATGTAAATTTTTGACTGAACAAAGACAGAAATTTGTCTTTGTTAGCTTATCACAAATAAATATGATATCAAACCTGAGTTTTCCGATATATTTCTCAGTTGAGAAATGAAATGAAATGAAATGGGGTTTAACGTCCTACTCTTTTGCACCTAACCTGGGCTAATGGAAGACGGGCATACCCCATACAGTGTGCTATGAGGAAATTTTGCCTCGGCAGCGGCGCTACGGCCTACTCATATCGAATTCCAACTGCCAAGGGATCTTTTACGTGCACGCCAATGTGTACACAGGACCTCGGTTTCTCGTCCCATCCGAACGACTAGGCAGCTGTCCTTGTCAGGCCCTCCTTCTGCATCACTGACAAGGGGGAAATCACAACGGACAATCGAGATGAACTTTCTCGGCCAATGCAGGGATCGAACACCCGACCTCCAGGCTAGCGAACCAGCGCCTTACCCACTAGTCATCTTTGTCTAAAGCCTATGGTATCAAAATCGATACCTGTCCAAAATTTTGGAAATGATTTCTGATGAATTTTTTTTTTGTGGATTAGGTTTATTCACACCCCAGGCATCATGAAAAACACAATTTGTGAATTTTTAAAGACCTCCTTCATGTTCCGGTTGACTCTTTATGGAGGAAAGATGTATTGCATATCTGTCTCCACAAATCGTTGTTAATCGAGGTAATTGTTAGGTTCCCATACTTATGGTTGGAGATTTAGAAATATCAGGTGGTTAGTGTCAGTTTGGATATATTATTTTCTATATAGAGTACCTCGGGTAGGCTTCAGGGGCGTTTTTGCCCCGGCTGTTTTCACAGCCATTTGTGAACTTTCAAAATGTCGGGGTCAAGCACTTCAGCCATGACTTCTGACCTTATTGACTCTACCATGCTTGTGAAAAGAAATACTGTGAAAGTGTTTGTAAATGATGTTAAGAAAATCCGTGCTACAGAAGTAATTGAAATAGTAGAAGATTCACTTGGATCTGATTGTGTGCTAGCATGTGTCCCATGTAGGGACTCCTATGACGTGACTCTAATTAACCATGAACTTGCTGAAACTTTGACTGAAAATGGTTTAGAAACTGAAGAAGGAGGATTGCATTGTAAATTCATAGATTCAAGAATAAAGGTGGTTTCCTTCATGAACATACCGGTCTACATATTAGATAGTGAAATATTCGCAAAACTTAAATTTTGGGGAGTGAATCCCGTGGGTCCTATTACTAGGAAAACCATTGATGTAAATGGCAAGAAGAAGTATGACGGAACAAGGTTTTTAAAAGTGAACTTTCCTCAGCAAGTCGCCAGTTTACCCTATGCGACTGTTTTCGGTGGTACGTCATATTCTGTTCGCCACAATGATCAAGAGAAGGTTTGCTTCTCTTGTTTACAGCCTGGTCACATGATTGCTGATTGTCCAGATTTTAGATGTTACAAGTGCAAGCAACAGGGACATGGTAAGAAATCTTGTATATCTGTGTTTTGTCAACGTTGTCATGAGTATGATTGGAAATGTGATTGCTTGAAATCAAGAGATGCTTCTATGTTTGAGAATTGTAGAAGCGGTGATCAATCAGAAAATGTTGTTTTGGATGAGTCGAAGGTCATTGTTGACACACCAATCATTACCATAGTGCGTGCTTCAACAGATCATGTTGTTACAGCACATACCAGTGTGGGTGATTTAACGGCCTCTTGTTGTGATAACGGTTTGCCGAAAGCCTCTGTAGTTAAAGAGGCGGTTCCTGCGGATTTGGATAAAATTGGTGACAATAATGCTGTAATATCTTGTGACTTAAATGTAATTTCTGCTGATGTTCATTGTGAGGTAGCAATGGGGGGTGATGGTGAATGTGATGAAGATGTTTTTGATTGTGATTTTGAGGATTGTTCGGATGTGAATGAAATATCAGATGTGTATTCGGAGTCAGCAACAGGGAATACTTTAGCAACTGTTCCAAAAGGGAAAGGTAAAAAGAAATCAAACCGGGGCAAGATACAAAAGGTACAAAAAATTAAATCCAAAAGTGAATCTTTGAAATTAAGTCAAGCAAATGTTGCTTTATTATCAGAATCAGTGATGAAGGGTACACGTTCAAAATCGTCTCGTAAAAGTGTTCCCATTTCCTAACTTATTATTTCTGATCTTAATGTTAAAGATAGCAACAATAAACGTCAGTGGTCTCAGAAGTATTTCGAAATATCAAAATTTTGTTACTAACTGGCATGACAAAAAGTTAGACATAATTTGTGTACAAGAGACACATTGGGGTGGCATGAGTATTGATACTTATAAACACATTTGGGATGGAGAAATTTTTTATTCGATCTCGAACAGCGGCTTTAAAGGGTGTGCAATATTTATTTCTAAACATTTTGTACCAAAATGTCAGTTTGTTTCCAGTGATGACGATGGTCGTCTCGTTCGGTGTCAGATAAATCAAAATGACGTAGTATTTAATTTATTCTGTGTTTATTCACCAAATAATCAACAGGACAGGAAATCGTTTTATGACAAAGTTTCAACTATGATATTATCATCTGAAAATGTCTTAGTGTGTGGGGACTTCAATGATGTGATGGAACCGCATCTTGACCGGTCTAGTAACATGTCTGCCTTCAATCTGACAACCAAATTGATGTCAACTTTTACTTGTGATAATAATCTGTTTGATATTTGGAGGAGGAAGAATCCCGAAAAACAAGTATTTACCCGACGTCAGTTTGTTCAAGGTGACCTCAAACAATCGCGGATTGACTATGTGTTTCTGAGTAAGTGTTTATTGTCTTATTGTACGTATTCATTTATATCTCACACTGGTCTAAGTGATCATAGTTATGTAACTGTGATTTTGAATTTTGATGGGTATGATAAGGGACCAGGGCCCGGTTCCTAGAAAATTCTTAAAAGTAAGCACAAAGTTATGCTTCACTTTTGCTTACGTAAGAAACTTTATGAAATACCGTCTCTATAGAAACTTCTCAAGACCGTTCTTACGTAAGATCAAGCCAAGTACGAGTCTAAGCACAGTGTGACTGGTAAATTGAGACTAAGATGCTCTTTAGCGTCACAAAAACAAATTTAGTATGCAAATTACACCGTAAATTCGTCGGCATATAGAGTTATAAATAGATCAATGACATTAACTTCAAACAGTCGATTTAGAAGTATTTGACAAATGACATGAAATGAAATAGGTTTTAACTTCCTACTGTTTTGCTCCTAAGCTGGGCTAATGAAGACGGGCATACGCCATAAAGTGTGCTATGAGGGAAAGTTTGCCCGGGCAGCAGCGCTACGGCTTACTCTTATATCGAATTACAACGGCCTGGGGTTCTTTGACGTGCATACGCCATAAAGTGTGCTATGAGGGAAAGTTTGCCCGGGCAGCAGCGCTACGGCTTACTCTTATATCGAATTACAACGGCCTGGGGTTCTTTGACGTGCACGCCAATTTTTACACGGGACCTTATTTTTTCGTCTGCATCACTGACAAGGGGATGAACCTTCTCGGCCAATGCAGGGATCAAACACCTTTCCTCGGCCCGATTCATAAAAAATTCTTTAACACGTTCTTGCGCTTACATGTAGATTTTAAGTAGACTTTGCAAATAAGTAAACTTATCTTATTTCGTGTTAACAGAAAATTCTTAAGAACGTTCTTGTGCTTAGATTTTAAAGGGACAATAACACTCTAGCTGGCTTGGCAGCTCTAGAAAATAAATAATAGCCTTATTCTAAGTACCAGATGCTTATGTGTCCTACCTGTTGTGTAAATTATCCATTACATCATATTTTACTTGTCCAGAGGGTTCGAAAATATTTTAAAATCCAAGTCACATTTGAAAAGGTTTACGTTAACCTTTTCAAATCATGTAGTTGAATTTTTCCAATTTTTTAAATTAGGTGTGTTACGATGAAATTTATATCATCAACTAATTGGAATATTGTAAAATAATACAATTTGTTGACCAGAATAAAGATTGGGACATATTATTCAATTACAACAAGCACGTTATTATGTGTTCCAAGAAAAAACTTAAGCACAACTTCGTTCTTAAAATTGTCAATCTAAGCGCAACCAACCTTTAAGCCTGTTTCTGCTTCAAACAATATGGCTGACCGTGGATTTATTCGACGATATTTACTACATCTTTTGGTACATGTACCTAAGAGTCAATTGAAAGACAGAAAATCCTTTAGAAACATATTCTCGAGAAGAATGCTATAGGAAATTTCGTTTCTACCCTAAACACAATTCATTTATTTCCAAATTGGTAAACAACACACGCGCGGGCTACTTAAAGATCAGTCGCTCTCACAATTATTCGGTTTGTTTGCATGTATTTGCGTTTTGGGTTGTTTTCTTGTGTTTAGTCTGTGGTATATTTTATATATGTAGGCCTACGGGATACACGTCAAAGGTATCAGGGGATCACTTGACTAAGTGGGTAAGACGCTGGCTCGCTAGCCTGGAGGTCGGGTGTTCGATCCCTGCATTGGCCGAGAAGGTTCATCCAAATTTTCCGACGTGGTTTCTCCTTGTCTGTGATGTAGGACGGAGGACAGCTGTCTTGTCATTCGGATGGAACGAAAAAACGAGGTCTCGTGTACAAACTGGCGTACACGTAAAAGATTCCTTGGCAGTTGGAATTCGATAGAGTAGTGCCGCTGCCAGGGCGAAATTTCCCTCATAGCACACTGTATGACGTATGTACGTCTTCATTACCCCAGATTAGGAGCAAAATAGTAGGACGCTAAATTTCATTTCATTTCATTTGTTAAATAATAAAATACATCTAAATCGACTATTTTCCGGGGGGTTAATGTCATTGGTCTATTTATAACTCCACACAGACCATAGAGCTATATATAGAAACTCTGTGATGCAGACGAATTTACAATTACGGTGTAATTTGCACACCAAAAATGTTTTTTTGACGTTAGAGAGCATCGTACTCTCAATTTATCAGTCACAATGTGCTTAGACTCGTACTTAACTTGTGCTTACGTAAGAACGGTCTTGAGAATTTTCTAGAGACGGTATTTTATAAAGTTTCTTACGTAAGCAAAAGTGAAGCATAACTTTGTGCTTACTTTTAAGAATTTTCTAGGAATTGGCCCTGGCTGGCGTCTTACCCACTTAACCACGTGATCCCTTTGACTTGGCCCCTATAGGCCTATAAGCTAGCCCCCCCCCCCAAAAAAAAAACAACCGCAAGCACATGCAAACAGACGGAATGACCGAGACAGCGCCTGATTTTAAAGTAGCCAAGTCTCTAATTCAATGTCATCCAGCATCTTCGACATTGAAAACACAAATTATTTGTCAGTTTAAATCAAAATTGATGATGCTTGCGGTTGTTTTTTTTTGGGGGGGGGGGCTAGCTTATAGGCCTATAGGGGCCAAGTCAAAGGGATCACGTGGTTAAGTGATATCCAATATTTAAGACAAGATAAATATTTTACCATTGGTACACGAATCGTGTACCATAATGCGTTTCAGCCAGTTCTAGCGAGAGACTCGGGGGAACAAGGCTACAAACATTGCACCAAATCAAACGGCGCATGTAGACTGGAATAACTAGACGCTAGAAATTTGCATTCGATTGACACTGTTGGCAAATTTCGCCGCACATAACTGATTTGAAATTGGAGTAAAAACGGAATCCATTGAATGTAAATCAGTTTATATACATTCATATTAGAGTATTATATGCGTTGCGACCCACTTGTGTCAACTTCTTGGTCCCAAATGTTAGCGATTTAGCTCCTTTCAAGTTGCCTGCGTTTGTGTTGTTTACCAATTTGTAAATAAATAAAAAAAAATTAGTGTAGAAGCGAAATATTCTTTAGCATTCTTAAGGATTTTCCGTCTTCCAAATGTCTCTTAGGTATCAAAAGATGTAGTAAATGCCGTCGAATAACTAACTATACGGTCAGCCATATTCTTTGAAGCAGAAACAGGCTTAAGGTTGGTTAGCAAGCCCTATACTTTGCTCGGGACTTGTGCTTAGATTGACAATTGTAAGAACGAAGTTGTGCTTAAGTTTTTTCTTGGAACACATAATAAAGTGCTTGTGCTTACACTGAAGTCTACTTAAAATCTAAGCACAAGAACGTTCTTAAGAATTTTCTGGGAACACAAAATAAGGTAAGTTTACTTAATTGCAAAGTCTACTTAAAATCTAAGCACAAGAACGTGCTTAAGAATTTTCTAGGAATCGGGCCCAGGTCTTTGGGTTTTAAATAATCGTTACCTACAGGAATTGGAGTACTGCCAATTAATTAAAAAACAGTTACTGATTGTCAGCAATGTCTTTTATTTAAAACTGAAAAATTAGTTTGGTGGGATAATCTCAAATACAAAATAAAAGAGGTCAGTATTTTGTATTCACAAAGGAGGAGGAAAAAACTTCAGGAGGAGTTCTGGGGTATTCAAACTGCTTTAAATCATCATTATTCTCGAGCTAGTAATAACCCAACTTATGATCATGCTCCGATATTTGAATTGCTCAGTAAACTAGAATCCTATGAAAAAGTTAAGTGTCAAGGTGCGGCTCTTCGTGCTAAATCCGATATTTCCCTGGAATCAGATAAGTGTTCTAAATTTTTCCTGAATTTGGAAAAGTTTCACCAGGAAACAAATGTAATTAAAAGTATAAAATCGTCGTTCTTCACGAAGCCGTTAAGTTTTATAAGACATTATACACTGACGAACCAGTTGACAAAACTAATCAAACTGTTTTGTTTGATCTTATAGAGAACACATTATCCGATGATCAAAATGCTTTTTGTGACTCAGATATAAGTTTAAAGGAGATGCACCATTCGTTACGGGGGATGAAGAGATCCAAATCTCCAGGTCCTGATCGGCTAACAGTAGAGTTTTTCGTACATTTTTGGGATACACTGGGTAATATTTATCATGGGGTTATCAAGGAAGTGCAAAAGCTTGGTGAACTTAGTCGATCAATGAAGCGAGGCGTTGTATCATTATTCTACAAGAAACGTGGTGATAAATCAGAGCTTAAAAATTGGCGCCCAATTAGTCTGTTGAATGTTGACTATAAGATATATTCTAGAACTCTAGCATTACGTCTTAAAACTGTGATGTCTTCTATAATATCACCAGAGCAAACTTGCTGTATACCTGGTCGTGATATAGCTTGCAATATCTTAAATATTCGAGATCTTATCGAATTTGTCGAGCTGGAGGATCTCCCTCTTTATTTACTTAAGTTGGACGCTGAAAAAGCCTTCGATAGGGTAAACCACCAATATATGTTTGATTTGTTGGCTAAATTCGGGTTCGGTGAATGTTTTGTGCATAATATCAAGATTTTATATAATCAAATTAATAGCTCCATAAAGATAAATGGACATGTGTCCCTGTCATTCCCGGTCTCAAGATCTGTCAGACAAGGATGTCCAATCTCTGCTCTTCTGTATGTGCTTACGTCAGAACCTTTGAATTTGTTAGTGAAGTCAAACCTAAACATTAAGGGGGTTAGCATACCAGGATCTGATAACGATTCGCTTATTTTTCAACACGCAGATGATTCAACATTGACTGTTTCAACCGTTGACTCTATACAAGAAGCTCTTGATACTGTAACTATTTATTGCTCTGCGTCGGGTGCAAAAATCAATGTTGATAAATCAGAATTATTGTTAGCTGGTAGCGCGAAGATATCTGGTAGTGGATGTGTTCCAGTAAAACAAACTGTTGGTGCAACTAAAATTCTTGGGGTGTATTTGGGACCTGATAAAAATTTGTGTGAAACGTTAAACTGGGAGTCAAGGATAGTTAAAATTTCCAGGATTTTAAATTTATGGAGAACAAGGCAGCTTAATGTAAAAGGAAAGGTTGTGGTTGTTAATACGTTGTGTTTATCAACATTATGGTACATTCTCCGAGTTACAGAGATTCCACTGTGGGCTCTTCGAAAAATTGAATGTTCAATCAGACAATTCCTGTGGTGTGGCAAACCGTCTTTAATCAAAAAGAATACCATTTGTGGTGGACTGAATCAAGAGGGGCTGAATCTCAATGAAATATTACTGAAACAGTTGTCTTTTAGATTAGCATGGCTATCAAAAAATCTTAAATGTCGTAGTGATTGTACCTGGAAATTGTTGATGACACACTTCCTACGGAGATATAGAGACTTCCTTTGTTCTTTTGAATTATTATTTATAAAATATAAATCTATTCATTTAAAGTCATTACCATCTTTTTACAGTTCCATGCTTTTGGCATGGGATCGTTTTTGTGATGGAAAACGTCCTCTGGCTGAGTCATATAATGATGTATTAAATCAGCCTCTCTTTGATAACCCAAACATAATTCATCGTTCCAAATCCTTATACTTCAGAGACTTTGTAGTATCAGGTATTGTGAAAATTGCAGATATTTATTATCAAGTAAATCATGGGTTTTTGTCTGCAGATGAAATATATTTTTTAATTAAGAGCCTAGTTCCAGATGCTTCATGGGTCAAGGTTAAAAATCAGTATTCTGCACTTTTAAAAGCATTGCCGAATGAATGGATTGATATCATTAAAACAAATGCTCAAGATTCTTATGATCTGAGTTACTCCGTTGATTTTGTTCTGAATGTTCAGGATAAAGATTTTGTCTTGACCGACATAAAATCTGGTTCAGCATATAAAATTTTTAGGAATGCATTTTCTGTTAAACCTACAAGTCTGGATTATTGGGCGGAATTAGGTTATGATGTTGATTGGCAGAATGTTTGGAAGTCGGTATTCCATCCATCCAAATGTTCTGAATTTGTAGATACGGATTACAAGATTGTACACAATATTGTATGGACTAATTATAAGAAGTGTAAGGCTAAATTAGTTCCCGATCCCTTTTGTACCTTATGTGAAAATCAATGTGTTGAAACCTTGCGGCACATCTTACTAGACTGCAAATATGTCAAACCGTTACACGAGCTCAGTGTTGTTTTATATTTTTATGGTGATTAATAAAATAAAAATGAAAAAAAAAAAAAAAAAAAAAATCGATACCTGTCCAAAATTTTGGAAATGATTTCTGATGAATTTTTTTTTTGTGGATTAGGTTTATTCACACCCCAGGCATCATGAAAAACACAATTTGTGAATTTTTATAAAGACCTCCTTCATGGTTTAGGCTCGAAAGGGTTAAGATAATTAACCTTAACTAAATGGAATTAAACAATAACTAAAAATAATTTAAAATATGATTAACCTTAATATACAATTTTCTTCTTAATTCTCGTCTTCTTCTTCTGTTCTGGTCCCTTGATTTCTTCCAAATTGTTGACAGCTCCACGTGAATCACAAATTTATGTTTTTTCGCACAGAATAAATGTTAATACTGGATGATTTAAGTGGGATAATGGAACGAATTTTACTGGAACGAATTTAACAGGAACAACTGAATGTTTTATTATTAAGTTAACCGGAACTGACTTGCGGGAACGAGTTTAACTGGAACAAATTTTTAACAGGAACAACAGGAATACTGGAACTAACTTGCTGGAACCGATTTGCTGGAACGAGTTAAACTGGAATCTCTTAACTGGAACAAATTTTTAACAGGAACAACAGGAACGCCGGAACTAATGTTTTTCTTTTAACTTGTACTGACTTGCCTGGAACTGATTTTAACCGGAATCAATTGAAACTGGATTTTTCTTTTCCAACTGGACAGTAGAACTTCTAACAGGATCTTTACTGGAATAATTTTCTGAACTCACGAAATGGTTTTAACTGGAATATGAGTATGATTATACTTGGTTTGTTTTAATCTCACACTCAGGGGTTTCTTGGTCAATTTTTTTGAAAATTTAAATGTACATGTAGTTCTATTCGAAAGAAAATCCTCGGCACAAGCCCCCATAAATTTCTATGTAACACTAGGGATGATTTCTACGTCTGGTAATCAAACAACAAGTGTTAATAGTTATTAATCCAAGTTTATTTACGAACTACATATATCATCTAATAGTTAAATACAGTCAATAATAATTAAAGTAGAAACTGTATATCTATTGATCACCGATCAGTACTTTAAGAATAAAGTTAATTAAAAGACCAAGAAACCCCTTACCTTAAGATCACGTTTCCAACGTCTGTCCAAATCCGAACTGGCTTTTGATAGATTTCAGATCTGTATTTATAAGGAATACTTATCTGATATCTAATCAAAACAAGTTCAAACTTCAGCAATAACGTGGAATTGTGAACTCGTAAATGATATAATTTAGATACCTAGACTGATCTTTGAATATAGTGTATCTTTTACAGTTATACAATTCCTTAACAGTTATACAATTTCTTGACCCAATATAATTATAACATTGAACTCACAATGTTACACATGTAGCTGAATTTCGTTTCTAAGCAAGCTACAAATTTTGGCTGCAGGCCTAATAGTTCATGCTGAACAGTAAGTTAGGCTTATTAAACCACACTTCATTTTTTTATATTAAAGTGACATGATTTGCCACAATTCACCCAAACCTACCGTTCAAGACATAAAAATGACGTTGCTCCTTCTTGAGCCACGGGACTATAAAAATTGCGATGTAATGATTTGCATAATCACATTACTATAGTATTTCGTATTTGATTTCAACATTAAAATTGCCACAGTTTATCCACAGCACTAAGTTGGTGACAATTAAGAAAACATCCCTTTGAGAAAAAAATCTGCATAAGCACTTTGAAAATGTGGAAATATGGCCAAAGTTTGCAGCATATTGGGGAGGAAAACTGTGACATTGGCCAAATTTGATAAAAGAAAAACTATAGCCTCTATCACCCTTGCACAAGGTTTTCAAACTACTTTTGGTAAGAAAATTTGTGCAATACTGAATATTGAAGCACGTCTGAAAAAATGAAATAGGGTTTAGCGTCCTACTGTTCTGCTCAAACTGGGCTAATGATGACATACACCATACAGTGTGCTATGAGGGGAATTTTACCCGGGCAGCGGCGCTACGGCCGACCTACTCTTATATCGAATTCCAAATGCCAAGGGATTTATTACATGCATGCCAATGTGTACACGGTACCTCGGTTTTTCGTACCATCCGAACGACTAGACATCTGCCCTTGTAAGACCCTGCATCACTGACACGGCGAAATCACGCCGGAAAATCTGGATGAACTTTCTCGGCCAAAGCAGGAATCGAACACCCGACCTCTAGGCTAGCGAGCCATCGTCTTACCCACTTAGTCACCGTGATCCCCGAAATCTAAAAACACTATAGAGCAGTGTTCACATGTTTTGCGCTAAGGGGGTGGGGGTGTATGACTCAGGACCCCCAATGCTTAACACCAAATTTTAAAAAGACCCATTAAGAACAGATATAGCCTATGTCATGTTGGAAGAGGAGCATTACCACATTAACGTACGGGGTATGTCAATGTGGAGTATAAGCTGAATCACCATAATATTTTACATTTTCCCAACCACCATCCATATATAAGTCAAAGCAGTATACAAGACAAGTGTTTTCAACTCCATTGTAACAATCTATTATTGAGTTTCGGGACTGTTATCATAGTCTAATAGCATGACCCATTTATATAAGCATGGTGTAGATATGTTTTAATAAAGAAATAAACAAGCTAAGAAACGTCGACAAATATTTTCGAATGGAATGGTATAACTTGAAGTAGCTTTGTTTTAGACCAGCGGCTGCCAGGCAGGATACGCCCACATTTTTCAAGAGATGGATAGAGAACAAGGTAAACAAAAAGCAATTTTTCGTAAAATCAGAGTCATAATTCAGGAAGGTACGATAAGATATCGAAAACAACCAAGATCTTTGTGTTATAAACATGCATTTTAAGTTTCATCAAAATCGGATCAAATTTGTGACCTCTAGAGGGTGCACAACCTTGTTATACCAGATGTTTACACTATTTGCGTATCGAAGGGGGGGGGGGCATTTGGTCTGGTAGTTTTAGTACGATTTTCATGCAATTCGAACTCAACCAACAATACGGTGTAACGGTGACATACTCAAACGGTTTTTTTTTAAATCAGATAATGATTGTGACCTCTTGAGGGACCATAAGCTGGAAACGCGATTTTTCGTACAATCAGGGGTCATAATTTCAATATGCAGGAATGTCGAAACGAACCAAGATCTTTGTGATATAAATATGCATTCCAACTTTCATCAAACTCTGATGAAAATTGTGACCTCTAGAGGGTCCACAATGTTGATATACCATATTTTACACTATTTGCGTACACTGAGAGGCCATTTTGTACGGCAGTGTGGGTCCAATTTTCACGAAATTCGAATTCAATCATCATTAGGGTGTAACTGTGATATATTCAAACGTCTTTTTAAATTGGATAAAATTTGTTAACTCTAGGGGGACCACAAGCTGAAAAACGCAATTTTTCATACGATCAAAGGCCACAATTCAGGAAGTTACGATTCAATATGCACGAATATCGAAAGAAACTAAGACCTTTGCGATATAAACATAAATTTCAGGTTGCATCAAAATCAGAAAAAATTGTGACCTCTAGAGAGTCCACAACCTTGATATACCATATTTTACACTATTTGTGTTATACAAGGGGCGGACATTTTGTCCATCAGTGATATATTCAAACGTTTTATTAAATCGGAATAAAATTGTGACTTCCATAGGGTCCACCAGGTAAAAAAGGGGCCATAATTCGGGACATTTCAAATTTCAAGAAAATCAGATAAAAAAAATGTGACCTCTGTAGGGTCCACAAGCTAAAAACGTGATTTGTCGTACAATCAGGGGCCATAATCCATGAAGCTACGGTCCGATACATGCCAAAATCAAAACAACCAATATCTTAGGGAGATAAACCTATATTTAAAGTTTCATTGAAATCGGATAAAAATTGGAACCTGTAGAGTGTCCGAAACAGGGGTGACCGCATAATGCGTCCTCAAGATAAGAGACTCTGTCAACTGTGCCAGTTCTTATGTTGTATATTGTATCACATGTTAAACCTGTAATAAGTAATATGTAGGTCAAACCATTACTCCTTTCGGCACTCGACTTAATAAGCACAGAAGTAATATAAAGCTTAGAAAAAAGGGCCATTGCCCCCATGTAGTCTCCCATTTTAATATACCTGGTCATAATTTCGTGTGTACCATAGTACAAAAATTCATTGTAAAGATCAGAAAAAACTGAACACAGCAGAAAGTCTATGGATTCATACACTTAATTTAGTTTGGCCTAACGGTTTAAATGAGTTAAATCCAGGGTTTTCAAAATCATTCATAATCATGCATATTTTTTCTTTCTTGTAAAAGTTTACCTATAGAGTGTCCACAAACAATTGTGGACGTCCGGATGGACAAGGGCGATGACAGTATTGCCTGCAGCTCTGCGGAGTGATAGTTACAAACAAATTTTATTAGAGACGTCATTTTCTTTATCTGTATCTGTATATATAAGTCGAAGCACAGTACTCCCGAAAAATGAGGGACTTACGACTTACACCCCGAGCAATATGAAACCTCTGGACGGGAAAATCGTGAAAAGCTCAATATGTGAGACTAAAGCCAGGCTGACACTTGCACGATTCCGTGGCACGCATTGACACGACTCGAGTCGGCACGACACCGTCCGATTTGCGCAAACTCGTCGTGCCGACTCGAGTCGTGCGTAAACAATGCGCAAACTATGCGTGGACTCGTCGTGCCAGTTCGTGTCAATGTGGACACTGATGGGCACGACAAAATCGTGGCAAAAGTCGTGCAAGTGTCAGCCTGGCTTAATACACCTTATACTCTGTACGGGAAAGTCGTGAAAAGCTAAATATCGATAAGGTTCGTCCTCTCATGATCGTAATGTTTGAAAAGAACACAACAGAATTGTGAAAGTCTCGGAATGTCGAATATTGATAAAGTTCAACCTCTCATGATCATGATGCTTCAGAAGAAGTTTGAAAAGAATCTGTTAAAAAAAACCCGTCGCCTTCACAATCACAAACTAATTTTGACAAACAAACAGCCAGGGCAACGATATAATACCCCAATATTGAAAATAAGGTATAAATAGAGAATCTACTACGAGTGTTTTTTGATATCAAAAAATATCAACACAAGTTGATAAAGTGAAAAAAACGAGGCTTTGTCGAGTTGTTTTTACTTTATCAACGAGTGTTGATATTTTTTGATATCAAAAAACACGAGTTGGAGATTTTATTTATCACCCAATCCTTTCTTACATGCACAAATAAATAAATGTAATTCTTTGGTATAGATTTCACTTTTACTTAACCTAATTTCATTACAGCGTAGTGATACACCAGTTTTTTGACAGAAGTTCAGCTATTGCACAGTCCTATATATTGACCCAGTATTTCCTTCAAGGTCAATTAAATAAAAACAGTTTCATTTTAACAAAAATAACTCACTTTTTATTTAAAATAAGTGGTTTCTTTAAAATAAAAGAAAATAGTTCCTTTTTGATTGACGAATCAAATTCATGTAAAGCGATATCTCCTCAGGGGATATCACAGTAGATTATGTAATTTATCATACAAGCGATATCTACTGTCAAATGTTATTGGGTGATAAACTTAATTACACCAATATTACATGTACATATGTGATTGAATTCGTTTGAAACATTACAAATATAATTGTAACACAGATCTTTTATATGATTCATCTATCACAAAAATGTGAAGAATTTATAAGTTATTCAAAAGGTTACCGTTTACTGGCTGCAGTAGATTTTCAACTCACTGATACAACACAGTTTAAGGCAAAGAGCTGCTATCAGGGGCGTAAATGTGGGGGGGGGGGGGTACCCCCCAACAAAAAACCTAGTACTAACTGTATACGTCGCGCTACTCACACAAAACTTTAGTATAAAATAACCTTGTCAACTTATCATGTTTGAAAAGATGTTGTGTTTCACTCTCATTATGTTGTGAGTATGTTAGTCTAACAACAAAATGTCACACCCCGGGAGTAAAATAGTCGGTTTCACAATAAGTGAAATCACTGCAGTCGTCTCAAACACAATGCCAGAAAAGATCCCAAATATGTATTCGCGTGAATCCGTGAGCCTAAATTGCATACGTCACTCTTATTCTGTTGTGAGTATGTTGGTCTAACAACAAAATTTCACCCAGGGAGAAAAATAGTCGGTCACAAAATAAGTGCAGTCACTGCAGTCGGTCTCAAACACAATGCCAGAATAGATCCCAAACATTATGTATTTGTGTGAATCCGTGTGTGGCTAAATTGCATACGTCACAAAAAACTATAGTACAAAATAACCATATCTGCTTGTCACTCTTATTCTGTTGTGAGTATGTTGTTCTATGAGACCACAATCGGTCTCCGACTAAATGAATTAATGTGATAAACAAACAATCACAAAACAGGCGAAATTGACAGATAAGCCTCAAGATTCTGTCCCATTTCTTATCCTCTCGTTAACGAGAATTTGGTTCCATTTGCCATGACATTGATTCAAATTTTTCAAGCCCATAGTCCCAAAAATTTAAAAGCTCCGTTACATATCTGTAATTTTTTCGCGCCTGCGATTCCATTATAACATCATTTTTCTACTACTCGGTTACATATCTGAAATTATTTTCGCGCCTGTCGCGCTCGATTCCATTTTAAAATTATTCTTGTACACCTCAGTTGTCTTATACTGTCTCAGCACTATTATATTTACGATTATAGTGAACTGCCCAGTTTGGAGTACCACTGGTGTGTGGACGTCAGATTGTACAGATGGTATGCCAACTCTTGCGAAACACATCTGGAGATTCTGTCCCACTGACTGACATTTCTGGTCCACTCGTCCACAAGAATTTCTCCCAGCAATGACCTCATATGTCAGGATATTGAATCAATTTTTCAAATTTTTTTTCAAATTACTCAGTGTTATAGGCACAATCATTAATATGACATAAACTATATTTGAACTTAAATAAAACTGCTTTCCGACGAGACAACGATCGGCGGAAAACTATATAATTCTACAATACTATCTATGTACTACCGACTGGACGCTTAATGCTATAGCCAGTATTTTTTTTTACTTTCATTGTGGGGTGGGATTGTGGATGGCGCCCTAGATTTGATACCGCCCCTACCCCACCCCCATATTCCCTAGAAAACTCCTGATTGCGTCACTCGCGCTGGGGACTGGGGGTGGGGTGTATGTGCATCAGTCGGTCGCATTTTGGCTAAACACCCCGCCCCCTCCCACCCCCAAACGAAATCGTCATGTACGCCCCTGGCTGTTATATAAGACTGGGGCGAGATATCTGCTTGATGCAAACTATTCATAAACAATTGACTGTCACAAGATCAGACGGAAAATATTCTAGGCCTACTCCTCATAAAGTAAAGTTTTGGCCTGCATTCTGGTTTATTTTGTGCTACCATAGATACATATATATATTGGTTCGGTACATAATTAAAATGTCTTTATGTCTTTGCCATCTGGGCGGTTTCCTAGACGAGTGCTCTGATAAATGTTCTTTCGATCACTGAGTTCTGTGGCATGGTTTCAATCCCAAGTCGGTATAGGACAAGTAGTTGTGTATGATAAGTAGTGATTCCATCTAGCTTCCAAATATAAAGCCCTTATCAACCTTTTTATAACGTCCTCGACATGACTGCCACCAATGGTGCTCAAATATAGGATCTATAAAAAAAACAAAAAACAAAATAAAAGCAACTTTTATACTCCAACCAAAATAAAAATTAGGTTTAACATCGTACACCAACATGTACAAAATACTTTGGTTTTTCATCCCATTTGAAACACTGTACGATGGCCCTAGCCAGACTCTCTGTCTTTCCCAAAAGTCAATTTCAGTGAGTTACGCAGGTAGATTTTTGATGAAAAGCGATGGCAGCCAGGGTCCATGATGGAGACGTCAAGTTTGGGATGATGTTTGGGGGATTACAGTGTTACAGAAGAATTTGTTATATTTCTGCTTATTCAGAATCGGAGAGGATTGAGATTAAAGTGTTGCCAATGCTATGAAAGTAAAAATGTCATGTGCCAAAGCCTGCAGTGTTGAGTGGTGGGGACATTATTCATTCCACTAAAAGTGCAAAAAGTGTACAGTAATAATCTGATAGTAATTTGATTAATTTTCACAAAAAAACGTTTTTGTACTTTTATCTTTTTTATTGATAGTATTGAATACAAGCTGTTTCGTAACGTGGCCTCTTACAGAAATCAGTTGATTTTACAATACAAACGAAATATTACGTTTATGAATCGTAAAATTCTACTTGAAAATAGTATTGGGTTGTCAGATGTTGTGATAAATTATTCCTGTCGGAAAAAAAATAAGAATTACGGAGAAAAAAATAGAAAATAAGGACATAAAAATAGTTTTACAACAGACTATCATCTGCAGGTATACGTATATATCAGAAGTCGCCGGGTCTGATCAGTGTGGTATAATCTATGTTTCTCTGTTTGTGTAATCCAAGTGATCCATGTCGTATTTCTCACCAAAGAATTAGATTCCACTTAGTTTGTAAAGGTGCTTACGCCCTATACATGTATACATGTATTCATTGTATCTTGTAACTTTGATATTTTTTGTATTTGTCATTTACGAATGATATACTGTTTTCCTTTCGCTTGTGTGTTAAAAATATATGGAAACCCTTTCTTGCCATAATTACATTTATTTGTACATCAAAGAAATTAAAATTCAATTTGCCTTTTTATTTCCTTTGTAGCTTTTCACTGTGCATATTTATTCATGAATAAATGGTTTAAACTGTCTGTGTAGTACACTACATGTGCTTTCCGGCAGAACACCCCTGATCCAACATGTCAATAGCTGACCTGTTCCTGTTTTCTTGTGTAAGGCGTGGCATTTTTCCGATCTGTATTTTAAAGGGCCAGAGTGCTTAAAATCGTGAAAAAGACAAGTGTTGCGTTTGCATCAACACACTTCATTATCGAGAACTGATATTTGGTTCAGGAAGAGACCCATCACAACTTTCACCTCTCCTATGTGCCATAAGATAGGAAAGCCCAAGAAAACGTTTATAAGAAATATTTCACGAATTAGGCCTTGCGTTTTTAATCGCTTTGGGTATATATGAATAATAATGTCGGTATGAGTTTATTTGAAATGTAATTTATTTGTTTTCAATATTCTAGGCGAATAACAGGGCATTAGGTCAAGAGTCCAGGCCAATTTGTTTCTTGTTTAAAATACTAGTGATGGCAAATTTGGGTAAATCTTGACGTCATTAGGCGTAAGTATCCAATCACATTATTAAAGATACATAAGTAAAGAGTTTAATAAAGAGTTGGTCATTCTTGCTATAATAAAATACGTCGCTTTAATTAAAATAGTAATTGTGTTCCATAATATGTTTTTGTGTTTATTACGTATGTCAATTGCTAAATGCCACTCAAAGAAGAAAAAAGAAAATATTGACAATTCCATTCAAATTCTTTTATTCTCAGCAGAGTTATCATTTGTTTGCAGTTTTGACAAGTTGTGCGCACAGTGGCGAACCGTTCTAACCTAGTTAAAATCTTGAGTATCCGATGCCATCGAGAGTCGATTATGGTCTTGTTTTGTTAGTAGATGTAGAATTAATAGTTTATATAATATTTCAGGCCTAAAGAAAGACCCACAATAGGCCGATCCAACTCTTGTATAATGTATGTTTAATAGCATTAATCGGGGGATATATATGAATACACACAACTGGCTGTAGTTTTTTCTTTGATGTCCATAGCAATTATATCTTATAACAACCTCTCATGACGTCATCATAGGTTGATATATTCGGTTCATATCAACCGCGGATGACGTCCTGACAGGTTGATATATTCGGCTCATATCAACCGCTCTTGACGTAGATGATCGAAATAATATAAAGAACACAGAAATATTTTGACAATAAAAAAAAATTGTTTTGGTACAGTTTGTAGCATTCAGGACCGAAATAGACGGCGTACTTATCGGCTTATTCAAATCGGTTATCCACACTCCAGTCCATGTCTAAGATATCTTTCAGAATTTTCTTTCTGCCCAAATCATTTCTCCACACACTCCAAGACTTGAAAGTATTATCATCCAAGAGTTCCTTTGTTAAGTATTTTTTGCTACGGCTACACTACAGTCCACTCAAAACAGTCGGTCAAATCTTTCTCTGAACATACCTAAAAGTAACCTTCAGTCACGGTTCATTGTCAGAATTATCTGAAAAGATTGCCTTTTGATCCAAATTTTCTTCAGGCTTTGTATAGATCCTCATCATAGTTGCATTCACATCTATTCTATCATCAATATGATGACTAAAAAGGATTGATTATTCGTCTGACTACGTTTTACTATCCATTTTGTTTTAGCTCTCTTCAGTTCAATTACTACAAAATGGCGACGTAAAAACAAACACGTGCACGTGATGTCGAGCAATTATCCAATCACTGTTGCCTTTGCTAGAAGAGTCCATTAAATTTTAAGGTGAACGATGTATGTATAGGATATTAACCTACCCGAGGTTGATATGATAAGAGAACACGCGGGCGAAGCCCAAGGGTTATCTATCGTATCAATCCGAGGGAGTGTAGGTTTATATCTGACATATACAACGTTCACCCTTAAATTTAAGGGACTCTTCTAAAAAAGGCAACAGTGATTGGATAATTGCTCGACAGTTTCCGCCAAAAAGCGAAAATTACCGAAGCTGTCACATGCAGATGTTTATTTATACGTCACCATTTTGAAGAAAGCAAAAACAAAAGGGATAGTAAAACGAAGCCAGACAAATAATCAATCCATTTTAGTTACCATAATGATGATAGAATAGATGTGAATGCAAATATGATGAGGATCTATCCAAAGCCCGAAGAAAACTTGGAGTGTGTGGAGAAATAATGAAGGCGGAAAGAAAATTCTGAAAGATATCTTAGACATGGAGTATGGATAACCGATTTAAATATGCCGATAAGTAAGCCGTCTATTTCGTTACTGAATGCTACAAACTGTACTATAACAATGTTTTGTTTTTTTTTTATTATTGTCAAAAGAATAAAATTTTATTTCTGTGTTCTTTGTATTATTTCGATCATCTACGTCATCAGCTGTTGATATGAGCCGAATATATCGATCAGAGATGACTTCATCAGCGGTTGATATGATGTGTGTGTGTGTGTGTGTGTGGAGGGGGGGGGGGTGTTAAGTTCGTCGGAGACGTTTTCGTAGCGATTTCTGGCTATTAAAATTACTCGGGCATGAAGTTTTTATGGGTTTTTTGTTATCTCTCACCACGAAAGCACCTTAGTCGACGGCACAATTTTTATCCGATTTTGATGAAACTTACAATGCATGTCTATAGCCGTAACTTCTTGGATTATGGCCCCTGATTGTACGAAAACTCACATTTTTAGCTTGTGGGCACTCTAAGAGGTCACAAATTTTATGGAATGTAAAGATAGGTTGCCAGGCAACGAAACATACGCCCACAGCAGCTAAATCGTCCGGGCAGTCAACAAGGGTTGTCGCAATTTTTTACATTTTTCAGTAATGAAACATTTGTAATACACTAAAATCTGATTAAGAGTAACAACTCATTATACAATTATCAGAAAATCATTAGAATTTGTTTGCTTTTTGTAAAGTTTTGCCCCACGCTAACAATTAGTATATGAAACATTTAATATCATGGATTTAGCTGTTCAGTTATCAAAATTCATTGAAAATCAAAATACTTGTTCGTTTCAACACCTTAAACTCCGTGTATCAATCTGAAGTCAATTGGGTGAAAAGTTTGGCCTCTATAGCGTCACACGATTTTTTGCCAAGGGAGATTACTCTGGTTGTAATTTGAAATTGCTGAAAATCAATAGGCTTCTTCGTCTCATGACCTTATACAATGTGTGTAAATTTAAAGTCAATCGGATATTAACTTTGGCCTCTAGAGCGTTCACAAGATTTTTTGAAGTGATCAAGGGTCATAACTCTGGCACTAATTATCGGAAATCGCTGAAAATCAGTAGACTTCTTCGTCTTATGACCTTAAACACTGTGTATGACTTTAAAGTCAATCGGATATTAACTTTGGCCTCTAGAGCGTCCACAAGATGTGGGCGTATAAAAACGATTCAAATATATCACCATTTCACCATTAGGACTGAGTTCCAATTCAAAGTTCAAATGGCCGCTCCCCTTTACGCAAATAATGTAATAGCATGTAATACCCGGGGCGACCTTAGGCTGTAAACTGTGGTCGCGACTACAGTCTGAACCAACACCCGAACACAAATGGTCCGGACCATTGGCTATTCAATATGGCGGCGCCAATGTCTGTTGTTCGAGTGCTATACTTTCTGTTATTTACCCATTTTAAAAACTATATTTTGACGATGGAGATGCCTTTAAAACAGTTTCTTATAACGCTGACCGAATAATTACTAGCGTGCAGTAACCTTAACGATCACAGGCTAACAATAGATGTATAGCTGGGAATGTGTCACACGTCGGTCGGATGTGGTGTTGGCTTTTGGTTTCCGACGGATTGTGCTACATATTAGATTTGGTTTCCAGGATCAACCTCTGAAAAATACTCGTGGGAATCAGTGACCAAAGGAATTCTGGTGGGTAAGCTTGCAAATGTTTATCGTCCACTCGACAGAAAATACGTCATCTAAGGACTAACATACATGTATGCTTCAATTCAATTTCAACAATTTGCTATAGCGCTTTGAAGTCTTTAGCAGTGGACCTTAAATGAAATGGGGTACAGGACAAAAATTATTCTCATATTGGCTGAAAAAAAATAATTGTTATCAAATATATTTAAAGACCGAAATTATGTTAGGCCGATAGGGAGTCACATTGTAAGTTTCCAGAATAAATATCAAATATAAATGGTTTAATGACATTGAAGAAAGATGCAATACAGGGATGCCAGGAAACAAATATGCATCATCCACCACCACCACAACACAAATTACTTTACGATGCGGGTCTTTCTTATACACAATGCATCTTTAATATAACACGAACAGTCAGCTTTTATCTAAATCTCACAAAATGCATCTTTAATATAACTATTAAAACAAGAACAGTCAGCTCTTTATATAAATCTTACGTGATGTATCTTTAACACTTGATAAAGATGAGAGATGAGTAACCCAACCATTTCAATATTCAGATAGTTTTGGTGTTTTTTATTTTTAGAAATCTCAAAAACTCTTGATCTGTAGAGAGGTCACAATAATTGTGAATATACAATATACAATAGAATACAATAAAAACAGTTGATGTTTATCAATTAACATAAAAACAAAAATCCATCCATTCATTTATTGCCGATCGTTTTCTGTGTCCTTGACATTCAGTTCGTGGTTTTGTCAACATTTATCAAAACAACATTTCAAACGAATCACACGTCCAGAAAAAATAATCAACGTATGCTTCTAAGGTTTCTCTCCATTGGCTAATCTTCTGTTGATGTCATCCACGACGTCGGGTAATTCCACGATACTATCAATAACATAGTGAGCCCCGGAATCAACCAGTAATTTACGACTATACGCCAGCCGTGTTTCGATTTCGCCTGGCGTCAGTTTTTGTGCCTGTTCTAAACTGTCAACATTCATATAATTTGAATATCTGGCCACGCCCACTCCCCAACAACCGGCCTCTGTGGCTTCGCCAACGCCCGATACAGTGTCATCAACTTTAACGACAGATTGAATTGGATGTACGTTCAATAAGTCCATGTTACGGTATACCATATAGGGTTTAGGTCGAGCTCCATGAACGACTTCGTCTCCAGCGACATTTGCATCCGGTTCGAAGCCTTGCTTTTTGGCCTCCTCCAACAAAATATCCACCATTGATCGCAAAAAACCTGTCGTCATGCCGATTTTACAATTATACTCTTTGCGTAATTTATTTATGGCTTCCGCGGTCCCTGGGATCAGTGCTCCGTATTGTTTTATACACGCTAATTGCATCGGGACGAAATCCTCAAACATTCTATCCACGTCCGCTTTTTCTGGGTATTTCCCGTAGACGTCCAACCATCTCTGTCTAACAGAATCAACCTCCGTTAACGCCTTAATATGGAGATCTTTCCGTAGCCCCATGGGACCCCTTGCTTCCAGCATGCTTATTGGCACTTTGTGTTTCTTAAAAACATCACAGAAAACGACAGCCGGGGCGAGGACATATTTATCAGCTGTGGTTCCACTCCAATCTAAAATACAAGCCTGGACTTTACCCAGATAGCTTCGTTGGGATCTAAGTTGTTTTAGTGCAACAGCCATGTTGGCGGACGATAACTAAAAATTTTATATGTGTGTCTGTGGCGGACGATCGCTACAAATTTTATATGTGTGTTTGTGATATCTGAAAAGACAAGAAAAAAACAAACTAAATGAATATCGTATCTGAGCAGTTATTCTCATCCCGGGGAGCATGCAGGGTTGGAGTCAGGGCATGAAATTAACTTAAAGGTACGACATGTATGTGTAAGAGGTAAATCAGCCTATTGGCAATTGCAGGTTTTTCTTTTGGCTTCAAGTGTATAATCATTCTCTCTATGCCATTGGATTCCCGAGTAGTCTCGATTGTTGAGTAAACGATCTATTCTACTTCTTCAAACAGTGATAACTTGGCTCAGAATAAAGTAATTTGAATGACTATTGTAGCAAGAACAGCCAACCCTTTATCTGAATCTTACATAATTTATCTTTGAATGGAGCTTAATGTCCTACTTCTCTGCACTAATGCAAACACACAGGCACTGCAGCTTGAGAACAGAAACTAAGTTAAACGAGGGGTTTATTGATGAGTAGTCGAGATAAACAGAGAAATAAGATTAAACATTAATTTTGTCCCTACTGTTGTGGAGTTTATAGTCGTCTATCTACAATGTAGATCACATAGGGGTATCAGGTGTCCAGTATTTAATTAGGAGATTAAATTAAAAGATAGGTTGCCAGGCAGCGAAACATACACCCACAGCAGCTAAATCATCTGTAGGTAATTGGGGGCCTTTACAAGACAGTTCCATACAGATCAGATTATAATTTTTGTCTTTCAGGGTTCACAAGGTTCTACAAACTGAAATTCAACAGGCTTGTTCTTTTTACCAACTTAAATAATGCATATAAATTTCAGAAAGATCTGCAGATAACTTTGGAGGTTTGAGCGACCACAAAATTGCAACAAAGTGAAACATGGGCCATAACTCTAGAAGTAAAGAACGGGAAAAGATGAAATTCAATAGGATTCTTCTCTTTACTAATTTAAATGACGCATATAAATTTCACAAAGCATGTAAATTCCATACAGATTGGCAGATAACTTTTTATGTTAGAGCGTTTCCAAGGTGCAACAAAGTGAAACAAGGTCCAGAACTCTAGAAGTAATTGGCGGAAATTACTGAAATTCAATACGTTTCCTCGTTTCACTAATATAAATAATGCATATAAATTTCACAAAGATCAATTACATATCGATTGGATGATAACTCTGACTCCCATTTAGATAAAGAGCTGGCTATAAAAGTTCCAAAAATGATAACGCAAAACGAATATATTGAATATTTCATTCAAATTTCTTTATTCTTAGCGAAGCTATCGTATCACTGTTTGAAGTTTTGATAAGACGTGGCATAGTCAGTTTATTATCGTAAGCTCGATTCACCATTTCTTAATTAAATCATTAATTCACCATCCGGTGGTCTAGAGAGCTGATTATAAGCTTTTTATGGGAATGTCTAATTAATAGTTTACATACATATAATATTTGAAGCCAAATAAAAAAGACTTGCAATAGTTCTTAAGGGGGTTGGGGGGATATAACTATAACACATAAGAGTATGCCGTAGAGCAAAATTTCCCTTATAGCACAAGTCAACTATACACCAATCTTCATTAGCCCAGTCGGTGTAGAAAAGTATATTTACTAACACTGTCAAGTACACTGATATACATGTATGACTTCAACAGTCACATGTCACATGTATGACGTGTTAGTCATGATCACATGTATGATCTCTCTACTGTATTTAGTTACTATGATCTGACCCTAGCTTCACTAGTGTAAACAACAACAGCAGCACACAACTATGAACTCATTTTCATTTCACTTATGACAATTGTAGAGAAACGGTATACTACATTCCTATTCATTTGCCATGTACGTGTCCTAGCATATAAATCAATAAAACGGATACCCTACTTTATAATATGTACATATAGAAAGAAAATGGGGTACCGACTGGCAAAATGAAGACGAGCTTAATCATACAGTGTACTATGAGGGAAATTTTGCCCAGGCAACGATGCTACAGTCTACTTTTTTTTTTTTTTTTGAATTCCGACTCAATCGTTTTTTAACGTTTAATATTGTAATAAAGTTCCCGATCCTGACAGAATCTGTTTTTTTTCTTTCTTTTTTAAAAAGAACCTTACTTAAAACTGATCTTTTCTTAGGGAGGGAGGAGGGTGGCCAAATGGTTAACTGTCGTGGTTTTGATTCCTCACTTGTAGGTGACAAGGAGTGGGGTTGCCTGTCTAACTTAGTGAGGTTTCTCCATGTCCTCCGGTTTCCTCAATCGTCCCAATGCTAAAAACCCTTACGCACAAGATAATTATTGAAATGAAAATGAACTATATGTTAGTCCCGGAATGACCTAGTTTGTGTGGACTGGCTGTTAAACAGCTGTTTTCTCTCTTACATATTTTAGGGAGAATTTATTATCTTTTCTATTCTGTAGTAAGTATCCTCCAATTCTCGATCTATTCAATTTCTTTACCAAATCAATATTATTACCCTATTACGCGTAGGCTATTATCATATTTTAATTTTATTACGGTATCTGATCTGCTTTTATGGTTCTTTGGGCGTACCATAAAATCTTATCTTATTTTTATAAGTTGTCCACTCCATGAACACTGCCATATGGTGTGTCGATAAGATAAGATAAGATTTTATTGTATCATAACACCCATTGCGGGCCGCATACAATTCATATACATGATATGACATAAATAACATAAAATAAATAGCAATATACATAAAATGAAATAACGGTTCATGATAAAAGCGAATGACATAAGGAACATAGGATAAATAAAATAGCAATAGGGCCTATATACATATTATACATTTATAAGTGTGAAAATGAAATCCAGGTTCGTGATCAAAGTGAAAATATATACCAGAGTCGATATGAAGAAATGGTTCCACTTCTGATGTCTTCGTTCAGCAACCAAGACAATTATCACGGACGATTGAGATTGCAGCTGGTTTATATCTCTGCAATGTGTGACATAGCCATAAAGGTGGGTCTAACTAAACTACTGCGCTTATTAAATCTGGCCACACGCTTGTGAGCTACACGCGATCTTGTCATTCGAAATCGAAACACAAACGTTTAATTAAAACAGCAATTTTGAATTTATATTAAAATATATAGCTCATTATTATAATTCTATATATTGAAGTATAATTAACAATCTCTGTGAGTACGGTATTATTAGCGGTTTGTTTTACCCACCTTGTTCTTCGTGTCTGATGCATGACTGATGTATGTATAAAGTACCGTTCGTTTTACGTACCAGGTCACTTTAAAGTCCAAGATCGTATATTCTATTTAACAGGAATGAAACTATAATACATGTTTAATATTAAAATACTTACTATCATGAGCCGACAGCCAGCATTTATACGTTTCCTCTTGATTTAATAATTTCAAGCAGACGATGAGTGTTCAGTGGGTTGTATCATAATAACAACAACCTGGACAGTTGTTGCTAAAAATACATGGCCTTGAACGAGACCCAATGGTAAAAAAGGCCAATCACTTGCTCTTTACGTGACCCCTGTAATGACGTAAGGCTTTTAATTACGTCACGACGCAATGTAAATATTTGTTTTCGTATCTGAAAACCGATTTTGACTTTGAATAATGCCCCACAAATAAAACATTATTCAAAACAGATATTAAATTACGGCATTTACAATGATATATTGTTGATTTTTTTCTGTCAAATCTTGAAATACGAAACTGCTGAGATGGAATGGTGAATCTTCAAAATGACGTTACGAACGAACGAGCGAGTGCAAAAGGCAAAATACTAGATCTTTCCGAACGGACAAATATTTTTCCGTCGGTTAGGTTTATCTAACATTTTACTTGTGTTAACACAAAATTGTCACTCTGATAATCTTCCATTTGTCGGAGCCGCAGGGCAGTGGGCATGGCTCGTGATCATACTACTATAAAAAAAATATAGTGTATACTGATTATACTTGTATACTGTCTTTAAGGTTACAATTGATACAGTCTAAGAACCCTTACGCCAATACAAATAGGTTCAAAAATAGGTTCAATCGCAGAATTCTACTTGAAAATGGTGATGAATCATTATAAATATGTGTCAGCTGTGGCAAGAAATGATTCCTTTGGCGAATAAAGTAGAATCTGATTAAGGCAAGGTGAAAAATAATAGGAAGAGTGGTATTTTCATTTTGCAGCTATATAAGGCCAGATAGGAACTGCCAGGACATCGTCCGCTTAAAGACAGTTCCTAAAGGAACTAGATGTGAATGTCCCGTGTTTAATCTTGGTGCTGGTTGAGAAAGTTCACCAGGATTTCCCGTTATGGTTCCTCCTTGTCACTGGTCGAGTGCCGCAGTCCATGCAAAATTTCCTTTATATTATAGTCATGGCACACTTTATGGTGTAATGCCCAACTTCACCAGCCCTATGGCTATATTGGTGCAGAACAGTGCAGAAATACCACATTAAATTTCATTTCATTTCTTGGCGGGGGAGGGGGGTGGCCAAATGGTTATTGCAAGTTCAGCTCTGAACCTACTGTAGGTCTCATTACACTTGCCCCGTACGAATCCTTGTCGAAAAAGCTCAGCTTCCCAGTCAATTTTACTTGACAACATTTTACTGCTAAACGGTTGCCTGTCAGTCCCTGTGAACACAGCTGACCAATGTAACAAAACATTTCAGTGAGAAAATAAGACCTTGCTTACCTCGCTAGAACCAGTATGAGCGACACAACACGCTGTTAGCGTTAAAAAATATGCTCCGCCTTTAACTGATTTGACCTACTTCGGTCCTTTATTGCTTTTCCTAGCCCAATTACAATAATTTACTATCAAATTTTTTCAAAAATTCCAATTTTTTCCCCCCCCCCGGACTTACTAAATTTCGTTTCATCTTATATGCCCGAGTTTGTAAATTTGTGCGTTGTTTTCCTGGTCAAATCGGTTGAAGACGGGGACATATTTTTTTACAGTGTGTTGTGTCGCTTAACACGTACTGGTTCTAGTGAGGTATAATTAAAGCAAGGTCACTTAGATGTTCAGTTACATTGGTCTGTCAGGGACTGACACGCGACCTTTCAGCAGTAAAAAGTTACCCGGTAAAATCGACTGGGAAGTGAAACTTTTTCGACACGGTTTCGATAGCGCGGTCCCTGAACGTACCGGGCGTGTGTACTACACACGCCCGGTACGTGTAGATAGGGAGAAAATCAATCTTCATCACATAAATCACAGCTGGAAATTGAGCTAAACAATTTCAAGGCCAATTTTATGAAGATGGCGGTATTATGTTTTGTAGATTATGTTCACACAGTGTGGACTATATACAGTAATACTGTGAAGGATATTAATGAGAGAAATGGAGTTTACCGTCGACTCAACACAAATTAGGTCATTTTGAGACTAACATATGGTTTAATTTTATTTCAATTATTCCCTTGCACGTAGATGTCTTTAGCAGTGGGATGAAACCAGAGGAGCCGGAGTAAATCCACTATGTGGGACAGCCGACTCTACTCCTTGTCACATATAATCAGGGATTTGAAACCACACCAGCTGAGTTAATGCCAGGCTTTATGATACAGTGCCCACATGCCAACAACCCCCCCCCCCCCCCACCAGATCATATTGAATGGAAGAGACAACAATCAGCAGCCATGATGGATTCAGTCAATCAGTGATACCCATGTCTTTCTCCTGTGAAATGGAAAAAAATAGAATTGACTAAAATCTGAAAGTGGAAAATTATCATCTCTAGAATCTTTAATTGTCTCTTGACTTTAGTATGACACTTTTTATACTTATTAGTCAGTCTTGATAAATAAAAAGATGATCCATTTACAATTTCAAATATGAAGCTACTTGTAGGCTAAAATACTTTTGAGGAAAAAGAACCACGTATTTCTGGATTTTTAATTATTTTTTCCCCATGGTAGATTAATCAACAACAGTATGTAATATGTGATAATATTACATATTTCATAAATAATTAATTGTTTTTTGACCAAGGTGGGTATTCAAATTGATGTGGCCATAGCGATAATTATCTTGGGGTTAAATTGTTAATTATCAGACATTTCGATAAGATATAGATGAGGATGGCAGATTAGTCAATGATATGTGATATTATTACCTACTGTGGGCTATAAATTGTCAATAATAAAGTTACGCAATCAGCTCAAGGGTTATACCAGTGGTATTGATTATGATAAATAAATGTTATTGATAGCAGGCTTCCTATAACCTTATCAATAAATATAGTGACTAAATCAGCTCAAGGGCTATATTTATCAGTTAATATACTATTCAAAAAAAGTAGGGGATATTTGATTTTGGGGGCATAATACTAAAATATGCAAATGACTACGAAAAAAGTCACTATAGAACCTAACAGAAGAAACATTTCCAGTTACATGTGACGCCCAAACGCACCAATAGCTACCGCATGGAATGCAGGTGATGCTTGGGATCATCATGGGGGTCCAACCCAAGATTTGCACGACTCTGACTTTAAATGTTACAGTCATTGTGGCATTGAATTCCAGGGTGGAAACATCACTTTAATTGTTTTAGTGATCAGAAAACAATTTTTGATATGCGTCGGCTTACCCAAAATGAAAGGTTACGTGCCCTTGGCATGCTACAGATCGGCACAACACAGGCGGTTGTGGCGCGGACGATGAATGTTTCTCAGTCTGTCATAAGCAGGCTATGGTCCAGATACCGTGATACACAATCTGTACAGGACAGACCACGCTCAGGTCGACCAAGGGCGACAACTCAAGCCCAGGATCGATTTATCCGTACCTTGGCCTTGAGGAAACGTGTCATCACAGCAAATCTAATCAGCGCTCGTCTTCAAACAGACACTGGTGTGAGAGTGAGTGGCCAGACGATTCGGAATCGACTGCATAGGGGTCACCTTCGCGCCCGACGTCCTCGCGTGATCCCTTGTTTGAGAGATCATCACATTCAGACAAGACGTCGTTGGTGTAGGGATCGTCAACACTGGGATAATCGACGCTGGAGTAATGTGATGTTTTCAGATGAGTCAAGGTTCACTGTTGATTTTTTGGACAGACGTAGGAGGGTGTGGCGTCGCCGAAACGAGCGCTTCCAAGACGTTAACGTCATCAGACATGATGGATTTGGGGGTGGTTCTGTTATGGTGTGGGGAGGCATCACTGTTGCTGGAAGAACAGCTTTACATGTTGTTGCAGGGCGTGTTACAGGCCAGTACTACCGGGACAACATCTTGGCAGTCCATGTTGTGCCGTTCGCACAACGTCATGTCCGCCGTTTCATCTTCCAGGATGACAACGCAAGATGTCACAGGGCCAGGATCGTTACAGGTTACCTCCAACAACAGAACATCACCACATTACCTTGGCCAGCACTGAGTCCCGACCTCTCCCCCATCGAGCATGTCTGGGACATGCTTGGACAGAGGTTACGTCAACGTCAACAACGTCCTGCCAATGTCCAAGAACTTGCTGCTGCGTTGCAACAGGAATGGGACAATCTGGACCAAAATGACCTTAGACGTCTCATTAGGAGTATGCCACGTCGGATCAATGCTTGTTTGGCAAACAGAGGAGGATTTACCCGTTACTGACTTTGTTGTGATGCTGTGGTAACTTTGCTGTTTGACCCCGGGTATCATTTTACCCTTATAATGGTCATTCTTTGCCTTACTTAGTCTAACGATCATTTGGAATAAATCGATGAACGTGAACTTCATTTCATTTTGTCATTTGTTTCTTCGTCAGTTTCATTAGGTGACTTTAATAACACTTAAAAATCAAATATCCCCTACTTTTTTTGAATAGTATATAATAAGTAAATATCAAAGATGCATTAATTGTTCAAAAATAATAATGCCAGCTGTCCAGTAAAGTTTATTCAAATTCCTATATTTTGGGCTAAGTTATGAATGACTGTTTGAAGATGTACTGAAGATGGTTTATTATTGCAGCAATGGTACTTGACAACTGAGACTATCCATTTTACAAACCCTCCAAATGAATATCAATGATTTTAATGTAATACTGTTGTCCTTCTTTAACAATAAGAGTATATCAGAATTTTAATAACCATAACTCTAAAATGATACATCAACCAGTAAATCGTTAACCAATAAAAACTTGTTGACTGCCTTGAATTGAATTAACAATCACTCAAATAACCATCAGTGGTTTTATTTTAAGATAAATTATAGGCGGGTCAAACTACGGTTAAATGGTGTCGTACGTAGAACAAATTGCAACAAAAGGTTTTTAGTTTTCTATTGACTCAGTATGATGTACTAAGTAAGGAAAAGAAAGTTTACCAAAATCGGAGTCCAAATAAGGACAGGGGGCGTGGCCAAATCCAAGATGGCGGCTGTCGATCAAAACTCGTGAATATCTCTAAAACTATTGGATTTAGACACCATAAATGTATTGCGGACAGATAGGAAGTCGATACCAGCGAGTCCAAAAATGGCGACGTTATGTCTCTATGACGTCATGACGTTACTGTGACGTCACAACGACATATCAGACGTCGCATTTCTTCCAAAACCAGTCCATTTAGGCGTGTTTACAGTACAAACGAATGCTGATGCAGAGAAGAGGGTATTCCCATTATGGGTTCATAAAGAAGAACAATGTGTTACACTAACGTAGAAGGGAGCTAATAGTATATGAGTATGACTGCATTGTCGTAAATTGATACTATTGCAGTAGCCGTAGGAACGCGCATTCGTATCAATTGTTGACAAAAATAGTCTACACCAATTTTAAGAAATGAAATGAAATAAGGTTATGCATGTACGACCTACTGTTCTGCTCCCCTCTAGTTTCCATCAGTTTGCTGTGAGGAGAATTTTACCATGCAGTGGTGCAACGACACTCTTATATCGAATTCCCACTGCTGGACCAGTGCATTAAAGGCTGACTGATTTTGACATTTGGTTCACTCAGAAGTAGTTTAATCCCCAAAAGGTTTTATATTTTGACACAGGTGTCGTCGAGATTTGTTACAAAACCAATTTGGACCGAAATGCGAACAGCACCCCCCTGGTAGTGTTTCTGAAAGCATAACTTAGAGAATTACGTTTCGGGAGCTACTTTCACATGGACAGACAATACCAGCGTCAAAATTTAAAATATTTGTTTAGAACTGAAATAAATGAATTAACTGTAAGTCAATCTCCAGGCTAAAAACAATTAACAGAATTGATTGTGTATATCTGAAATAGACACGACCGAAGCGCAAAACAGTGCAAGATCGTGACCGCCATGAACCGCCATTCGCTGAAGCTGTCATTGAAAACGACGTCAATTAAATGAGTTGTAGATGTTATTTTTTGTGAAAAATCATTGAAAGAAGGGGGAACATGATGGGGCTGTACGGATTATATTGTCCTAAAGGTTGCAAACGAAACAATGTAACGTGTTGTGGAATGTTGATGTTGACATTTTGTTTGTTGACCCCATGACCTGTGATGTGTAGATCACGTGATAGGTATATAATGGCTACTGAATGTGTCCGAGATAACTTCTCCACAGGTAGCGTGTATCAGATGTTCAGATTGTACCACAGGTTTTAAAAAGGTGAAAATTGGTATACCCGATCTTTACGTTTTGCCACTGGCTCTAGCTGAAATGATACTAGTCCGGTAGTCAAACACCATGTGAAGTCTTGCGATGGAAATAAAGCAGGGCCCGTAAGAGGGGGGAGGCAACTGGGACACTTGTCCAGGTGTCTAGAACTCAGAGGGTACCGACGGTATGCCAAGTTATGTTTTCAACATTTGTTGGTATAAAGGAACAAATAAAAAAAACGTTTACTTGATCGTAAAGCAGAAGAAAACGGGTAACTTTTCTGAATGTTGGTACCTAGTTCCAGGGGTAAGATTAGAATTGGATTATGTCAGTTCACCCTTTTTGGAATAATTGGTAAATCAAGAAATGTAAGTCACCTGCCCAGACCTTAGTGCCGTGGAGTCCCGACCCGTTCTGTTTGATGCTATCATCATCGTCAGGGTGTCCCGGTCAAGCCCGGGCCTGAAGAACGCTTCAATGAACTAATGATCGCTCTAGGCTTACAGGTATCCTATCAATAAAAGCGAAACTGGAAGCGGAACTTCTATTTTCGTCTTCGTTTCATTAGACGCTAAAAATTGCGATGTTTTTCGATATTTTTAGCTAATTGCGGACCCTTTTCCGATGTGCTTATGGTAAAGTGATTTCCAGTTACCCCAGACATAAAATATGCCTAGTGACGCTAGAGACGATGTGTTTGCAAAACGTTTTGCTGAGTTGCTTGTCCCAGGGTCATGAAATAAAGACAAGGATTATATATCTTTAATATGTGTCGATTCAGAATCCGGATGATGCCAATTTGAATACATATTAGTATTCCAATATGACGGCTTTATCAAAAATATGGCCAAATTTTGCGTGAAAGTTCGATGTTGGCAATGTGATTGTATAATACGTCAAATCGTAGGTTTTAGAGGTAGACAAATTAATATCTCAATCGCAAAATGTGCCATGACCGATTAAAACACCATTATGGGACTCAAATTCGACAAAATATCCATGTTCAGGAGACCATGGATGAAAATAGTAAATTTAGCAGTTGAGATATGAATTCGGCTACCTGGAAAACCTCCAGTTTAAACGTAGTACACTATCTTATTACCATAACTACCATGCTCATTATCCCAGTTTGGGCAGAGCTGTAGGGCGTTAAACCGCGCCAATGCAAATATAGCGGTCAAATTAGAACATATTTTATGTTGATATCTGAATTATGGGTACACTAAAACATACACAGGGAACTTTGTGATTTTCTTTCAAAATTGGTTCCATTTTGATTTTGTTTTCCTAGCAGAATTCGCCGTCACTTTTAGGGGCGATTCCAAAGCTCTTTGGATTCAACGAGTCGTATTGGTGACAAATATTAGAACTGCTTCAAATGGGGTCTAAAATAAATATGTAAAGATGGTAGAATCAATTTTGAGGATGAGAACGATGATGCAGTGGCCAAAAAGATAAAAACAAGCGACATTAAGAGCTCAGTGAGGCCATGTTTTGACACCCATTTGTGCTTGTACTGGGGAAGTGCATTGATTGTTGAATGAGCAGTGCCTATCGATTTTCACCTTTTCGGACTCGTATCTGCCCAGATATGACCTGGACCCCAAAACACCACTCTTAATTATTGATTTTTGTGACATTACCGCCAAAAATGGTTTTGTAGAATATCTCGGGAACATCTAAGAAATTTGTGTCAAAATAAAAATCTGTCTGATAATTTTAAGGCCGAATGTCAAAGTTGATCAACCCTGCCGATTCAACCTTTGATGCAATTCTCCAGTAAAGGGCGTAGGCCGTTGCGGCATTGCAGGACACATTTTCCCTCGTGGCACACTGGGAGGGCCTAGTCGGAGTAGACCAATAGGATGCATAAGCCCATTTCGTTTCATTTCTCCCAAAAATTGAAATGAATCCGGGTTCCTACAGCTACACTAATAGTACCACATACCGACAATGCAGCAATATTTATTTACTTTAAACCTCCTACATTATTGTAACATTTTGATCTTCTCTGCATCAGCATTTGTTTCTGCTGTTAACATGCCTAAATGGACTGGTTTTGGAAGAAATGCGACGTCTGATATGCCGTTGTGACGTCACAGTAACGTCATGACGTCATAGAGACATAACGTCGCCATTTTTGGACTCGCTGGTATCGACTTCCTATCTGTCCGCAATACATTTATGGTGTCTAAATCCAATAGTTTTAGAGATATTCACGAGTTTTGATCGACAGCCGCCATCTTGGATTTGGCCACGCCCCCTGCCCTTATTTGGACTCCGATTTTGGTAAACTTTCTTTTCCTTACTTAGGACATCATAATGAGTCAATAGAAAACAAAAAACCTTTTGTTGCAATTTGTTCTACGTCTAATGCTAATTTGACTAGACTATTATGGAAGATTAAATAAAGAGTTACTAGTTCAGTTCTCACAATAATAGTTCAAAACTAGATAATGTTAAGTGAATATGCTTAAAATTAAACAAAGGATTCACATCCCACGGCTTTAAATTGAACAAATTTGTGTGAAACATTGACATTGTGAGAAAAGTTTTAGCTTTTTATACGTCCACAATTGCTTGTGGAGACTAAAGTTCATACCCGATTGATTTTAGAATTATACACAGTGTTTATGGTCATTTCTGATAATTAGTACAGGAGTTAACATGAATTTATACACAGTGTTTAAACATACTTTCCTTCAAAAGTATTTATCATATGGTTATTTCCAATAAGAGTATGGCAATTTTAGTACATATATGGAAAGTATTTATCAAGTGGTTATTTCCACTGGTATATATATATATATATATATGGAAAGTAGAAAAATCCAGTGTTATTAGAAAAATACTGGATTCCCTGAAAAACTCCCATTGGTCAAGCACTGGGCAAAAATGTCAGGGTTTCCATAACTGTCACTATAATTAACAGTCTCGATTATCCATATTTCCGTTTAATTATCAGCAGATTGGATTCAAATCCAATGAAAATCGGACATATTAAATGGCATCGAGAGTTGGTTATGGTCTTTTAATGTATGATTAATAGTTTAGATAACATTTCAAGCCTAAAAAAAGACCTGCAAAGGCAGATTTAGCTCTTGCATAATGTACATTTAGCTACATTTTTTTTCTCTTTCAGTTTAAATAAGAGAAGTGAAGAGATGATGCCGTAGAAATTATTTACACTGTCAGTATATCTTTCAATGCTTCTAGATAAATCAACCAAAGATCCTCATGAAATACTTCTTCATATATAGGTATTGGAAACTGTCAGGATGAATCCCTAGATTGTAAAACATACCCCTAATCTGGTATATAGATTGAAACAGTCAGAAACCCAAAGACAAATATAGTACCTGGCAATGTACATGTAACCAGGCGATTTGTGGGCTACCATCTTATATTATCACAATGTCTGACGATGATGACACGTACAGCTACGAGGAATCGTGGGATGAGTCAGGTAGCAAAACGTTTAGTACCTTGGGTAATTCATCTCCAGGAACGAGTGAACTCAGAGATGAAACGCAAGAAAATGAAGGTAAAAACGTGCATTGCCATCGGTTTTGAAAAAACAGAAAGATTCATTTACTGGACAACTTTTGGTTGATTATTCTGAAAATGGTGGATCATTGGATGTTTCTTCGACAGTTGTAGAATCTTCTATAGAAAGAAATACCATGTTAAATCCAGGTTTACATTTCTTGGAGAACGACGATAACCCAGTGACGTCAAATCTCGAAAGAAGTAGTTCCATCATGAGAGAAGGTAGAGAAAGTGTTGGAGCTGAAGATTCCCCAAAAATAAATACACCAAAAAAGATGCACGTACATTTCAGTAATACATTGGAAATAGTGCATGATATTCGCAACTCTCCCCCAGAATTCTCCGATTCAGGAGAAATCAGTTCAGAACATAGCAGTGATCGGACTGATACATCAACCAGTAAATCGTTAACCGATAAATATTCGAATGACTTTGATTCTCTGTCGGGCAAATCGTACTCTGCAGATTTTGAATCTTCGACGGCCAAATCTTACTCAAGTGATTTTGAGCAGACGTTTAGTGAAGACACGGACATGTATCAGTCCATCTCTGAGGATCAGGAAACGTCTCAGTTCAATAGCCAATCAGTGTTTAGTGACAGCAGTGATACCTATAGGAATGTCAGTGACAGTGAATCGTACACAGATTCTCACTATAGTGACATTAGTTCGTTGTCGGATGATGGATCGGATGCCACTGAGACTGGTGACGACCTCTACAGTGATACATTTGAATCAGCTACAAAAACTTCTGGAAGGTAATTATAAGTAACAGGGTTTCCACATCAAAATTTTCACTCTTGGTCATTTTTAATAACGCATGCTTTTTTTCTTACTTAAGTTACAATGTTGTGAATTCGTGGGTCTATTTCACTATGTATCAACTATCAAATGGTTTTCAAACCTCAACCCAGACAGCGTGGAATGTTTAATATCCAACTGTTCTGCTCTCAGGACTAATGAAAATGGACATATAGGGCCAAAGACAATGCTATGTTCTACTCAAACTGGCAAGGTTCTTTTTCATACCCTCTAGCAGCTATCTGTTTTCCCATTCAAGGCCCCCTGTCATGCAGGATGGATGGCCTGAATGGGACAGTTAGTGAAGGAGGGATGGCCTGAATGGGACAAGTGGTGCAAGAAGGAGGGCCTGGATGGGACAAGTGGTGCCAGAAGTAGGGCCTGGATGAGAAAAGTTAATATTTGAAAACAGTGCAGGATGTTTGTGGTGTAAGGGGAGACAATCAATAGATAAAACATACAGTCACATCCCTTTCATCATTTCATATAGGTGTCTGTATATTTCAGATTGTCCAGCAGTTATAAATATGATGATGACACATTTGAAGACAGTGACACGTCAAGTATTAAACACAGTATATTAGATAGTCTTGTTTTCCCAGTAAGTTTTAGATAGTCTTGTATTTCCAGTAAGTTTTAGTTTTACCTTGATCACTTTATAGCTTATGCAACAAAATGGGAATAATTAAGAACTTACACAGATTAGAATAAAACAAAAGGAAATTTGAACTCCGACCCCAACCCATTCCATTCCTTGATTTGTTAACTAACGATAATGAAGTCAAAAACATTTACTTTTTAAAAGTAAATTAAGTACATTAATGGTGAAACTATTTATTGCACTGTTTTTCAGTTCCTTTTGTTATGGGTGTGGGCGGTGGACTAAATGTATTACATGTATGTGTGCACGTTAGATCATATAACGTCTGTCATTGTGTCAAGTGGAATGGTTTATATGCGTCACTTGTCTCTAGGTACCTCCCACCATTAAAGATCCCTGTGCGCAAGTGAATTAATGAAATAAAATTGAACCATATGATATTCCCGAAATAATCTGGTTTAAGGAATCATAATAACAAGCTACATCTTGAGATGATCAAGGTTCGAACCAATACTTGAAAATGATCTGGCACTTTGTTAACAGACTGTTTCTACACAAGTATAATGTATTTCTGTTGTTTTAGGATTTAAGTGATATTGAAACCACTGATGTAACGTATGCTAGAGATCAATTTGTAGCAGTAACTATTTATAAACTTAAACATCCTGATATTAAACTTGACTTTTACCTGGCAAATGATAAACCTAAAACAGGTAAATAACCTCTCTTCTGACTTTTTATAAACAATAACAATTTATTTCTATATGTACGACAGTGTACGTAACTCACTCAGTAAGAAATTATTTTTTTGACACCTCACTCACACACACTCATTTACCTTGTTTGATACCTCACTCACACACACTCATTTACCTTGTTTGCTATACGTTTGTGTTTAGATTAGTGAAACTAATAATATTGATGTAAATTTTAATTAACAACCCAACATATATTATACTATCAACACATTCTAAATGCATTCCGTTATCATTTTGATAAAAATTGACAAATTTGTTTTACTATCTCTTTTATTTTACAGAAATTTTCACTCATCACAGACGTATTGTTCTTTATTAAGTGTACCATATGTTGATAGAACAATGTACACTTTTTGTTTCCATTCAATCACTGTTTTATTATTCTTTTCAAAGAAAGAGAACCAAATCAGTATTTTGTCTTTATCGAGACAGAAATACATGAAAAACATCGCAAATTTACTAATCATGGCCGAGTTGCTCGTATCCGCCGCCATATTGACCATAATGGCTTTTGATTAGCTGTTATTTCTGGGCTAAGCTAGAGGTTGTAACGGAAATTTATGATTCAAGTCCTTCGCTTTATTTTAAAGAATGGTATTTGCAGTTGACATCAAATAAAAATTTTATCATAAACATTGTACTCACCGCCAACACAGAGAAAGTCGAAAAACAAAATATTAATACATGTTTTGGTTTTCACAACTTACCTAATTCTCATTTTTCTTTTTGTCCCCCGCCTTTCGAAGAAAGTTGGGGGACTATTAAAATGGGTTCGTCTGTCTGTCTGTCTGTCCGTCTGTCCGTCACACTTTTTGGGACACAATAACTCTCTTCCTAATTGAGCTAGAATGTTCAAACTTGGTGTATGTGTTTATTAGGTCAATGCCTTGATGGGTTTCGAAGATGAGCATTTTCCGCTTAGGGTAAGCAGAGATAAGCAATTTGATTGGTTGATGCTTTGGGACACGATAACTTTAGTTCTAATTAAGTGAGAGTGATGAAACGTGGTGTATAGTTTCATTACAGTAATACCTTGACTAAGATCGATAATGAGCATTTTCTGCTCAGGGTAAGCAGAGCGATAAGCAGTTTGATTTGCCGAGACCGAGACTTTGGAACACAATAACCCTCCTTCGAATTGAGTTAAAATGTTCAAAATTGGTGTGTATGCTTATTAGGTCAATGCCTTGATGGAGTTCGAAGATGAGCATTTTCTTATTAGGGTAGGCAGAGATAAGCAATTTGATTGGTTGATACTTTGGGACAAGATAACTTAGGTTCATCTTGATTGATGATTTTTATGCCAATACAATGACTGCATTCTCATTCAGTAATGGATTCGACAGTAACAGTGTATAGAAACGATTGACTCGGACACAAGGGCCCTTTCCCTTGGCCAGAGGGGCCCTTTTGTCAAGCGTTGGGGCCCTTTTGTCTGCCTTTAGGATCCCCTAACTAGGGTACATTTTCATTTTTCTCGTCGGTTTTGGCATTTTTCTTTATAAAACACTTTTGGATGACACTTTGTATACAGTTTGATTGCTCGATACGTTTGAAAAAAATAAATGTGCGATTAATTAATATGTGTCATCTATTTATTTTGGGATTTCGGCGGGGGACATCAGCCTCACTGTTGGCTTGTTGAAGCTTACAATGCGAACATGTGTTGAGTTGATTTGGAAATGCTTTGTTTAATTTCAATACCTGTTACTACTTCACCCTTCCACAAATTTACGGCAAAGTGAGGGCGATTTCAACTTTGCCCTATTGCCTTCTAGGGCAAAGGCATATATGAGTTTCACGACTATTTCGCTCACTTTGCTCGCTAATTCGAGCCCTGATTCTGCTTGGCCCCACCTGTTAAATATTTGGTTGGGTGGTTTACTCCTATCCCCATTTGTTTTATATTTTGTATTTTATTTACAGAAAGTAAAAAGGATAGAATAATGTCAGAGTATTGTCAGATGAAAATTGATCAATTGAAGTCTCAAAAAGGTTGGATATTAAAATTTGATTTCTATTTTGTTCTGGTTTTAATTTGGGTGTGGTCCATAAAACATAATGATCTATCTACTTGGTTATCAATGCTGTAGGGAGCCACGATGATTCAGTGAGGCAGACGTTGGCTCGCTAAACTGGAGGTGCCGTGTTAAATGCCAATCTGGGTCCCTGTTGTCAGTGGTGTAGGATCGAGTACTCAGGATTCGACGACCTACAGTTTTTTGAATGGGACGTAAAAGCAATGTCCTGTTTCCACATCAGCTTGCAAGTAAAAGAACCGGTAACAGTTGAAATTCGATAGATGTGACAAGACCATAGTGGAGCTGTCCTATTATCCTATTACACTACATGGTGTATGTCCGTCTTTATTATCCCAGTCGCAGCAGTTAAACCTCTTTTCATTTCATTTTCACTTTGATGTTGTTGTTGGATGGTGTAGTGGGTACGTGACACCGAGTATAGTCACCTGTTCAACTCCCACTGCTGAATTAATGAAATAAAACTGAACCATGTGTTAGTATGAGTGGACAATTAACTCTGTTTTTCTTTGATGCCGAATTGCGACTGTTCTAAGTCTACCTTTTCAAAACTTTGCTATTCGGACATGATCGGGACCCGGGTCAAACCGAACCTTATCATAATAAAACCCCATCCTTCACATGTCCCGGGTGGAGCCTGCGGGGCTATTTGGATGGAATGAAAACAGAGGTCTTCCTGTGTCAGTACTGACATTCACCCCCCTATATACACGCTAATCATTCACCCCCACCCCCACCGCTATATACACGACAACCATTCAGCCATCCCCCCCCCCCACATATACACGCTGACCATTCAACCATACATGGGACAACATGCTAACTATTCGGCCATCCCCCCCCCCCCATATACACGCTGACCATTCAATCATACACCATACATGGGACAACATGCTTACCATTCGGCCATCCCCCCCCCCCATATACACGCAAACCATTCAACCTCCCCCTACCCCTATATAAACCAGACAACCAGAACAAATTTGAAAATTTATTACTTTTAGATAAACCTGAAAAAAAGACAATGAATTTACAACCGGACCTTATACCTGTAGAAAGATATGGAATGGGAACCCAGCAAGTTGAACGATTAAAATTACAAAATTTCATGATGAAGTTAAAACAGGTAACTTATTTATTTTCTATGAGTTTAGTGGCCAGTTGATAAAGTTATTTAGATTCCTGTAAATTCTAGATATAATTATTTTTGTATATATTTGTTTAATTATAAATTCTATATTTTATTTTAGAAATGTGAAGAAGAGATCCACGATATTAATACATGTCCTGGTTGTAGGTGCGTACAATTTCGGATTTCTGAATGTGAATATTTGATAATATATTATTGTGCCTCAACATGGAACAAAATTATGATGTGTCCATGCTTTTAATTGAGCTTGAATTTTTAAACTTGATGCACATAATGATAATAAGAATAATAAATATTTGTATCATACTGCTATTCAGTCCACTAGGGAATCCGCTTGAAAATGTTCTCAATTTGGATTGTTAATAATAACCAAGTTTTCACTTTGGATTTAACCCTTAACAGATCAATGTCATTTTGACGTCATGACCTGAACTTAATTGTAATGCTAAATAAAGTGAAATATTTATATGCCTATTTGAAACGTCTACTGCCGACGGCAATAAAAAAGTTGAAGAGGATATGTTGATCTATAATTTGCACTATTTGTTTCATATCATTTCAAAATGTAAAATAAATACGAAACTAAATACTCGAATGTGGCTTATAAAAAAGGTTTTTCCTGTGGTCACAAATATACGACTGTGACCACTTAGTAGTATAACGTTGTGGTGCAAATATGCGACTATTGTTGGATATTTTCTGGAAGTGTGTTCCAAACCATTTATGCACTATATTGAAAAGATTAATTGCATCTATTTATTTTGAGATTGAATTGGGGACATGAGACTCGTTATTCCATATTGCCTGTTTTGATGGAAGAATTAAATTTGAGATTGTTATTCCATATTGCTTGGTATTTGATAGAAGAATTTAATTGACTGTTTCTATATGTAAAACCTGTTACAAGATTCATCCAATGTATCTCTTATGTCTGGTAATTTGGTTTTACAGACAAAAGTCTGATGAGATTGATAGTGCTCTTCAAGAGAAAGAATTTATTAAACGAATAAAACAGAAAATTGAATCAGAAATAATGGAGGATAAAATACAGAAACATCTACTAGAAATGGTGAGAATGGTTTGGGTTGTTTATTTGCCTGTATATCTGTATATTATTCAGTTGTTCAGATTGAATGAAATGCTGAAGCCTGGTGCGTATAGGCAATTTTATAAAATGATGTTGAAGCAAAAGGCAATTGTCAGGCAAACAAAATCACAGTGACAAATACAATCATTTATTAGGCTACGGCTCAGGGATTGTCACCTGTGATCATGTGACTAGTCAAATGTTAACGCCGATCGGTGAGTTAAGACAGGGTACCATTTTGTAAGATCATGTGAAATTCTTGACATTTGGTCAATCTTAAACTGTGATATCTGTTGTCGTGACAATGATGTACGCACACATGATTTTTTCTACCTGCACTTAAAATTGCTAAAGAAAATGTTTAGCAGAATTCGGCTTAATATACTGGAAACCATGGCACTGGCTAACGACCAAGAGATCTCCCTGGTTTCATTCTGATGTTGGCCAAGATTTTGCAGTTTGATTTTTACTTGTTAGTGCCATTGGTTGAGAACAGTTAAAACATTCGACCCCCATCCCCCTACCGGGGCCATGAGCATAAACAGAATGGAATGTGTGAATTATAAATACATGCTATTTCTATTTTCATTTTTTGTGGCACTTGAGCATGACGTCTTTGAAAATGTGTTTTGTAAGTGCTAAATCTATCAATTGTAGTCCCTCTTTGCCGTTATAGAAACTATTATTAGGCATAAAAGCCCATAGTCAATTATCTAGTCCATCTGTCGTCAAACTTTGCTCAGAATCAAGTAACTTAAATGAAATTTTCAATATTCGTTTTTCATTATTTATTTTTGAACTAAAAAATCCTTTCTTTAAGTTAGTGTAGTATATACTGGCGTCTAGGAGAAAATAACATAATATAGTTAACATAATATATTTTTCTCTTTTACAGAATTCTGTGAATCTAATAGCAAAGATAATACGAGAAATTCCCAAGCTGAGTGACGATTCTAGAGAAACTATCTACACATATAAACAAAAACTTCAACAACGTTTCATAAACTCATGACCTCACGTGCACAATTAGGTTTTAGGACACGTCTGTGATATTGTTTTGGTAAAAATATTCATTTCTTCTCAGTGTTCTCCTGTTAATCTGGATTTCATATCAACTCTTAACTTCACATGTAACTTTTTTTATTTTTTTGGAAAATTATTTGTGATACTTTTATATTGTACAATTATTATTTTAATTTTATATAAAATAGTTGGTGTGTATTTAATGTTATTATAGCTGGGAGGGGGCTGAATGGTTAATGTGTGGACAAAGGATCAGAAGGTCTGTCATTGAGTCAAGTGACCTAATGCAAGTCTTGGAGCCGTCTCGGAGTTCCCTGAGCTGCAAGTTCCTCTGTATTTTCATGTCAGTTGTAGAGGATGTGGCAAGAGACAGTGTCTAGTCTTTTGGAGCAGCCAGAAAATGAGATGAACATGGATATAGGTTGGCATGCCCATAAAAAATTCCTTGAAGTTGAAATTCAGTAAAGACACATTCTTTCTCTCTTCCTGTCTCAATTCCCAGGGAGCCTCAGTAAGTAAAACGTTTGCTCGCCAACACGGAAGTCCAGTGTTTGCCAAGAAAAGTTTCAGCACGATTCCATTTGTCAGTGTTGCAGGAAGGGAGACCTGGCAAGAGACAGTGTTTAGTCATTCGGATGGGACATAAAGTGTGCACATAACAGAACTCTAGGCAGTTGGAATTTTATATAGGAGTAGAAAATAACACCGCTGATCAGGCAAAATTTCCCTCGCCACCTATCTTCATTAGCCCAGTAGGAGGTAAAACCCCAGTAAATTTTATGTGAGAGAAGGTTCATCTTTACTAATATTTGCAAGGTTGGCGGCTACACCAGGGTTGTCGTCTAATATATGTAACTGTCATTTGTTCAGGGTTGGTGCTACATTAGGGTTGTATCAAGGCTGAAATTTGATGTATAGATGTAGCTAAGGCTGGCAAGTACTAGGCCTTGTGGCATTGGACTACCATTTTCTGTTTCAGAGTTATACTACTTTCCAACCCGTGCAGCAGTCAAAATTATTCCAAGTGTTAACCATAAAAACGAAAGTTTGAAATCTATGATTTAACAATAAAACATTTTATTCATGGTCAAATTAAAGCTAAATAATACAAATGCTTCACATCAGAAAAACAAAAACAAAATTCATAAAATGAGAATATCTGAGATAAATAATACTGATAAAACTGGTAGAAATCATTTCACACCATCAAATATAAAACTGGTAGAAATCATTTCACACCATTATATAAAACTGATGACTCAACATTTCACACCATTATATAAATATAAAACTGAATCAGTGGATTACACAATGTTCACCATATCTTAAAACGTTAAAATGGAAAAGTGTCATATCTTCGTTAAACGTTACAATTGAAAAAAATAAGAGTTCATTTCTTATCGTAAAAATGGTACTTAAAATTTTATGTTCAAGTTGTACATATATTTCAAAAAAGTAAAACATTAAAATGTCAAAAACAAAATATGTATATTTCAAAAGAAGAACAACAAAACAGTGAACGTACTCTTATACAGCTATAAGAAACAGTTGATAAATGGGTTTCAGAGACATAAATATGGAAGATGAATAGATTTTGATTAACGGTTCAAATATAGATCAATGGTATACATAGGCATGCAATACTATCAATAAGATCTGTGGGGATGAAATACTATCAGTGGTATACATGAGCATGCAATACTATCAATGGTATATAGCAGGGATGTAATACTATCAATGGTATATAAATATACAATGAATAAAAGCATATAATTGTGTTTGATTAGAAATAAATGATGCAAACATGAGTAAAATATCATACATGCATCATATTTTTCATTCAGTATATATTAAGACTGGACAACAATACTTAATATAAAAGACATGAGCTGGTTAATCAAGACAACAATATGAAAGACATGAGCTGGTTAATCAGGACAAAAATATCACCATTGCTGTGAATAGTTAGTTGACTGAAATATAAAAAAAAAAAACGATAAAATTTCTGTTATTTTATTTAAAGTATCAAAGAAGGTTGCGTGTTTGGTCCCTGCATTGGCCGAGATTGTTCATTATGATTTTCTGGCATGGTTTCCCGTTGTCAATGGTGCAGGGTAAGCGGTTTTTTTCCATCAACTGGAGCCAGGTGTTATGACGTCATATGTGGATTGTGGGTTAGGATAAGGGTTAGGCTTGGCCCAGGGTTAGGGCTAGCCCTGTCTACATCTCGAGACTGACGAACCCACAATCCACTTATGACGTCATAACACCTGGCTCCAGTGGATGGAAAAAAACCGCTTACCATGGTGCAGAACAGGGGGTCTGAAAGGAATGGTACAGGACAGGGGGGGTGACAAGGGACAACATTTAGTCGTTCGAATGTGACAAAAACCCGAGGTCCTATGTACATATTGGCATGCATGTAAAGATCCCCTGACAATTGGAATTTGATATAAGACATAGTGCCACTTTCATCGTAAAATTTCCCTCATACTGTATGAGATTTACCCATCTTCATTAGGCCAGTCGGTGCAGAACAGTAGGATGTCAAACTCAATTTCACTTCATTTCTCACAGACAACTAAACGTATGATGCTACAGATCTTTCTCGGCGAACCCCGATATCTAAACAATGATTCAATTACCAAGCTTTATAATTTGCTGTATCTCATTTTAATCTGGGTTTATGTCGGTAATTAAATTGTTGAAAACTGATTCTTTAATTTAAAGGAGCAAAATCGCTAACATTTGGGACCTAGAAATTTACACAAGTGGGTCGCAACACATATAATACTGTAATATGAATGTATATAAACTGACACACATTCAATGGGGTCCGTTTTTACACTAATTTCAAATCAGTTATGTTCGGCGAAATAAGCCAGCAGTTTCAATCGGATGCAAATTTCTAGTGTCTGGTTATTCCAGTCTAATTTGGTGCAATGTTTCTAGCCCCTTTTCTCGAGTCTCTTGCTAGAATTGGGGCTGAAACGCATTATGGTACACGATTCATGTACCAATGAGAAAATGTTTATTTTGTCTTAAATATTGCATATCAGAAGCCCATCTTTTCTTGGTAAGAAGATCACAACATCAATATTGATTTAAATTGACCAATAATTCTTGTTTTCAGTGTTGAAGATGTTTTTTGATGATATTGAGTAAGAGACTTAGCTACTTTAATATTAAAGCTACAAATTCATATTTTTAAGTTATGTTTTAAAAATTTCTTAAAATAAAGCCTTAAAATAGTTGGTATCTATAAACAGTCCTGCCTTGTTAAAGAATAATCCTATTAATCCAATTATTCACTATTGCCTGTTAAGAAATTGACAAATATATCATTTTCAACTTCAAATGTTTGAAGATAGCTATTCCATGGGGGAGGGGGGAGTAAAGAAAATGAATGAATGAATGAAATGTTGTTTAATGGCACGTCAGCTCCAACTGGGCCATATTGCGCCAAACATTATGAAATTAACGAGACAAATTAAAACAATATCACAGGGGTGTATTCATATATGTAAATAAAAACAAATATCACAGAAAATATAATTTTAAAAAAAATATCAATTCCTTTACATATATAAATATTTAAAACGCAATATATGATAAATATATACAATTAAAATTTAAAATAAAAGTTTGTCTCTTTTAAAAAAGCTAACAATTTAGCATAGAGCTCTGGTTGAGCAAATAGCTGACGTGCTGACTGGCAACGGTAATATTTAGATCTAATATTCTTGAGATGATTGCACTCAATCAAGATGTGTTTTACTGTCAAAGGACCATGACAGTGAACACATTCTGGTTGAGGCTCTCACTTCAAAATGAAAATATGAGTTAAAAAAGTATGCCCTATGCGAGAGCGACACAAGACAACTTCATCTCTCCTGCTTGTACGATAGGAGCTTGGCCAGTCTCCTAAGAGAGGCTTGATGTGATGAAGTTTGTTTGTGTCTGCAAGATCCCAAGACCGTTGCCAGCGGTCATATATATATATAAAAGTTAATAGACGACTTAAAATCGGTGTAAGGTAAAAGAAATGGTGATATGGGAAGATCTAAAGCAGACTTGGCAGCTAAGTCTGCTTGATCGTTCCCTTTAATATCAACATGACTGGGGAGCCAACAAAGGACTATGTCCTTGCCGATAAACTCGTGTGATAGTAGCAGATTATAAATATCTGCTACTAATGGGTGTACAAGATGTTTATGGCTTGCGTAGAGGACAGAGAATCAGTAAATATAATGTGTTTTATAGATGAAGAGGGTTTAATGAATTCCAAAGCCTGAATGATGGCCTGGAGTTCAGCAGTAAAGATGGAAGCAGCAGGAGGAAAACGAACAGAAATGGTCCCAGATGGTGTGACAGTAGCCGAAGCTACCCGATCACCATCTTTGGAACCATCTGTATAAATTGGAGCATAATCACCATATTTAGACCTTAACTCTTGAAAGCGAGATTGAAATACCGTGGAACTAGTCTCTCTCTTTTTGTGTTGTGTAAGATCTAAATTGATCTTGGGAGGAGTTATAACCCATGGTGGTGTTTCAAAGAAAGGGGTATTTGCAATACTGTCGTGACTGATACCAGCCTCAGACAATAGGGGTTGTATGCGAATACCGAATGGTGGAATGACTTTAGTCTTCACCAGATATAAATGCTCATAAAGAGGTGGGTAAAGAAAAAACAAGGGAGGTAATTGTATTATTATTTCCTGTGTCACTGATTTTCGAGTGTGGGGATAATGCTTATGATCGTATAATAGTGAGTTGACAATCATTGAGCAAATAATTATGTTTTGACTTTCTTTGAAAATATGAAATTTTTGCTAAAGTTATAAGTACATGTAACAGGACTTACCGACAGCCTATCAGGCAGCTTGGCTGAGTAAACAACCAACTTTGTTTTTCCTGTTCTGTACCTGTTAAAAACAAGTAATTATTAACTATATAATATAATTTATGAGGTTCAATGCAACCATACAGACATGTTCTGATTTAAACTTGTATTATGTTATTCACTAACAGGATAAGATCTCAAGTTTTATTATGTCATAATGAAAGAAAGCTTATAGCATCTAAAATAATACATAAATATTAACTTTTCACTTTGTAGCACTGAATTATCTCCCTTTAATCTACAATGGATTTAAAGAATTATTGCTCTAAACCCCTTTATCTCTTTTGGTTGATCAGTTGTTGATACAATTACCACTGACGGACACAGAAATGACTTCTGATACAGTATTACTAGTTCTGATTCATTGGCTAAGATATTTATATTTTAGAAAACCAGCCATTTCATTGGCTAAAAGATCAAATCTGTACAGTACTAGGACTTTTAATCTTAAAGCAAAGAAACAGATTGTGTCTTTTAAATATTTTACGTTTAAGTTTTCATGAAAAGGGTCCCACAATTGTGATGTAACGCTTCAGCAACAGTGATTGAAAGGCTGATTTAGCTTTCAAGTTAATTGACAAGTGTCTAACCATCTTAAAACTGTTGATCTCGAGTTGTTGCAGAAATTGATTTCGAGACATTGAATCAATTAAAATCACCCCACTACATAAATTTGACAGAATAAAGAAGATCTTACTTCTGTATATCTTTGTCTGTGATTCCTGGAGGACTTCCAACTTTTCTGATACCATCTCCTTCCATGTTGTAAGACTGCTGGACCGATTCCATCTGCTCTAGTAGAATATTATCAGGGTTGGAATTATACGCATCCTGCAATATAAAAATTCTCAAAGATTTAATTTGAAGTCTCCTGTTTCACTCAATGACTGGTAGTAAATTCTGAAACCATCCATAGAGAAAGAGAAATTTATAGTTAACATCCACTCAACACAAACCAGGTCATTTTGGGACTAACATATGGTTCAAATTTAATTCAAGAATTGACGTGTGCCCAGGGGTGTATACAGGCCTAGAAATAACATTTTTAGATGTACCTGACAATGTCAGGCACTATTGAAATAGTACCTGACATTTTCAACTTAGTGCCGGACATGTATAATAATATTAATAAAAAAGACAAATCAGTGCAGAACAAAATGAGAGTCACCAGAGGTTTTGTGCCTGACAAAGCCTGAATCTGTGTCTGATATTGTCAGTGACAGGTGCCTTATTTCCAAGCTTGGGTGTATAGTTTTGACAGGCAACCCTACTCCTTGTCACGTACAAACAGTGAATAGAAACCACGCCACTTGACTCAATGACGGACCTTCCTCATATACAGACTACGTTTATCCATTTACCCCCTCCCCCCTGCTATTTGTTTGTACCCTACGTCAGCATAATCTCTGATATAATGATCGGGGACATTAGGCCTAACTGAACAAACATCAGGCTCCAATATCAAAACAGGTAAACTTACAATGAATTGTTTTTTCTTGTTAGCCTGCATATCAAGGAATTTTTGTTTTCTTCTTGCTTCCATGTGTTCATTAATACCAGAGGCAGCCATCTTTAATAATTTTACAAACAAAGGGTAATTCTGGAAGAGAAATGAATAATCTCCTATTAGATCTTGATTAGAAATGAAACTAAACATACACTGGTGGTTCAAGACTAAACTATCCTCTCGGTTAAAGCTCAAATATACTCATCAGCAGTAAATATTCGCTAAGAGTCAGGACATCGAAGCCAGTTTATTAGCTCTCAATAGTATCTTTTTTTTTTCTTCTGCAGACTAAATTTTTTTGAAATAGATCTACGGTGAACATTGCATAGCCTAAGTCAAATTTCCTAATACAGATCTTTGCTCAACTCAAATCAAAATGTTCAGTCCATTTGATCTAATTCCTGCTTTTTCCTTCGCCTAAGTCGCATCGGCAGTATGTTCAAAATTTGACTAGGTCAGTTTCTTCCCGAAGGTCTCAAATACAGCTAGGAGGCTATTCTGGGTCGTCTTTGAACAGAAAAAAGTTAAACTTTAATCTATCAATACAAGCAGGAGATAGCTGAATTGTCCCTTCCGAGTCAGCCCGAAATATTGGTGTAATTTTTAACTCAAATTTTTCTCTGGAAAATCACATAAACAATATATGTAAAATAAGTTATTTTAATTTAAGAAACATAGCTAAAATACGCAAATATCTGTCATTGGATGCAACAAAAACACTGATAAACTCATTAGTTACTTCGCGTATTGACTCTTTTAATTCTGTCCTGTATGGTGCACCCCTCAAATATTTAGACAAACTGCAAAAATTACAAAATTCAGCTGCCCGCCTTATTTCGGGAACAGTATACAGGGATCACATAACCCCTATTCTATATAAATTGCACTGGCTTCCTATAATTTTTAGAATTGAATTTAAGATTTTATTATTAGTTTTTAAATGTATAAATAACATTGCACCTATTTATCTTAGTAATCTTTTATGTTTTTATGAACCTCGTCGACAATTACGGTCTTCCGGTGACAATCTGTTACTCATTGAGAAAAATGCTAATCTCATCAGTTTTGGCGAGAAGGCTTTTGAGGTTGCCGCCCCAAAACTATGGAATAAACTTCCTTATTCCATTCGGTCATCTACTTCTCTGTCATCATTTAAGATTTCTCTTAAAACCCACTTGTTTAATAGGGCTTTTAATTAATCATCTCTGTGATAATTATATCTATTATTTTATACATTACTTCTTATTTGACGCGACGTCATAATTGAGTTTTCCTGGAAAATTTGAAACTTGCTGTCTGCTGTACGAGGCACTTCCCAGGAAAATGTCAGACATTCTTACCTACTCGCACCAAAACAGCAGTTATCTACTTGCACATACGAATAAAAGCTTGAAATATGCCTTGAAAAGTTTATCTTAATCCAGTTAAGATTGAATTTCGGTCTTTCGCTAACTCAGGTCTTTGCTTAACTCGGATAAGGTTGGTCAGTCCACTTAGATCAAACTTAGTCGAAGTTTGCTGTATTAACCCTTAGTCGCATATTTATGCACCACGTTATACTGCTATGTATGTGGTCACTGTCACATATACATATGCGACCACAGCAAGGACCTTTTTTATAAGCCGCAATTGAGCATTTAGTTTTCTATTTAATTGATATAGCCACGCATGCTTGTCAGACAGGAACTTGTCTTGTCAATAACATTGAGAAAAACATGTCTTTATTCAACATTTTTTGACAAAAAATAGGTTGCCAGGCAACGAAACATACGCCCACACAGCAGCCAAATCGTCCGGGCAGTCAACAAGAGTTGTTGCATTTTAAGTAATCATCAGAAAATCATAATTCAAACTCACCCATAACTACGGTGTAACTGTGATATAATCAAACGTCTTTTTAAATCAGATAATAATTATGACCTCCAGAGGGACCACAAGCTAAAAAGGGTGATTTTTCGTAGAATCAGGGGCCATGATTCAGGAAGTTACGATCCAATATGGGCAAATATGCAATGGAATCAAGATTATTAGGTTATAAACATGTATTTCAAGTTTCATCAAAATCAGTTCAAAATTGTGACCTCTATAGGGTCCACAACCTTGATATAACATAATTTTACACAATTTGCGTACAGACGGCGGCCATTTTATCCGTCAACACTGGTCCGATTTTCACAAAATTCAAATTCTCTCTTCATTAGCATGAACGTTTTTTTAAATCGGATAATAATTTTGAACTCCAGAGGGACCACAAGCTAACAAAAGCGATTTTTCGGACAATCAGGGGACATAATTCAGGAAGTTATGATTCGATGGGCGTAAATAACGAAAGGAACCAAGATCTTTGGGTTATAAACATGCATGTCACGTTTCATCAAAATCGGTTCAAAATTGTGACATCTATAAGGTCCACAACCTTGATATAACATATTTTCACACCATTCGCGTACAAACGGTGGCCATTTTGTCCATCAATTTTGGTCTGATTTTCACGAAATTCGAATTCAACCTTCATAACCATGGAACGGTGATATACTCAAACGTTTTTTTAAATCGGATAACAATTTTGACCTCCAGAGGAACCACAAGCTGAAAAGGGCGATTTTTGGGACAATCAGGGGCCATAATTCAGGAAGTTACGATCCGATGGGCGCAAATATCGAAAGGAACCAAGATCTTTGGGTTATAGACATACATGTCAATTTTAATCAAAATCGGTTCAAAATTGTGACCTCTATAAGGTCCACAACCTTGATATAACATATTTTCACACAATTCGCGCACAAAGGGCGGCCATTTTGTCCGTCAATTTTGGTCCGATTTTCACGAAATTCGAACTCAGCCTTCATAAACATGGAATGGTGATATAATCAAACGGTTTTTTGAATCGGATAACAATTTTGACCTCCAGAGGGACCACAAGCTAAAAAGGGCGATTTTTCGGACAATCAGGGGCCATAATTCAGGAAGTTACGATCCGATGGGCGCAAATATCCAAAGGAACCAAGATCTTTGGGTTATAAACATACTTGTTAATTCTAATCAAAATCGGTTCAAAATTGTGACCTCTATAAGGTCCACAACCTTGATATAACATATTTTCACACCATTCGCGTGCAAACGGCGGCCATTTTGTCTGTCAATTTTGGTCCGATTTTCACGAAATTCGAACTCAACCTTCATAACCATGGAACGGTGATATTATCAAACGGTTTTTTAAATCGGATAACAATTTTGACCTCCAGAGGGACCACAAGCTAAAAAGTGCGATTTTTCGGACAATCAGGGGACATAATTCAGGAAGTTACGATCCGATTGGCGCAAATATCGAAAGGAACCAAGATCTTTGGGTTATAAACATGGATTTAAAGTTTCATCCAAATCGGTTCAAAATTGTGACCTCTACACTGTTCACAAGCTAAAAAAAAGTGATTTTTCGTACAATCAGGGGCCATAACCCATGAAGTTGCGGTCCGATACATGCCAATATCGAAAGGAACCGAGATCTTAGGGTGATAAACCTATATTTTAAGTTTCATTGAAATCGGATAAAAATTGTGACCTGTAGACTGTTCACAAACAATTGTGGACGGACGGACGGACGAACAGGGGCGACGACAATATACGTCCACATGAAAATGTGGGCGTATAAAAACGTAATTTATTAATGTCGTGAATGTTAAAGACTACAGGTAGTGATTGAAATGCTTATGAATGATTCTGACTCTGATTATCGATGACACCTATTCTGAAGACGATATTTCTGATGAAAATGATTTGCAAAGTATAGATCAATTTATCCCAGGTTCAACATTTTTTTATTGGTGTCAAGAGTCTATCACTTACAATTATCCGGCAGTAGTCCATTGAAATAGGCGTATAAAATATATCACATTAGCTTTTATTTAGCCTGACCACTTGACGTCATGACGTCAAAATGACATCGACCGTTTAAGGCTAGGGCTATTTAGTCACAAGTGTATTTTAGCTTTGCAATGGATTGAAATTTAAAGGAGGTAAATCGCTAATATTTGGGGTCTAGAAATTGACACAAATGGGTCACAAGCCATATAATAATGTAATATGAATGTACATAAACTGATTTACATTCAATCGCTTCCGTTTTTACACTAATATCAAATCAGTTATATATGTTTGGCGAAGTACACCAGAAGTCTCAAATGAATCACAATATATATAGTGTCTGGTTATTCCAGCCTACATAGTATTTATTGCGCATGCTTATAATTACCGTTTGAGATGTCATGTGGAGTATACCTAGCCTTGTTCTTTGGGTCCCTAGCTGAAAATGAGTCTGACGCCGTATGGTACACGATTCGTGTACTGTACTAATGGTAAAAAAATTATTTCGTCTTAAATATTGGATATCATTATCAGACATCAGAAGCCCATTGTTGATTTAAATTGACAAATAATTTGTGTTTTCAACCTCGAAGACTTTCGATGATATTGAGTTAGAGACTAATTAGCTACTTTAACACAAGTTTAGTCAGTAGTAATTTTTCAAGCATTGTATAATTATTGCAAAATTTTCACTATGCCTAGTTCTAGGTCAACATGTAGCCTTAGTACTTATTACATTTATTCCTCTTTGAATCCATGATCGACCCCGGGAACTGCTAGAGGTATGTTACTGATAACAATTAAAACCGCACCCACCATTAACACATTTAAAAAACGACTTGATAAAGAATGGAAAGACCATACGTTTAGCACGCCTTACGGTTCATTCGCAAACTACAACATGGATGGCAACTAAAATTACTGACATTGTAATAACAGAAATTAACTACGTAACCTGTGTTTTAATCAAACTATGAACCGTGAAACTAACTCAAAACATGTGAATTGAAATCCTAAATTGTGTCTGACAACTGGTATACAATATGATACACTACAATGACCCAATTATGGGGAACATTAACAGTAACATAGCTGTACATTTAACTCACCACGAATGGAATTAGTGCTACTCAAAGTGTTTTAAGATCAGCAAAAGGCCTTATGGCCTACCAACGCTGTAATGATAAGGATAAGGATAAGGAAAAACATGCGAAATTAATCCAACAAGTTAGATGTTACTCTTTGATATTCTGACGACGTAACATCTAACATCCGAACAGTCAAAAGCTCGAGGCAAAAGTTGATAACTAGCATACTTCGTTCAGCGGACAGCAAAATTCACAATTTTCAGTTATCTGCACTGCTAACACATTAAACTTACATATCATATCCATCTGTGTTCCGAAAAAAAAAATTTGTTGTCTATTTTAAGAGATTTCACAAAAATCTTCGCCCACAACCAACACAACACATTGAAAAAGGAAATGACCTACATAGGTGAAAGGTGAAATCTGGGTTGGTGCACATTACGAACGAATTCTTTAAACGAAACGAAATCATGAGACGAATTTGAAGGCGATCATTTTAAATTTATTTTCAGTGATGTTCCGATTATCGGTTTCGCCATTCAGTAGACTAATCGGCCGATGAGTGGCCTACCAAAAGAAATTTTGCCGATATGTGCGTAGCCGATATCTATTCAAAAAGACTCGGCAGTCAAATACCTTTTCGTAAAATATTATTTAGATTGTGAATAAATCACTCTCTCTTACTTAAACTCGCACTCGACCCGTTTATTTTAGTTGCCGTGTGTGTGATACAAGACTCAATGCTTTATAATTATTCATATTTTCAAAGATAGAAAAGGCGGGAAAATGTCACGTGACATTGACAAAGACAGAAGCTATCATATCTATAATATCAACCGTTAGCCATGAAACATTCTACGAATGCCGACAAATTTAAGGATTTTAAATTATATTGTAATCAACATTTTATAAATAATAATCGCAATCATATAGCCTATGCTAGAAATTACCACGGCATAACGGCAATTGTCGTAAAAAAAAGTAAAAGCTGAAAGCAAACACGGACTGCTACGGTAATAAAAATAGCCTAAATTGCACTGTTGTCAACGTGTACACAAATCAAAAAGTTGTGCCTTTTCTATGTAGACGCATGAAATGCATATATGTAATAACTTTTCAATATCATACAGTCGTTCAGGGGATTTGGGATTAGGTCAATAATTCAGAGATGTAAGATTTAGTTGTAAATGTCCCGTCCTACCGTTATATATAATTAGTTTTTTCATAAGAATGCTTACTTTCTAAAATAGGTTATGGCAGAGCCGTGGGAAATTTGACGAATGAATTTTAGTTATAGCTGACATGATGGCCACCGTTATGAACACGAATAACTAAAAGGAAAGGAAACTAAATTTCGGTGATTTTATTACTCGTAAGAGGAATCTGTATAATTTATACTTTGACAGTACCACTAAACACAATTAGGGCCAGATTAATTGACACGATATATATAAAAATTGCACGTCCCGTGACGGAAAATGTCAACAGTTTGCTTTAAATAAGTTAGGCAGTGGTGCCTTGTCAGCTTATTTTAGCTACGGTTTTTTTAAATTTTTGTTTTTGAAAAGTCCTAATTTCAAGCACTGATCTAGACCTACTAAATAATCAAGCAACAAAGTTCTCAATTGACGTTGTTTATTTTCAACTACGCATGAAGAGCGACCTAATTATTCCTTCAATAAACATCGACTTCTATCCCAATATAAAATCTCTACAAAAACAGTACATTGTCATAATGCAATCCATAGAAATATTGTAGAAACATAACGCTAACGCTACAATATACGTCCACGTTCCTGCTTTGATTGACATGGTACTTTGTCAAGAAGGCTAGGCGTTTGGTTTGTTTAGCGTTGAGGGTCGTGCCTCAACATCAATAGTTGCCGTCCTTAGAGTATAAGGAATAAGTATACCAAGATAATATATTCAGAATTGTGCCTTCCTAACGCTAAAGGCAAAAAGTGGGCGTGGCCCTGCCCCTGGGGGTCGGGACATTCATCAAAATCAATAGTGGACGCCCTCAGGCTATAAGGAATACAAGTACCAAGCTGCTTCATTCAGAATTGCGGCCTGTAAACGACAAACACAAAAATTGGGCGTGTCTTGCCTGTGGGAGTCGGGACATGCAGTTGACGTCCTTAGGCTATAAGGAATACATATCCCAAGTTTAAAGACGATCCATTAAGAATCGTGGCCTGTAGACAACACACACAGACACGAAGTAAAAATGGGCATGGCTCTGCCCCTGGGGGTTAGGAAATCACCAAAAACAATACGGGTCATCTTTAGGGTATAAGGAATAGGTATGTAAAGTTTTAAAAGGATCTGTTAAGAATTGCATCTTGTAGGCGAACACACGACACAAAAGCATTGGGCGTGGCTCTGTCCCAGGGGGTCCGGCATGCACCAAAAATAATAGTGGTCAGCCTTAGGGTATAAGGAATAAGTATAAAAAAAGTTTTCAAGACGATCGATTAAGAATTGTGGCCTGTAACTGACACACAGACAGACAAAAAGAAAATGGGCGTGGCACTGTCCCTGGGGGTCGGGCATGCACCAAAAACAATAGAGATCTTCCTTAAGGTACCAAGAATGAGCATTCAAAGTTTCAAGATGATACATTAAGAAATGCAGCCTGTAGACGACAGACAAACAAATACAAGAAATGGGTGTTGCTGTCCCACGGGGGTCGGGCATGCACCAAAAACAAAAGGGATCATCCTTAGGGTATAAGGAATAAGTATTTTAAGTTTCAAGATGACCAATTAAGAATTGTGGCCTGTAGGCGACACACAAAAAGAAAATGGGCGTGACTCTGCCCCTGGGGGTTGGGCATGCACCCCAAATGATAGGAATGTTCCTTAGGGTACAAAGAATAAGCATTCAAAGTTTCAAGATGATACGTTAAGAAATGTGGCTTGTAGACGACAAACAAATAAATACAAGGAATGGGCGTGGCTCTGCCATTGGGGGTCGGACATGCACCAAAAAACAATAGGGATCATCCTTAGGGTGTAAAGAGTAAGTATACAAAGTTTTAAGAAAATCCAGTTAGAATTGCGGCCTGTAGGCGACAGACACACAAAAAGAAAATAGGCGTGGCTCTGCCCCTGGGAGTTGGGCATGCACCCCAAATGATAGGGATCATCCTTAGAGTATAAAGAGTAAGTATACAAAGTTTGAAGAAAATCCAGTACGAATTGCGCCCTGCAGGCAACACACAAAAAGAAAATGGGCGTGGCTCTGCCCCTGGGGGTTGAGCATGCACCCCAAATGATAGGAATGTTCCTTAGGGTACAAAGAATAAGCGTTCAAAGTTTCAAGATGATACGTTAACAAATGTGGCTTGTAGACGACAAACAAATAAATACAAGGAATGGGCGTGGCTCTGTCCATTGGGGGTCGGGCATGCACCAAAAAACAATAGGGATCATCCTTAGGGTGTAAAGAGTAAGTATACAAAGTTTTAAGAAAATCCAGTTAGAATTGCGGCCTGTAGGCAACACACAGACACACAAAAAAATGGGCGTGGCTCTGCCCCTGGGGGTTGGGCATGCACCCCAAACGATAAGGATCATCCTTAGAGTATAAAGAGTAAGTATACCAAGTTTGAAGAAAATCCAGTAAGAATTGCGCCCTGTAGGCGACACAAAGACACACGAAAAGAAAATGGGCGTGGCTCTGCCCCTGGGGGTTGGGCATGCACCCCAAACGATAGGGATGTTCCTTAGGGTACAAAGAATGTGTATGCAAAGTTTCAAGATTATAAGTTAAGAAATGTGGCCTGTAGACGACAAACAAACAAATACTAGAAATGGGCGTGGCTATGCCCCTGGGGGTCGGGCATGCACCAAAAACAATAGGGATTTTCCTTGGGGTATAAGGAATAAGTATACCAAGTATAAGGAATAAGTATACCAAGTTTGAAGAAAATCCAGTAAGAATTGCGCCCTATAGGCGACACAAAGACACAAGAAAAGAAAATGGGCGTGGCTCTGCCCCTGGGGGTTGGGCATGCACCCCAAACGATAGGGATGTTTCTTAGGGTACAAAGAATGTGTATGCAAAGTTTCACGATTATACGTTAACAAATGTGGCTTGTAGACGACAAACAAACAAATACTAGAAATGGGCGTGGCTATGCCCCTGGGGGTCGGGCATGCACCAAAAACAATAGGGATCTTCCTTGGGGTAAAAGGAATAAGTATACCAAGTATAAGGAATAAGTATACCAAGTTTGAAGAAAATCCAGTAAGAATTGCGCCCTGTAGGCGACACAAAGACACAAGAAAAGAAAATGGGCGTGGTTCTGCCCCTGGGGGTCGGGCATGCACCCCAAATGATAGGGATGCTCCTTAGGGTACAAAGAATGTGTATGCAAAGTTTCAAGATTATAAGTTAAGAAATGTGGCTTGTAGACGACAAACAAATAAATACAAGGAATGGGCGTGGCTCTGTCCATTGGGGGTCGGGCATGCACCAAAAAACAATAGGGATCATCCTTAGGGTGTAAAGAGTAAGTATACAAAGTTTTAAGAAAATCCAGTTAGAATTGCGCCCTGTAGGCGAACCACAGACACACACACACACACACATACATACATACACACACACACACACACACACACACACACAGAGACAGGGGCGACGGCATAATACGTTCACATTATGAATGTGGACGTATAAAAATGCATTTCGTTTCGTGTTAAACAGGGGTCCTCAAATTTTAATGGGGAGGATATGACGTCAAACGGATGTCAAACTATCCTAACATGGCGACTACATGAAATATTTTTGAATGTGATATTGGATAAACCTGTTTCAATGAACCTCGTGTGTGTGTCAGTAAGTGTTATTGTTGTTCAGAGATGGATCACACAATAAGGTAGGACATGCATTTAGAATTTATCGACTGACGCCTTTCAGCTCGTGGCTTTTTGATGCGCAAATAATTCAGTCGCACATCGCTTAAAGAGAATATAGCTTGTGGAATCTAGAGGTTACGTGTGAACGAAACCTCTAGACACTCTGGAGTAATGCGAAATGTGATTAGTGATTGTGAAGCACAACAAATTCAATTGTCATCGTTCTTAAAAAATCCTACCTAGATTCTACCCGATTCGAAAATACACAATCGAGTTGATTGGTAATCTTACCTCGGTTGTAACTTTTAGCAGACGGAATGAATGTTTTCAGACCGGCCACAGAATAATCCCAAAAAAGAAGGAAAAGTAGTAGTGTTGCTAAGAAACAGAAAACAAAGCACTACCTATCCAGATTTTTCTATTCTAAAGAGCAGGGTAAGGGGAAGCAACCTTGATTACGAATATAACCGGAAGTCAAAATATCCATAGTGATCCCATAGTGATCCTTTTTTTTTTCTAGCTGTCAAAAAGTATTTATTTCTTCGGTGTATTTATTTCTTAGGATAACATCAAAATTATTAGACTTCAGCCCAAATTCATTTCAAAACATGGAAGAGCAAAATGTCAACAGGTAATCTAAAATTGCGATCGAGAAGGTTCTTTCTTAGGCTACCGTATATAAATATTATTATATTGACATTGTATTATAAATAAGGATAAGGTCCATGATTTAATCTTGTCTTCCTCTTCCTCCTAGGTATAAGTTAAAAGTAGGCTATTGACAAATTGAAGGAGATTGAGAATGAATCGTTTTGACTTGTTTATAATCGTCTCATCAGTTCATTCTTAATAAAGGACCTACTGTGTGAGTTCTGGTAAATAATAAACGGATTTCTTCGATTATGAACAAACTAGTTAACTTTGGTTATTATAAACTTACCTGTGTGTTTGAAATTAACTCCCGTTAAATAAAATCCATTGCACAATAAAATATCTCAACGAATAAAAACGGTTCTCTCTTGAAAGATTTGAATATTTACTTGTTATTTCGACAGAGTGGATAATAACATTGCTTTCGTCACATATTGGACGAATCCAACACACGGAAGCGAGGTTGCTTAAATTTGACGCATATGTTGTCAAGCACGTGCTATACTCAAAGCAACGCGCCAACATTACAATCGTTTGAGTTTGGGCGACGAAAATATTAATTGAAGACAATTACATAGGAGCTTTATCTTTATATTGAAACCATTGATCGCCAGTCTATCAAATTTTATTCACAATGAAAGAATCACTGATTGCACGGATACTCGTAAAAATAAAGTCATGTATAAAATATAGATTTTAATATCCTATCTTCTTTATGTAATAAATAGTTTAACACGGATCATGAAGCACATCTCCAAAGTGGCTGAGGACTCTGAGTGTATTATTAATTTGATCTCATTCTTTCGATCAAATAATAACCGCTTCAGTGACATTTTTAAGCGTGTTGCGACAGCGTTCAAAGTGCCTAATGGCATTGGGTTTCGTAAGCAATGCCGACAAGTCCGTAACGCCCCGTAAGAAGCGGAACATTAATTGTAAATGGCCTGCATATATGTTAAATAATAATATTATCATACCATATTATAAAGATGGGTAATATTTAAGGCCCGTGAAAAGAATGTAGTTATTTTTGTACCTCATGCGTGTTAAAAAGAAAATTATCCCATCCTAGTCGGTAATCAAATAATTAAGACGGTAACAAATTTTAAAAAAATACTGGTTGTTATGTGTGCGAACGCTCAAACTCAATGCCGAGACGCGCTTAACTTAACTTGAATTGACGTAAAAATGCCATATTTCCTATGCTGTCACCCCTAATACAAAGTGATATCTCCCGAGGTGTGACGTAACCAGCTGCCATATTGATATTTTTCTTAAACGAAAGTTTGTGGGATTTCAATTTTTCAAGAGAGAACTGTTTTTATACGTTGGCACATTTAGTGGTGCGATGGATTTTATTTAACGGGAGTTCATTTTAAACACACGGGTAAGTTTATAATTACCAAAGTTAACTAGTTTGTTAATAATCGAAGAAATCTGTTTATTATTTACCAGAACTCACACAGTAAATCGCTAATGGCAATGGGACCTAGAAACTGACCGTAATGGGTTGCAACCCATGGCCATGTCCCACATATGATATTGATATATAATCTAATGATAGGCCTAAATTGATTTACATTCAATCGTTTCCGTTTTGAATCTAATTTCAAATCATTTATGTCGGACAGCAAAAGACGGCATATGAGTCTCTATTGCTAATGCTGAGGAAGTTCATCTGGATTGCACAGCGTGATTCCAAGTAGGCTAATTCCTTGTTACTTAGGATGGGAAGAAAAACTGAGTGTAGGCCATAGCTTGGTAAAATTGCCCTGATTGCACGCTGGTGAATGTCAATCTTCATCAATTAGCCCAGTCGTTATAGAAGAACAGTAGGAGTAGGAACCCCATTTTATTTCATTTCACTCAGTTCCACACTTAGTATCAAGTTATCAACTCATGTTACTTTCACTAAAGAAGGAGTTCGCTGTTGACTATAGAAAAGTTCCCGGCCTGCCTAAAAACTATGATACGGATCCTACTTCCTGTGAGGGGTACTCATGAATGGTTTAAACTCTAGCTAGCTGTCACTTCATGTTGTTGTAAAAATAAAGGTCTAATTAATAATTTCTATAACATCTGAAGCCTATAAATAAAGACTTGCGTAGGCAGATTTAGCTCTTGCATAATTTAGGTTTAACCAAAATATGGGCTTAGTGCTTTTAGAGTGAAAATCATTTTAGTAAGGAATAGTTTGCCCTTGAATTAATATGACACTGTTGACAGGTCTAATATTTCAAAAAAAAAAAAAACGGATTATATTATATTTTTGTGAAAAGCAATTTCTCACACACAGTATACTTTAAATTTAAAGATGGATAGGGTGTTGTTAAAATGGATAGGGTGTTGTTTAGTTGGATAGGGTGTTGTTAAGATGGACAGGGCGTTGACAGGGTGTTGTTTAGTTGGATAGGGTGTTGTTAAGATGGACAGGGTGTTGTTAAGATGGACAGGGCGTTGACAGGGTGTTGTTAAGATGGACAGGGTGTTGTTTAGTTGGATAGGGTGTTGTTAAGATGGACAGGGCGTTGACAGGGTGTTGTTAAGATGGACAGGGCGTTGACAGGGTGTTGTTAAGATGGACATGGTGTTGACAGGGTGTTGTTTAGATGGACAGGGTGTTGTTTGGTTTTCGTACCTGTTTTGAAAACTAATCTTTTTTCATTCCACGTAAATCTCAGAAACTGTACGTGTTAGAAGTCTGAATAAGCCTCAAAATTAGCCACCAGTGACTGACAACATGGCATATAATCAGGCTTTGTGAGACACAATAAATAATGATGGTAAGGTACAATGAAATCATCATCCATGTTATTTTGGGTGGCCGACTGGTTTAACGTATTCTCGTGAAATCATGATGTCTGTCATGGATGTGGTTTCGATTCCCCAGTTATACATGACAAGGAGTAAAATCACTTGTCCAACCTCGTGGGTTCTCTACGGGACCTCCGGTTTCTCCCTCTGCTAACGACCTAAATGCGAATATTAAATTGATCCATATGTTAGTCCCGAAATGACCAAGTTTGTGTCAAGTGGATGTTAATCCCCATTTCTCTCTCTCTCTCTTTGAACTCTTTCTCTATTATTATATTTGTCATACATCTGAACCATTTAAATATTTGGCTTTCAATTCAGTTGGTTGCCATCGACAAATTTGCTTTCACGTTTCATGTTCAATTTTGGAAATCATTATTTTCAGTGAAGTGCCAAAAATAGGAGTGGATGTGAACAGTCCTGATGAGGAGAAGAAAGTTGATGAAATACCTGAAGTTCCTGAAGCAAGTTCACCTGCTTTAAAGTTTCTTGACAGTCTAGGTGAGATATTACACTAACACACCCTATTGTAATATTTGAATGGAAACAGTTGTCCTGGTTGTCTGTATCATTGATAACCTATAGAGTTGATTATGGGCTTTTTATATTGTTCCATAATTAAAAGTCTTAACTACTAAATGAAAAAGTGAAATCATTTTTTTTTTCAGTGCCAGAAACTGATTTTAAATATATGATGTTTGACGACAAACTTGTCACAATCTCTGATACGGGCAAGGAACTGGGAGAATTTTGTGTTACTATCGAACCCACCAAACATTGTAATCAGGACTGTTTTCTGGTGCATGCTAACAGTCATGGGGCTATTGACGGAGTACCATGTGGGACATCTATAACTTGTTATGTGACACGAAATCTAGAAACTATTGAACAGCACCATCATGAGTATGTTAATGTAAGAATCACTTATCTTTGTTAATCATGTCAAATGCTTTCTCTCTATAATTCCGACTTTGATGAAGAATTGTATTTGATCCCTGCGTAGTTCCATTGTGGTGCTGTGGACTGAAAAGGGACAATGTATAGTCTTTTGGATGTAAAGAAAATCCAAGGTCCGGTTTATACATTAGTGTACACATAAAAGAACCTCGGCAGTTGGAATCTGCTAGAAGACGAGACCCTAGCGCAGCTGTCCAGAAAAATTTGCCTCATGGCAAACTGAATGTAAGCGTATACCCATCTTCATTAGCCCAGTTGAAGCAGAAGAGTAGGATGTAAACGCAATACTCTAATATATAATTAGCCCATTTGAAGCAGAACAGTAGGACGTTAAATACAATACTCTAATTAATATATAATTTCAGCTTGATAATTGTCCTTTAGATAGAAAAACAAATATAGTCAAACAGGAAACAGAATATACAGTCAACAGAATTATTACCCAAGGGGAGGTAAGTTCAAGTTATCAGCTGGAGTAAGACTACTAACTCTTTCCTCATTGACTATATTGTTAATTTTATGACAGCATTATCTTAATCTTTAATAACCACAACACATCCATCTTCATCAGAAGACTTGACCTTGCTTTAACCCTGTACATCTAAATAATGTCATACTAAGAAACGTGTGAAGCACTACAACACTCGACACCTAAATAAACAGAAATATTGTCTCAGGTATCTTCTTAAAATATTCTCAAATATTAAACCAAACTTGACTTTATTAGAATAGAAACAAGCAGTGCCGTTAACTTAATAAATTATTTTTCAGGCTGTGGAACGTAAAAATAAAACCTTTTCTTTTGATGATATGAAAGGTTTCATCTCTGAAGGTGAGTGAAAACAAATTTTAACAATATTCAGGGTTTCAATTTTCAACCACATTGAGGGATTCCATTGATCTATAGAAGTAGACAAACCAATCTGATTATTATTAAATCTTTTGTTCGTTCTTATATAAGATGTAACATGTATTAAGAACAACCTGTATTGAGGCTGGTGAGGGAGATCCAGATGGTTTAACACACTTTAGATCAGATCATAATGTCTGTCATTGACTCAAGTGACTATGAAAAATATCTTTGATCCAGAAACACAAAACTTTGCACATAGTTTATTATTGATGTATTTGATACATGGAACAACAAAAGTTTTATAAAGCGCTAGTTGTAGCTAAAATAAGGCAAACGATTTTGCTTAATTTACTTTAATTTCAATAAATTGCTAGCACTTCAGCAGTGGAAGGAAACCATAGAAACCATAGGACCCAGAGAAAAACACATGAGGTTTAACAGGTGACCTTACTCCTTGTCACGTACAACAGGGAATCGAAACAACGTCACTTCATAAAATTACACACCTTAAGATCTAAAGCCCAAACATTGAACCATTCGAACACCCACTTCCTGGTACTACTGTACAACTAATGATGGCAGAATTTAATACTCCATGTTTTCATTATACTATATTTCAGGATCAAATTTATTATTACACAGATTGCTAATTGAGAAGGGAATGCCAGATGATGATTTTCAGTTGGTTTCCTTTGATTCTGAAACAAATCTTTGTGCTGCAACATATGTAAGTATTCACAAACATTTGGTCTGTATCGTAAAACTACTACATTGTAAAACGAACATTGTTTCAACTGGTCACTGTCTGGGCAAAATTCCCTTTAGCAGTCAGTCGTTTACGAAATGGTACACAACTTCTGTAACATATTTTAAAACGTTCACTGTGTCTTAAATATTGCATATTAGGATTCCACATTTTTACGGCAACATAACAACATCAATATGGATTGAAAGGGTACCAGTATTGAATTCTAATTCAGGTTTTTTAATTTCAAATATTATGACTTGACTCGTGTAAATGTTTGATTATCAACACTAAGAAGTAGCTATAGTGTGTTTTGTACGTTTTAGGTATGTAAAACAACCAACTTAGTTTAATTTGTACGAAACTGGGTAAAATTCTAATTATGGCAATAAATCTAATACGAAGAGATTAAACTCTGTAGATACGGTGTGTTAATTAACAGGGGTGAGAAATTGACTATGGATGATTTAATTATCGCTAGGAGTGAAAATCTCAGCGACGGTGTGTTTTCTGTACTGGGTGTGTTAATTAACGGACGGGTTAAAAACAACTGACACGGTGTGTATTCTACGTTTGGTGAGTTTTCTCGAGAGTGTGTTATAACTGCACCAAAGTGTCTTATCAAGGACTAGCAGGCTAAATCTGACGCTTAGGTATCAAATCTAATTTACCGTGCGATTTCTTAATCGACTGTGTGTTTTTCGCAGATCGGTCTTTGTTAAGGGTAGGTCTTTATACATGGATTTATACGTGCTGTAGTTACATATATGCCCTCTTTAGTCTATGCGTATTTCATTTGTTGATGAATACTACGTTTCTTATACTGCATACCATTGTCTTGCTACAGTTATTTATATTTCTTGTCTTTTTGTGTGTTTCATTTGTTAGCATTATCGTGGTACTACTGAACTATAAATGCATGTGTCTTAAAATCGGTCGCACTCAATATCGTTATTTACCGATATCCGGTCCAACCTCTATTTGATTATACGATGTATTGTAATCTCTATTGATATCAGATGCTCTAATCTATTTCCACATATATAACAAACGATAATTCACATATCAAATAACACTAATGCAAATAGGGACACGGACCTGTGGCGATATTGCATGGTCGAACTCGGTGTAATCAGCTTGTCGTTGCGTGAAAATACCGTGCTATGTATGACTATTTATCTTTGACACGTGTCCATACAGCCGCTTGTGATTCAGTAAACGTTGTGTCCCAAAGTCGTCTTTGCGTGCAAAATAGAGACCTCTAACTTAATATGGAAATAAGGGCTTAATTTAATAAGAACGACTAAATTTAAACACGTATTAATATTTCTATTGTTTACGATTGTATGGCATAGCTTTATTATTTTTCTTCCGGTACTAATAACTACGAGGCGAGTGGATCCAATTGTAATTTAGCATGTATAGAAATACGTGATGACAGATCGAGAGCACGGGCTGCAATAGTCCCCAACTTGTTCTATTTATAAAAGCATGCCATCACCTCTGGAGATCAGTTAGTTTCCAGTCTAAAACGACTTTATAATTTCTTTTGTTATTTCGGTCGCTTTATTTGAAAAGATTTAAATAATGTGCCATAGTAATTTGTGATTTTGTTTTTATGGTTAATTCGGTTTAATTCTGAACATTTCTAAATCTAAATATTGGACGAAAAACATTAATCATGGATACACGTTCAGAATAGTGTTAGAATGATTTATTTGTTAAAGGTCGGTTAGTAACTTAGTACCGTATAATATGAACATCTGACATGCAAAATTGTGTTAAAGAATTAGACTACTGCCATTTGCGATATTTAGAACCGTGCATAGAACACATTATGTCCAGAATTTGGCGGTAACAGCTTAACTAATAAATTTAATAAAAGAAAACTATTTCAGAACAACGATAATTTCTAATACACAATTTGTGTAATTAAAATATCTCTAGAGGTGGCGTTTGTTCGTTTGACAAATTAAGGTTTTGAAATAGGATACACAACACAAATATATTAACTTACAGGGTCATATTTTGAATTTTAATAAACCATGTTAATTCAAGAAAATTATTGTTGTCTTCTGATTAAGATAAAATCGTGAAACAGGTCCCAGGTTTATAATACACATTCACTAAAATTGTTGAGCTGCGGTGATGATCAATTTTATTACCCTAATAAAGTCTGGCAATTAACAGTTGTTATATAACATCTAGGTCAACGTTGATCCAAATGGTGTTCAGCGAAGCGTATTCCTGCTCTGATGGCAGTTTGTGTGGTAATATGTGACTTGGAAATACGTTTAATAATTTAAAAAATTCAAGAAGAAGAACAACCAATTTTCACATATTTCCGATACAACAATTCTTTTTGTTTTAAAATATACTGTAGAAAAATAACTTAGTCCTATAATTTTAGGACGCCATGATAATATCGGCATATATAGGCACAGGGAAAGCCCTCCATCTCTCCATTTCAATGTTATCACGTTTTTCTAACTCACTATTAAATTCCATTGTTGATAACGTTTCTTTTGAATCGCACTAATATTCCACAAAATGTCATTGGAGCAGAGGTTATACGTGTAGAAGCGAATGCTTCGGCCCATACAAACTGCCAATCAAAGAAAAAATAAATAAAGCAGATAATAATTAATACGTTACAATTTAATTAAAACGTTTAGTTATGAAGGCATATGCATATCAATAATGTCTCGTCTTTTTTAGTTGTTTGTTTGAACATTTCTCTGATTATAATATAATGGTTGGGGCTGAGTTTTTTTTCATTTGAGATACCAACCGCAATTTACTATGAGAAACAAAATTAATCGTATATATGTTAATAGAATAATTAAAATATCAAGCTTTATTTAAATGAGATGATAGAAAAGGGAAACATACATTTATGTCATTACAATAAGACCAACGCTGAATAGACCACAGTATGCACACACATGACAAAATTGTTCTTTTTGTGGTACTTTGTCATCCAGGGAATAAACTGTTACAGGTAAAAAAAAATCACACTCCGACCAATCATGTTATCTAATCCATTAGAACAGTGTCGCCTTTCCATCTGAGATCAAAGAGCAAATAGGTCGGAGTCGAAAGAATAATTTCGTGTGAAAAGCGTGCTCTCTGGATAGAATAAATTATACAATAAGGATGAGACTGTAGCCGTGGAGTATCAGTGCTGTGGAGTATTATAGTTGTTGTTGCAGTATTATAAGAAATAGCTAGTACTCGTTGACTATTTTGTTATTTGATTTCAGATCAAATCGCCGATGATTTTGTTAATGAAGGATCTTGTATTATGTGATTTTAGCAGTTTTGATTTTTAATTAGTATTAACGATGTTTTTGTGATAAAGTCTTGATTGTTATTTGGCGCTATGATTTTAGCAACAATTTATCTGAAGATTAAAAACGCCGCCCCTAGGAGATAAGCTAAAGTTAACTCACTGTGATATTAATTACAAAACGGTATATATTGACCGTGAAATGTCACATTCATTACCTTCATAAGTTCTTACTGATAAAAAAAATATAAATTGAAATCTAATAATTTATTATGGCTAATTTATGTGTGGTTTGCTCCAAGGAAGTGCGTCCCCGACAAGAAGCGTTGCAACGCAAAATCGTTTTAATTAAAAATGAAAATCCATATTGACAACTTGACAAGTAAAAAATATTTCTAAAATTTCACAAACATTTCAACCCTTGACTTATTGGGATAAATTGTAACGATTGCCAAATTCCAACCAACTATATCAGCTAATCCATTAGTGCACGAGCTAATTAACTGTGCCTCGTCTGTCAACATCAAAGAACAATTCCGTGTGAAAAGCGTGCATGAATTGACAGTATGAATTGTAAAATAATGACTGGGTCGTTTGGGAGCGGTGTAGTAATACATGTCTGCATGATTTACTTTATTTATTCACAAACGGGACGCTCAAGCTTATATACGACTTTATCATCGCATTATATTATATGCCTAAATTAGGTATATGATTTATCTATTAGTGATGCAATTCTGTTTCCTTGGAAAGCCCTATTTACGACCCAGGTAAGAAATAATCTTATAAAATATAACAGCGACGAAACTTACAGGTTATCATTAGTTGCGAGATTTTTTGTTTATAATTGTGTTTTCGAAATAGATTAGAGCATCTGATATCAAAAGAGATTAAAATACGTCGGATAATCAAAATGAGGTTGGACCGGATATCGGTAAATAACGATATTGCGTGCAACCGATTTTAAGACACATGCATTTATAGTTCAGTAGTACCACGGTAATGCTAACAAATGAAACACACAAAAAGACAAGAAATATAAATAACTGTAGCAAGACAATGGTATGCAGTATAAGAAACGTAGTATTCATCAACAAATGAAATACGCATAGACTAAAGAGGACAGACATGTAACTACAGCCCGTATAAATCCATGTATAAAGACCTACCCTTAACAAAGACCGATCTGCGTAAAACACACGGTCGATTAAGAAATCGCACGGTAAATTAGATTTGACACCTACGCGTCAGATTTAGCCTGCTAGTCCTTGATAAGACACTTTGGTGCAGTTATAACACGCTTTCGAGAAAACTCACCAAACGTAGAATACACACCGTGTCATTTGTTTTTAACCCGTCCGTTAATTAACACACCCAGTACAGAAAACACACCGTCGCTGAGATTTTCACTCCTAGCGATAATTAAATCATCCTTAGTCAATTTCTCACCCCTGTTAATTAACACACCGTATCTACAGAGTTTAACCTCTTCGTATTAGATTTATTGCCATAATTAGAATTTTACCCAGTTTCGTACAAATTAAACTAAGTTGGTTGTTTTACATACCTAAAACGTACAAAACACACTATAGCTACTTCTTATTGCAATCTGAGTACGTATATAAAAATGGAGTAAACTGTGTGTTTTGTTATTACAGAAACATTTAGAGGAGAGAACACAAACAGTAGAAGCTATAGAATTACGAGTTTATGGCATTGAGCGAACCATCAATTCAAAAACAGATTTACCAACAACGTGGCAGTCATATTTTACACAAGATGGGTAAATGATTAATAATTATTTTTATTTGTCAACCAGTGTTGGATGTTGTCATGGGTCGCGTGTTTTAGTGGCCAAATGGTTTATCATGTGTGTGTTAGATCATAAAGTCATGTGATGTCATCTCCATTCACTGCTTGTGACGTGATCTAGTTTTAGTTTTGAATCAAGTGAAAGTTAAACAACATTTCTCTCTTTCTGTAACCTATGTTGTTTCAGTCTGGTGATGGTAGGGCATGAACCTAACATCTAGAATGTCCCTAGTCCTCACATGTCAAGGATGGTGTCTGCTCTCATGCCATGGATAGTGTCTGCCTGGTCACATGACACGGATGGTGTCTGCTCACAAGGAAATTGTCATTTAAAAGAAAAGTGAGCAGAAATATATCTGACTTTTCGAATTCACTGGTCAAAGTCCCTGAGCATTCACCATACAGTGTGATATGAAGGAAATTTTGCCTGGATAATAGCGCTATAGCTTACTCTTATATTGGATTCCAACTGCCAAGGGATCTTTTATGTGCAATCCAATTTGTACATGGGACCTCGGTTTTCTGTCCCATCCGAATGGTTATATGTTGTCCCTTGCCAGGTCCTCAGTACTACCCCATTGACGTCGGGGAACCACGCCGGAAAATCTGAGTGAACTTTCTCGACTAACGCAGGGATTGAACAAAGGACATCGAGGTTAGTGAGCTAACATCTTACTCACTGAACACAGGACATCCAGGTTAGTGAGCTAACATCTTCCTCACTGAACACACGACATCCAGGTTAGTCAGCTAACATCTTCCTCACTGGGCCACCATATTGATTTATTTATATTTCTATGATTGCAGACATTTAACAAACCGTGTACAAGTTGGTTCACCTGTTGGGATGAAATTAGCTAAAGTACCCACTGCTGTTGTTAGAGGTAAGATACCTAGAACACTAGATAACACATCCCTACGGATTTAATTCACCTCAGCCTCGTCAGAGAGCTTAAATAGGCCTTTAATCCATGAGGGTTTAAAGAATGGTTATAACGTAGATGCGTTGATCATAATGCCTATATTTAAGTCAACTGGCATGGTTTCGAATCAACGGTTGTATGTGACAAGGAGTAGGGTTGCCTATCCAACCTTGTAGGGTTTCTTCGGGTTCTCTGGTTTCCTCCAACTGCAAAAGGTTGTGGAACCTCTAGAGGTCACAATTGTTATCCGATTCTGATGACACTTAAAAATATGTGTTTATCTCCCAAAGATCTTGGTTCCTTTCAATATTGACGCATGTACAACTAACATCCTGTATTATAGGCCTGATTGTTAGAAAAATTGATTTTTTTAGCAAAATGTGGGCATATCTGCCATGGCAGCAGCACTTGTTTTATAACCCGGAAAAGTGACAGTTAGAATTTGATATAAGAGTAGGCTGAAGTGCCGCTGTTCGGACAAAATTTCCGTCATAACACACTGCCCATCTTCATTAGTCCAGTTGGGAGCAGAACAGTAGGATTTTTAACCCCATTTCATTTAATATTGTAGATGAAGAACCACCAAAACCAGTATTTGAAAAGAGATCATTAAATATAGAAGAAGATATGCAGATGTATTCAAAATTTCTAGATAGGAAGGTTTGCTATTTATTTATATTCGTCTCAATTTTTATTTAACCACATTCATCAAGTGTATTCTTTCAAATGGAATGAAAATAAGTTCCCAGCTAGAACTTTTGACAGCTGGGATTCGATATAAGAGTAGGCCTTAGTTCCACTGACCAGGCTAAATGTCACTCATAGTACAGTATGGTTTATGCCTGTCTCCATTAGCACAGTCTGGGCAGAAAAGTAGAACATTAATCTCCATTTTGTTTCACATTTGAGTGCAAGTAAAATTGCAACAAATAGAGAATTTCATAGAAGTTTATTTTGATATCAAACTAGAAACAACTGTTTGGGTCCCAATGGGTAATGGTAATTAATGACATTGCTAAAAATGAGAATAAAATGGCTTTGTAATTTTTAATTACATAGGCAATGTATTGGCCCCAGCCCTGAATTTGGATGGTCTGAGACTGTCCCCACGATGTACTGGAAGATATATCACTTTTCTATATAGCAGAGGTTGGAAATTTCTCTCACCATTAATATTAAATATTTGTAATTTCAGGAGGATATAAAAGGTAATCATGCCGTTTACATGAGACAACATCCAGAACTCAAAGCTCTTCTCGCAGACTTCCTGCAATTTCTACTTCTTCGTAAACCTCAAGACATCATCTCCTTCGCATCAGAATATTTCTCAGCATTTTCAACGACGGTGCCAAATGCATCTCCTTATTTGGCATCGAATGCTCCGACTCCTTTCCCGGTCAGTCGAGGCAACACCCGAATAGAGCAGTTACGCACGCCAACCAGATGAGTCAGACATAAACACCCAGACTGTAAATATATGGTTCAAGTTCTCTGTTAAAAAGATTTTAAATACTTATTGATTGTTTTTGTATCCATTTCTGGATTCCATTCTTTACATTCAAACCTTTACACTTTAGATCTGCTTTCTTTGCATGAGAACAAGTTGGTCTAATTGCTGATGTAATGGGACTGTTTCGATGAGCAACTTTTATTACTGCAGCGTTTTTTTTTCTTTCATGTAAAGTGTGCACATGCATGCCAACCAAATGTTTACTTTCTGGCATACATACAAAGTTTCCTCGAATAAGTCAATCAACTGCTCTTGCTGCGGCAAAATCTTCATTTATGACAGGGTGGAGGTAGTATAATGGTCAAAGCGCACGCATTTGATCATAAGGTCAGTCATTGATTCAAGTGATGTTGTTGCAATTACCCGCTTGTACGTTAAAAGGAGTAGGGTCACCTGTCCAACCTCATGGTTTTTCTCCAGGTCCTCCAGTTTCTTCCCGCTGCTAAAGACCCCTACGCATTAGCGAATGATTGAAAATTACCTAGCTTGTGTGTCAAGTGGAGGTTAAACCCCATCTCTCTCTCTCTCTCTCTCTCTCATACATAAATGAAGGAGGAAATGCGGTGACTTTTGCTAGCAAAAACGCATAGATGTAGTTGTACCTGATACAATTACAAACAGTATTAATTTGTACCCAGATATTTAAAACATTGTGCCAGACATTTATTAACACAAAATATCAGGTTGTATTAGTGGTTGTATATTGGAGTGGAAATATTAAAACACAAATAAAAATTAATTGGTGATGCAGATACCAAAATGATTGGACCTGACGACATTGTAACAGGTACCATATTTCTAGGCTTTCAAATTTGAATAGCAATAATAACAGGATCTCAGACTGAGTTTGAAAGGCATCTGGAATTGGATACACTTCTATCAAACATCCGTCTACCCCTCTAAGAAATAAAAGATCTAATTCTACATTTTAATATACTATTCAAAAAAAGTAGGGGATATTTGATTTTTAAGTGTTATTAAAGTCACCTAATGAAACTGACGAAGAAACAAATGACAAAATGAAATGAAGTTCACTTTCATCGATTTATTCCAAATGATCGTTAGACTAAGTAAGGCACAGACTGACCATTATAAGGGTAAAATGATACCCGGGGTCAAACAGCAAAGTTACCACAGCATCACAACAAAGTCAGTAACGGGTAAATCCTCCTCTGTTTGCCAAACAAGCATTGATCCGACGTGGCATACTCCTAATGAGACGTCTAAGGTCATTTTGGTCCAGATTGTCCCATTCCTGTTGCAACGCAGCAGCAAGTTCTTGGACATTGGCAGGACGTTGTTGACGTTGATGTAACCTCTGTCCAAGCATGTCCCAGACATGCTCGATGGGGGAGAGGTCGGGACTCAGTGCTGGTCAAGGTAATGTGGTGATGTTCTGTTGTTGGAGGTAACCTGTAACGATCCTGGCCCTGTGACATCTTGCGTTGTCATCCTGGAAGATGAAACGGCGGCCATGACGTCGTGCGAACGGCACAACATGGACTGCCAAGATGTTGTCCCGGTAGTACTGGCCTGTAACACGCCCTGCAACAACATGTAAAGCCGTTCTTCCAGCAACAGTGATGCCTCCCCACACCATAACAGAACCACCCCCAAATTGATCATGTCTGATGACGTTAACGTCTTGAAAGCGCTCGTTTCGACGACGCCACACCCTCCTACGTCTGTCCAAAAAATCAACAGTGAACCTTGACTCATCTGAAAACATCACATTGCTCCAGCGTCGATTATCCCAGTGTTGACGATCCCTACACCAACGACGTCTTGCCTGAATGTGATGATCTCTCAAACAAGGAATCACGCGAGGACGACGGGCGCGAAGGTGACCCCTATGCAGTCGATTCCGAATCGTCTGGCCACTCACTCTCACACCAGTGTCTGTTTGAAGACGAGCGCTGATCTGATTTGCTGTGATGACACGATTTCTCAAGGCCAAGGTACGGATAAATTGATCCTGGGCTTGAGTTGTCGCCCTTGGTCGACCTGAGCGTGGTCTGTCCTGTACAGATTGTGTATCACGGTATCTGGACCACAGCCTGCTTATGACAGACTGAGAAACATTCATCGTCCGCGCCACAACCGCCTGTGTTGTGCCGATCTGTAGCATGCCAAGGGCACGTAACCTTTCATTTTGGGTAAGCCGACGCATATCAAAATTTGTTTTCTGGTCACTAAAACAATTAAACTGATGTTTCCACCCTGGAATTCAATGCCACAATGACTGTAACATTCAAAGTCAGAGTCGTGCAAATCTTGGGGTGGACCCCCATGATGATCCCAAGCATCACCTGCATTCCATGCGGTAGCTATTGGTGCGTTTGGGCGTCACATGTTACTGGAAATGTTTCTTCTGTTAGGTTCTATAGAGACTTTTTTCGTGGTCATTTGCATATTTTAGTATTATGCCCTCAAAATCAAATATCCCCTACTTTTTTTGAATAGTATATGATCTGAATTGAAATGACCATGTTTTTAATTGAATATTGGAAATGATAAAATAAGTAAAATCTCTCCACTTTTGATGTATGTTTTAATTTGTTGGAGATGGTGTTAATGCTGTGATCAATATAGAATGGTGGTTTTCAATATAATTCATTTTCGTCTCCCAAAATTAGTTACCATAGTAATTTCATTTTACTCACAACCAATTTGGATATGAAGTATGTTTACGAATATGCTCCAATTTGAATATGCATAATAATACATTTATCTGTCATCTCCTTATGATCATCAAATAATTAGATTTTAAACAGAATTATTAAAGCCTAAAGTTCACTTACAACTTTATAAACAGCTTTATTATTTCCAAAATATGTCAAATTTAACAAATGAATAATTTGCATTCAGTATTATTTATTTTAAGGCTATACCAATTTATAACTTTTAGGTCTTGGTCAATAAATAGTTATTTAAGTCTTATGAACAATGTTTTGGGTAATATCTTCAACTAAGAAGAAATGGCAAGACATTTGTCTTCTAATTTGTTTTCCTGAAGAAGAAATATTTAAACTATTGCGATCTAATCTATAAACTCTCCATCGATCTAAATATTAAGGCTACTTGCAGATTTCCAGATTTCATCAGGTCAAGAGATGTAAACAGGGCTAGTGCTTACCCTTACCCACAATCTTGGCAAGAATCATGTGCCGTAACCCTATTTACATCTTGCAACCTCAATATAAAGACCCTACTCCCTAGACACCCCTGTCTGTCCTTGTGTTTAATGTTCAAATGGTTGTGATTTTATAGGAAATAAATTGGATGTTATTTATTCATAAATTTTATATTTTTTAAATTGTGAGAATGATTCTGTTCTACAGGAAATTATTGCTTTCATAAATTATTGGTCAAGTTATTTGAGTCATTAATAATGAAATATGTGACACCACAGCCTGATACAAGGTGTGGGTGGGGAATGGCTAGCACATGTGCGTTATATCATTTAGGTCTCTCATTGTTGAGTCAACTGGGGCATGGTTTTGTTTCCCTGGTTGTAAGAGACAGTAGGATGGCTTTTCCAATGTCTCTCTCCCCCCTCTCAGTCAATTTACATGACATAGAATTTAAAATTTAAAAGAATTTAACCTTAATAAAACATAATAAAAACAGGTGTAAAAACATGGAAAATGTCTTGCTGAGGTAAACACAATTGTCAAAAGTTCACCAGCTTTCCAACAGGTGTTGTGAAAACCATCTTCAATACCAAATTATTTTAGTTGAAATTTAATGATGCATTATGTAAGAGCTGAATCTGCCTATTACAGATCTTTCATCTCGTCTGTTATATAAATCTTACATAATGCATGCTTAAAAATACTTATATTTTATAAAGCAATAATTTTCTGTTGTGAATTCATCATGATGTCTATAGATTAAAAGCTGGATTATTTTTCATTGTTTGATATTTCCTTCATATTTATTTATTAAAATTGTTGTAAATGAGAGAACGGTGTTGGTGAGTTTTTATTTCTCAAACTCGTGGGTTTCCTCCAGGCACTCCGGTTTCCTCCCACTGCTACAGACACCTATGCGCAAGCGAATTATTGAAATAAAATTAAACCATAAGTTAGTCCCGAAATGACCTAGTTTGTGTTGAGTGGACGTTAAACCCCTTTTCTCTCTCTCTCTCCACCTTGTTTGTAGTGTAGGGACAATGTGTACAGTTTGGATGGGATGAAAAACTTAGGTCCTGTGTACATAGATAGGTACAATTTCCTTCATAGCAGACTGTATGGTGTATGCCTGTCTTCATTAGCCCAGTAGAAGTAGAACAGTAGGACATTTCACCCCATTTTATTTCTCATCATCTGCATTCAGACCACAATATTTCCTTTTTTTGTCACCCCAGTCTGTCTGTCCACAATTGTTTGTTAACACTCTACTGGTAACAATTTTATCCGGTTTCTTTTTGATATTGGCATGTATCAGAGTGTAACTTCATGGATTATGGCCCCTGATTGTACGAAAAATCATATTTTTAGCTTGTGAACACTGTAGAGGTCATAATTTTTATCTGATTCGGTTTAAACTTGAAATGTATGTGTATAACCAACACATCTCGGTTCCTTTTGATATTCGCACGAAGCGGACCATAAATTCCTGAATTATGGCCCTGGATGTACAAAAAAAAGCATTTTAGCTTGTGGATCCTATAGAGGTCACAAATTTTTATCACATTTAAAAAAACATTTAAAAATATCATTGTTACACTCTAAAGATGGTTGGGTTCGAAACTGAGGAACAAAATGTTCACCCTGTGTTCGTATAGTGTCAAAATATTGTGTATCAGAGTTGTGGACCCTCTAGAGGTCACAATTTTCATCTGATTTTGATGAAACTTAAAATGCATGTTTATAACCCAAATATCTTGGTTCCTGGTGATTTTCATACATATTGAATCTTTTAAGTTAAAACTACCTGAATTATGGTTTGCAGCTTGTGGTTCCTCTCTGGAGGACACAATTATTATCCAATTTAAAAAAAACGTTTGAATATATCACCGTTACACCGTGATTTCGAGTCCCTGGGTGTACAAGACAAGATTAGGGTCGTCTGTCCACCCTCGTGGGTTTTCTCCCGTTTCCTCCCAGTCTTCTTGTCATTTATGTATTTATTATACTCATCCATCATAATTGTATTGACATGGACCCGGTTGACGTAAATTTTTACATTACGCATAATGCTGTCCTGTTAGTAAATCTATATGTTATTGTTATTATTATAAGCTATATGAAAATTACCATTGTCTTATACATGAATGTTAATATTATTGGTCATATTGTTTTGTTATCAAATGTTCATGTTTATATTGTATGCTGTCCTAAATGGACGTTTCGATGCAATAAATCTTATCTTACTAATTGATACCCCTACGCGCAAGCGAATGATTGAAATAAAATTAAACTATATGTTAGTCCAAAAATGACCTAGTTTGTGTCGAGTGGACATTAAACCCCATTTCTCTCTCTCTGTAACAGCTAATTGCAATCTTTTAGTCAATCCGTCATTTTAAAGCTTCTACAGCAAGCCATTCATAGTTTGATAGCCATTCATAGTTTGATAGTCAATCCGTTTGTTTATCAGCAACATGGCTGCTTTTAGACAAGGTTATTTTTTAATTTCTTTCTTTCCACATAAACAAATCGTCTGATTTAAATATTGCAAATTTGTTCACCCTCACTTCCTTTAGTTTATAGTGTCAGTTGATGCCGCTGTCCTGTAGAATCATCAGACATTGGTTAAATGAAAATTTCGAAGTTATTCTCCAAATTTTCAAGTTTTTTTCAATATTAAATATTTATATTATCGTCATTATCGACAATCTTCCACATTAAAGGGACAATAACACTCTTGCTGGCTTGGCAGCTCTAGAAAATAAATAATAGTCTTATTCTAAGTACTAGATGTTTATCTGTCCTACCTGTTGGGTAAATTATCCATTACGTCATATTTTACTTGTTCAGAGGGTTCGAAAATATTTTAAAATCCAAGTCACATTTGAAAAGGTTTACGTTAACCTTTTCAAATCATGTAGTTGAATTTTTCCAATTCTTTAAATTAGGTGTGTTAAGATGAAATTTGTATCATCAATTAATTTGAATACCGGTACTGTAAAATAATACAATTTGTTGACCAGAATAAAGATTGGGACATATTATTCAATTACAACAAGAGTGTTATTGGGGCTTTAAGAACACGAATTTTATTTTACAATTGGTCCATTTCTATCAATATTGATAGCTTATATAAGCTTATACATTTCATAATCTACTAATTTCATAAAGACATAAAATAAAATATAAACATTTTATTAACCAATTTAAGATCAGTCAGCGACTTTGTTTTCCTGTGCCATTTGTAATGAGGCGCCTTTATGAATGAAGTCAGATCGTTAGTGTGGAAGTGAAATGTCAAACCGTATATTGTTAACAACATGTGATACGTTGACATCTATATGGTACCACTATCAGTATTGTCATCACAAAGACAAGGGCTGGGAATAAAGTGTCATTGATTCAATTAAAGATCACAGCATGAATTTTGTAAATAATGGAAATTAATATGTTGACATATCCTTTCCATAAGTAAAATGTCAGGATTTCTTAATTTTCAAATTGGTAGGCGACCAGTAGGCTCGTAGCATGGTCCCCCGAGGCCTCTCTGACATCATCACCTCCTGATCCTCTTGTCTTGATACCATAACTACTATGAGCCGTGTTGGTCTACCGTCACTGAACATGTGGCCTGGTTTATTTGTTAGCCAACAAGGTGCCAATTCAAACGTTTGCATTTGCCTACATCAGATGTAGGGTGCCTACAGGCACCTAAAATATAGGTGCCTATTGTGTAGTCTATACTGTTATTTTATGAAAGGACAATATTGGTGTCAGTTCTTATCACATGTAACATGTAATTGAAAGTTATTAGATAAGAGAGCAGAAGAAAAATAGAAATAGTCTGTACATTCCCTTGTTTCTATTCATTCTACACCTTATAAAAACATGGTAATGCACATACTTTTTATCTTTTTCTTTCATGTTCTCTTTTCTAGTAGCAGTCATTTCTTATTATGAATTGTCAGTTATCCTCTCACAGTCTCACACAACAACTTTTGGTCTTCGAAGGAGTGAATAGTGAGCATAGATTCACCCATGTATCACACGTCACTTCAGTCAGTTATATAGAGCAAAAACTCGTGTTTTCCTTTTGCATACGTCAATTCTGATTCATGAAACCTTTATTACTCTTCTATTGTAGCAATGATCTCTATCTTAAAATTATATTTGGAATGTGTTTAACCAGTTCTATCACATGTTATAATGACTGACACCAATATTGTCCTTGAATAGAATACTTATAAATCACTTGAAATTTGATACTTCAGCTGTATTTCCCGGCCAAGAGTTCTCGCGTAAATCAAGACACTATCTCTTTCAAGATGATATCGGTGTGAGGAGTCGAAGAAAGATATTTCAGAAAATTCAGCCATAAAACCCTGCCTGAGTCACTTCAATTTGAGGCCCAGTAATGCACTCAGATGCAAGGAGAGAGCACCAAATTTTCTGCTCCAAGCATGTAAAAAGAAACATTGACACTTGGAATTCGAAATAAAACTAAGCCCTAGTACCCCTGTCCGGGCAAAATTTCCGTCATAGCCCACTGTATGGCGTTTTCCCTACATTCATTAGCCCAGTCGGTGTAGAATAAAACTACATGTTAAATATAGGAACTCCATCTAAAACATGATAAATATAGGATCTCCATCTAAAACATGTTAAATATAGGAACTCCATCTAAAACATGATATACCCAAGTTGTAGTATAACATCAAGCATATAACAGAAAGATATTTATAATTGTCGCATAAAATGTACATATAAAAGAATAAGTTATAAATGGTTATGATAATGTTTCTTTTCCATCATAATTTATAGGTTCGTTGTTCATCCCAACATTTTCACAAGTTCGACATAAGCGAGTCAACATTCAAAAACCAAAAGTAGACAGATTACCCAGACGATTATTTGAGGAGTTGGTGAAACCAGTCTTTAAACCGCAAGGTTTAAAACCAGCAGATATTTGTGCTGTTAAAACTATGCAACTTTTACAACAGACTAAAGAAGTAAGATATTAGACCATTATTCTTTAAGGAATGCAATTAGTCAGTAGCTCTGTGATATGAAATATTGCACACTCGTCCTGGGTTTCGTTTCCTCTTGTCAAGGAACAGTGTCTAATCCTTTGGATGGGACAAATATCTGAGGTCTTGTGCTCACCTTTGATTTTGATGAAGAGTGTCTGGGCAAACTTCCCCTTCATGACTGTTTTCCTGTCTTCATTAGCAAAAAGGTAGGACATTAAATCACATTTCATATACATATGTAGATAAATCGAACTGTTATTTTGGTTGCATTTGAGGGTGGCCGAATGGTTATTATGTGCGCATTGAGTCAGTTGGCATGATGAGTCAGTTGGCACAGTTGGCATGATGAGTCAGTTGGCATGATGAGTCAGTTGGCATGATGAGTCAGTTGGCATGGTTTGGATTCCCTGCTGGTATGTGACAAGGAGTAGGGCTGTCTGTTCAGGCTCCCTGTTTCAAATCCTGTCCTCCAGTTTCATCCCACTATGAGCAATATTATTGGAATAGAATTGAACCATATGTTAGTCCAGTAATCACCTAGTTTATGTCAAGTAAATGTTATAATATTTATTTCAACAAGATTTACCTTCTTGTTCCTAACCTTCATCTCATAAAACCAACTTGTATATCCAGTACAGAAGTCAAAATTTGGTGAGAGAGAGAGAGCTTCTTTGTATGCAGCAACAAAAGAATGGAACAACTTGCAACTGTAGATCCAAAAGAGTCCCATCCTTGCTGTATTTCAAATGACGTCTCGAAATCCAATATTTTACTCATGCCTTTGAACTATAATTTAAATGCTTCACTTTCCATTTGTATATTTCAACTTGACTATTCCTCTTTTTCTTTTTGTTTATTTGTATATATGTATATGTATGTTTTTATATACCCACATTTTCATGTGAATGCATTATGTCGTCGTCCCGATGTCTGTCTGTCCACAATTTGTTTGAGGACATTCTACAGGTCACAATTTTTATCCGATTTTAACGAAACTTAAAATATAGCTCGACATGTACATGTATCTCCCAAATGATATTGGTTCCTTTCGATATTGGCATGTATTGGACAATAACTTCAGGGATTATGGCCCCAGAATGTATGAAAAATCACGTTTTTAGCTTTGTGGACACTCTAGAGGTCACATTTTTCAACTGATTTTGATGAAACTTGACATGCATGTTTATAACCTGAAGATTATGGTTCCTTCGATATTTGCGCATGTCGGATCGTGACTGCCTGAATTATGGCCCTCGATTGTACAAAAAATCATGTTTTTAGTTTGTTGTTCCTCTAGAGATCACAACTTTTATCAGAATTAAACAAAGCAAAAAACATTTCAATATATCACAGGTACACCGTATTGTTGGTTGAGTTCGAATTTTTTAAAAATCAGAATGGTATGTCAAGGTTGTTGACCCACAAGAGGTCACAATTTTGATCCGACTTTGATGAAACTTGAAATACCTGTTGATAACCCACAGATCTTTGTTCCTTTTAATATTTGTGCATATCAGACTGTAATTATATGTTTTCTAGCATGTCATGTTGATTCTCTAGAAGACACAATTTTTTTCTGATTTTTAAAAAACGTATACTGTAGGGGTGCCTTCCACTCCGGTTTCTTCCGACTGATAAAGACCCCTACGCACAAGCGAATTATTGGAATAAAATTTAACCATATGTTAGTCCCGAAATGACCTAGTTTGTGTCAAGTGGACGTTAAACCCCATTTCTCTGTCACAATTTTTATCTGATTTCGTTCAAACTTTAAATTTAAGTTAATAACCCAAAGATCTTGGTTCCTTTCGATATATCTGATTTTGCTGAAACTTGAAATTTAAGTTTATAACCCAAAGATCTCGGCTCCTTTCGATATTCAAGCATATCTAACCGTAACTGAATTATGGCCGCTGATTGTACGAAAAGTGCATTTTTAGCTTGATGTCTGTTTAGGTGGTGGTCCGATTTGAAAAAAAAACCATGTGAATATATCACCATTTCACACCAAGATCTTGGTACCTTTTGATAATCACGCGCATCGGAAAGTAACTTCCTGTCCCCTGATTGGTGAAAAATTGCATTTTTAGCTTGCAGATTCTCTAGAGGTCACAATTTTTTTTATTTGATTTTAAAAATTGTTTAAATATATATCAGTGAAATGAATCCGAATTTCAAGAAAATTGAAACGAAACTCCCCAACAAAATGGCTGCTCTTTGTAAAAGTATGCAATACAAAGGTTGTGGACCCTCTAGAGGTCACAATTTGTATCTGATTTTGATGAAACTTAAACCATTTCTTTATATCCCAAATATCTCGCTCCATGGACATTCTAATCCATTTAAATCTCGGCCATCCAACATTCTGGAGAGTTGATTACAGGCATGTCAAGCGAATAAATGTTTAAATAATAATTTAAATAACATTTGAAGCCAAAATAAAGATTTGCCATAGTTCAAGGTCCTACTATCCTTCTTCCACTGGGCTATTGCAGAATGAAGATGGCTTAGTTTTTTATGATATTATTTCCAGGTGAATCCGTACGAAGAGTTTCTGTTTCGTCGATGTTTAGAGATGTTTGAAACAAGAAAAATGATAGCTGTGTGTCAGTCACTACCAGGTTCAGCGGAACAATTTAAAGCAATCAGAAATCAATTAATCAATAATGGAATGAATCTGGTTCACTTTAATAATAATTTAATGAGGTAAGACTTTATTGTACATGTAAACCACGGATTCTAACCAGGTGCAAGTTCTTCTTAAGTGTGCTGTGAAAGGCGCACTAAGAAAATTTCCCACTAAAGAAGACATTTTTTTTGATGAAAGACTGCAATAAAATAAGTTGATAGCTGTGTATAAATTAAAGTCTGACTCATTCAATGTGTCTAACCAGCCCATGTCTACGGTTGTATGCCATCTGTGTGCCGGTGTCAATAAGATTGAGAACCACTGATGTAGACGTCCGAATGGGACTAAAAACTGACGTCCTGTGTACACGTTGACATGTACGTAAAAGTACACTTGGTAGTTGGAATTCGATATAAGGGTAGGCTGTAGCACACATTATGGCGAGGTCCTGTTTACACATTAGGACATTTATTATGTCTGGCACGACAGGACTTCTTATGTACATTGATTGTTTTTTATTTGCTCAGTTTGTTAGCGAGTTGGATGCAGTGAATCAGTCATGGAGTCAAGTGACGTGTTTGTTTTGCCCAGTTTGACTACAAGTAGATCGCCTGTTTAACCTCGTGGGTTGGTTTCCTCCCACTGCTAAAGACCCCTACACACACACTACATATTTTAGTCTGGAAATGAACTACATTGAGTTTGTGTCGAGTGCACGTTCAATAATCTCACCCTCACACTCTCTGTAATAGATTTGAAGTATTTTGTCAGGTACATCTAAAACCGTTATTTGAAGTATGTTAATATGTCACCTTTATTTATTATTTCAGACGGGCTGTAACAGATTCAAAGTATGTAAATATGTTACCACTGTTTATTGGACATAATTATTATATTGTTAGTGATGATATTCAAATAAAGGAAATGGTCAAAGTAACGAAAAAAACACCACAACTTCACCTGATAGGTAAGATTTTACAATCTGAATAGGATAATACAAACTTTCTGTAACGTCAAGGATAATACAAACTTTCTGTCCTGCTATGATTTTTCTTTCTATCCATCACACTCTGCTTCTGATTGAGGTGAATTGTTCAAACACATGGTTTAGATGTTCAGACACATTAGTTGGATGTCTTGACTGACATCAGTGGTTGGCATGTTTGGTTGAATGGTTTAATGCTAGAGTCTGTCATTGAGTCAAGTGGTAAGGTGAGGGTAGAATCTCTAGCAGTGTGAGACTCTAGTTTCTGGCTGTACAGTGTGAGACTCTAGTTTCTGGCTGTACAGGTTACTTGAACTTGTCTCACATAAGATGTACCTGAAATGTTTAACCGCTAACATGATTGATACAAGAGCTGAATCCGCCTGTGCCTATTGTAGGTCTTTCTTTAGGCCTGAAATGTTCTCTAAGTTATCAATTAGACATTAATTAAATTATCCAGACTTTCAAAGCCATCATAAGTCTGCGATAAAAGTGGATTGGAATATCATTTTTTGAAAAATGAAACGTAAAAGTGGATAGTTCGAGACTTTCTTTTTTATTGTATCGATTTAAGTAATACATGTAATGATCGAGACTAACCAACAATTTAAAAGCTAACCTCCCATATCTCCCTTTAAAGTTTGGACACTAAACACTGTGACCTGAATGTCATTTAATCTTGTTTATTTATCCCTAATATCTTTTACATTCATTATATATTAAATCTTGGTATGAAAATTTGTAATTGTCATCTAAAAATCACTCCAGTTGAATGGTGACCATGTAGTATTTAATTTTTTGACAACTGTTCAAGATAATGTCCCATTTAATCATTATACATCAGTAAATCAATTGGGTTGTTTATATTGAACAGTAATTGGGAAATTAAGATGGTAAAATGCTGGAGTGTTCTATCCCTGCTTTTGCAAAGAATGTTCATCAGGATTTGCCAACGTGGTTTCCCCTTGTCAGTGGTGCAGGAAGGAAGGAAATTTGCCCAGGGCAGCGACAATATGGCTGGCTAGTCGTTTAGATGGTACAAATAACTAGTGAAAAGGGGGATCGGATGAAAAGATGGCTATCGGCTACAATGCGTGAATAAATCTCTCAGCCAACCATGACAGGTGAAACATAGTCTGTGTGTTTATTTACATCACAAATCTACTCGCACCATGTCCGTTTTCATGACTGAAAGAACTGTGAGAGGAATAAATACTGCATCACTCGATTGTAATTCTGAACGTTCCGACTAATATAGAACATTCCCCTTATGTAGAATTACTGAAGTAATGTTATTTTGTTTCCTTACAGGAGCTTTAATCGACAACCGAATCTTAACACGTGATGAGTTAATGTCAATATCCAAACTACCAGATATAGAACAACTACACGGAGAATTACTCACCATATTGGGACGTAGTGCATCAAAGACTTATTCCTTATTAGGAAGTCATCAACAGACATTGTCAGTAAATTTAGAACAATTGGTTAAACAGAAACAAACTGATAGTGAATCTCGCGTTAAAAAAAGTTGATCAATATTTTTCAAAATATGGATAGAAAAAACGGGTTGAATTTTTATAGTGCTACCATGTGATTTGATGATAGTGAAATTAAAAATTTGTATTTTTGTTCAACAATTGTGTTATAATGATTTGTAGGCCTTCAAGTGGAATAGGATCACTGGGTTTGTCATTGTGTCTAGTGGGATGGTTTCTATTCCCTACTTGTACATGAAAAGGATTAGGTTCATCTATCCAAACTTATGGGTTTTCTCCAGGTCCTACTGAAGCACCTACGCACAGGCAAATTATCGAAACAAAATCGTGCCACATTTTAGTCCCAAAATAATCTGGTTTGTATTGTGGATGTTAAACCCCATTTTTTTCTCTCTCGTGTGTCAACCTTACAATGAGCATAAACTATTTTTAACTGGGCTGTCTGTTGTGACTGGCTAGGCCCAACCTTGGCGGTATTACTGTATTTAAAACTAGTTTTTTTGCAGCCGCAGACATTTTTTATAAGTCTGTCATGCACCACTTTTGTGACTGGCATACTCCTTCTATGGCTGTCGTGTTTTAACAAGGTTCAAATTAGCAATGGGAACTGATATGAAACTACAAGGGCCAGATTAAGACTAATAGAGGCCCTAATTTAAGCATTTAACAGATTTTGATTTTTTCCTTAAAACAATACAATAGAACTGCTAGAGAGGAAGCAGGAGTTTTAGGTGGTCCAAAAGGTAGAAAGAGCAGGAGTTTAGATGTGAACTAGTGATACAAATGTGATATTTACCTACAAATTCTACTTTTATCTCTCAAATATAGAACTAAAGGGTGTGATTTGCTTTTGTCTTCATGGGTATTGCCCCACTGCTTGCTTCCTATTTTTTATTCGCCCACATTTTATTGCAGTGTTTCATCAATCAAATAGCTGCCATCTTTACTGAGAGATATTCTAATTATGCCTTTTAAAATTTTGGTGCAGACTTAGGAAGATCTGGCAGCACACCTGCATGCCAGAGCACACTGATTGAGAATCACTGACATAAGGAAATTTAAATTTATCATTTGAGTTTGTGAAATGAAGAAGCCTCAAGAATTTCAGCAATTTCCATCGATTGCTTCTAAAGTTCTTGGTTCCTGTTGAAACTCACTAACTTCGGACCACCACTTCCTGGATAATGGCCTGTGATTGGGTTATCTTGCATGGAAACTGCTTGCGGGAAAATTCTGATACATTGAATTCTAAAATGTTCCCATTTTCTTAATCTACGAGGGGGGATGATCCTGGAAGTCTTGATGACTATTATAAATGGTGATAATCCAGGCATTTATAAGAATAAAATATAGTAATTGATATAAAATAAAATAAAACATGCATTTAATTTATTTGATCACACATACAATGCACATTTTTTAAAATACACGGTTTACACAAATCATTTCACAGATAAATAAATCGTTACTGAGCACCCAAGGCCGACAATCTGCCCTCCTCCTCTGTAACCAAGCTGTCTACACTAAAGCCTGCCTTCTCCGCTCTAACCGGGGGAGGGGGTCAGCACGTGTGTGCTGTATCATAAGGTCTGTCATTGAGTCATCTGGCGTGGTTTGAATTCCCGGTTGTACCTGACAAGGAGTAGGCTCGCCTGTCAAATCACATGCATTTTCTTCAGGTTCTCCGATTTCCTCCCACTGCTAAAGACCCATACGAACAAGCAAATTATTGAAGTAAAATTCCTAAATCGATGGTTGCGTACTCTATCCCGTAGACTAGTAGATGTCTTCCCATTATAGAATTTGAAACACCCCTTGCACGTCGAATTAGCCCCCCCCCCCAAAAAAAATTTTTTTCACCAAAACCCATTTTTTAGGAGTGTTCTTAGCCAGCCACATCCTCAGCCCCTCCAAAACTTTCTGTTGCCCCCCCAAAAGACCGGAGGTCTTCATCTATCACAATTGTGCATATTTTTCCAGCTAAAGAAAAGGATATATTATTTTTGGTATGGCGTGGGTGACAGAATACATCGTCTAGGAATCCTTTCAACTGATTTTCTAAATATAATCTGTAATCCACGCCATGTTCAATATCCACAATTGAGTATAATTTTTCTACAAGAAATCCCATTGTTAAATTACTTAATTGTGGTGGCGCCTTGGTACCCATCGCTATACAAAGAATCTGTTTGTAATTTGTTTCGCCAAATGTAAAAGTGTTGTTCATCAGGATGATACGTATGGCTTTGAGGATAAAGGTTTTTTTTAAAACTCTCTCATGACCCTATATGGAGCGGAATTTTCCCCATAATTCTAAATCCTAACCTAGTAATGGGTATGCTAATATGCTTATACTTCTATGCATGTAACTTCTTACTAACAAATGTTAAATTGGTTGTTTACACATATAAAAATGCTAATTTATATGACTTATTTCTTAAATATTACAGTTCGAATACGTGTTTTTTTTTTTTTTTATCCACTATTACTTTTAATTTATTATAGTCTGTTTAGTTTCGTTAACATTTTGCCGTTTCACAAATGTTACGCGGTAAAGCTGTCATAATTCTAAGCTTTATTTTGGTAACAGACCGCGCTGTTTACAATTGTATGGAGGCTGATAGGGGACATGCAAAATATCGCCCTTTTCATAACCCGACATAGACCAAAATCATAAACTATTCTATATATGTTTGAAATATATAAATAGGATTCTCTGTCGTGCATTTATTATAATAATACTGCTAAATCGATTGATTTGGCATATTTTGTTTCTAAAAGAACAATAAAATATATAGTAATGTAGAATAATTTCCTTTGTACGTAAAGTATTTTAGTATTTTTGACATAAAAATGTCGTCATGTCGTCATGTAATGAAAAGGGCGACATTGTACATGTCCCCAATGAACCACCATATAGTACACAGCGCCACCTGTTAGCATAATGTGTGTTAAAATTCTGACTCCCTTTTAACCCGTTATGATAAGTCATAATTCTAACTCACATTATGCTAACAGATGGCGCTGTTTACTTTATGGTGGCCCATTGTGAACATGTATATGTATTACATGCTTTGTAGCTGCATGTATTTGCGTAAAGGGGCGGAGCAATTTTTACGAGAATTTACGGACCGATTTCCACCAAAATCGAATTCAACAGTGATTGTTGTGTATATATGTTTATAAAAAATATATAGCAAATCAAAATTATGATCTCTTCGGGGCGCACAAGCTATGTACCCGATTTTCGCTCAACCAGGGGTTAAAATCCAGGAAAATACGGTCCAAACGCGACAGAAATGAACCTAATCGAATTCTTCGTTGATAACATACAATTTTAGTTTTAAAGAAATTGAATAAAAATTGTGATCCACAAGCTGTGTGCGCGACTTTCGTGCGATCAGGAGCTACACTACGAACTGTTATCGAAATCTTTGGGATATCAATATACAATTTAAGTTTCATCAAAGTCGGATAACAAAATTGGGATATATAGACACACGCACGGACAAGTGTGATGGCATAATACGTGTACGCGAAAATATGAATGGATGCAAACTCTTGAAAGAATAATATTTGTCAATACTACCCTATGATGTCTAATTAATTTTAATGTTATGTACCTGTCAGTTATCATTGGTATAAATTTATTGATTCCGAATAATTTACAGGGATGGCAACATTAATTTGGGGGGTGGGGTTTTCGATCCTTGCATCGGCCGCGAAAGTTCATTCAGATTTTCCGGCGTCCCCCCCCCAAGTCAGTGATGCAGGACGGGGGGGGGGGCTGACAAGAACACCTGTCTAGTGTACGTAAAAGATCCATTGACAGTTGAAATTCGATATAAGAGTAGACTGTAGTGCCGCTGTCAGAACAAAATTTCCCTCATAGCACACTGTATGGCGTATTAGCTCAGTTCGGAGCAGAACAGTAGGAAACATTAAAATATAAGAGGAGAGGAGCGGTGGCAATTACCCCCGAACGTCTCAACGGGCGCATCAGACTGCATCTTCGAGACGTTCCAAATGTTGTGCAAATTCATTTCTCGATATTTATGACTAATTAAAATATTAGGATTTCAAAATCTTTGATACAGCAGAATATTCAATGAAATAATGTTTGCATAATGATTTCTTCAGTTAAATGGAATAGTGAGGAAACAAGTCTACTCTGTGACTATTTAGTACAACAGTATACAGCACTGAAAACAGCAATACGGTTTCTTTGCCCAGTAAATTAGATACTTGTTTTCTTAATGATTGAATCAGTTGAACTTGATCGTTCTAGTATAGTTAATGCAACACTAACGGCAGTTGATTTGAGACAAGCATATTAACTAACGGAGTTGGTCGAGACTCACACGTTATCGGCAATGGTACAAAAGTGTTTAACATAATGAATGTATTAAATTGGAGCTTTTGGGTCCCTTACCCTTTAATATTTCTCAATTCAATTGGATCAGGACTAATATATTGTGCAATTTTATTTCGTTGGTCTCCCCATAAGGACCTTTAACAATTTTAAAACACTATTGGAATATTGTATCGTACTTATTGAGAATTACATCATTTATATTCACGATACGTTATTTGAGTATACACCGATAAAACACAGTAGACTGAGCAATATTGATGTAATTATCAAAATATTTAAACATTGTATATTTGGATGGCTTATATTGACATATTATGTTTTACTACTAAGTGGAATACTGATGTATGGGCTACAGTGGATATTTGAAAACACATTCTTTAGTAGTTATTTGGGCAATGCTCTATTAGACCTTTATATAGATAAATCAGAATTATTTCTTTCTTTCAGGTAAGAAGGAAATAAGCAAGTTTTTGAGTGAAAACAAACAATTTTTAAGTGCGGTAAAGTGTCTATCAGAAGCCGATGCTTACAAAAAACACGAGTAAAACTATTCAATGTACGAAAAACATACCGAATGAAAGCATGCAAAGCCCTTAAAAAAATGCCTCGGTAAAGAGATGACAGCTGTCGCTATAAGGGAATAATCTATTCTCTTGAAATTTACTGTATGAATGTATATAAAATGAACTATATTCAATGTTTAAAATATTATTATGATTTTTAATCTGTATGTTTCGTAAAAACGCCAGCAGTCCAAATTGAATGGCAAACGTTTGTTCTTTGTTAGTTCATTCTACACGATTTTATTGTCCCGCGCCTTTCAAAGAAAGCAGGGGACTATTAAAATGGGTTCGTCTGTCTGTCACTGTAATGTTCAAACTTGGTATAGGTCAATTCCTTGATGGAGTTCGGAGATGAACATTTTCTGTTTAGTACGGAGCCCCTTAAGTGCACGATTCCACTCTTATATATTTTTTTCGTACATGATTCCACTCTTATATAATTATTTCGTTTAAACGAAATATTAATTCGTTTGAACGAAATATTAATTCGTTTAAACGAACCCTAACCCAACCCTAACCCTAACAAATGTCAGATAATAATCGATGTCCGTTAAATGTGGCACAAAGACAAAAGGTTTTAATCCATAGTCAATTCACTACAAATTCGCGTATTCAATTAAAAGAACCGTAAAATTATTTGTTTTCGAGGATTTTATTTTGTCAAGTAGATGAAGTAATATTTTTTGTTTTCAAGAAAAGTCAGATTACCTATAATTCTTTCTCCCCCCCCAGAAAATTTTGGAAAATAGGGTTTGCGCCTATGAAATTTCAATTTGAGGCTGAATTTGCGATATTGGCGTATTATGATATTTTAATATGAACATTATAAACATTTGAGGATGGAATATGATTAAAACGTATCTATAATAATTTTTGAGACAAATGAAAAGTTTGGAATCAGGTTAGAGAGTCACTTGTTGAATATTATACAGGTCACAATTCTATGGAATACAATTACTGCTTATTACTGAGCGACGTTTTTCACTTGCCTATCTTACTCGGCATCATGTGCGGCCCCGCAAACCTATATTGTCATTATAAGGCGCCCAACAAACATGTCATTATGGGCGCCTCGCCGGGATAAGGCACCCAAAACATCAAGCCGTTTTGGGTGTCCCATCAGCTGTGGTGTTGTGAGTCATCATGACATGATTGGCGAGGCAATCATAAAACCAGCCCACCTTAGTTGGGCGCCCAACCAATGTCACTCGGCTTTAGGTGACGCCCATTCTGATAGTGGAACGTTGATCGTTTGCCTCGTATTGCGTTAAATTAGAAGGGCGCCTTTTGCGCGCATTTAGGGAGCCGATTTTTCCCCAATGAGTAAATGGCGCTTTCGGCGCCCATCGGGGACGCCAAAACTTTCTAGGGGCGAGCCGGTCGATTTTTCTCTAATGGGCAAAGGGCGCCCATCAGGGGCGCTGATATTTTCCAGGGGAGGGGGGGGGGGGGGTCAGCTGTGTTGTTATCTCTAGATTTTCATTTTTCTACATGTATTATTTTTTCATATCATATCATTTTTCCAGTCCTGTTTATTCTTTGATCGTATGATTTATTTATTTATTAGAACTTCCTTATACGAACATAATCGATCAAACCAGGACATAAAGATATTTATTCAACTGTTGTAAATACATAAACATAAAATTTATTTCTTTGATGGGAAATAAATTCATGAATCATATACAGCTTAACGTCATAATTTTCTACATCAAAGGCAGCAGTAAATGCAAAACCTTATTTGTTATATGATATCAATTATTTTGACCAAATACTATATATAATCTATTTAAAATACATTTACTCGTTCCATATTTTAAAGGGCGAATCCCGATAACTTTTTAGGGAATAAAACTGCTTAGTTTTGTGTTAAAGTAATATAAAACCCCATTACCCAAGGCCAACCAACTAACCCGATGTTTGTGATACGCTTGTAAATAACTTGAACGTGACAGTCTTCATCTGGAAATGGAGACCGTTGTATTATACAGTATCTGGATAAAACCAGACTTTTTTCTATAAAAATGATATATAGACGAAATTTACCTTTGGTTATCAAGTACAGTACATGGGTCTTTCATTATATAGACCTCTCAAGAAACGGGAATCGATTATCAGGTCACCCAATGAAAAATTAACCCGAAATCTTAAAAGGGTTACGTGTCCGGATAAGCAGTGTTGACGTCCACGTCCAAACGACTCAATATTTTGAGCTGAAATTTTGTGACAAGGTAAATACACCATGCCGCTATATTTTGGTCCATAAATTTCATAAATACTCGGACTTTAATTTTTGAGACTCTGTACTTATCAGGAGAGTCCCTTTAAAATGTGTATTCGTAGCCGTCATAATATTATAGCCGTAGTCTAAACGAAGACAAACATTGTTAAAGTTATTTTATGACCTGAAATAACGTCAAACAAGCAATGACGCCGACTTGGCTCAATCTGCACTAATTCTATACATACACGTATATATACACGTATAGGAGCGCGTAATGAGCAGAGGATTCTTAGGGCATTCTGATTTTACGACATCACGCCCCTTTATTTTATACTCATTGTGGGTGATAAAATGCTATACACATATAGTATTATTTTTAGACAACCATATTATATTGGTGCAGTCTTCACAGCTGTTGATTTGTGGAACCGACTTCAACTTTTGTTCAAGAGCAAAGTCGGACCAAGTGAGAAAGCACACATTAATAAACATTATTCCACTAAACTTTCGAGAACAAATATGCAAAAAGTCGCAGAGTTCTTTAAACACTGAAATTGGGTTTAACTGCCAAGGGATCATTTACGTGCACTCTAATGTGTACACGGCACCTTGGTTTTTCGTACCATCCAAACGACTAGACAGCTGTCCTTGTCACGCTCTCCGGTCTGCATCACTGACAAGGGGAAGCCAAGCCGGAAAATCGAGATGAACATTTTCGGCGAATGCAGGGATCGGGCTTACCCACTTAGCCACGTGATTCCGTAACTCGCAGATCTAATCTACAGGATATAAAGATGAGTAAAAGCGAGATGGAGAGGGAGGTTTACTCCACACAAATTAGCAAATTAGATCATTTCGAGACTAACATTATGGTACAATTTTATTTGAATAATGCACCAGCGTGTTGTGTCCTTTACCAGCTGGGGTGGGGAGGTAACCTGGGGACCCGGAGAAAAAAACATTATGATGAACCACCCAAACCTCTAAATACCAGGTATGAAGTAAAAATACGCTGATAACATTAAAACAATAAAACTTTAATGTAAACAGATGTTATTTCAGCATAAATTATTTATATTGAGTCATAAATAAAATAAAACAATTTTCACTCTTCAGATTTTGTCGACTAAGCTGGAAGCTGTTGCCAACCGATTGTCCTTATAAGAAAATGAAATGCATATTCTTACAAGTAGCGCTAAAGATCTAGTGAAGTTATCATCACCATGAATATTTCGCTGATTCTCCTGGTCCTGTTCGTTTCGATGACTTTGTCCAGTAAAAGATGTTTGAATTCACAGTTTACTGAAATGTACCTACAAAGAATAAGTTGTGATACAGTTGAACAATTTGGTCTCTGTCACTGTTGTCCTGGTAAGTATTACTCTTTCCTAAGTACAGACTAAGCTTAATATGCATTTGACTTTATTTTACAGTGTTTGGATTAAACCCTTCCCCAAATTCCTGAACTTAACTGTTATTTGTAATTTTGAACCTGTTTGTCAAATTTACAGGACATGCGTCCGGGTTTATTACGATATTTTATAGCTATTATGTTGCATGTACGTGTAACATGACAGGAATAGTTTAATCATGCAACAAATTAGGCTTCATTGTATAGAAATGCAACTTTTTTCTATCATGAGATGTAGAGTTCTATTTGGAACATTGCACATCATTTAAATATGGCACCCAATACGCTCGTATAATGTACTATGTGATCTTCAAAATACACCTACATTGTATGCTCACTATTACAGCCCGCTATTAGAGACTGTTCTATTTGCCTCTCAAATATAAAATAACATACATAAATATAAAACAATTAAAATATTACAATAAGACAATAAACATACTAAAATAGACATAATGTAGTTTAGACTTACCTAGAGGAAAAGAATACTTTAGCTGGCGTTTATTACAGGTGCTGGTATATACAGTGTGAGTGAGTAAAGAGAGACGGAACTCACTCCAATATTATACCCTAACGGCGCTAACCCTTATCGTCAGTGTTAAGTAACTTTTAATCCTCTTAGTTTCTAAACTTGATCTGAACCTTTAATTGTAGGAAACCACAATTAATGATTCGACTTTAATTATATAAAAGTTAAATAATAGATCTTGAGAACCACTAAATAATTTGATAATTATGATGTACATGGACCCTGCAGGAAAAAGGTTTTTCGAGGAGATATGATAACTGTATACTATAACACTACTTAATGTCCAAAACCTGAGATACAAGGTTTGGGAGTTTCTAAAGAAATGACAATAGGCTTGATTATTTAGCCGCGGTAATCGGGTGTTGCTAAAACGGATTTTATACATTGTTTACCTTGTCCTCATGATTCGATAATATTGTCAAGGGTTAATATTGTGCTGTCATCAGCGTATAAAAAATAAGTTTATGTGAAAGCAGGTTCTTAAAACGTAACTCCAACATTGACTACCTGTTTTCTGCATTGAAGGTATGAATAAAACCAGTTAGTTTTTCATATAAGACACCAGGGCCCGATTCCTAGAAAATTCTTAAAAGTAAGCACAAAGTTATGCTTCACTTTTGCTTACGTAAGAAACTTTATAAAATACCGTCTCTAGAAATTTCTCAAGACAGTTGTTACGTAAGAACAAGCCAAATACGAGTCTAAGCACATTGTGACTGGTAAATTGAGACTACGATGCTCTCTAAAGTCATAAAAACAATTTTGGTATGCAAATTACACCGTAAATTCGTCTGCATATAGAGTTTTAAATATATCAATGACATTAACTTCAAATAGTCGATTTAGATGTATTTGGCAAATGACATGAAATGAAATAGGGATTAACGTCCTACTGTTTTGCTCCGAACGACTAGACAACTGTCCTTGTCAGGTCCTCTGTCTGTATCACTGACAAGGGGATGAGCCTTCTCGGCCAATGCAGGGATCGAACACCCTACCTCGGTCCGATTCTTAAAATAATCTTAAGCACGTTCTTGCGCTTACATGTAGATTTTAAGTAGACTTTGCAAATAAGTAAACTTATCTTATTTTGTGTTAACAGAAAATTCTTAAGAACGTTCTTGTGCTTAGATTTTAAGTAGACTTCAGTGTAAGCACAAGCACGTTAATATGTGTTTCAAGAAAAAACTTAAGCACAACTTCGTTCTTAAAATTGTCAATCTAAGCACAATTCCCAAGCAAGCTATTGGGCTTGCTTATCAACCTTTAAAGCCCCAATAACACTCTTGTTGTAACTGAATAATATGCCCCAATCTTCATTCTGGTCAACAAATTGTATTATTTTACAATATTCCAATTAATTGATGATATAAATTTTATTTTAAAACACCTAATTTAGAAAAATTGGAAAAATTCAACTTATTGATTTAAAAAGTCTAACGTAAACCTTTTCAAATGTGACTCTTATTTTGAAATATTTTCGAACCCTCTTGAAAAGTAAAATAGGATGTAATGGATAATTTACACAACAGGTAAGACACTAAAACATCCAAACTGATCCCGCAGTGAATATTCGCTTGGCCGCTACAATCACTGATAAGCATGACATCGACGAGGCTTAATAAGTACGGCATATTAACTTTTTTACTCCGACAAATTAAATTCTCAAACATTTTTTGAGGTAACAGAAAAATAAATAAAGAAGTTTGAAGTAATTGAAGTTAAAAAATATTTCCTATTGAGTGTAAATGGGTATTAAAATGAGTAAAATGCGTCATTTTGCCCGAAGCAGTTAGGTGTTAAGTAAACATTGCACGAGCCGTTGAGCCAATGACTGCAGTCAACGCAGGTGCTATGGACACTCATCTGTTACAGAGTTAATTCCTAAGCAATTCTCTGTGAAACAGATTGTAAAACATCTAGTTCTTAGAATAAGGCTATTATTTATTTCCTGGAGCTACCGGACCAGCAAGATTGTTATTGTCCCTTTAAGCCTGTTTCTGCTTCAAACAATATGGCTGACCGTGGATTTATTCGACGGCATTTGCTACATCTTTTGATACCTAAAAGTCAATTGAAAGACAGAAAATCTTTTAGAAACATATTCTCTAGAAGAATGCTATAGAAAATTTCGCGTCTACCCTAAACCCAATTTATTTATTTCTAAATTGTTAAACAACAGACACGCGGGCTACTTAAAGACCGGGCGCTCTCACAATTATTCGGTCTGTTTGCATGTACTTGCGTTTTGGTTTGTTTTTGGTTTTTTTTGTTTGTTTTTGTTAGTTTGTGGTACATTTTATATGTGTAGGCCAATGGGGGAAAAATCAAAGACTGGTTCGCTAACCTTGAGGTCGGGTGTTCGATCCCTGCATTGGCCGAGGAGGTTCATCCAAATTTCCCTCGTGGTTTCTCCTTGTCAGTAATGCAGGACGGAGGACAGCTGTCTTGTCATTCGGATGGGAAGAAAAAACGAGGTCCCGTGTACAAACTGACGTGCACGTAAAAGATCCCTTGATTGAATTCGATAGAGTAGGCCGTAGCGCCGCTGCCCGGGCACACTGTATGACGTATGTCCGTCTTCATTAGCCCAGTTTAGGAGAAAAACAGTAGGACGTTAAACCGTATTTCATTTCATTTCATTTATCAAATACGGTACATCTAAATCGACTATTTACCGGGAATTTAATGTCATTGGTCTATTTATAACTCTATGCAGACCATAGAGCTATATATAGAAACTCTGTGATGCACACGAATTTACGGTGTAATTCGCATACCAAAAATGTTTTTATGACGTTAGAGAGCATTGTACTCTCAATTTATCAGTCACAATTTGCTTAGACTCGTACGTAACTTGTGCTTACGTAAGAACGTTCTAGAGAATTTTCTAGAGACGGTATTTTATAAAGTTTCTTACGTAAGCAAAGGTGAAGCATAATAACTTTGTGCTTACTTTAAAGAATTTTCTAGGAATCGACTATGGCTAGCGTCTAACCCACGTGATCCCCTGATGCCTTTGACATGTCCCCCATAGGTCCATAAGCTACCCACTCCCACCCCCCCCCCCCCCAAAAAAAAACAAAAACAAAAACGAGATATCATTTCGGACAACTGCCATTTTGACTAAAATTAAACAGTAATAAAATATATAGAAAGCTACACAATACAAATTGTATAAAAATTATTGCATATTTCTGTAAAATGTTATGCGTAAATATATTACTAGGTTTTTTTTCCAGTTAATCCATGTGACGAGGTAGAATGCTTGAATGGTGGGCAATGTGTAGGCGAAGGTGTCTGTGAATGTGTGCCTCCTTTTAGTGGAGACAATTGTAACAGTAAGTATCTGTTATGATTTGTATTTCGCTAGGATAAAGACTTTTTATACACAGGTCCCACTGGAGTACACATCATTAGCTATATGGAAATAAGCCCGATGGCTTCTTATGTTTGCCCCCCCCCCCTCCCCAAAAAATAACCCTATGAATGTTCACTGATGCTTCGATGCGGCTTTGGTCATTAAACCCACCGGAGCTTCCCTGGGATACCGGTGAATCGCTTCCGGACGCTTCCCGAGGCGGATCAATTCTTTTCGGCGGTATATCCCCAAGGCGAAAAATGCCCAGTAGGACCTAGGCATACTGGTGATGGTTATGAGTAGATATTATTGTGTTTTTCAGTAAATCTTTGTGATGGTGTAGAATGCTTGAATGGTGGACAATGCGTGGGTGATGGTGTTTGTAATTGTACTGTTGGTTTTGGTGGAGACAACTGTACCAGTAAGTATCTACTGTGTTGAATGTACAATATTAACAATGAATTTACAGTGAAGAAAATTTTAACAGCAAGTATTTGTTATGATTTGTGTCTCACTAGGATGATAACTTTATGTCCAGGTTCTACTGGGGAACAATCGGCTATATGGAGATAAACGCGATGGCTTCCGATGTCCCCTCCCCCCCCCCCTAAAAACGGAGTAGTCTCATAAGCCATGACGCTATTAAGCATCGAGGGTGAAATGCTCACTGATACTTCGATTCGGCTATGGTTACAAAACTTCCGAAAATGTCCCTACCATGAATCAGCGGTATTGGCTCCAAATCGAGATAATCAGTAAATATACATCAGTCTCTTGGATTTACTACCGATCGAAATGGATGGGCCCTGCGAGATGTCTGGAACAGGCTCTCCGCTTTGGGTCGGGAATGACGGGGGCGGGGGGGGGGGGGGATGGGCCATCCCTTATTCAAATACCCTTAAAGATCCCCTTCAGCGAGACATAGGTGGTCACGGTGGCTAAATGGGTAAGACGCTGGCTCTATGGCCTAGATGTCGGGTGTGCTCGATCCTGGCATTGGCCGAGAACTTCATCCCGATTTTCCGGTCTGGCGCCTCCTTGTCAGTGGTGCAGGACAGAGTAGTCCAGTCAATTTATGAAAAAAGGGGGTCAGCCCCAACAAATTGCAAGAAAAAGTTTCTTGATGGTTTTGGTAGCATTGGGTGTACTGAATGACATCCTAAAAGTTTACCAAAATTGGAGTGCCGAAAAGTCCCAAATTTTGAGGGCAAAGTTCAGGATTTAAGACATTTTCCTTCAAAACGTACCACTTCAGACAAACAAAAAGTCCCAAATTTTTAACAGAAATACATGAAAATGGCACTAGCTTGTCAGTTTGTATGGCATTGGTTTCATAAATGTCCGATGCTCTCTTGAACCATTTTCGGGGATTTCATTACCTGAGAAATTTGCTGACAAGAATCCAAATTTATAAAGGGGCATAACTCTGCATCGTTTTATTATAAAATAGCAATTGTCATTGTAGTCTCAAAATTAATATATTCAGGACCATTATTAAATTTGAACATAGACCCAATGATGTTTAGTGGTTCCTTATACCATTTTCGGCAATCCACTAACCCAAAACATTTTGACTCGAACCCAAATTTATGTATATTCGTAACTCTGCACCCCTTCATCACTTCCCAACCCCCAATAGCCCAATGTCCTGAAAGATGAGTGAAACAGGACACGAAAAAAGGTGCGCAAGAAATTATTTTCAAATTTGTTCTTCAAAAAATGAAGGGTCGTCTCTATAATTGTTAAGACACGCGAGGGTGTTTTTCATTAACTGGGCAACTTTTGCTAAAGTAAGTGCCATTCTCAGTTTGCTTGGCTATATATATAGAACTTTATAGCTTGAATCACATTTACTGTCATACATTCAAAGGACCTTAACGTAACGCCAGTAGCAGATTTAGAAGCTGTGAATAGGGTGGGCGGTTCCAAAACTAGGATGTCATCCATAATCCCACCACACAAGGAACATAGATAAGGATGTTTTTCATTAAGAGATGAGATTTAACGTCCACTCAACACAAACTAAGTCATTTCCGGACTAACATATGGTTTGATTTTATTTCAATAATTTTCTTGCGCGTTTGGGGTCTTTAGCAGTGGTGGAAACCACACCAATTGACTCAATGACAGGCTTTATGATACAGCACGCACGTGGTAACCATTCGGCCATCCAACCCCCAGCTGTGAATAGGGCGCGGGCGGTTCCAAGTGTAGGGTGCTATCCATAATCCCACCGCGCAATGAGCATAGACCCACCCTTCAAAGAGTATAAAGATATTGTCTATAGTAGTCTGTGGTTCATTAACTTGCAAATAAGTAGTTTTATCAAGTTGACATAAAGCGCATGTCATAATATCATTGGTAATAATTTTTTGTGAACCTTAGGGGCAGTGGCTACACCACCGAGTAATCTAAAAAGACGAAAATTTTAGTCAACATCATGGCTTTTGGGAACCTTGTTGTGGGTATATTCTTATGAACGGGAGGATTTTAAATGTCAGTCAATGGCGCAGAACCTTGGGATCGGTCGGTCAATTCCGCCTGTTTTGTGAGAGTTGGCAGAACAGTAGTACAGTCTGTCGCCCCACGCTATACCGGTACTACTAACAAGGCAGTTCACTATCAGGGTCGGATTGGGCCATCGGGCGATCCAATTCGTCTAAAATTTGACGGCGATTATAATCAGATATGCCACCAAATTGGATATTAATTGGGGGATCATTTTTCAAACTTTTCCAGGGGTAGAGCCCCGTCCGGGCTGCACGGTCAGTAAAATGAAGGGGTCGCAACGACACGGGAAGGTTTGGGGGCGTTTGGAAATGTGGACCATGAAAAATTTGCTTGAACAATAATAGCTTACACTATTATCTTGTAAAATGTTGGGAAAATATATTCTACAAAATGTTTTCCTGTTGTGTCCTTTCAAATATTTCATCTCAGACCCCCTATATGCCTGTGTGGTACCACATTCCACATGATTTTCGACTTATAATAATTTTGATACAGGGTTTTGGGTCTGTGGTGTTTTTACCAGGTGGAATGTGGTACCACACAAGAACAAAAAATAAAATTTCTAGGTCCCATATCTTGTGGAACTCTTGTGGTGAAAAACACCCCAAACCCCAAACACTATCAAAATAATATACCCTAACCCTAACCCTAGTCTAAAATCTTGTGGAATGTGGTACCACACAGGCATGTAAGAGGACTGAGAAGAATTTTTGGAAAAGTCCAATATCTTGTAGAACTCTTGTGGTGAAATACACCACAGACCCAAAACACTCTATGAATATTACTCCAAGTCGGAAATATTGTAAAATATTGTAGAATATTTTGTGGAACTGTTGTGGTGAAAAGTTCCACACAAATGCCCCCAAACCTTGCGACACGGGAGCTTATTTTACTGCTTTAAGGGACCAGTGAGCACTACTTGCCATATTTTTAAATGAAAAGAAAACCCCGAAAGCATTTATTTATATGTTCACAAAACATTATATGGTATTAAACCAACAGTTTAGGGTTTTTTTGAACATTAATTAAACAAATGTCGGCCATTTTGGATTTTACCAATTTCCGCTGCGTCGAATTTGGTAAACTTTTGGGATTTTATAAAGTACACCTAAATAAACGCAAAAATGCATAAAAACCTTGTCTTGCAATTTGTTGGGGGTAAAATCGTAAATTGGCCAAACTAGAACCACTGTCTAGTCGTTCTGTTAGAACAAAAAACCGAGGCCCCGTTTACAACTTGGTGCGCACGTAAAGATCCTTTGACAGTTGGAATTTGATATAAGAGTGGGCCATAGGCAAAATTTCCCTCACAGCACACTGTATGCCCGACTTCATTAGCCCAGTTCGGAGCTGAACAATTGGACGTTAAACCCGATTTCATTTCATTTGATTTCAGTGAGACATCACCGATGGTTCTGAATGCCCCATGCACATAAATATTTAGCTGACGTTCCAGGGAAGCATCCCCACAGGCAGTTTCCCTGCGGATCTGGAGAGCTTGTGTGGATGCCTCCCCGGCCTATTTTCCCGACAATGCAAGGACTGAGATTTTCACAGTTCTTCCGGGGTCCTCCGGTGATTTAATCATGGCTTCCTCCCAACGCTCCCCGAGTTTCCCTGACGCTTCCCGAGGCTGATCAATTCGGTAGTATATCCCTGAGGCCAAAAATGACCAGTGGGACCTAGACATTACCTGATGACGAATCACATGGTTATGTGTAAATATTGATGTGTTTTTCAGTAAATCTTTGTGATGGTGTAGAATGCTTGAACGGTGGACAGTGTGTGGATGATGGTGTTTGCAATTGTGCGTTTGGTTTTGGTGGAGACAACTGTACCAGTAAGTATATTCAAGTATATGAATTTACAAAATCTTCAGAATTCACAAAACCAATTTATCAAATCAATCATTTTTTTTTTTTTTTTTTTTTACAAAATCCAAGATATGGCCATTCTTTATTAATAGTAAAAGTAAAAATAGGGAATTAAGAAAGAAAAACTATTTCGTATTTGAGCTTTCATACATAATAATTGTTGATATTTATTTCACAGTAAACGTCTGTGACCCGACAGAGTGTGAAGCTAAGAGCAGCACTGGGCAATGTTACCAAGCAATATGTACTGATGATGGTAGGATAACCTAGTCTTCCGTCTGGATATTTATAATTCATATCGACTCAATTAACCCAGCCATTATTTATTATTATAATTGGGCTCAAAAAACAAATCCAGTATTTATTATTCATTTTTAATCGAAATAACTAATCTCGTATGTATTATTCAAATTTTATTCAAGTTGCTCAAATTCTGTTTTATAAACTTCAAATTTTATCATGATCATTTAATATTTTAATATTAGAATAGTACTGATAAATATATTGTAAATTATCCTTCCTGAACTAAAATATCTTCATTTTAATCAGTTGAATATTTACAAACGGTACCAGTTGTCTTGCCTGTAAATTTTATTGTAGCTACCAACTGTAGCGGTATACCTTGTAATGATGGAGAAGTTTGTTTTAATGGTACCTGCGAAGAGCGGGGTAAGTATAGCATATCACCTGTCTGTTGATTAAAGATACATTATGTAAGATTTAGATAAAGAACTAGTCAGCCTTTCTATTCTTGCTCTAATAGCAAGAAAGTAGATTATGTGAAATGAATAATTTGAAAATTTCATTCAAATTACCCTATTACAAGCGAAGATATTAGCTTTTGAAGGTGTGACAGACGTGTGCAATAATTTCAACCACTGTACTGGTTGGTTGAAGCTAAGTCTCTGTCCTCCATATTTGATTAAATCAAAGTATCACTGAAACGCTCTAATCTATTTAATATCGAAGAAATCTGAACCCATCGACAGTTGATTAAGGCCTGGATCAGTTAATTAATATCTAATTAATACTTTAGAAAACATTTCAGGCCTAAAGAAAGACCTGCAATTGGCAGATTTACCTCTTGCATAATGTATGTTTAGGGCATGGCGTAGTAGAAGTGGTATACCTAGGTTTGGAATATTCATCCATACAAGATACAGCATAGTGAAAATTTGTGTAGGGAGTTCTAGGGGAAGCATACCTTGTCTCGTGTACGACCAATGTAACTACTCATAACATTCAGAGAGAGAGAGAGAGAGAGAGAGAGAGAGCGCGGATGGGTTTTAACGTCCACTCGATACAAAGTAGGTCATTTCCGGACTAACATATGGGTTAATTTTATTTCAATAATTAGCTTGCGCGTAGGGGTCTTTAGCAGTGGGAGGAAACCGGAGGAACCGGAGAAAACCCAGGCGACTCTACTCCTTGTCACGTACAACCGGGGATTTGGAACCACGCCTGTTGACTCAATGACGGGCTTTTTTTTTAGTAATGGACAAAAGGATAGTGTTTTCTAAATATTCTTTTTTAAATAAAACAGCAGTGTTATTTTTCTAGGTGTTGAGTGTAATAAAGAAGGCGTGTTTTATTATTACCTCTACTGTATGGATAAAGGTAGGTTGTTTGTTTTATCAACTTATAATATTATAAACTGTGTATAAACCAGAAACGCGCTGTAGTAGATCTAGTTTGTTGTCGACATTGTTAAACATGCATTATGCAAGAGCTAAATCTGCATATTGCAGGTCTTTCTTTAGACCTGAAATGGATTCTAATGTATTAATTAGACATTAATTAACTCTCGATGGCTTCAGATTTCTCCGATATTAAATAGATTAAAACAGTTCAGCGATACTTTGATTTAATCAAATATGGTGGACCGAGACATTACTTTGATCAAACAGTACAGTGGTTGAAAATATTGCACATGTCTGTCAAAGCTTCAAAGGCTTATATCTTCGCTTGCAATAGAGTAATTAGAATGAAATTGGCAAATTATTCATTTTACATTATCTAATTTCGAACTGTTATAGCAAGACTGGCTAGTTCTTTATCTAAATCTTACATAATGTATCTTTAATTTAATTATTTCAGGTGAACCATGTGGGAGCAACTTCTGTGCTACGAATAGTAAATGTGTTAATGGCTCGTGCCTGTGTAAGTATGCAATAGATATACGTTATTCATAGCACGCCTATTTTTATTAATAATACTATGCATCGTATGCAATTGATGGATACCTTTATTGATATGAATGTTTAAGCTGATATACCTATATGATCACATTCAAGAAAAGCGGGAAGTGTCTTTAATGTATTGTTGTATCGCTGTACTAGCCTCTGCCAGCTACAGAAGGGAGGGCTGGGTTGGCTTTTGGGGTAAGACAGTGTCTTTGCGGGGTAGCAGTCAGGATTAGTCTCATACAAGGGAGAGGATCTGGTTGGCAGAATTGTTTGTTCGTTCGTTCGTTCCTGGGGTTTAACGTCCACTTCCACCTAGGGTGATGTCGTAGACAAGCTTACTTAAGCTGGTGGTTTTACGTTCGCTTCCACATAAGTGATATCGCAGACTAATTATAGGACAGTCGAAACTTCCTCCTGTTTTAAAATATGATTTTGCAATCTTTCCATTTGTGGCCGTAAGCCATGGATTAGGTTTAGTGGGAGTGGAAGGTCTTCCCTTTATTTGCTAATAAAAACATATTATTTGGTGGTTGTTTCGTCCCATTCCTGGATTAATATTGGTAGATGTCTTCTTTGTGGAAATAGTCTTTAGGTGCCAGACCGTCTTATCATGGTCTCCCCTTACTCAACTAACCCGCTCTGCGTATTTGGTGACTCTTTTCTGCAAAAACGATTAGTCTGAAAAGAAATTCCAATTAACCGTCAAGCATCCTACGCACTAGTAGACAAGCGTCTGATACAATGACTTTAATGTTAATTCTCGTCTCTTAGGCCGACTCTGACTTCTCCCCAAATTTTTGGTCGGTAGGACACTTTATGCAACAGATGGAGCAACGTACGGCAAACTCTTGCCGAAAAGTATGTTTGAAGTTCACATTGAAAATCTTGAGATACACAAACTGGAAGTAGAGACAAGTAAACATAAAATTTTCGGCCCTACATTTCAACGTAACCAACCTCACAACTCTAGTATCCTTCCGCCTCAAAATCATGAATATTCACCCAAATCTGACAGAAAATGTATTTTTAAACTCCTTTTTTAGATTCTATACCAAAAAGTCAACAGGGAGAAAAAGGGAAAGGGAGATAAAGACTAAAAATAACTTTAGCCATACATTCGTGGGTGACGGCGTAGAAACATTTAGTGATCTGTGTTTGTTTGGCAAGCGGTAGAAAATAGCGGTGCTGTAGTAAAAGTGCGAATTACAAATTTATCCAAGCTCCACAACAACCTATTATGTCTTAATTTACAGATACGGTAGTAGGGAGTAAATCACGTTCGGGATGATGCAAGACGATGCATAGTTTATTGGTTAATGGCGAATTGTTACAACGAGTCGTAAGAATATAGTCATTTGGCTATTGTTACGATGATGCTTTCAGGACGTTCCATCGGCAAAGTTTAGAGCGAATTCCAAACTGGATGCCAATCTCCCCAACACCAGCTTTAAAAAAGGAGCAATAATTTCATTGTTTTCAGAAATCAATGCAGCAATTTAGAGATGGGAAGGAAGTGCACACAGAACTCTCGATCTATATCTAACCCAACCCTAAACGATTTAGGGCTCTGAAAGCATCGTTGTAACAATAGCCCGTAGTCCGGCAGAACTATGACTGAACCTGGAAATTATATACAAAGTTTTTTTATAATTGATTTTAGAAGCCTAGTGTTTCCTCGTTCAGAATATGCCGATTGAACCTCGGTCACCCTTGACCATTTTTAGAAATTCAAGATGGCGTCCAAGACTAAGAATTATGGGGGGGGGGTGTAATGGCTAGACCGTGTCTGCTGTATCATAATGTCAGTCATGTCAGTGTATTCCTTGACCCCAGAAACATAGTGTTAGACATCAAAATTATCATCCTAAAATAAATACTATGGGAGCTATAGGAAATTATTTGATGTGGCGGCCGTCTTGGACGCCATCTTGAATTTCTCAAAACGCTCAAGGATGACCGAAGTTCACCCGAGAGATTCTGAAAGAGGACACCCTAGGCTTCTAAAATCAATCATAATAAATATAAATACCAGTTTTACTGGAAAAATTGGATTTGGCAACCGGACTACCGGTTACTTTTTTTTACGACTCGTTGTAACAATAGCCACTATGTGATAACAAATAGTAAAGAATGAAGAAAGTACAACTGGATAGATATAATAGGTAAATAACATGATAAATATGGAATTGAGTATGGCATTGAAGTAAAATGGTATAATTATTACACTATATTGTATATTATAGCTACACAGGGTTGTGAACCCGATATGTTCAACGTAAGTTGCCCCAAAAGACATCAAGGCTTTTGTTCTGCTGGTGTTTGCTATGGTAAATATTATTTATATGAGTCAACTGAGTCTAGGGCTGTATGGTTGTACGTGTTGGTGGTGGGGGGGTGTAGCTTTATATAACGTCTGCTCCTAACCTTGCCACGGAGCAACCAGGGAATCAAAATTACTGACATTATGATACAGCACACATGCTCTAGCCATTAGCCCCCACCCACACCCCACCCATAATTCTTAGTCCATACAATTGTTTTTATTTAACAAGTGTAAGGCCAATACTAAATATTATTCAACCTCGACACTTTCTAATCAGAGAATTGGCAAACAATTGATCTGAATTATTATACTGATATTGTGATTGTTCCGATCGTCAATATTGTCTTCTGACCCCGGATTCCACCCACTTTCAAAAACGGTTTGTGTGCAAGCGATTGTCAAATTGTTAGCCCGGAAATGGCTTTAATTTGTTTGTGTTCAGTGATGTTTTGACCACCCCTATGATGGATGGTGATATTGTCATTTGTACTTCTTTTCTAGAACGATGTAGTGGCGACAGTGTGTGTCCTGAATCACGATGCATTAATGGCCTCTGTGCAGGTAAATATTTACTATTTTTTTTATCCCATCGGCGTTATATAGCTGAGGCACCAGCCTCCTCGCGAAAATAAAATGTGACAAAAATGCTAAAGCCGATGAGAAAAATGAAAACGTATCCTAGTAAGGGGGCCCTAAAGGCAGACAAATGGGTCACATGTATGACAAAGGGTCACCTCTGGTCAAGGGGAAGGGCCACGAGTCTGAGTCAATCGCTTTCTATACACTGTTACTGTCGAATCCATAACTGAATGAGAACGCAGTCATTGCATTGGAATAAGAATTATCAATCAAGACGCCCCCACCCACGAAGGAGGGCCCTCCAAATAGTATAGTCATGATAAACCTTAAAACGTCCCTACATTACCGATGGCTGTTCGAACTGGTGTACTGGTGTTTATATACATATTTTAAGTATGGCCACAGAAATTATTTCCCCATTGACATTAATGTTGATTCTGGCCTCTTAGACCGGCTGTAACTTTTCCCCAAATATTCCTTGAGTAAAACGCTTTCTGCCACAGATGGAGCAGCATGTGGTAAATTCTTGCCCCAAAACATGTATGAAGTTCAACATGAAAAACTTGAGATATACAAGCTGAAAGTAGAGAGCAATTTTCGCCCCTCCCCTTCAACGTAACCATCCTCACAGCTCTTGTATCCTTCCGCCTTAAAATCATTAATATTTACCAAAACCTGGCAGAAAATGTATTTTCAAACCCTTTTTTTCGATTCTACACCAAAAAGTAACAAAAATCGCCATGCAAAAGGGGGAAAAGGGAAAGGGAGAGAAAGACTAAAGATAACTCTGACCCTTGTTTCGTGGGTGACAGCCCATGAATATTTAGTGATCTGTGTCCAAATTACTGTAACCCATCCATTATAAAAAAAAACAACTTACCGTCGGCTCTTTCCGCTCACTTTGTGTACATGTATGTTTTTATTAAAGGGGGATTGTGGAATATTTAGAAACGAGCAGACCGTTCCAACTACAATGGGTTGAAAAATAGATAATATATGGGGGAATTACTTCATTCCGAGCCGAGAAAATCTCATTTCAAAAACACCGTAGCCTCGATTATCATCGTTACTGTTGTTACGATAATCCATTTTTAGATTTATTCATGGACAGCCGTTGAAGAGCATGTCGGATTCAAATCTGTTCAAAATTGGGCGCATGAGATAACATCAAGAGTTAAAAATGATCTTCTCATGTTAATAAATGTCTAATTAGTGATTTAGATAACATTTAAGGCTCACAGAAAGGCCTGCAATAGGCAGATTTAGCTCTTGCATACTGTACGTTAATTCATGGTGTAAACTGGGCGTGTACTATTGGTCTTCATTGTTATTTTTACTGACATTTATTAATTAAGGCATGGTCAATATTTTCATAGAAAACAGGTACGACAAGACGGTAGATTCGTGTGGCTTCATAGCAAAACAGGTACACTAAGATGGATAGATTCGTGAGTGTTGTGGGTTTTTTTTTTTTTTTTTTTTTTTTTTTTTTACTTTACATTACATAAATGCATGGCGTTTCCCGAAGGTTTGTTCACTGATAATATATGACCATGTTTTTATATTTTTCAGAGGTTAAGTGTGGGGAGGCATCTTGCTATTTGGACGGCTAAAAGGCCACGTGACTTTATCATTTTGAGTGATAGATTGAACAACTGTTATAAGATTTAATATATTTATTTTAGATATTATATCAGTGGTTAAATATTACAATATAATTTCCTATATTAAATTTTAGATCATTGGTTAAAAATCTTAAAAGATTTTTAACCACAGATATGAAATTTAATATATATTGTAATATTTAGCCTCTGATATCAAGCTTAATGTAATGAATAAGATTGTGATATTTTACCAATGATATAATATCGAAAATTAACTAAAACTTGAGAAACAGATCACATTTCTTATACCCGTGAATAATGTCTTGAAAACAACAGAAGTGTATGTGCAACAATTAAATATGATATTTCTGTCCTTTCTTTATACTGTTATATAATCTCGTCTCTCCCATTGCCTCAATATTGAGCCACTCTAAACATTGTTATTGTTCTCAGATACCGATGGTCTCATCACAAATTGGCCGCATCAAAAGTTTTTTGGTCAATAATTTCGACTCGTTCATAGTTTTCAGTTTTCAAGGGAAGTAACTCATTATTCGAAGGCAGGCAACCATTTATTTTCCCATTGACTCCAATGTAAATTCTAGCCTCTTTGCCCGGCTCCAACGTTTCCCAAAATTTTCGTTGGTCTGAATACTTTTCACAATAGATAGAGGAACAAATGGTTATGTCCTTGCACCAAAATTTGTATGAGGTCGACCACAAAATTTTGAGATACACAAACTTGAAGACGCATAATAATAAAAACATGTAACCATTTGACGTACATATCACCGTAACCAACCTAATAACTCTGTTATCCTTCCGCCTCAAACTAGTAAATATTTACCAAAACCTTGCAGAAAATGTTAATTTAAATCTCAAATCCTCTTCGTCCGTGCTAGCCAAGAAAGCAACAAAAATGGGCATTCGAAGGGGGAGTAAAGAGGCAGAGTTAGAATTGCAATTTGTGGATATACCGAGAAGGTGAAATTTAATGGTGGTCTGCCTCCTATTCAAGAAGATGGCGACTTTTATGTCACCACATTTATTTTTAAGATCAAAATACCTTATTTTCCCCGAGGATTATGATTGTGAGATAAATGACCGAACATATTCTTCACGGGTAGATTTTCAGGCTGCAGACTTAGATTTATTCGCCAGCAAATTCGACGCAACAATGAGTACGGTGTCGATACCACGAAGATTTTAGGGCTACCAAAATAAAAACCAGCGGATTTGAAAACATTTTCTAAGAAGTTAATTACATTGACGAATTCGCGGAATTATTCGGATAGGGCGTTACTTCGATCAAGTCACTCATATTTCTCTTTTTCTTATTATGATTTGAATAAATTTTGTGTGTTTCTCCAAAATAAAAACAAGATAGATTTTGACAAAAAAGAACGCCACTCGCATCAATTTTTTTTTAAATGATTGACTGACAGCCAGAATAGTTTTTTGTGTGGCCTTACTTTCATCTTTATTTCTTAAAAACAACAGATCAATTGAAATAAAACCTACATCAGAAAATAAACATATTATTTATGTTTCTCCTGCGTTTGTTTAATGTTTCTGATGTTAAAATCATATTGCTGTGGTAAAACGCTGGCTGGCTAGCATGGAGGTCGAGTGTTCGATCCCTGCATTGGCCGAGAAAGTTCATCCCTATTTTCCGGCGAGGTTTCCCATCTACACATTGATGCAGGACGGAGGGCCCGACAAGGACAGCTGTCTAGTCTAGTCGTTTGGATGGGACGAAAAACCGAGGTCCCGTCAACACATTAGCGTACACGTAAAAGATCCCTCGCTGGTCTTCAATAGCCCAGTTTAGGAGCAGAACCGTAGGACGTTGAACATCATTTCATTTCATTTTGCTGTGTTTCCAAACACAACTGTAATCCTCTTTTTTCTGTATGGATCATGTTCTTGCTTCTTGTGACATAATGACATGGCGTGGTATTCTACGATAAAAATCCATGTAGTGCGTAATGAAATATTTAGATTCGCTGGGCATATAATCAGATATTCATGGACTATATTTAACATCATGGTGAGCTGCTCCCACGAACCCAGGCTCTTGGTCATTTTTATGAAAAATGTGTTGATAAAGCCTGAGCTTTCCAAAAAGTAACTCTTTTAAAATTCGGACCAGGATTAAGAATTTTATGATATTTTAAAGTTTGTTCGTGTTTCGAAGTGGGAAAAACGCCAAAATGAGAAAACAGACTTCAAAGTATTGGCACATTTTCAGACGAAATTTCACTCAATAATCCTTAGCAACCTTCAATTTAGATATCTAAACCCATGATTTTCTGATAGTATAAACCAACCACAACAACCAAGGCGTGGTTTCAACTCGGTTCCGAACAGGGGAAAAGAGGCTATTCCAAACAAGCTTTATTTTTTATTCTGGCTTTAAAGCCAATAGCATAGCAGGAAGGGGTTTAACTTATGCTTATTAAAGAAAAATTATGATTACACAAAATAAATCTGCCCATCAAAATCTTACTATGCTGGTTGCCATGGTAACGGCGGACTGCAAAAATGTTTTTTTCTGTATTGAATGTAACAAATCACAAATGGCCCATTCCCAAAATGATGTGGTTTTGTGCTGTGCTGTTGTATTTATGAGAAAAGCTTGCTTACCTACATTGTGAGGCAATGTCATGATGTGACATCATGATGCGAGTCATGACGTCAATCGCAGAACACTTTTAAGAGACCCAGATGTTTTGACGTCATAACCTCATTAACAAATTACCAAAAGCCCATTTCCCAAAATCATGTGGCCTCTGGCTTCGGGACTGTATTTAGGGCAAAGATCTGTGACTGACGTCATGACATGACGTCAATCACAGATTGACTCTTAAAATACGCAGATTTATAATGTCATAACCTTATAAAAACCCACGTCATAATCATTATGGTTAATGATTATGGTTAATTTTTTCAGCACTGAATGTAACAAATCACCAATGGCCCATTCCCAAAATGATGTGGTTTTGTGCTGCGCTGCTGTATTTATGGGAAAAGCTCACTTACGGACATTGTGACGCAATGTCATGATGCGACATCAGGATGTGACGTCATAACGTCAATCACCGAAAAACTTTAAGAGACCTAGATGTATTGACGTCATAACCTCATAACAAATCACCAATAGCCCATTCCCAAAATCATGTGGCCTTTGGCTTCGGGGCTGTATTTAGGGCAAAGATCTGTGACTGACGACATGACATAACGTCAATCACAGATTAGCTCTTAAAATACAAAGATTTATGATGTCATAAACTTATAAAAACCCACGTCATAATCATTATGGTTAATAGTGTTAAAATATAGATGTGTATTTTAAAGTCAACTCATTTGTAATAGTAAGAGGGTTCACAAGCTAAAAGCGTGATTTTCTGTACAATCAGGATGGTTCAATATGCACGATTAACTAAATCTCTGGTTTATAAACATACATTTCAAGTTTCGTCAAATTTAGTTAAAAATTGTGACCTCTTCTGTGTCTACAATCTAAAAACATGGTTTTTCGTGCAATCAGGGGTCATAATCCATGAGGTTATGGTCTGATACAGGGTTAGGGTAAGGGATGGGGTGGGGTTACCGGTTAGGGTGCCTCACAAAAATGCATGGGCCGAGGGTGTTGGAGAAGTGTCGGAGGAGAATATGGGGTACGGACAACCGGGGATTTGGATATCGTGCACGGGGTTAGGGTTAGGGAGGGTATATTTTGGTCTGGCTAACAATCGTCCAATTTGGTCTCGTCTCGTCGTTAGTCTGAATGTATGGCTCAAAGAGGAAGGGAATTCAAGTGGTGGGAAACGGTGCCAACTGGGGTAGCTTACTCGGGGCAACGATGTCGCTTAGGTTTTTATTCCTGGAGTAAGCTACTACGAGTTTGTTTTTGTAAATATTGGGGAGGCTTTCCTGTAACTCATGATAGTATTTTTTGATGATTTTAGAGGCTGAGAACGCGGTGCTATTATACTGTATGACAAGAGGTAAGATGTCCGAATTGCATAGAATGTTGATGCCGTAGGGAGATAGGGTGTTTAATTTTTTTATCCAAAAATCTTCTCTCCCTAAGCGGCGTTTTTTCGTTTCGTCTAAATCCTCTGTCGGTGGTATTTTTTCGATTGGAGTTATGATGAAGTCACTTAAAGAGTGATTGTCTTGATTAAAGTGTTTTGACACGGGTTTGTCTAGTTTTCTACGGATATCCGAAAGGTGACCTATGGCTCTATCTCTCAAGGAATTTCGACTTTCCCCGACATACTGGAGGGGACAAGATTTGCATGAAATTAGGTAAACTAGGTTGGTTGTTTGACAAGTAAGAAGTTCTCTAATGGGGTACTTATTGGAAGAATGTTTGTTTTCGAAAAAATTGGTCCGAAGGAGGTGTTTGCATATACTGCATTTTGGTGACATACAGGGCATGGCACCGAATTGTTGGAAAGGTCTCAACGGGACTATATCAAGTTCTCTACTCTCCTTCAAAGTGGTATTCTTTATGGTGCGAAGGAATCTTTTCGAGTAACCCCGTGCCCGGAGTTTCTCGAAGACTAATGCACACGCGGCTTGAAAATCGGTCTGACGGGTACATATACGGAGGAATCGGAGAATTTGGGATTTGATGATACCCGAAAAGGTGTGTTTAGGGTGGAAGGAGGATTTGAACAAAAGTTGGTGTGTGTCAGTCTCCTTAAAGAAGACTTTGATATCGAGCTTACCAGTGTCCGTGAAGTCATCGCCTTTAAACACGGTCGTGTCTAGAAAGTCGATACTTTTTTGGTTCACGGTCGCAGTCAATTTTATGGACGGATAATGATTGTTCAAGATATCAAAGTACTGCCAAAATTTCTCTATCGAGTAGGTCCAAACAATGAATATGTCGTCCAAAAAACGTACATAAAAAATTGGTTTTAAAGGGCAGAGGGGGAGAAGTTCTCTTTCCCATTCTGCCATAAAGATGTTCGCAAAATTTGGACTGTAGATTTGTCCCATCGACACACCAGTGGTCTGAAGATAGGTTTTTTCATTGAAAGTGAAGTCATTTCGTGTGAGGCAGATTTCAAGTAGCTCTAATATGTCACGGTCCGGCCGTGATCTCTCCGGATTTCTAGAAAAGGCCTTTCGCAGTGCGTTCAGGCCCGTCTCGTTGTCAATATTTGTGTACATACTCTGTACATCGATAGATATTAACAGTGCATTGGGTGGAACTTTGAGTTTTTTGATCTTCTCTACAAAGTCATTTGTGTCTTTTAGATAAGAAGGATGCTGTGACGCCAGTGGCTTTAAAAAAGAGTCAATGTATTCCGAGACATTTCTACACACGCTGGAGCAATCGGAAATAATGGGCCTTCCTTTGGGTATTTTGTTCGGGAGGTGCCAACCGGTATCGGGATTTTTGTGGATTTTTGGCAGTGTGTAGAAATGCCTTGGGCGACAATCTTCTTTTGCTGAGAGATAGTCAAACTGTTTTTCGGTGATGAATTTCCTTTTAACCAGTCTTTCCAAAATAGTATTAATCATGAGCCGGGTTTCCAAAAAAATAGGTGCATCGAGCTTTTTGTAGTATTTGGTGTTGCTTAATTGATTTTCGGCTTCACAAATGTAGTCATCCCGGTTCAAAATAACGCAACAGGAACCTTTGTCGCTTTTTTTGATCACGATAGATGTATCGTTCTTTAATCGGTTGAGTGTTGTTCGTTCCTGTCGCGTTAGATTGTCCCTTTCCCTGATGATAGGAATGTTCGCAATAGCGTCTTTCATGCTATCCAGGTGAGCTAAAATGTCCCCTCTGGTCGCGATTTCTGGGGGATTCCACGTGGATTTTTCGGTAAACTTGGTTTGTTGTCCTCTGGGAGGTTTATTACGGAAGAAATAAGTTAATTTGATCAATCTACAAAATCGGTCAGTGGATTCCAGTATATCCTCAATGGAAGTGGGCTGAGGGGAGGGTATAAATTTCAAGCCTTTGTCTAAGACGAGCCTTTCGGAAGTAGTAATTGATCGGGAACTTAAATTGACTACTGTTTTTCCTAGTTCTGATATAGGATTTTGAGTGGGGGTATTTGCTGCGCGAGTTCGATTAGTGCCCCCCTCAGATATTAGTTTAAAGGCCCAACCTCCTTGAGCCAGTGGTTAAATTGTCTGTCTGCTGTGACGTCCGTCCAGTGGATATTGTCTCCAGCGTTGACATGTACAGTATGGTCCGGTAGAGATAATACTGTTGCACCTTCGGGTGTGTCTGATAGAAGCAGGTGGTTGAGGTTGATTAATCGTTCTGCTTCAATAGGAGCAGCTCTTTTTAACATATTTGATACAGGGATTTGTGCTATGAATAGTTTGGTAGCGGGGAATTTTATTCTGGCAGTGGCAATTAAGTGCTTGTAGGCGTTGTGTGCTTTTGTGTGGGACTGTGTACGGTTATTGGTGCCAACCTGGAAAATTATTCTTTGTGGTAGATCGGGTTGGTCGTACTTCTTTATTATATGTGTCAAGTTATGAATCATGGCTCCCCCGTATGCTTCAATCTGGACACCTGGACTTCCCTTAGGGATCCTACTTAAATTAGAGCTACCCAGCACAAGGGTCGGTTTCACTAACTTGGGGAGGGACCAAGACGCCTTGTTGCCTTTTCCATGGTGGTAATTAGGGGGGGTTATTTGTTGTGTGTTAAGGGGCGAAACTCTAGGAGTGTTCATGCGGACATTAAAGCGTGTGGGTGTATTTATCGGATTGACGCTAAAGGAGGAAGATAAATCTAGTTCACGTCTCATGCGAGGTTTGCTGGGAATTGTGATATTTTGATTTTCAATTGTGGGCGACACAGTGTCGTCCACATTCTCATTGACAGACACAGTGTCTGGAGATTCACTTAACTTCTCCGCTAAGGCGTCAAGGTTGTGATTTGGAGAAATGGAAGGGGAGGGGAGGGTGTTCTTTTTCTTCCTGGGGGTGTCCTTGGCTGGAGCGTTCGGAGTTGGAGAGGGTGATCGTTTTCTTTTCGGCGTTTTAGTTACACTGGTACTGAGTATGTGGGCTGTGGTGATATTTGCCGTCGCATCCACTGTCATAGGTGAAGTCTGTCGGACGTCTGCCGTCGTCCTTGGTGGGGGAGGGGGAGAGGGGATGGAGCTACCTATATGTTGATCGTCGATCGTCACTAGTGGGGGTGTGGCTTCAGTATGTCCTGATTCGTTACTCTGAGTCCCTACTAAATCCAAGAACTTGAGTCGAGTAGAGGAGATTAATTTACGACCGAACGACTTTTTAGACCATGAAATCGCGACGTTTGAAAATGTTTCGACCTGTTCCTTGGTAAAATTTTGCCTCTTAAGCCAATTAAGTTTATGATCAAGAGTTTTCTCATAGTGAGAAGCCAATTCCATTGCAATAGATTTTGCCCAAGTTTTACTGATGGAGAGAATAGTGCTCGTGAGTACGGTGGTGATCATGGCCGGTCTGACAAATTCGGATATATTCAAGACTTTTTGATGGAAACCTTTTGTGAGTTTTCCATCAACTTGATTTTGCATAATGCTCAAGTGATGGAGGCACTGTAGTATTTGATAAAATACCTTTATCGACGGTCCGTCCTTGGATTTAGTTTTGTCAGTTTGATTGTTAACCCTATTCCCGTGTTTGGGTTTCTCCCTTGTCCTAGGTGCCTGTTTTCCTTTTGGGTGGGGATTTCGGGGACGTTCGATATGCTGATTGTAAGGCGGTTGGTAACCATTATATGTGTTTGGTCTAGGTTGGAAAAATCTAGGGTCTCCTTGGTGGGGATTATTGAAATATTGATATCGGTTATCAGGCCGATTATAAGACCCGTGGTTTGCCCATTTGCTGCCGTTTCCATACATATTGAGAACTAAACAAATTTTTACACATTTATTTTAAAGATATCTCACAGCAATATAGGAGTATGCATACGAGAGTAATGATGGGATTATAAAAAAAGTTTTAAAATGTAAGGTGAAATAAGTAAAAGTAAAAGTAAAAAGGTTTAAAAGAACTTAACTGATTTAAAGTATCCAAATATACATCCAATAAATCCAAGAGTGAATAAAAACTTATGAAGATCCAAGAATGGATGTCATAAAACACAACACAGTGGTAATAATCCAAATGAATATGTCACAAATAAACACAAGATAAAATATATACACAAACAACTACGTGGACTCCTCTATAAACGATAGCGCTATTTCGGCCAATATCCAGGCCTTTATCAAGTTTAAGTCTGAAGTCTAGGTAGCTGGACCCGGTTTATATGTGTAAAAATTAAAAAGGGGTGGGATATGGGATAGAAGAATTTCATTGGTCATCAGGTCAGGGGGCTAAACTTGGAGAGATTTTCAGCCGGAACTATTCATGTCCGGTGGATTCTGATTGGGCGCTAGATAGTCCTAGCAGAAAGTTTATGGTGTTGAGTGGTCCTTGATGTTTACATAACGATTATATTTTGTTCAGTGTACTCCAATGTCGTAACCGGAAGAGTTTACATTAATTTTATTTCTTTTTTCATTTTAATTGTTTTCAGTTTGGGTCATACTTGTGGATGAAATTTAGAATTAACCTATGCTCGCTACATTATATCTGTGTGACCCTATTCTGGGGTTCATTTTTGCTCGTTTTAATAACGGCCATAGTTCTAGGTGATTATACACCCTAGTTTTAATATCACTGGGTTATAAAAGAGAAATTAAATTTCTCTCTAGGTGAATTTTCACCGAATCTTTTTCTACGTCACTGTGTGACGAAAGGGAATAGATTACTCCATTTCCAGCTGTGTTTTTATTACCGCAGCTTTTTTATATGTATATTCTATTTGTTTCGTAGCGAGCTATATAGTTCATAGCCAAATGTATTGCCAAAAATGTATGCCCTTAATGTATCCTTCTTGTACTGACAAAGGAGTAGCGGACCGGGGGTATGTGGCTCAAACTGACTTATTTCCAAAACATGAAGTGAGGGTGGGGGGCCCAGATATTCTAGACTTCAGACCGAGGAGTTTATAATATGTGAATAAGCCTTGTACATTATAAGAGGTGATTGTTTTAAATTACTAGAAGTTATAATGTGGTGATTTATAAGATATCTAGGAGACATGATATATATGAAGCATAATTCACAAAACCTTTTACACAATAAATGTATAGTGTTTCTTTTATGTACATTTGATATTTTTACCAGAATATGGTAGATTTTGTGTTCCATAAGACGGTATAATATACAAGAAGAAAGCCAGGCAATAGAATATGTATAAGGCTTGGTAGTAAAATATATAATGTGTAAGATGAATGTACTTTATCATTATATATAACATTAGATATGTACAAGTATTGATAGTGACACATATAATACAAGATAATTTGACATTATAATGGCGTATAAATGTACATTAAATTCTCTATTAATTTGAAAGATGTCTATCCCGCAAATCGTAGGGTAATATAGACGTCCATTTACACATAATAAAAGAATGGGGAAAAAAAGAGGTAATATCAAAACATAATTGTGGAGAAAAGAAAATATATTTTTTTGTTTTTGAAAAACGTATACAATGTCAATCAGTTACATAGAGTGGGTTTAAGAGTATACATAAAGGGGAAAAGGGATGTAACGAGAACATCTATTCCATATCGATGTGTACACATCTGCATGATTTAACAATATTTGGTTTTTGGTTCAACAACACAGGAGTAATATAATCCATGAGATTTCTCCCATGATTTTATGGTGACTATCCAATTAGAGTTTCAGTTGTGATACTTTAATTAAGATTAGTCCTATCCGGATGTTGTGACAATATTTAGTCGTCTGTAAGGACAAATAGTTTGGTATATGCCTCTTTTAGGTGGTCATATACTAGTCTATTTTAGTTCTAAGCTTATATTGAGTTCGGGTATATCGCTTATAATATTCCAAGTTTTGGTGATATTATCGGCGATGCGTATCGTATGTAGGCTAATTATTGGGGAGCGGGTCATTGCGAATGTCGGCCGTGGTAACGCAGGGCGTACATTCTCTATACCGTGCTCCTCCTGGGATTTGCCCGTAACCCGGGGAAAATGACGTTATTTACTATCCCAGGGTTAGGGTTCGGGTTAGTATCGCCTTAACTCCGACAGGGTTTATTCGACACTTGGGTTAGGGTTAGGGTTAGGGATGGTGCTTTGCTCAACTCCAAACTGGTGGGTATGAGACTAACAAAACGTGGTGACCGTGGTTAGTGTTAGTTTGCGTATCAGTGTTTAACGCCCACAATGTGATAGGGAGGCTAACAGGCTTGGTTCGTATCCGATCTTAAAGGTGTACGTCAAATTACGTTGCTGTACGTAGATACTTTCGTCCGGAAAAAATCCTATGGAAAAAACAAGAGAAACTGGGGAATCTGTAAAAATCCTATGGAAGAAAACAAGAATCTGTGAAAGAAACCAATTGATTAATATGTGATTAAGCTCGGAACATTTTAGGCAGACCACCGATTTTTGTTGGTATCTGAAAAAATAAAAGCAGTTTATGTATATGTTAGACCTTTTAAGTCTTTGGGGGAGGGGGGGGAGAAAAAAGGGGGGGGAGGGGAAATAAATGGTTGATCAACAGGATCATGAAGGGTTAGGGTTAGGGATTAGGGGAGTGAATTAGCGTAAACTAAGACAAAATGCACAGGCCGAGGTTTCGAAACTGTTTGGGACAATAAGCACGCCTGTTTAGGGTCTTCGAGGGTTATTTTTAGGTCAGGTATATCTTTTTTTCTATAATTTTATGACTTGCTGGAGGGTTTAATCTTTTGTCGGGACTCTTCTAGATGATTTTTTAATAGTGAAGGGTTGGGTTAGGGTTAGGGTTAGGGTTTGGGGTTAGGGTTAGGGTACTACGTTTGAACGAAAATGGTCCAAGTTCATATGGTCCAAAATGCATTTTTTACAGAATCTATAAACAGTAGGACTCTGAAATTGAGCGTGTGATGTACATTTGTCTATTGTCGAATTGTATTAAAATTTGGACCTTGTACGTCAACCGAAAATAGGTGTTTGTTCTTAAAAAAATGGATAAAAATGCGAAAAACCTTTAAGTCCAGTATGGTCCAAACTTCATTTTTTACAGAATCTATAAACAGTAGGAGGTGTCTAAAATTGCGCGTGTGATCTATTGTCGAATTGTATTAGAATTTAGAATTTGTACTTGAGCCGCAAGCAGGTGTTTGTTTATGAAAAATAGAGAAATTTGGTGAAAAAAGACTGAAGTGCTTGCATGCAGCGCGTAGGCATTTTGACTAGTCGTGTGAGTTTTAAGACGATTAGTCTATTTTGGTCATTGACCATTTAACTGGAAAATACCAGCCAGTGATTTCTATTCGTCATCTGTCTCACTACAAATAACTGGGTTTTTTCGCATTCACCGTAGGTATATGTTGTTTTATAAAGCGAACGGCGGTAGCCGTGAAGCTCTGTAATATTTAAAAGCAATGGATCCGAAGAAAATGGTGAATCTTACTATCCCTGGCCAATATCAATGCGAAAGTTGTTGTGTGTTTATAAATAACATTTTGATTAAAACATCTCTTGTCTTTGTGAAATTAGGGACAGGACAGGGTTGGTGTTACATGGAGATCCTCGTTGATACCAGGCATTTACCCCGAAGGTTACTCTTACCCGAATTCTCCGCACCTAGTATGATCTTCCGAGAAAGAAAGCAGGTAACCCGACCCGAAGTCACCTCACCCCAACCCTGTAACCCGAAGACTAACCTACCCCAGTACCTCTAACCTTATCCAGTATCCCCTACCCGAACTCACCTCACACCAAACCAACCCAACCCTATACCCTACCCCAGTACCTCTAACCCGAACTCACCTCACCCTACCCAACCCAACCCTATACCCGAACACTAACCTACCCATTTGGTGTTTTTAGAGGATAATGACTAGTTTCCGCCCCGCCCGGATTGATGAATTGTATGCAAAATCTCCACCAAACATTTCTATTCGTCCCTGGTCTAACACTGATTCTTTTTCTTTTTCTTATAAGGAAGCAAATATCCATGCTTAATTTCTTATGGTAGGAAGTGAAGAGTTATCGCCAAAAGAAAATAAGATAATAAATGTAAATTGGAGAAAATGGTTAAGAATATTAGTCTATTTTAGTTGAGTGGGCATTTCTACGGATTTTGGTTTGTAAATTTAGTGCTTAGAAGTGTTTCCCGTAAAATCGTGCTTCTCCGCTGAACGTGAAAGACGAGTTGTCCTCGTAACAATAGAATGACTATCAGTTAGTCTAAGAAGATTTCTTTTGTTTCAAAAATTTCAACGTGACCTAGGCCAACTAAGGATACTAGTTGTTAGGGTTAGGGTCTATCCATGGTCAAATAATAGGGTATAGGACAAATACGAAGTTGGTCGATTTTCTCTTGGTCGATTTCGTGACGTCATGGTATTCTTAGGAAGTTAATACCGCACACTGCTTCGTTCGTTATATAGGCGCTACGAAGGTACTTACATTTAAAATGGCTCAAGATCCATAATAGTTTATTGAAAGAATATAAGATAATAAATTTAGCTTGTAGAAAATGATTAAGATGAATAGTCTATTTTGGTGAAGGAGGCATTTCTACAGATTTTGGTTGTTAATTTAGGTACTTATAGTGTCATTGTTGATGTCGTGGGCGTAAAATCACTCTTCTCTGCTGAAGGTGAAAGAGGAGTTGTGCTCATAACTCTATAAATAACATTTAACATTTGTTAGTGTGGGGGGTTAGAAGGAATTGTCACCAGATTTCATTTTAAAAATGCTTACTTGAATTAGGAATTTGGTTATTTAATGTTTTTATTTGAAAACAAATTGCATTTTGTGTGAAGTGATATATAATCGCGTGTTTATATGCAAGGGTACTTATTAGGCTAGAAATTAAAATGACCGTATTTCAGTTTGTATAATGAGCTAGTTTAAGACATTGTTCGACTTGAGGAAAGATGGTAAAGCTAAAATTGGTCATTTAATTTGCATGTCAGATGTGAGCAGCAGCGTAACTGTTTTTATTCTACCTACACTATCTCACTACAAATAACTGGGGTTTTTCGCATTTACTATAGGTATATGTTGTTTTGAAAAGCGAACGGCGGTAGCCGTGAAGCTCGGTAATATTTAAAAGCAACGATTCCGAAGTAAATGGTGAAAATTACCATCCCTGGCCAATATCAATGCGAAAGTTGTTGTGTGTTTATCAATAACATTTCGATTAAAACCTAGAAAGTGTATGTTGTGACTGGACGCTATAGAAAACGATAATCATTATTGTTATAATTGTCCTTGTGAAATTAGGGATAGTTCAAAGTGGAAGAAAACCCCAAAAGTATACCCCAAGACAACCGTGAAGTTGACGAGTACATTTCGGGCTATAATTTAGCGCAGGTCATGTGGAAGAAACCGATTTTGAACCAGTTCAAAACGGGTGTACCCCAATAGTATACCCCCGAAAAAGCGTGAATTTTATGTGTGTATTTCGGGCTATAATTTAGCGTAGGTATTGTGGAAGGAAACGATTTTGAACAAGTTGTTCAAAACGGGTGTACCCCAATAGTATACCCCAAAACAACCGTGAATTTTATGTGTGTATTTCGGGCTATAATTTAGCGTAGGTATTGTGGAAGGAAACGATTTTGAACAAGTTGTTCAAAACGGGTGTACCCCAATAGTATACCCCAAAACAAAGTGAATTTTATGTGTGCATTACGGGCTATAACTTGGGGTAGGTATAGTGGAAGGAAACGATTTTGAAGCAGTTCAAAACGGGTGTACCCCAAAAGTATACCCCAAAACAACCCTGAATTTTACTACGTCTTTTGGCGAATATCTGTTGTCCTCCTGAAATTAAAAATGATGCACAATAAGATACTAGAAAATCATTAAGATAATTTATTGGCTTAATTATGGACTTTGTCGTTTTTGCTGCATGAAACTAGATTTCTTTGATTCCAAGTTACAAAATATTCCCTTGATTTAACGTTAAAGGTATTTCACTTTAAAACAATGCAGAAATGAATGGTCTAAATTTTGAAATTTTAAAAATACGAATTGATTACACATACTTCCTTGTTCTTTCTGATTTCAGGTTTGCGATGAGACAGACACCCAGTATAGTCGCGTGGTGACCTCCATTTGACCTTGAGAGGTCAAGGTCAAGGTCAAATCGACAAAAAAGTTCTGTTTGACCCACTTCCGGTCGCCGGAGAAAAATTTCAAGGTCGCCACGCGACGCGCAATGATTTATTAGGCGGGTAGCCGCGAGAACTAGTCCTTCGGAAGAGTTGACGATTTTAAAAAAAATTATGACTGAAAAAGGCACATTGGGGCCAGGGGAGCCCCAAGAAACCGGAATTTCCGGATTTTGACACCGGATCCCGTCTCTGGGCATGCGTCTGGGCCACGCCCCCGAATTTCAGACCTCTCCGACTTCCGGTTGGGAAATAAGAGCCAAAAAGCACAAAAAGGGGTGGGGCTGCAACTGCTTTTTCCAGGTGAAATTTCCGGAAAGGCCCAGAGAGCCCTGGAAAGGGTCCCACATGACGTAATCGGAGACGGCGAGTCCGGAAATGCCCTCATAATTCACTTCCGGTTACTCCCAGAGGGCCTTATAGGCCTTTTTGTGAAAAAAAGTGCGATTTCACCCACTTCCGGTGACCGGAAGTGAAATCTGATTGGTCCCAGCGACTTTTTGGGTGAACTTTAGTTCAAGTATAACCAAGGGTTAGGGGTTAGGGTTAGGGGTTAGGGTTAGGGTTAGGGTTAGGGTTAGGGTTAGGGTTAGGGTTAGGGTTAGGGTTGGGTTAGGGTTAGGGTTAGGGTTAGGGTTAGGGTTAGGGTTAGGGTTGGGTTAGGGTTAGGGTTAGGGTTGGCATAGCTCTTGGTCACCTTTCGTGAGCAAGAGAACGGGAAAGTTAGCAACGCTAAACGGTTTTGACTCTTGGTCACCGTGACCAAGAGCATAGTCTCTTGGTCACCCCAACGATAGCTCTGTGTTAGCAGGTCCTATGCTCTGGGTCACCTTTCAAAAGGGTTGGTGCCCCTTGACCCCCGGGACGTCAAGGTAAGTTTTTTTTTAGGGTGGGGAAATTGCCCGGGGGGTCTCGGGGAGTGGGGGGTGGGAAAAAATTTTGCGCATGCGCAATAATAAAATTTTTTTTTTTTTGCCCCCGTCTCATTTTGACCGCCGGGGGGTGTTTCGGAAAAAAAAAAATTTTCCTGGGGGAGCATGCCCCAAATTTTTTTATTTTTTTTTTTCGAAAAAATTTAAACGTAGATTTTTTCCTTTTTAACTGGCCCCTCCACCCCCAAAAAATCTAAGGTTCACGTCCCATAGGGGCGGAGCTAGGGACTCTGAAAAAATTCCGACGATTCGCAAAGCCATGTTTGTGACACTGCCACGTGCACGATTTTGGACCGGAGAGCTCCCAAATTTAATACGATGGAGCAGTTTGCCCAGGCTATCGATCCCGACCAAAACCAGACCCGTACCCTAACCCTGGCCCGAGATATAGGGCCGCAAACATGGCCCCTCGTTTCGTAAAAAGGGCAAAACTTAGGCCTTTTCGGCCCCCAAGCACCCAGTCCTGTTCTGTAAACACCCTGATGCACCCACGGGATGGGTCTGAGGTTGGTTATACTTGAACTAAAGTACACCCGAAAAGTCGCTGGGACCAATCAGATTTCACTTCCGGTGACCGGAAGTGGGTGAAATCGCACTTTTTTTCACCAAAAGGCCTATAAGGCCCTCAAGGATTGACCGGAAGTGAATTCTGAGGGCATTTCCGGACTCGCCGTATCCGATTACGTCATGTGGGACCCTTTCCGGGGCTCTCGGGGCCATCCCGCAAATTTGACCTGGAAAAAGCAATTGCAGCCCCCCCCCCTTTTTGTGGTTTTTGGCTCTCATTTCCCAACCGGAAGTCGGAGAGGTCTGAAATTTTGGGGCGTGGCTCAGACGGATGCCCCACGCTCGGATCCGGTGTCAAAATCCGGAAATTCCGGTTTCTTGGGGCCCCCCTGCCCCCAATGTGCCTTTTTCAGTCATAAATTTTTTAAAGTATTGTCAACTCTTCCGAAGGACTAGTTCTCTCGGCTCCCCGCCTAAAAAATGATTGCGCGTCGCGTGGTGACCTTGAAATTTTTCTCCGGCGACCGGAAGTGGGTTTTTTTTTTGACTTGACCTTGACCTTGACCTCTGAAGGTCAAATGAAGGTCACCACGCGACTCCCAGGGTGTCATTTAGTTCAAGAGGCCGCGACCTCGAGGTCGTCGGAAGGGGTTGTGGAGGGGCCAGTTATCTCCCCCTAGACCTGAGCTGGATATTCAATGCAGATTGACTTTTTTTCAGAATTTTTCCTTAAAAAGTTCTTCCGATCGGCCCCAAATTTCGTGAGCCGGTAGAGCGACCGTACATTTGTTCTTCATTTTTTAAAATCGCCAACCAAAAGTCGTGACCTTGACCCGCTACGGGCACCGGAAGTTTGGCGGTTTTTTGCCCCTGGGGCCCCAACGGATGGTCGCAGGGCCACGCGACCTTGACCAGTCGACATGACTCGTATGCCCGCGTGACCCCAGTGGGTCAAGGTCATCTTAAGGGGTCAAGGTCACCGAAATTTTCGTCGACTTCTGTGTTCCGGTGCCTTTTGTGGGGCCCCAAGGTCAATTGGGGGTCAAAAGGTCACGACCCTAGATAGAGAATTTATCGACCTTGACACCCATACCTTGACCTTGGGTCTGACCTTTGACCTTGGGGTCGAAAAATTAAAAAAACTAAATGTACCGTCCAGAATTTCGTCCGAGAGGTCAAGGTCAAGGTCAAGGTCATCACCCCCTGGCGCGCTGGCGGGGCTATCTTTGACGTAAAGGTCATGACCTAGAATGCCCCACCCCGCCCACAAAGGGCGCTCGCGTAAATGTCGCCTTAAACGACCCCGGACTTAGACGATTTCGTGGCAGTGCAGGCACGCCCGTCTGTAAACGCCCGGAAGGGGGCGTCGGAGGGTTTCCAGGCTCGGTATTCGATAAGTATATAACACCCAAAAAGTCGCTGGGTCACGTCAAAAATGACTTCCGGCGACCGGAAGTGGGCGTAACGCCCACCAAAATTCATGTTTCACCGCACCGTGACCTACCGTGACCTCCGAGAGCCCCGGGGCCGGTCCAAGGTCACGACCCTAGATAGAGAATTTATTGACCTTGACACCCATACCTTGACCTTGGGTCTGACCTTTGACCTTGGGGTCGAAAAATTAAAAAAACTAAATGTACCGTCCAGAATTTCGTCCGAGAGGTCAAGGTCAAAGTCAAGGTCACCACCCCCTGGCGGAGCTAAGGGGCTATCTCTGACGTAAAGGTCATGACCTAGAATGCCCCACCCCGCCCACAAAGGGCGCTCGCCTTAAAGGACCCCTGGCTAAGACGTTCTAACCGGAAGTCGGAGGGCCCCCAAATTTTGGGAGCAGACGCAGGAGGATGTTGCGCATCCAAATCCGTCGTCGTAATCCGGAAATTCCGGTTTGTAAAGGCTCCAGTGCCAAAAAACCATTTTTGGGCTTTCTGGTCGATATTTTCTGACCGGAAGTCGGAGAGCCCCCAAATTTTGGGAGCAGACGCAGGAGGATGTTGCGCATCCGAATCCGTCGTTAAAATCCGGAAATTCCTGTTTTTGGGGGCTCTAGGGCCCAAAAACCGTTTTTGGCACTATTTTGGCGGGTTTTTGGTTCCCATTTCCTAACCGGAAGTCGGAGGGCCCCCAAATTTTGGGAGCAGACGCAGGAGGATGTCGCGCATCCGAATCCGTCGTCATAATCCGGAAATTCCGGTTTGTAACGGCTCCAGTGCCAAAAAACCATTTTTGGGCTATCTGGTCGATAATTTCTGACCGGAAGTCGGAGAGCCCCCAAATTTTGGGAGCAGACGCAGGAGGATGTCGCGCATCCGAATCCGTCGTTAAAATCCGGAAATTCCTGTTTTTGGGGGCTCTAGGGCCCAAAAACCGTTTTTGGCACTATTTTGGTGGGTTTTTGCTTCCCATTTCCTAACCGGAAGTCGGAGGGCCCCCAAATTTTGGGAGCAGACGCAGGAGGATGTCGCGCATCCGAATCCGTCGTCATAATCCGGAAATTCCGGTTTGTAACGGCTCCAGTGCCAAAAAACCATTTTTGGGCTATCTGGTCGATAATTTCCGACCGGAAGTCGGAGAGCCCCCAAATTTTGGGAGCAGACGCAGGAGGATGTTGCGCATCCGAATCCGTCGTTTAAATCCGGAAATTCCTGTTTTTGGGGGCTCTAGGGCCCAAAAACCGTTTTTGGCACTATTTTGGCGGGTTTTTGGTTACCATTTCCTAACCGGAAGTCGGAGGGCCCCCAAATTTTGGGAGCAGACGCAGGAGGATGTCGCGCATCCGAATCCGTCGTCATAATCCGGAAATTCCGGTTTGTAACGACTCCAGAGCCAAAAAACCATTTTTGGGCTATCTGGTCGGTAATTTCTGACCGGAAGTCGGAGAGCCCCCAAATTTTGGGAGCAGACGTAGGAGGATGTTGCGCATCCGAATCCGTCGTTAAAATCCGGAAATTCCTGTTTTTGGGGGCTCTAGGGCCCAAAAACCGTTTTTGGCACTATTTTGTTGGGTTTTTGCTTCCCATTTCCTAACCGGAATTCGGAGGGCCCCCAAATTTTGGGAGCAGACGCAGGAGGATGTCGTGCATCCGAATCCGTCGTCATAATCCGGAAATTCCGGTTTGTAACGGCTCCAGAGCCAAAAAACCATTTTTGGGCTATCTGGTCGGTAATTTCTGACCGGAAGTCGGAGAGCCCCCAAATTTTGGGAGCAGACGTAGGAGGGTGTTGCGCATCCGAATCCGTCGTTAAAATCCGGAAATTCCTGTTTTTGGGGGCTCTAGGGCCCAAAAACCGTTTTTGGCACTATTTGGGTGGGTTTTTGCTTCCCATTTCCTAACCGGAATTCGGAGGGCCCCCAAATTTTGGGAGCAGACGCAGGAGGATGTCGCGCATCCGAATCCGTCGTCATAATCCGGAAATTCCGGTTTGTAACGGCTCCAGAGCCAAAAAACCATTTTTGGGCTATCTGGTCGGTAATTTCTGACCGGAAGTCGGAGAGCCCCCAAATTTTGGGAGCAGACGTAGGAGGATGTTGCGCATCCGAATCCGTCGTTAAAATCCGGAAATTCCTGTTTTTGGGGGCTCCAGGGCCCAAAAACCGTTTTTGGCACTATTTTGGTGGGTTTTTGGTTCCTATTTCCTAACCGGAAGTCGGAGGGCCCCCAAATTTTGGGAGCAGACGCAGAAGGATGTGGCGCATCCAAATCCGTCGTCGTAATCCGGAAATTCCGGTTTGTAAAGGCTCCAGTGCCAAAAAACCATTTTTGGGCTTTCTAGTCGATATTTTCTGACCGGAAGTCGGAGAGCCCCCAAATTTTTGGAGCAGACGCAGGAGGACGTTGCGCATCCGAATCCGTCGTTAAAATCCGGAAATTCCTGTTTTTGGGGGCTCCAGGGCCCAAAAACCGTTTTTGGCACTATTTTGGTGGTTTTTTGGTTCCAATTTCCTAACCGGAAGTCGGAGAGGCCCCAAATTTGGGGCCCAGACGTAGCCGGGTGTGGCCCATCCAAATCCGTCATTGTAATCCGGAAATTCCGGTTTGTAAAGGCTCGAGTGCCAAAAAACCGTTTTTGGGGCCCCTGGCTAACATTTTCTAACCGGAAGTCGGAGGGGCCCCATATTTGGGGGCCGGCCGGACACGGATGTTGCGCATCCGAATCCGACGTTTAATTCCGGAAATTCCGGTTTTTGGGGGCTCCAGGGCCCAAAACCGTTTTCGGCACCATTTGGTGGTTTTTGGCCTCCCATTTCCTAACCGGAAGTCGGCCCGGATGACGTCACGACCACCAGACCACGACCGCGTCACATGACCTTGGGTCCTGCTTGACCTTGGTGGGTCAAGGTCATCCCAAAAAATCAAGGTCATCCCTTAGGTACCTTTTCCTTTTTTTGCTTGGCTCCGATTATTGGAAAGGTCAAGGGCGAATTCAAGGACATGTGGCGGAAGCTGGCCCACGGGGCTATCATGTGGGCTGAAGGTCATGACCTTGGCTTACCCCTCCCCCCCATGGCGCAAAGATTTGTATCATTAGCCGACGACGCGAAATAAGTGCGCATGTATCAGCCCTCATTTTTTTGGAACTATTAAAGATAGAGGGCTGCAATTCTCAGAATCGCTTAGTACATGTGTCCCTGGGTCGCCCTGCAAATTTCAAGGGGATTGGAGGGTTGGAAGGGCCAAAAAGGGGCTTTTTACTTGCGCACGAAGCCGACGACGTGAAATAAGTCGACTTATGCGCATGTATGAGCCCCCATATTTTTGGAACTATTAAAGATAGAATGCTGAAATTCTCAGAATCGCTTAGTACATGTGTCCCGGGGTCGCCCTGCAAATTTCAAGGGGATTGGATGGTTGGAAGGGCCAAAAAGGGGCTTTTTACTTGCGCATGAAGCCAACGACGTGAAATAAGTCGACTTATGCGCATGTATGAGCCCCCATATTTTTGGAGCTATTGGAGCTATGAAGCTGAAATTCTCAGAATCGCTTAGTACATGTATTCCTGGGTCGCCCTGCAAATTTCAGCTTCTTAGCTCAATTAGAACTGTTGTTTATACCCCTTTCAGTTTGTATTTTGAGCTTGTTTCGCGTCTGCAGTGTGTCTATGCTTGCCTATGCGCATGTATGAGCCCCCATATTTCTGGGCCTATTGGAGCTATGAAGCTGAAATTTGCAGGGCGACCCAGGAATACATGTAGGATGAAGCTGTGCAAATTTCAGCTTCCTAGCTCAATTAGAACTGTTTTTATACCCCTTCCATGGTTGAGCCACAGATTCAGGTCGAACGCATGGCATGCAACCACCCCCAAAATGCTTCATTTTTTGGCCTTCCCGAAGGAATTTTTGGCTTGGGACTGTTCCAGTTTCTAGGCAAGAGGGTTAGGAAGGTTGTGTTAAAATTTCAGACTGATTGGACAAAAACTAAGTCTCTGGGGCTTACCTCAGTTTGGGTTTTTTTTAGGATTTTACGTCAAAAATTTAAAACTGTTTTGCCTAATTAGCGGCCTTCCCGAAGGAATTTTTACTTGAAATTTATACAGCACCTGCGCATCACCCATGAGGGGTATGTGTTAAAATTTCAGAGCGATCGGACAAAAATTGAGCGAGTTCGATATTTTTGAGCCTATTTGTGATTTTTTAGATATGGCATTTCTAGTTAACGGCCTTCCCGAAGGAATTTTGACTTGAAATTTTTACAGCACCTGCGCATCATCCACGAGGGGTTTGTATTAAAATTTCAGACCGATCGGATAAAAATTGAGGGCGTGAGAGAAAAGCCGATTTTTTTCTGCACTTGTTTCGAGTCTGCACTTTGTCTATGCTGGCCTATGCGCATGTATGAGCCCCCATATTTTTGGGCCTATGGGAGCTATGAAGCTGAAATTTTCAGAGCTTCTTCGTATATGTATTCCTGGGTCGCCCTGCAAATTTCAGCTTGCTAGCTCAATTAGAACTGTTTTTATACCCCTTTCAGTTTGTATTTTGAGCTTGTTTCGCGTCTGCAGTGTGTCTATGCTTGCGTATGCGCATGTATGAGCCCCCATATTTCTGGGCCTATTGGAGCTATGAAGCTGAAATTTGCAGGGCTACCCAGGAATACATGTAGGATGAAGCTCTGACAATTTCAGCTTCTTAGATTCAATATTTCTAAAAATATGGGGGCTGATACATGCGCATAAAGTCGACTTATTTCGCGTCGTCAGCTTTATGCGCATGTGTGGGCCCCCACATTTTTGGAACTATTGGAGCTAAGAAGCTGAAAGTTTCAGACCTTCATCCTACATGTATTCCTGGCTAGCCCTGCAAATTTCAGCTTCCTAGCTCAATTAGAACTGTTTTTATACCCCTTCCATGGTTGAGCCACAGCTTCAGGTCGAACGCATGGCATGCACCCACCCCCAAAATGCTTTATTTTTTGGCCTTCCCGAAGGAATTTTGGCATGGGACTGTTCCTGTCACAAGGCACGAGGGTTAGGAAGGTTGTGTTAAAATTTCAGACTGATTGGACAAAAACTAAGTCTCTCGGGCTTACCTCAGTTTGGGGGTTTTTTAGGATTTTACGTCTATAATTGAAAACTGTTTTGCCTAATTAACGGCCTTCCCGAAGGAATTTTTACTTGAAATTTATACAGCACCTGCGCATCACCCACGAGGGGAATGTGTTAAAATTTCAGAGCGATCGGACAAAAATTGAGCGAGTTCGATATTTTTGAGCCTATTTTTGATTTTTTAGATATCGGATTTCTAGTTAACGGCCTTCCCGAAGGAATTTTGACTTGAAATTTTTACAGCAGCTGCGCATCATCCACGAGGGGTTTGTATTAAAATTTCAGACCGATCGGATAAAAATTGAGGGCGTGAGAGAAAAGCCGACTTTTTTCTACACCTTTTTATGGCTTTTTGAATTTTTTGTAATTAACGGCCTTCCCGAAGGAATTTTGACTTGAAATTTTTACAGCAGCTTCGTATGACGTACCCGAAGGCTGTATCAAAATTTGGGACTGATAGGAGCAAAATTGAGCGTTTTAGGTTACGGTTGCATCGGGGAAATTGCGGTGAATTAGGGTGTGCGGTGTATTTCGGTGTACGTCCGGTCCGACATTTTCCGGCGAATTTTGTTGTCCGTCGGATATCAGCCCGTAGGGATCCTTAGCGTGCACCGATCGGCTTGAAATTGGTACCAAACTGTAGCCTGACATTCTGGCTACAACATATCCAAAGGAGAAGTTGTTTCGACTCCGGGAACTAGGTCAAAAAATTCGAGTTCCGACCCCACCCCTCAACGAATTTTTTTAGTAAAAAAAGTGCTGGTTTTTGGCCATTATTCATTGAATTTAATATTTTATGTTTTCAGCTTTTAATATGTCCTAGATACCATCATGGCGAAGCCAGCGCACGAAATTTCGAGAGAATTAGTCCTTCGGAAGGATGCCTCAGCAGTCAAAATCTGAAAAAATGACCGCTTTTGGTTTCTTGGCCCGGAAACATGGTTCCCGTGCATTAAAAAATTTTAAACTTAAGGATAAATTCGGGAGGACATGTACCTATCACATATGTAAGAGGCGATAAAATTCGTTGAGACTAACAATTTCAAAAAAAATTAAAACTGAAAACTTTTTGAAAAAAAACGTTTTTTGACAAAATTTTTTTTATTTTTCATCGTATCGAAATCGGAGTGGTACCCACGTGTGGCTAATGTAAATGTACGTGTTGTGTCCAAATTTCAGGTTCCTCGGACAATTTGGGCCGCTGGCGCGGCGAGAAACGACTTTTTTCCCCTTACGGAGTGCGTAAAAAAACTTAGAAAATTTTCGGCAAAAAAGTCAGGTGTCAAGAACAAACGCCTAGAAGGAATACAGGTAGAGCTTTGAAATTTTCAGGGTACCTGGGTACCATGGTGAAAAGTTGCTGGCCGAAATTTGGAAGGTATCGTGCATTTGGTTCCGGCGCTACGCATGCGCGACTGAAAAATCCAGCTAAATAAGGCCTAAAGAAGGAATTTTCTTTAAAAATGCTCGAATTGCTTCGAAATTTCGGCTATTTCCATTTTCCAACCCGGCGAATCTAAATCTGGTCTCAAAATTAAAATCGAACACCTGGTTCCACCTCTACTCGCATTTTTTTGACTGGGTACCCCCGGGAAAATGGCCCGCGCTCCGCCCCCAGGGGCCCCACCCCCATTTTGTTTTTTTTGAATTGTAGCCAGGATCCTAGGGAAGGTGTCCAGTGAGTGTCAAGTGTGTGCGCATGAAAGTAAAGGTCTGGGACGCATGCGCGCGCGCGTATTTGACTTTTTTGAGCGATTTTCGTCCGCAAAAGGGCCCGTTCTCGGTCCCTATGGGCCCGATCGGGCCGAAATTTGGCTGAGGGTTAGGGTACAGGGTTGGGTACATGTCCCTAAAATTTCAGGACGATCGGGCTTCAAGAAAGGCCAGGAGGGGGCTCAGTAGAGGGGGTCCCGAGGTCGAAAATCCCCCCCCACCCATAATGGCCCAAAAATGCTTAATAATTCCTTCAAAAATGGTCGAATCTCTTTGAAATTTTAACTACCCCCATTTTAAAACATTGCGAATCCAAATCTGGTTTCAAAATTAAAATCGGAGCATCCTACGATTTTTTGATCCCCGGGGAAACGTCTGGGTACCCCCGGGGAAACGCCCCTATCTCCACTTCCGGAAGTCGAAACCCAATGTTCTTGGTACGGACGGATAGCCCATACCGTAGACTAGGTACCCTGTGAGTTTCAAGTCAAAATCTACAACGGTGCGCCCGTGCTGATCCGCGGCGCGCGCGACTTTCGTTTTTTGGTCGATTTTAGGGGGGGGTAGAGTCGGGAAGCGGGCCCGTACTCGGCCCCCACGGGACCGAGAGACTCCAAATTTCGCAGGAAGGTGGGCAAGTGGTTGGGGAACAATGCCTGAAAAATTGATAGACATCGGTACAACGGAAGGGCCGTGAGGAGTGAACAGCCATTGGGGGCCCCCACAAAAAGACGAAAAATCGATTTTTGCGTTTTAGTGCCCCCTGGAAAATGGCCGTAGCACCTCGGCTATGGCACCGATCGTCACCAAATTTTCAGGGACACTCTGAAATGGTTTTGCCCAGGTACCCTGAAAATTTCAGCCAAATCGGCCGAGTAGTTTTGATTTTCGAAGAGTTCTAGGGAAAAAGTCGCTACTTTCAAATTCGACCTACGAACAGAACCCCTAGTCGACCTTATCATGCTTGGGGGCATGAGCCCCAAAAAGTTGTCGATTTTCTGTAATTGCAGGGGTTAAGGCAGTTCTACAGGGCATATCAGGGGGTTAGCCAAACCCTCCTTAACCCTTTTCATAAAAACCCTAACCCCCGTATTAGGGTGTTTTTCTCTCGGTAACCTTTTGGCCCCCAGCCCCCCTTCTAATGGCCCCAAAGTTCTGAAATTTTGCAGGGAGGTAGACCTCGTCGAGATACACCTAACCCTTGCCCTAACTAAGGTGTCCGACTTCAACTTTTTTGAAGATGTGCGCATTAGGGTCAAAAGGTGACCAAGAGATAGAAAGGTGACCAAGAGATTAGCCAACGCTAATTAGGGTTAGGGTTAGGGTTAGGGTTAGGGTTAGGGTAGGGTTAGGGTTAGGGTAGGGTTAGGGTTGGGTTAGGGTTAGGGTTAGGGTTAGGGTTAGGGTTGGGTTAGGGTTAGGGTTAGGGTTAGGGTTAGGGTTAGGGTTAGGGTTAGGGTTAGGGTTAGGGTTAGGGTTAGGGTTAGGGTTAGGGTTAGGGTTGGGTTAGGGTTAGGGTTAGGGTTAGGGTTAGGGTTAGGGTTAGGGTTAGGGTTAGGGTTAGGGTTAGGGTTGGCATAGCTCTTGGTCACCTTTCGTGAGCAAGAGAACGGGAAAGTTAGCAACGCTAAACGGTTTTGACTCTTGGTCACCGTGACCAAGAGCATAGTCTCTTGGTCACCCCAACGATAGCTCTGTGTTAGCAGGTCCTATGCTCTGGGTCACCTTTCAAAAGGGTTGGTGCCCCTGACCCCCGGGACGTCAAGGTAAGTTTTTTTTTAGGGTGGGGAAATTGCCCGGGGGGTCTCGGGGAGTGGGGGGTGGGAAAAAATTTTGCGCATGCGCAATAATAAAAATTTTTTTTTTTTGCCCCCGTCTCATTTTGACCGCCGGGGGGTGTTTCGGAAAAAAAAAAATTTTCCTGGGGGAGCATGCCCCAAATTTTTTTATTTTTTTTTTTCGAAAAAATTTAAACGTAGATTTTTTCCTTTTTAACTGGCCCCTCCACCCCCAAAAAATCTAAGGTTCACGTCCCATAGGGGCGGAGCTATGGACTCTGAAAAAATTCCGACGATTCGCAAAGCCATGTTTGTGACACTGCCACGTGCACGATTTTGGACCGAGGAGCCCCCAAATTTAATACGATGGAGCAGTTTGCCCAGGCTATCGATCCCGACCAAAACCAGACCCGTACCCTAACCCTGGCCCGAGATATAGGGCCGCAAACATGGCCCCTCGTTTCGTAAAAAGGGCAAAACTTAGGCCTTTTCGGCCCCCAAGCACCCAGTCCTGTTCTGTAAACACCCTGATGCACCCACGGGATGGGTCTGAGGTTGGGTATACTTGAACTAAAGTACACCCGAAAAGTCGCTGGGACCAATCAGATTTCACTTCCGGTGACCGGAAGTGGGTGAAATCGCACTTTTTTTCACCAAAAGGCCTATAAGGCCCTCAAGGATTGACCGGAAGTGAATTCTGAGGGCATTTCCGGACTCGCCGTATCCGATTACGTCATGTGGGACCCTTTCCGGGGCTCTCGGGGCCATCCCGCAAATTTGACCTGGAAAAAGCAATTGCAGCCCCCCCCCTTTTTGTGGTTTTTGGCTCTCATTTCCCAACCGGAAGTCGGAGAGGTCTGAAATTTTGGGGCGTGGCTCAGACGGATGCCCCACGCTCGGATCCGGTGTCAAAATCCGGAAATTCCGGTTTCTTGGGGCCCCCCTGCCCCCAATGTGCCTTTTTCAGTCATAAATTTTTTAAAGTATTGTCAACTCTTCCGAAGGACTAGTTCTCTCGGCTCCCCACCTAAAAAATGATTGCGCGTCGCGTGGTGACCTTGAAATTTTTCTCCGGCGACCGGAAGTGGGTTTTTTTTTTGACTTGACCTTGACCTTGACCTCTGAAGGTCAAATGAAGGTCACCACGCGACTCCCAGGGTGTGATTTAGTTCAAGAGGCCGCGACCTCGAGGTCGTCGGAATCGGTTCTGGAGGGGCCAGTTATCTCCCCCTGGACCACTGGCTGATTTTCACCTTAAAGTTGATTTTTTTTGAGATTTTTTCGAAAAAGGTCCTCCGATCGGCCCCAAATTTTGTGACCGGATAGAGCGGCCCCACATTTGTTCTTCATTTTTTAAAATCGCCAACAAAAAGTCGTGACCTTGACCCGCTAGGGGCACCGGAAGTTTGGCGGTTTTTCGCCCCTGGGGCCCCAACGGAGGGTCGGAGGACCACGGGACCTTCACCAGTCGACATGACTCGTAAGCCCGCGTGACCCCAGTGGGTCAAGGTCATCTAAAGGGGTCAAGGTCACCGAAATTTTCGTCAATCTCTGTGTTCCGGGGCCTTTTGTGGGGCCCCAAGGTCATTTGGGGGTCAAAAGGTCACGACCCTAGATAGAGAATTTATTGACCTTGACACCCATACCTTGACCTTGCGTGTGACCTTTGACCTTGGAGTCGAAAAAGTCATAAAACTAAATGTACCGTCCAGAATTTCGTCCGAGAGGTCAAGGGCAAGGTCAAGGTCACCACCCTCACCCGTCCCCACGGGGCCGTCTTTGGGGTCAAGGTCACGACCTAGAATGCCCCACCCCGCCCACAAAGGGCGCTCGCGTAAATGTCGCCTTAAACGACCCCGGACTTAGACGATTTCGTGGCAGTGCAGGCACGCCCGTCTGTAAACGCCCCGAAGGGGGCGTCGGAGGGTTTCCAGGCTCGGTATTCGATAAGTATATAATACCCAAAAAGTCGCTGGGTCACGTCAAAAATGACTTCCGGCGACCGGAAGTGGGCGTAACACCCACCAAAATTCATGTTTCACCGCACCGTGACCTACCGTGACCTCCGAGAGCCCCGGGGCCGGTCCAAGGTCACGACCCTAGATAGAGAATTTATTGACCTTGACACCCATACCTTGACCTTGGGTGTGACCTTTGACCTTGGGGTCGAAAAAGTCATAAAACTAAATGTACCGTCCAGAATTTCGTACGAGAGGTCAAGGGCAAGGTCAAGGTCACCACCCTCACCCGTCCCCACGGGGCCGTCTTTGGGGTCAAGGTCACGACCTAGAATGCCCCACCCCGCCCACAAAGGGCACTCGCGCAAATGTCGCCTTAAACGACCCCGGACTTAGACGATTTCGTGGCAGTGCAGGCACGCCCGTCTGTAAACGCCCCGAAGGGGGCGTCGGAGGGTTTCCAGGCTCGGTATTCGATAAGTATATAACAGCCAAAAAGTCGCTGGGTCACGTCAAAAATGACTTCCGGTCACCGGAAGTGGGTGAAACTGCCACTAAAACCATTTTTGGGCTTTCTGGTCCATATTTCTTACCGGAATTCGGAGAGCCCCCAAATTTTGGGAGCAGGCGCAGGAGGATGTTGCGCATCCGAATCCGTCGTTAAAATCCGGAAATTCCTGTTTTTGGGGGCTCCAGGGCCCAAAAACCGTTTTTGGCACTATTTTGGTGGGTTTTTGGTTCCCATTTCCTAACCGGAAGTCGGAGGGCCCCCAAATTTTGGGAGCAGACGCAGGAGGATGTCGCGCATCCGAATCCGTCGCCATAATCCGGATATTCCGGTTTGTAACGGCTCCAGAGCCAAAAAACCATTTTTGGGCTATCTGGTCGGTAATTTCTGACCGGAATTCGGAGAGCCCCCAAATTTTGGGAGCTGACGCAGGAGGATGTTGCGCATCCGAATCCGTCGTTAAAATCCGGAAATTCCTGTTTTGGGGGGCTCCAGGGCCCAAAAACCGTTTTTGGCACTATTTTGGTGGGTTTTTGGTTCCCATTTCCTAACCGGAAGTCGGAGGGCCCCCAAATTTTGGGAGCAGACGCAGGAGGATGTCGCGCATCCGAATCCGTCGCCATAATCCGGATATTCCGGTTTGTAACGGCTCCAGAGCCAAAAAACCATTTTTGGGCTATCTGGTCGGTAATTTCTGACCGGAATTCGGAGAGCCCCCAAATTTTGGGAGCTGACGCAGGAGGATGTTGCGCATCCGAATCCGTCGTTAAAATCCGGAAATTCCTGTTTTGGGGGGCTCCAGGGCCCAAAAACCGTTTTTGGCACTATTTTGGTGGGTTTTTGGTTCCCATTTCCTAACCGGAAGTCGGAGGGCCCCCAAATTTTGGGAGCAGACGCAGGAGGATGTCGCGCATCCGAATCCGTCGTCATAATCCGGATATTCCGGTTTGTAACGGCTCCAGAGCCAAAAAACCATTTTTGGGCTATCTGGTCGGTAATTTCTGACCGGAATTCGGAGAGCCCCCAAATTTTGGGAGCTGACGCAGGAGGATGTTGCGCATCCGAATCCGTCGTTAAAATCCGGAAATTCCTGTTTTTGGGGGCTCCAGGGCCCAAAAACCGTTTTTGGCACTATTTTGGTGGGTTTTTGGTTCTCATTTCCTAACCGGAAGTCGGAGGGCCCCCAAATTTTGGGAGCAGACGCAGGAGGATGTCGCGCATCCGAATCCGTCGTCATAATCCGGAAATTCCGGTTTGTAACGGCTCCAGAGCCAAAAAACCATTTTTGGGCTATCTGGTCGGTAATTTCTGACCGGAATTCGGAGAGCCCCCAAACTTTGGGAGCTGACGCAGGAGGATGTTGCGCATCCGAATCCGTCGTTAAAATCCGGAAATTCCTGTTTTTGGGGGCTCCAGGGCCCAAAAACCGTTTTTGGCACTAATTTTGGTGGGTTTTTGGTTCCCATTTCCTAACCGGAAGTCGGAGGGCCCCCAAATTTTGGGAGCAGACGCAGGAGGATGTCGCGCATCCGAATCCGTCGTCATAATCCGGAAATTCCGGTTTGTAACGGCTCCAGATCCAAAAAACCATTTTTGGGCTATCTGGTCGGTAATTTCTGACCGGAATTCGGAGAGCCCCCAAATTTTGGGAGCTGACGCAGGAGGATGTTGCGCATCCGAATCCGTCGTTAAAATCCGGAAATTCCTGTTTTTGGGGGCTCCAGGGCCCAAAAACCGTTTTTGGCACTATTTTGGTGGGTTTTTGGTTCCCATTTCCTAACCGGAAGTCGGAGGGCCCCCAAATTTTGGGAGCAGACGCAGGAGGATGTCGCGCATCCGAATCCGTCGTCATAATCCGGAAATTCCGGTTTGTAACGGCTCCAGATCCAAAAAACCATTTTTGGGCTATCTGGTCGGTAATTTCTGACCGGAATTCGGAGAGCCCCCAAATTTTGGGAGCTGACGCAGGAGGATGTTGCGCATCCGAATCCGTCGTTAAAGTCCGGATATTCCGGTTTTTGGGGGCTCTAGGGCCCAAAAATCGTTTTTGTGTTTCTTGCTTGGCTCCTATCGTTGGAAAGGTCAAGGACACATTCAAGGTCATGTGGCGGAAGCTGGCCCACGAGGCTATCACGTGGACCCAAGGTCATGACCTTGGCTGATCCCTACCGCCCACAGCAGATCTCGCCCAGTTTAGCCTTGATGGAAGGCCGCACTTTACAATTCGAGGATGCGTCGAAAAAAAGTTCCTCCGATCGGCCCCAAATTTTCTGGGCGCGAAGAACGCCCCCACATTTGTTCTTCATTTTTTAAAATCGCCAACAAAAAGTCGTGACCTTGACCCGCTAGGGGCCCCGGAAGTTTGGCGGTTTTTCGCCCCTGGGGCCCCAACGGAGGGTCGGAGGACCACGGGACCTTCACCAGTCGACATGACTCGTATGCCCGCGCGACCCCAGTGGGTCAAGGTCATCTTAAGGGGTCAAGGTCACCAAAATTTTCGCCCACCTCGTTGTTCCGGGGCCTTTTGTGGGGCCCCAAGGTCATTTGGGGGTCAAAAGGTCACGACCCTAGATAGAGAATTTATTGACCTTGACACCCATACCTTGACCTTGGGTGTGACCTTTGACCGTGGGGTCGCAAAAGTCATACAACTAAATGTACCGTCAACTTTTCGGTCGAGGGGTCAATTTGAAGGTCAAGGTCACCGCCCTCACCCGTCCCCACGGGGCCGTCTTTGGGGTCAAGGTCACGACCTAGAATGCCCCACCCCGCCCACAAAGGGCGCTCGCGTAGATTCTGGGTTGGGTTGGTATAGTTACGGTGCGGTACTATTCGGTGTGTTAGGGTGACTTCACGACGTCATGACGTCGGTGCATGCTAGGCCTAGTTTCCGTCGTCGTATCGATTTCAAATTTTCTTACAGAATTTAGCTTGGTATTTTAGCTATCACATACGTACTTATGGGGCCATACGATCCCTCTGCAGTACCAAATTAAAAAAAATAATTTTATTTCATGGGCCTAGATCAGTACTTCCTGTCACGATGCCGTCTCCGTCGTCGTATCGATTTCAAATTTTTTTACAGAATTTAGCTTGGTATTCTAGCTATCAAATACGTACGTACGGGGCCATACGATCCCTCTGCAGTACCAAATTAAAAAAAAATATTTTTATTTCATAGGCCTTCCTGTCACGTGGAAATGGGGGTATAAAAGTCGACCACGTGCGCTGATCGTCCCAGTTGCTCCAATATCCGTTCGAGCAACCACTTCGGCACTTATTTAATTCATTATTTTTTATTATTGACGCATTTTCACACATAACACACATTCGCAAACAGTCTCCTCGCTACACACATTTTTTTTATTTTGCTAGGGTATTCCTCTTATAATCTCTACCATACACGCACTACACGCATTATTTTTCCTCCTCTTCGAATAATTTAAATTGCTGCTGCCCAATCTTCAGGTAAATAAACAACCAGGAAATGGGTAAGGAACCGGTTAAATGTACCATTTGTGGTAGACAAGTAGTTTGGTTATCACGTCATTTGCGCAATGTCCACGGCAAATCGGACGATTACGTGTCCAGCTACTTGGCCTGCCACAGACCCAGCATACGCAACAAAAAGCCTTGCCCGTTTCCTGGTTGCGAAGCTGATATCACGAAGGTTGGGCAGCATCTGGTAAAATTTCACAAATTAGAAAGGGGGACGGTTGAGTACGAGCGGCACATGCATCCAATTTATGACCCCGCCGCCACTCAACCTCCCCAGGGCCAGGATCAGCAGGACGATGCAGCCCCTCCCACCGGCGACCTCACTGAAGGGGCCCGGTCCATTGTAAACACCTGGAGGGAGGAGGCCAAATTTAATCATGGGGTGCCGCGGTCTGACAAGGTGGTTGACCAGCACATCAAGCAGGTCACAACGTGCTGGAACCGCCTGTCAGTCCGCAACACCCTAAATGATTGGGCATCACCCCGACTTCTTGAGACCCGGTGGTACCGACCCATTATGGAGGGCAATCAATTCCAGCCCGGAACCATAAAGTCGTACCTCGGGTCTCTCCTTATGTTTTTCGGCTTTTTGCTGGAAAGGGAAGTCGAGGTGATGTCCCAGAAAGTGTATGACCTCTGGGTGAAGACGTTCGGTCGTTGGCGTGTCAAATTAAACTATCTTAGTGCAAAGCGCCGCCACCGCTTGCAACAAGATATGGCCAACGACCTGCTGACACCCGGAATGCATCAGATCCTGGCCGAGTCACCAGTGAGTAAGAGGGCAAAGGACTTCCTGGCCAATGCTGGGCAACGAGATGTCCCCAGTGTACGACTTCACGGGGATCTCGTTGCCTACATTGGCCTGTCCTGTTTGCTTTTTAGCGCACAGAGGACCTTTGCCCTCTTAAACATGAGCGTGGCTGATATTAATCGAGCTGTTCGGGAGGGGGAAAATTATGTTATAACCATAATAGACCATAAAACCGCGAAGGAAGCCCCAGCCTCTATTCCGGTACCCATCTCCCTCTATGAGGAGATGCGGACCTTTGCCATGCTGCTTCCTTCGCGGCTTAATCAACCTGATCTTACTCAAGTGCCAGCAGTTCCATCATTTGCTGGCACTTTCATGACAAGTTCCGCATACAACAACACCTTAAGGGTCAGGTACCAAAAACCAGCAGGCCAGAATCCGTCTTCCCGAGCCATCAGAAAAACAGCGGTGACTCGGGTGTTGACGGAGCGGCCTGACGTCAGTGTGGACCTGGCCCTTCAGATGAATCATTCAACCAAGACACAGCTACATTACTACAAAATGCCCTTAATACGTAAACGCGCGGTTGAAATGTCACGGATAATCACGTCTGCCGCCTTTCCTAGGGAGGAGCCAGCAGCTACAGTGACGAGTGGTGAGCTGGCAGCTGCCCCTCCACCCCAAGCCACCACCTCTGCAGCTGCTGCTTCTACCAGCCAGCCCTCCCGGAAAAGACGGCCGACAATCTCTTCAGATGAAGAGAGCGAGGAGGGAGTTGATGCCCCTGCACAGTCGTTGCCCACAGCCGAGGAGGACATTGGCAATGACACACCGCCCTGCCCGCCCCTGATTCCGATGGAGGCACGTTGGTCGTCTTCGGACGACGAAGAATACGACCCCGTCTTAATAACTAATAAGAGGTGTCGTATTCTTCAATCCTCGGAATCAGATGAGCACTCCTCGGCTGAGGGCAATGCCTCTGCGGCGCACGTGTCGCCATCTCCCTCCCCGAGATCCGTGACACCTCAACCGCATTTAAGTCAGAACTTGTCTCCGGAATACACTGCATATCCCCTTTACCTAATCAATCCACCCAGGTCTCAATCTCCTGCTCCTGCTCCTGGTCCTGCCCCGGCTTTGGCCCCCCCCTCCCCGCCCTCCCCGCCCACCTCCTCTTTTGTGCCGGTCCACGGCCGAAGGGCATTTTCCACGCTCCATGTCCAGGCCATGGAGCGTGTCTTCGACCGGCTCATAAGAGGAGAGCTGGTTTTGTGCCAGAAGGTGATTAAACAGTTGCTGGCTCTTGCGTCGGAGGGGGACTTCGATATACTGCAGCCTTTCTCTGCAAAGCAGGTTTATGACAGGCTGCGTATATTGAAGTCGAAGTGGGCCAAACGCCATTGATAAAAAAATTGACAAAAAAAACAAAAAAAATGTTTAATAGAACACAAAACACTTAGAAAAAAAAACAACCAAAAAAATGTTTAATAGAACACAAAACACTTAGAAAAAATAAAAAAAAATATAAAAGAAAAAAAGAGCCTAGTCTTTACTAGACTACCAAAAACAAATAATAAATGACTACCAATTAGAGTGCCTCCCCGTGGCGGTAGTCGGGCAACAAGTTGGGTTACCAAAGTAACCCAACTTGGCAAAACTCTACTCCATGTTGCTTTTAAGTTAGGCATAAGCCGACGACGCGAAATAAGTCGACTTTATGCGCATGTATCAGCCCCCATATTTTTGGGCCTATTGGAGCTATGAAGCTGAAATTTTCAGAGCCTCATCCTACATCTATTGTGGGGTCGCCCTGCAAATTTCAGCTTCCTAGCGAAATTAGAACTGTTTTTATACCCCTTCCATGGTTGAGCCACACATTATAAGCCGACGACGCGAAATAAGTCGACTTCATGCGCACGTATGAGCCCCCATATTTTTGGAACTATTGGAGCTATGAAGCCTAAATTTGCAGGGCCACCCCGTAATACATGTAGGATGAAGCTCTGAAAATTTCAGCTTCATAGCTCCAATAGTTCTAAAAATATGGGGGCTCATACACGCGCATGAGCCGCGCATAAGCCGACGACGCGAAATAAGTCGACTTCATGCGCATGTATCAGCCCCCACATTTTTGGAACTATTGGAGCTATGAAGCTGAAATTGTCAGAGCTTCATCGTATATCTATTCCTGGGTCGCCCTGCAAATTTCAGCTTGCTAGCTCAATTAGAACTGTTTTTATACCCCTTTCAGTTTGTATTTTGAGCTTGTTTCGCGTCTGCAGTGTGTCTATGCTTGCCTATGCGCATGTATGAGCCCCCATATTTCTGGGCCTATTGGAGCTAAGAAGCTGAAATTTGCAGGGCGACCCAGGAATACATGTAGGATGAAGCTCTGAAACTTTCAACTTCTTAGCTGCAATAGTTCCAAAAATGGGGGGGCTCACACATGCGCATAAAGCTGACGACGCGAAATAAGTCGACTTATGCGCATGTATGAGCCCCCATA